>CM067333.1:4667500-5278750 GCA_034376525.1 Nicotiana benthamiana | reverse complement strand
ATAAGAGATATTTGGTGAACATGTATGTTAGGCCGATAAACCGCCCATTAACCGCCCTATAAGAGCTAACCCGATACCAATTCGCCCGATATCTTATCAGGTGGCTAACGGATTAATACATTTAAAAGCCGATAACCGTTAAGCCAAACCGTTAAGAGTAAAAGCCGCCCAATCCGCCCGATGAACACCCCTACCCGTATGATTGATTCAGTCCTAATAGTGAGAGATTTTCCTGATGTGTTTCCAACTGATCTTCCAGGCATGCCGCCCGACAGAGGTGTTGATTTTGGCATCGATTTGTTATTAGACAATCAACCCATCTATTTTCCTCCTTATCGTATGGCCCCTCATGAGTTGAAGGAACAGTTATAGGAATTGCTTGGTAAGAGCTTCATTCGGCTCAGTATGTCACCTTGGGGTGCTCCTGCCCTGTTTGTGAAGAAAAAGGATGATCTATGCATATGTGCATTGATTATCACTAGTTGAACAAAGTCACAGTGAAGATCCGGTATCCTTTGCTTAGTATTAATGACTTATTTGATAAGTTACAGGGTGCCAAAGTGTTTTTCAAGGTTGACTTGCATGGTTATCATTAGCTGAAGATTCAGGAGCCAGATATCCCGAAGACTACTTTCAAGATTCGGTATGGTCATTATGATTTTCTTGTCATGTCATTTGGGCTGTCCAACGCCCCAATAACATTTATGCATTTGATGCATAGTGTATTTCGACCTTATCACGGCTCGTTCATCATTATCTTTATTGACGACATTCTAATGTACTACCGAAGTTGGAAAAATCATTGGCAGTACTTGAAGACAGTGCTTCAGACGTTGAGAGAAAAGAAATTATATGTTAAGTTGTCAAAATGTGAGTTTTGGTTAGATTCCGTGGCACTTTTAGGTCATGTTGTATCGAGTAAAGGGATCAAGGTGGATTTTTGGGAGACCCCTCTGCACATTTACATTTGGGACTACGAGACGGTATCTCGGGAGATCCCCTGTTGATATCACTGTGTTATGAGCTGTTTTCTTTCATTTATTCTATCTCTGTTAGATTCCCGTATCCATCTCTATTGCGATATTTCATTTTGTCTTATTTCATTATACATATACCAGTAGGACCCAGACTTGACCTCATCACTACTCGACCGAGGTTAGGGGTGGCGCTTACTGGATACCATTGTGGAGTACTCACATTATTTTCTGCACATATTTTTCGTGTGCAGATCCAGGTTCATCGTACCAGCCTCATCACTAATTGTAGTCGCTGCTGCTTATTGGAGACTTCAAGGTACATCTATCCTGCCCCGTAGATTCTCGGAGTCCCCCATATATCTCCCTATGTTCATTTTCCCCTCTTTCTGTAGAAAACATGTATAGAACAATTAAGATTTTTTAGTAGCTTGTGACTTGCGGTATTCCGGGTTTTGAAAATTGTTTGGTGCATTTTAAAGGTGATATTTGTATATGTCAAGTGACATTTAGTTGCTTATTATATATTTGTTACTATTAGTGGTTTATGTTCAAGCTTTTATTTCATTTTTATAAAGTATTAAGCTTACTTAGTCGTAGAAATTAGATGCCGTCAAGAAGAGAAAATAGATTAGGGACAACTCGCACGATAAGACTTCGTTTCAAATTAACCTTTGGTTTCCGTTTGGTTAGTCCTAGACTTTGAGCACGAATCATTTGTCAGTTTAGCTAAATATTGTCATGCATTTTGCTTGTTATTTAATGAAAATTTTCTAACCTTTTAGGAAGCTATTATGCAATGTGATGAGGAGTTCTGTATATCCAAAATTCTTATACAACACTTTCACATTAATTAACTTCAAATTAAAATGCCTGATTTATTTCTTTGACAATTTATCTTTCATTGCACATGTCATAAAATATTTCTTAGCTTATTTCTATTACAGTAAACCCTATATTAATTAATGTTAAATCAAAACGATTAATACAATTTCTTAGAGATTACCTTAATATCTGAGAGAATAACCTTATAATTTATAAATCTTTAGCGAATTCACTACCTTATAAACCTTTAACGAATTCATCTTAATATAATTCTCTAGCAATTTATCCGGTACGATGTGATCAAACATATCTTATTTATTTTTATTATTATGGTAAACTCTCATTTAAAGAACTTTAAAACGCTTATTGCAATCCCTCAGTGAATTCACCTTAATGTAATCCTTTAGCGATTAATTCACTATTATGCATGTAACCAAATATCTTGTAGCTTTTTTCTATTTATGGTAATCTCCAAAGTTAATGAATTTTAATTAACATTTTGTATACTTCTATTACGTAATACATTAATTGAGAACGATCATTTTTCCAACATAAAGATCTTATTATTGCGTGTAACTTTTATTTTTCTCAATCATTTCTTGCCGTAAGGTGATTTAATAGAACTAGAGTTTTAATTAACTTTTTTTTGAAGTTTATTTTATAATATTATGTTCATTTTTGTGGTTGTAGGTAATCGTGATGTCTAAATATGGAAGTCTAAATTAAGATCTAATATCATAATATTTAATAGTACACAGTGAAACTATTATGTTTTAACGGAGAAATCTGAATATATTAAACAAATTAAGATTGTCAAATTTTTGGTTTGGTGAATGAGTTGCCAAGATGGCTAAAAGTGTAACACAAGTAAAGTAGGCTCTAACCTATTCTCCTCTCCTCCCCTCACCTCATATACACATCCGTACACGTAATCTTTTTTGTACATGCACGCACATACATACAATTATTTCACCATATTTAGTTTTTTCAATTTGTCCTTTCTTTTCCTTTTCTTTTTCTCCTCATAACTTATTTTCTGCCTTTTTCTTCCATAGATGATTCTCTTCTCCACTTTCCGCCACATTGCAAACTACAACTTCAAAGATCTATCATCAATGTCGATACTCTCTATCCTTCCACTCCAAAATTATAAATTTTTTTCTCCTCTTTAATTTTACTCGTTATTCTGAATTTAGGGTTTTTTCCGCTTCCGATTCAGCTCAGATCAGAGTTGGAATTACATTGTTTTCATCATATTTCATGACTTCATGAAAATTTAGGGTATTTTGTCGACTCGTGGAAACTTGGATGAATTTTTACCTTTTAATTTTTTGGGAGATTGTGGATTGAGAAATTGTTTTAGGGTTTCGATTCTCTGTTTGCATGTGTACAATATGAGGAGGGGTCCTCTGCCGTAGCATGGAGGATCCCAGAATTGGGAGTTTTTAGAAAATTAATGGGCATTGGAGGCAGATTCTGTATTTGGATAATTTATTAAGTAAAGTGGAAATTTAGGTTTTCTTGAAGGTAGTTATTGTGTGAAGTATAAATCTTTGTGAAGGGGGAGATGTTTGGGTCTGGGAATGATAGTGGGCAGAACCATAGTGGGGTTGGTGCAGGTACTGTTTTGATCCCAACGCGTTTTGTATGGCCTTATGGTGGAAGAAGAGTGTTGCTCAGTGGCTCTTTCACTAGGTGAGGAGCTGTTGTTCTCTTTTCTTTGTTATTTTTGTTATTTTGTGAGAAATTTTGTTCTTGGTTGAAATTGAATATGGAACTATGCAGGTGGCAAGATCACATAACAATGTCACCCATGGAGGGTTGCCCAACTGTATTTCAGGTTGTCTGCAACTTAACACCAGGATATCATCAGGTTTGTGTTATATGGAGTGTTAATGCTGGTACTATGTACTTTGTGAAGCTCCTTTGTAGCTTTCAAACAAATAGGCTACGCTGCTGACTGTTAATGCTTACTAACGTCATATTTAATGATGGGGTTTGATGAGCTTTTGTTTGGTAGTGTGAGATTGTCTAATGGTAACTTCGGCTCAAAAAGCCAGTTGTTTAATTTGATGAAGAGATGAATAGTGAGGTTAGATTTTTCAAAGGTTGTGAAGCATAAAGGCTACGTGGAAATTACAATGCGTCTTAGGAGTTTCTTTTTTACATGCATATGAACAGAAACTATTAGATCTTCTAATTGTAGCATACAAACTCATTCTAAGAAAACTAGGGAAGTTTTATTCGCAAATAAATCTGCTTATGTGAGATAAGAAAAAAGATGTATCTGCTTATGAGTTGGAGGATTAAAACAAACATAGCGAAGTAGGAAAGTGGAATGTGAGTGATTGACCTATAGAGAGCTTCACAATTCTATTACTAGTCAGATTGAATGTACTCCTTTGTGGGCACGCCACAGGTTTGAACATTGCCGTAAACAAAAGCCTGGTATTTAAATGGAGGCCCATTATCCGCCGAGTTTTGAACCGTGTACTGGCCCTCTGGGTTTTCTCGGTTATTAGAAGAAACTCCTTTTTGGGCAAGTAATATTAATTGCAGAAAATGAGGCAAATGTTACAGCATAATCAGACATGTGCTTCTCGAACTACTACAACAACAACAACTACCCGGTATACTCCCACCGGGTGGGGTCTGGGGAGGGTAATATGTAGACGAGCCTTACCCCTACCCGAAAGGGCAGAGAGGCTGTTTCCAATCGACCCTCGGCGCATAGGATAAAAGGAAAAACAGCAGTAAAACAAAATAAAGACAAAAACAAAAACAAAAACAAAAACAAAAACAATAGAGCATTAGTAACTCCCGCAGAAATAGCGTAAATAATTATCTAAACATAAGAAACATAAATACAATCGCATGCAATAATATCATACAGTAACTACCATAACTAACAACCATAAGGGGGACATAAGCTAAAACACAAATCATCTATGGGTACCCTGCTGACCCACACCCAACCCCGGATGAGGCGTACGAAGAACTCTAGGAGCCCCTAACCTACAACCCTGATTCTAGACCTCCAGACTCTCCTATCAAGGGTCATGTCCTCGGAAACCTGCATTCTAGTCATGTCCTGCCTAATCACCTCTCCCCAATGCTTCTTAGGCCTCCCTCTGCCTCGCCGACCGCCAACAATCTCCAGCCGCTCGCAGCTCCTCACCGGGGCATCGGGACCCCTCCTCCGTACATGCCCGAACCACCTCAGCCTCGCTTCTCGCATCTTCTCATCCACCGGGGCCACCCCTACCTTCTCTCGAATGACTTCATTCTTAATCTTATCTAGCCTGGTGTGCCCGCACATCCACCTAAGCATCCTCATCTCCGCAACCTTCATTCTCTATACATGAGAGTTCTTCACGGGCCAGCACTCCGCCCCATACAACATCGCAGGTCTAACCACGGCTCTATAGAATTTCCCCTTGAGTTTGTGTGGAATTTTCTTGTCACACAGGACCCCTGATGCAAGCCTCCACTTTGACCACCCCGCTCCTATACGATGGGTGACGTCCCCGTCAATCTCTCCGTCCCCCTGAATCACAGACCCAAGATATCGGACACTGTCCCTCTTGGCGATGGCGTGAGAACCAATCATCACGACCCTGCCTACCTCGCTCGGCTCGTCGCCAAACTTGCACTCCAGGTATTCCGTCTTAGATCTGCTTCTCGAACTACATCATAGCATTATTAGGCACAACTTGCTGCTAATCAGGAATTCCCAAAACATGCTCCTTTTGATCTTAGGGATCAACTTCACTATTCAGCCTGCTGAATTGTAAAGAAATCTTTCAAGCTATGTCCTCAAGGAAAGCAGCAACCCCTAGTCGCCATTTAATTGTCCTCTGAGTCCACAAATGTGCCATGATCACGGCCAGGGGAAGCTTAATGACTTATTTGGCAAAAAACTAAATTGTTCATTGCTTCACAGGCGAACGTTATAAATGTGTCCTTAAGTAGAAATACCCTTCCAAACTACATTGACTAATTGCAACTTGAAAAAATAAGACGTTTAGTGTTTCAGGAGAGTTGAGGCAGAGATGGCAGGAGTCATTAAGGCCCCAACCTTATAATTTGCTGAGGGTGGAATTGTTCCTATGACGAGCAAGCCAAAGGATGAATGCCCATCTACAAATCCTTATTCTAAAGTTATCATAATATAATCCAACCTTCTTGCTTACTCTTGTTATTCAATTTGGTATAATAAAGTTGGTCCTATATCAATACCATTCCTCAAAAATCAGGGTTTCAAGACCTATAAATGAAAGCTGAGTTGTAGAGTGAAGAGGGCCTTAGAAGAAAGTGAAGAAGGCGGCAGGGTACTTATTGACCATTGAGTGCACAGAGTGACAGTGGTACCATTGGAAGGGGAATGAAGAAAGGGAGAAGCAACATTGAGATAGAGAGACGGAGAGAGGGGAGTTAGAATGTTCGAGATTCATGGTCTAGATGAATTTTTATGATAACTAAGTAAAATTTCATTAACTGCATGACGTATTCTAAAAAATGTGTTAAATGCTTCTATGTGTTCAGGTTAATAGTATGTAATATTCTTTGATTTCTTTCTAATATTGATATCTAGTAAATTTTCTTATTTAATAATTTTCCTGATAAGGGGAAGATGCTTTCTTTTTGCTTATTCCTTCTTCGAGGTCATCCAAATATCGATATTGTAACTAAAGTCTTGAAGCCAAATTATGTCAATTCTATCTGGAACTGGAAGTAGAGTCAGCAGGTCTTGCCAAGTGAAAGCGGCTCCCATGGATGGAGATCAATTAGCTCCTGTTCATTTATTACGTCAGACTGTTAACTTCTCCAGTGTAGGGGATAGCTTCTATGATCAATAACACGATACGGAAAGTTATTCCTCGTGCTTTTTAATTCTTTGGAAACAGAAAACCACTTGAGCTAGAATACGTTTTTTACGTCTCATGCTTTTTCACGGGTGCTGTGGAGGGTTGATGCTTGATGTTTATTTTTCGAGCAGTCAAAATGCATTTGTGTATAGTGTAGACATTGGATGAGTTTGAGTGGGAAAACAGTGTTTTTTTATATAGTTGTTGTCTGAAGACCTCCCTGTTTTAGAATTTAAAGACTAATTCCTACAAAATAAAATCCCTTCTCAAAAAAATTTCCTACAAAATAAAAGGTAAAGTGGAATCTTGGCATCTAAAGGGTCCTGGGTTTGCTCTTCCACCCCCTTTTTCTTTCTCATCGTTGGCTGCTGGTTGCGCTGGAGGGTCTAAACTCATATCAGTGAAAGGTTGAGGAGGACTCTCTGCATGTGCAGTTTCGTCATTGAGTGTTGTCTGATCATATTTGATAATGCATATGTTTGCCTCTACTTCACTGTAAAAAGGAGAGAATGGAAGCAATGTTTTAGATTATATTCATCTCATTTCCCTCTTTGTTTGATAGATAAAGTTTTTAGCAGAGACGAGTTTACATTGTTTTCTTTTTAGTTTTTTCTCTTTTGGATAGCAATATTTCCCATTGTTTGGTTCGACATAGTTGAAATGACTTATATGAAAGGAGTAAAACTTCACCTGAGTTCAAGTGACATAGTCAATGAAAATAAGATCTTGATATAATATTTTGTAATAGTGCAATAAAAATGATATGCGTTTTCACTTACTTGCAGTACAAGTTCTGTGTTGATGAAGAATGGCGCCATGATGAGCGTCAGCAATTTGTAAGTGGAAATTATGGTGTAGTCGACACAATTTTCTTGCCCAGGGAGTCAGATGGAATTCCTGAGCTTTTTAACTCAGATGTGCCCGCAAGATCTAATATGGACGTTGATAATGATTTTCTTCGTCTGGTAAGAGGATTAACATTGCTCGTAACTAAAATGTTCTATTAGCTGATGCATTTGGCTCCTGTCCTGCTTCACTTGTTCTCTTGAATTTGTTTCATAAACCTTGATACTCTTTCTAGCCCTTTTTGCTATTGCCTTTTCTTTTTGCAACTCATGCTGATATTCAACAATACGCGATGCCCAGGGATTGTGTGGATAAGATCTCTTGGAAAAGGAATATATTCAAACTATCAAGTGGTCTGTTTTCCCTGATATTGCTCCATGAAATTGATAAAAAATGAAAAGAAAGGAAATTTCTGTATGACATCATTTGTTATTGATGAATGCTATGTAGAAGTTGAAGCTATTTGAGCAATTGCTGCTCCTGGGAGAGGAACATTATATTTTTGCAGTAATTTGAAACTTTTTATCGTTTTTTGTTTTTATTTTTATTTTTTGCCAGTAGGAGAAGTTTTAGATTTTTAAGTGATTGAAGATTTACCTATTGTATTGGTTGTAATTGCGGAGCTTTGATAGTCTATGCCCGAGTATTTTGCATTTCAACAAAGAAATCTCAGCATTACTATCTTTCTATGTAATATAACCATCAGATCTTACCTGCAGGATGCAGTTCCACAGATATCACAGGCTGAAATAGAGCTATCTCGTCAACGTATATCTGCATTTTTGTCTACACATACTGCCTATGAGTTGCTCCCAGAGTCTGGCAAGGTATCTATGCAGTGATGCTGTCTATATTCTCCGCATAGTAGTCCAGGATAATCAACGAGAAGATGTAAACATTCTTTTTTTCTTTTTTGATAAGTTAAATGTAAATGTTCCTTGTCCTTTCTTCTATAGGTTATTGCCTTGGATGTAAATCTTCCAGTGAAACAAGCTTTTCATATTCTCTATGAGCAGGTAAATACTGTTACACATATTGAAGACATGCTGTTATCGACTGTAGTTTCTTGATTTTTATATTCTGTTTAAGATCCGGCTTCCACCTGACGGATTTTGTAGCTAGTGCCTAGTTGTTTAGGCAATCATAATGAACATTGTGGAGTGAGTCACTTTGTACGTGCTCATAGTGTTTGTCAGCTTTGAGGACTTAAAAAGTAGGTTTATCTATGTAATTGATGATTATTAGGAAATAATGAATTTGTATATTTAGATTTCTAGAAGTAATCTATGCCAAACCTTGAACTTTGGTGCAAGTTATCCAATCCGCAAAGGAGTTTTAACTTGGTAAAAAGAATATATTCTATTGTTTCTACTTGGTTATGATATTGTTAGTCATTCTTACCAAAAAATAATATCTCTTGTAATGACAATAAGGGGCCATTTGGTTTCTCTACAAGTTATACATGAACTTTAGTACGAGGGTCGTAATATGGTAAATAATTTTGTATTTGTTAATTGTTATTGGATCAAAATATAGATATACAATATATAGTCTTAATTATGCTTGGTTTTAAATTAAATAAAGATTTTTCGATAATACCCTTGTTGTATTTTACATTACTTTATCACCAATCATTTTAAGTTATATGTTATTATAATTATAAATGTTCTCTTATTCGATAGGACCAATTCTAAGAGGAAATTGAGAATTAGGTAGATAAAATATGGGTTAATACCTAAATATTGTATCAGTCCAACAATTATGCCTCAATTTGAAACTAATTGGGATCTATTGCAGAAAATGGAAGTAGGGAAGGGGAAGGAGGTCGATGGATGGTTGGGAATGAGGAAAGGAGAATGGGCCGGGTTTGGGGGGTCAAGGGCATCTCGATTACATGTTGAAGTGATTAAAATCCCTTAATACAGTCTTTCAAAAACAAACCGTAAGTGGAATACATACTTATAAAGATAATAGTACTACTACTTATCTTATATTTTACTTATCAAAAAAGAAAAAAGAAAAAAGAAAAACAGACTAACATGTTGAAGGCTTTATTGGGTTTAAATATGCCCTAATGCCATTTGTACACTTACATATTGATAGTGATTGTGTTCAGTTTTGGAAACATTGGGACATTATTTAATTTTTTCATTGCAATTGTAGCTCCTGCTTTCTTTTTACTGGTGTGAATTGTAATGGAATTTTATTGCTGTCATTTCACTAAGTAACAGCTTGGATTTGCTGACATCTGATTGAAACTTTTCCCAGGGAATCTCTGTTGCTCCTTTGTGGGACTTTTGCAAGGGCCAGTTTGTTGGAGTTCTCACTGCGATGGACTTCATCTTAATCCTAATGGAGGTAAGCACTATAGTAATTCCTTCTTTGAGGATGTTGTTTATTGGTTTTGCTTTAAACTTTGCCTCATGCCTTCATCTACGTGTGGAGTCATCCTTGAGCTTTACTTCAACCTTCAATTCTGCTCACAGTCTTCTAGAAATCTTTCCTGTTTGGTTTTTCTTGTTCTTATTTCTAGAAGATGCCTGATTTAGGATTCCATATATCTGAAAATTTTCATCTCTTCCTCCTCAACTTCATTCAATGAAGTTATACAGTATTGGAGCTAGATAAAGCATGATGAAGATCATCAATGACATAGTTGTAACTGGTTTCATGGCATAATCTGGATAGGCTGCAGATATTTGGTTCTCAGTTTCAATTCGATTATACCCCAAGAAAATTCACTAAAGTTAAGTTTGACGAAGTTGGTTTAGTCATTGTCTACTGTTTGACATTCATCAGTTGTCAAAATTTTCATCTTCAAACAGGAAAATCTGCAAAATGTGCTCAATGGAGCAATAGGTTTACTTTTACTGATGAAAAAATGAGGAGCAACATGGCTACTTTGTCCTTTCCAAATTGAATGCTATGTTCTCCCTTTTGGCGCCAAGACAAATTAACATTCACTTCCCTGAAATCAAGTATCTCACCGTTTAGCATTTATAATCAAACGTTTTAGCCATCCCACTTTCAGCTTTCAGACATCTAAGTGAATCAAAAAGTCTGTTACCTTGTTTGTGGATCAGTTGTCATGGAACAATCTGTAATTTGGACGTCGACTCAATAAACGATTATATTATTCTAGAAATTCTGTATAGTCAAATCGAGGAACTTGCTCTGAAAACAGGGCATTATTTTATTCTTTCCATGGTACACGTGCTATGTGTGGATATCCTAGAGGACTGTTATCCTGAGTGAAATCATAGTATTTCTTGTCTGTTGCTTAATGGATGTGTGGATATCCTAGAGGACTATTATCCTGAGTGAAATCATAGTATTTCTTGTCTGTTGCTTAATGGTTTATAGGAGAAGTCAAGTATGTCTCTTAGGGTTTACATCTTTTATCAGCTAATTTTCTGCAGTTTCTTTCCTTCCCCTTCAACTTTAGGGGACTTGACATCCTTCTTTCTTAAATGAACGTAAATGTTAATATGTTATCCAACTTCAGCTTGGGAATCATGGATCTAACTTGACGGAGGAAGAGCTCGAGACACACACCATATTTGCTTGGAAAGGGGGAAAGATATGCATCAACAGGCAGACTGACTGCAACTTGAATTCGTATTCAAGAAGTCTTATCCATGTAAGCGAATTTCGCAGCTATTCACAATATTTTCATCATTTGTCCTGACATTTGCTTATCATGTCTTTTTTTCCTGATATTAGCCAAAGCCCAAAAGGTAATGGGAGTTGTTTAACTTTCTAGAAAATTATTGGGGGTACCCTTGAGCTTTTTCCCCCTAGATTCATGAGACCCTTAGCCTAGTGTTCATCAAAATTCAAAATCTGACGGATAAGAGAGAAGCGAGAACGGAAGAAAGAGGAAGAAAGCCTTTGAAACTTTATTACGTTGAATAACATTGACATTTGCTGTGGGTGAAGTCATGTGGATTGTTAAATTAGATCTGAAACAATATGGTTATTGAAGTTGCTAATACACTACTGCTTATAGCATTAAATCGTTTAGCCAACTATTTTTGTGATACAAGCTAACAAAAAATTGTCTTTGGTGTGTAAATTGCTGAATTTGTACGCGTGTATCCTATCTGACTTACAGAGAGCCTGCTATGCTTCCTACTAGCATTTTTCTGACAAGCCAGTCTTTTTCCTCTACAAGATTCTCTGTGTTTTACTATTTTTTAATTAATTTGAAGCAGGTGCAGTATTTGCTGGTATATTGCCAGGAGCGAGGAAACAGAATTATGAATTTCATGAATGTGAATTAAGATTTATTGGGCTACAATGCATTTGTTATGGAACACTCACATTTATAAGGCTCTGGTTGGTACCTTGTTGGATAGAAGCATGATAAACAAGACCATAAAATGGGATATGAATGATGCCAGTTATTAACTAACGGGGATGGACTGAAGATATGAATTAAGAGAAAGAGTTCACACCAGTGTGCTTTTAATTGGTTCACATGTAACATAGCTAGTTACTGCTGTAAAACAAGCCTCTAGCAGGCTTC
Organism: Nicotiana benthamiana; assembly: GCA_034376525.1. Taxonomy (NCBI): domain Eukaryota; kingdom Viridiplantae; phylum Streptophyta; class Magnoliopsida; order Solanales; family Solanaceae; genus Nicotiana; species Nicotiana benthamiana. Next base: position 5,266,709 of record CM067333.1, on the reverse strand, counting down.
TGGTTGAAAGTTTGGCTTCAGAGTCATTAGAAGCACTGCAAGCTAGGTTCTATGGTTTGGGTCCTGATTGGCGTGTAACCGTTTCAGGGACAAGCAGTATTATACAACATAATTTAGGCGGAGCTGCTGCTATTGTCTGAAATCTTACAGCCACGTCACTTGAGTTCCTCTCTGTTTTGAATTGTCTTTTTTTCAATTGGCGGTCCTTTTTGCGCCTTTATTTGTTCTTTTATCTATAAATGTGCTCGGCACTTGTATTCAACGTCTTGTGAAATTTTTTGGGACGGGGAAACGTTGTTGGAATTGTTAAATTCGAATTATATCTATCCTCTTCCATCTAATTTCTCTAACCTAATTTGCTGATAATTTTTGACATTTGTCACACTATTGAGCTTAATTGTTATGTTGCTTTGCCTTTCAATTAAGCTTCTGCATAACCCTGGCATTAATATCTGCTAGCTTCTGCATCACGCAGGGTGGGCCTTATGACTCGTTGAATGATCTTGCTTTAAGACTTCTGCAAAACAAGGTCTCAACTCTTCCAATTATCCATTCTTCTTCACCTGATGGCTCATTTCCTCAGCTGCTACACCTGGCCACCCTTTCGGGAATTTTAAAGTGTAAGTTACTCTTTCATATGCCGAATGAGCTGTTTTCTCTAAGCTAATTTCGAAGAAATGTCCAGGTATCTGCCGGCATTTTAAACATTCTTCTAGTTCCTTGCCAATTCTTCAGCAACCAATTTGCGCAATTCCTATTGGTACTTGGGTTCCAAAAATTGGGGGAGCAAGTGGAAAGCCAGTTGCCATGCTTAAACCAAATGCTTCTCTTGGTGCTGCTTTATCTCTATTAGTTCAAGGTAATTCTTCCCTTTATTATTATTTTTCTGAATCACTAGTTGAAGTCAGGATAGTGTTTGCTATTGTATTTTTCTAGTTTCATCTTTTCTTTTTAAAGGTTCTTTTGTCTGTTATTTCTTAAATGACCCTGTTCTGCTTTTGCTTTCTGAACTTGTACAAAAAGAGGAAAAAGGAGGAAAAGAAAAGTTTGATTAGTGAATGAGGAGAAAAATCACCCAGACATAAAAATGTTCTATTTCAGATACTTCAAGCTAATAAGATTAAAGACCAAAAAGTTTTTGCAAATATGATAACAATATGCTAATAGAGGTTCCAGATCCCAACTCTTTTACACTCAGGGGTGAAAGGCAACAACCTTGACTGATACATGAGTTGGAGTCAACACTTTGGTGTTTTAACCCAAATACATTACATGGTTGTAGACTCTATTAAGATATTTACTTCAATGCTAACACCAAAGCCCCATATAGTGGTTAGGAATCATTCAGAGTTGTTGAAGTGCATTGTGCTGGCCTGTTGGGTATGAAGTAAACAATTTATACTGCAACACTTAGCAGGTAGCAGTCATAAAATAGATCAAATGCTCCTCACATCATCAGAGTTGGATGAGCTTTCTCGGTTCTTGGTAAATGGTAACTGTAGTGGGTCGTTAGTACTCCATTTACAGTTAAGGACTAAGGATCATCTGAGCTTCATTTTGGGGCTCAAGACTAAACAAAAGATAATGATAAAAATATGGGGACTTTTCCCAGTATACAATCGTTGAAGAAGACCTAACAGTAGCTACCTTGGTCTAGATTCAAGTTCTCTGATCAGAATAGGTTTCAGAATAAAACACTGAAAAGGGGTTGATTGAGGTTACAATTTACAAATTAATCACCTCTCTGTCGCTTCGGTTTTCCTGGAAAAATCAGGAATTTGACGAAATAGAATCCTCTGTACGATAACAAGATGCAGTAACTAAAATGTCATGAACCAAAATAGTACACCCTTAACTTAATAAAACAATAGGAGCAGAGTCCACCAACTACTTAAGCTCTTCTATACTCCATACTCTATAGTTTTGCAGCAATATTCTTCTCCTGAATCTCCTCTATTCAACACTTACCTTAAGGGGGGACTCGGGCTTATGACCTGAGGCCTAAAGATTTAGAGCGCAATCAGATGCCACGGAGAAGCTCTTTGGCTTCATTGTTTAACTGCTTAGCTTTGTTGGATGCGCGAACTTTTCTTTTAAGCTCAAAATTTGTCCAATTTACTGGTAACCGCTCAACTTGCCGACAGCTAGGACTTTTGTGAAGCATTTTCAAAATCCAGATGAGAGCCTTAATAAATTTTTGCTCCAACTATATCATTTTTTTTAATGTTAACTTTGTCATCCAACCTATTCTTTATTGTGTATTACAGCTGAAGTTAGTTCGGTACCAATTGTGGATGATAATAATTCCTTGCTGGATATCTACTGTCGAAGGTAATTAGCTGTGAACCTACAGTGCAGCGTTTACGTTGTGTAACCTTCTTACATATTCGTTTACTATTACTATCCTGGTTCAGTATGACTTACTTATTTTTCATTTTGTGACAGTGACATTACGGCATTGGCAAAAGACAGGGCGTATGCACAGATTCATCTTGATGAATTGAGTATTCATCAGGTAAACATGTTACGAGCTATTTGAACTACAATTTTAGATCTCTTTGCTGGGATGGGACCTCTATGTTTATGTATGTACATATCAAATTTCCCCACTATTTTAGGAATGCATGTGCAGTTCCATTTATTAGTTTTTGTTCTCTTCACCATCTCTGTTATATTGAAGGAAGAGGTGGATCCTGATTCCTGAAAGATGGATTGAACTAGAAAAGTTTGAGCTAGTGGGATCTTCTTTACGCTAACTGGCTCCGTAATAGCTTAAGTTATTGTGATTCTTATCTGGTGCAGACTAAATATGTTTGGAAAATACACACTTTGTCTGGTGTATAGATCCTTTTGATCTTGCCCCCAGAGCTTAGTTCAAGTGGCAAAGGTTGAGGGAAGTGTGGCTTAGGTCATAGTTTCGAGCCCTACACCATGCAAAGTTGCGAACTAAGCCTGGTATTTAAGTGGAGAAGGATAGAAGGGTGGGTCCATTATCCCTGAGTTTTGAAGGCTGTGGTTGGTTCTAAGAGTTGGCCACAGACGGATTTCTCGGTCATTACGAAAAAAAGGGATCCTTTTGATCCTTAATTTGAGTTGTACTGAGGAATTTCCCAGTTGATTGCATCAAGGTTCTGTAACATTCCATGGCCTGTGAGAATAGTACAAGTATACTTGTTTCTAACTGTCTGCATTACCTACCTTGTGCTTATCCATAATATTATAACACTGAGGAGTTTAGGAACAAATTGCATGGACAGCACCTTTTTTGCATATGTATGGCGCCTTTCATGCAAGTTGGCGTTGCTTTTTATTGCCCAAACTGTTACTAGAGTTCTCATCCTCTGCTTCTTCTGCAGGCAATACAATTGGGACAAGATGCAAGTTCTCCTTATGGGTTATTCAATGGACAGAGATGTCAGATGTGTCTACGGTCTGACCCTTTGCATAAAGTAATGGAGCGACTTGCTTTTCCTGGTAAACATCTTCAGTCTTCCAATTTTTTGAGATTTGATATTTACCTTTGCCAAAGTTTTGCCAAAAGAGAGCTTTTTCCTTGTCTATATCTGTTTCTGATGTGTTGCGGTTATGCAAATACCAAGGAATATCACCCGCTTTATCTTTTAGATGGAAACATTCCATTTTATTTGGACAACTTTACATGAGAAATGTGTACATCACATTTTTCTACCACTGTCAGCTTCTATTATTTTGTCTATCTTGTTTGCCCTTCTTTTATTTATCAAGGTTGCATTTCTTTTTTGCTGATGTACAAGATTGCTATAGCTGTATTGCCTCCACTTAGTTTATGTTGCTTTCCTTGTGAGTTTCTACTGTGTGAACTCAAAGTTTACAACACATTTTCCTGCACAATTGGAGTCTTCAATGACTTAAATGAAAGAATAAATAAGCAGATCTTTGGTATACTTTCAGGAGCAAGGAGACTTGTCATTGTGGAGGCTGGTAGCAAGCGCGTGGAAGGCATTGTTTCAGTGAGTGATGTATTTAGGTTCTTACTCGGTTGCTAATACAGCCTGGTGATTTCCCCGCCTTTTAGGGCTTTGTTGTGGTGGCTTTATGAAGAAGCCATTGCTTGGCACTCATGCTAGTTACTCTTCAGCAATGCCCTTTTCTCATAGTTGCATTTGTTATTGGTCTTGAAATTTGTGGAGTCCTGATGGGCTCATGCTTTTGACCCCCTTCTTTTTCCAGGATGTGAGTTCAGAAAGAAAGAAATGTCTGTAAATTGAGAGGATCCCAAATTTTCCCTTATTTATATCTTACATTTTCACAACCTTGTTATTATCAACCATGTCATAGTGTAGCTGCTCTGTTTTATCTCTACTAGCTAACAAAATAGCGATGAAGGTGTCAGTAGCTGTATAGTTTCCCATGATGCTGGGTGGTTGCTGGGAAGTAACCTTGCTATCCTTTTTTGTTTCTTCTCTCCGTGGTACTTACATATATGCATTTTAGTGAATGTAATCTGTAGTTGAGTCGGAAACATTTACGGATATTGTTTTCCATTTGGATAGACGCATATCCTCTTTTGTTGGAAGTACTTCCTGGTTGAACTAAAATAATTGTGTACCATATTATACCCGAGGGATGGCTTAGACATGCTGAAGTGGAACGAAATACTAATATTTATCGCAATGTAGTTCCATGATTCGGGGAAGGGAATGATGTGAGGGTACTTGGTGGGTTTTGTGCTGCTTTTGTCCGAGATCCTCATCTATGTGATACATTGTGTGGATGAGGAAAGAATTTTGCTTATCATGATCAGGCTCGGGAGGCTACTTACCAAAAACACGTCTGTGTCAAGTTGTTTCCGTTGGAGCCAATAACCAAAGTTCCCATGGATTTAGAGTTGCTCATATTTTTTTTACAGAAGATTGTGACTGTATGTCGTAGCTGTGAGGTATTGAGAATATCTCATAATCTTTTTTGGTTTTATTTTATTCCGAGTTTAATAAGTTCAGTTTTTATTTTTCTACATCACAAATTGCAGTCTGCACAATATCTAGATGAAAGTAGAGAGCGTTGGACGCCATATCTCTTGCCCTCAAGCGTGGATTTGTATGTCCAGGAGATGTTTAAGAGATCTAAATTAAAATACTAGACTTAGTTTTATAAACGAAATAGAGTAAATCTATAACTTGCGTACAAGTGCAGATAACGCATGAGTAAACATTACCTCCTGTTGAATGACTTAACGTCGTCCTTGATACGACCGTGATGAATAAAACGTAATAAATTTAACATGTAGAACACTTTCGATCTCAGCACAGCATGTTGCTCTAGTAAAAGCTTCAAAGTCGAGTACAATTTACTGCGGTTCTTTCGTGCTTTGAGTAGTGATAGTTCTTGTTCAAACTTTTATTTTAGCATTAAAAAGAGGTTCTCTCTCAATTATATTTCAAACAGTGACTAAATATTTGTAAGAGGTCCAAAAAATGGCCACCCATGCAATTTTGTGGAAATGACACTAGGTAGTCACTTTTAAGTATGTTGTTTAAAATATATTCACAGTTTATAATGTATTTAAAAATTAGCCAATTTGTTCAAACTTTAGGGCACGACGTCCTGAAGTTTCAGGACAATGTGTCATAAAGTTTGAATATTGTCTCCAGAAGTTCGAATATTATGTTCTGGGTTTTAAAATAGGATACTTAGTCTTGAATTTTAAGTTAGCTACTAAAACCTTTAGTTATAAAAATTCAGGATACTTACTCCCTGAAATTTCAGTAATTGCTAATCTTTAAAAACATTGAAATTGTGGATATTCTTTAAATAGCAAGCTCAAAAGTGGCTATTGGGGCGCTTCGCCAGGCAAGTGCACATATAACCATTTTCATGAATGTTATTTAGAAATTAGCAATATTTATTTGTCCTAAAATTTTATTTTAAAATTTTTAACTTCAGGACAATTCAAGATATTTTTTTCTTGAAAAAATAAATTGAAAACTTAAATTCAAAATACATTGGTTAATTCATGAATAGCAGCTCCTTAAAGTGGTCATTTCTATCATCCCTTTTTCCCCCTCCCCCCTTCCCCATTTTAGGAAATTTTTCTGTCATAACTAAATCTAATATTTATTTATGGATAATAACTACCTTTTAATTTAATTACTTGTCATAACTTTTCAACTTTTCCATCATACTTATGCCAAATACTTAGAGTATACCACTTCAGAAGTGGCAAACGGGCGGTCAGGTCGGATATGGTTCGAGTTGAAAACAAGTAATGAAAAAATGGATAAATTATCCGATCCGACCTATATTTAATACGGATAAAAAATAGGTTAGTATCCATATTCTCCATGACTTCTTACACATAATTACTTTCGGGAGAATTCTTAATCTCCCTAACTTGAGGAACCACCAATTTGAGGTTTTACAAATGTAAAAGTTAAACCTAATTGTTATCCATTTTTTAAATGGATAATATAGTTCTTATCCGTATTTGACCCGTTTTTAAATAGTTCATTATCCAACCAATTTTTTAATGGATAATATTGGTGGGTAACTATTTTTTTGAACCATTTTGCCACCCCTATTCCACTCTATCAATCTTTTTCCTCAACCCTCTTTCTCTTCTCCCTCAACTCTCTCTCCTTTTTTCCTCTCTCTTCGCCCTTGGCGAAGCCGCCGTCCAACTCCGTCAACGCCGATCATCTTCTCAGGCGGAGCTATACGCCTATACCGGAGCCCAACCAAACAACTGCCCCTCTCTCTCTCTCTCTCTCCCTCTATATATATATATACATACATATATATATATATATATATATATATATATATATATATATATATATATATATATATATATATATATATATATATATATATATATATATATATATATATATATATATATATATATATATATATATATATATATATATATAATGTCTCTCACCCTTTTCGTCTATTCTCTCATCTCCCTCCCCCCCCCCCCCTCCATTTTTCTCATCTCCATCACCAGATCCAGATATGAAAATTACGAAGTTGTGATGGGTCTATTACCGGCAACGAAAATAATGGAGGAACAAGATCGGAGGCGTCGCCAGATCTGGATCTAACAGAGATGTCGGAATCTATGTTTCTTCTCCTTCTTTATATAGTACATTTGAGTGCATTCGTCTAACCGAATCATGATAGATACAATGTGTTAATGTATTCTCATATCTAGCTAGAGTTTTGTTCGTCTCTATTTTTAGTTTTAATACAATATATGCAGTGTTTTGCTTGGCCAGAAGATGCCATTACCGGCGAACTTTCTTTTTTTCTTTGTTATTGAGTCACACACAATGATACAAGTACATTGTATTATATATAAATAGACTCAAATTTGAGTGTATTATGTATTTTTCAATGCAAATACAATTTTTTTTTGTATACAGTGAATTGTATACAACTGAATGTCACTATAATTTTTATTTTGTGTTGTTTGATACAATCAAATTGAATATAATGCAAAATAATTAAAAATGAATATAGCCAATTCGGTGTATACAACCGAATTGAATACATCGACATATACTTTTTAATTTTTATTGTTTGAATACAACTGAATTCAATACAGTAAAATTAAATACATTATAAAATATATAAGAGTGAATATATCCGAATTGAATAGTGTATCCAACCAAATTGAATACAAAAATCCCATAGTACGCAATTAGTAACTTCTGAGTGTAATTAGCTAAAGCTACTCCCAACAATAAGCCTCAAACCAATAGTTATTTAAGCTATTATGATTGGGCCATAAAGGCGTTAGATCCTACTTAAAAAGCCTCTGGTGTTATGCAGCCCAAAGATTTCTTTTCAAATAAAGTCTCCACCCAGGGGTTACAAAACAAATAAACAAATAAATAAAAGCTTAAATGAGCCGTTTCCGTTCATTTGCGGCAATGAATTCGACCGTTAGAACCCAGATATCCGTTGGCAACAAAAGTCAAGACACCTTTTTCCTTGTATACTTCTACTGCATGTAGAAACTCAACACCTATCTTGACTTCCACTTCGGAGACAAAGGGAGAAAGAAGAGACCCACACTTCTCTTTTCGTTGGGTTAAGAAGTGAAAGCGAAAATGGTCGCAAGAACCCCACCAGAGTTGCAGCTCTACAAGAAAATGGTGGTGCCTCCTCCTCTTAATCCCATTCTTCTTAGAGAAACTCTTAACAAGGTTGGTGCTGCCCTTCATTTTTACAAGCAACGCCAAAGGAATAAACTTTTTCTTCTTTAATTTGTTTATTACTACTTGTTTCCCCACTCCTCCCCACATCAATGACGCTCCTCCTCTTCCTTTTTTACTTGTTATCTTATTTTTGATATGGAAAAGTATCAGTGCTGGGTATTTCTTACTTTTGTGAATTGGGTTCTTTTTTGTTGAGTTATAAGAGCTCAATTCTGTCAATTGGAGATCTTTTGAAGTCCCTGATAGTAAGATCCTTTGATTTCAGACTGAATTTTGAGAAATGAGTTCTCTTTTGTATCTGATTTTTTTGGGTGGATGAACGAGTCTTTCTTTTGGAAAGTTCAACTGGATGTATTAATAATTTCTTCAATGTAGTGTAATTTTATGGTGTCTCTGATACTAAAGCTTTCATCTTTCTATGGTGTTTTCTGTTTCTGAAATATCGGTCTTTCTTATTGACTTCCCTCAATATTATTATGGGTGTCAGGACTCATAATATTTGGGATATTCTGGTTTCAGATTATAAAATATTTTGATCTCAGTCATGGCTCTTTGCTGTTTCTGAAATTCCCCTTCCCCCCCTCCCCCCATTACTGTGAACAGAAGCTTTATAGGCTATCTGCGTTACATGGTGGCTGGTAACCCCTGGATAAAGTTTGGTAGTTCTAAAAAGATCATTTGAAAATTGCAAAACTTTAGCTGATTTTGTGAGGTGATATTGGTTGAAGGTGGACAAGTGTATGGCTCGATTGCAAGAGCTTCAGTACACAGTTACAGGTGGTAATAAGGTTATTTCTGGTGTAACTCTCAGTCCTCGTAGCACCAGAGGCTATCTGAAGACTAGCCTCAGATGCAAACAAGAATCTTTGAGGTACCCAGAATATAGAACTACTACTTATTCAAATCTAGCTGATTTTTTGTTTTACAATTTAGTGTCTTCTTAACTTGTGTAATACAATTTTCTGTTCTAATTCAAAGGATAAAGAATGCTGCTTCCCGTAAATCTCCTCCAGGGGAATTGCCCACAAATGCAGGTAACTTTCTGTCTTTTGAACATTGTTGACTTGTGCTTTTCCCTCCCTTGGTATTTAAAGCAAAATTTTGATGATTTTTTGACTTGGTGGGAGCAGGGGAATGGCGGCGAATGTCATTACCAGCAATGCTTCTGGGAGAGACAGTGGCTGAAATTAAACAGGCAAGTCAATTTGCTAGAGAAATGGTGGAGGCAGTAAGTTCAAAGGGGACAAAACTAGAACCTAAAACTCCACTCACAATCAGGAAAAGTCAGAAGCCAAGCACCGAAAACTCTGAACTCCGATCACGTAGAAAGAGAGAGAAACAGGTGACCTTGCAAACAATGCGGTCTGCATCCGATACACCATCAAAACAACAACGAGCAAAATCAAGAATAAACTTCAAGGTTTCTCCAGTGCAGAAGAAGGAATGTGAGAAAGAAGGATGCAAGTATATTGCGAATAGAGTGTCCCCAAGGAATAGGCCCTGGGTGAAAAAGACTGTTCTTTCCCCAAATCCATTATTCCATTCATCACCAACTTCACAGCAGCAGAAACTCACTAAAACAAAGTCTCCGGTGATTGCAAGAAATCGACAAACACCCCATAAGTTCTTGGTGAAGTCTCCACTCAAGGCCTCACCACTTCAAGTGAAAAACAGAAGCCCTCAAAAACTTTTTGTATCTTCTCCTACTAGAGTAACAAGTTTGAGCACTAAGTTGTTGGTGAGGTCCCCTCCTAAAGCCTTTAAGTTTCAAGTGAAAATCAGGAGTCCTCCAAAATTTTCGACATCTCCTACTAGAGCAACAAGTTTGAGCAAGAGGTCTCCAAAGATGTCTACAGCTGCCAAATTGAGGAGGTCATTTTCTCCATCAAGATTGGCAAACAAGCTAGCTTCTTCTACTAGAGTAACAAGTTTGAGCACTAAGTTGTTGGTGAGGTCCCCTCCTAAAGCCTTTAAGTTTCAAGTGAAAATCAGGAGTCCTCCAAAATTTTCGACATCTCCTACTAGAGCAACAAGTTTGAGCAAGAGGTCTCCAAAGATGTCTACAGCTGCCAAATTGAGGAGGTCATTTTCTCCATCAAGATTGGCAAACAAGCTAGCTTCTTCACCCTCCAAATTGAGGTCATTTTCGCCATCAAGATTGGCAAGTAGGTTAGCTTCACCGTTAAAGAGCAAAAAATCTGTACATAAGATTGACGGGATGAAGATGATGATGAGTGGACTCAAACAGAGACCACGAGCTTCAACCATATCAATGCAGTTCTGAGTTCAGGGAATGTAAATGTGTGCGCTCATGGTTTGTGCTTGAAATTTGAGGATTCTTTTCTGTTGAAGATATTTTCTTAATGTCCTTGTTAAAATGGTACAAAAAGAGTACTTTTCCCTTTTTCGATCCCTTCTATATTACTTTAAAGATTGTATCATTTGACTTGTGAGCTTACGAGGGTACTTCCTCAATAATGTAAATAAGAATATTGTATCATTTGACTTGTGAGCTTACGAGGGTACTTCCTCAATATTGTAAATAAGAATGGTTTTCTGACGGATGAAAATTTACATTCAGTATATAGTTTGGCTAGACTAGGAGTTCAATGCATTATTTCGTGAACCTCTTAAAATGAGTTTAACTGCATACATTCTCACAGGCTTAAGAAAATGGCATGCTTTTGTGCAAAAGATAAAAGCTGTGGAAACCAAGGGAATAAAGATAGAAGCTACTACAGCTCCAAATTGAGAGAATGTCAACCCTGAAAAGGAGCTTATGCGCACCATGTATGATGACTAATACTGTCTTTCTCTTCCAAAGCTTCATATAAGTTTGGTAAGCTAATGCTTACACAGAAAGTGTCTGCTTTTATTCAATTATTCTAGTATCATGCTTGGATGAACTTATTAAGAAAAGTAGCATCCTTGGATGCATTGCTATTAGTGGAAAGATCAGCAATCTAGAAAATCTTCAACTATTAAACTTCAAATAGTAAAAAATTAATCATTCATTTTATAAAATGAAAAGAAACATTAGTTAGAACGGAGGGAATATGTGAGTCTACTTATGAAGAGTTTCATTTGAGATGACTTTGCATAGAGTATTAGAGTTTTGTGCTATGAGAAAGCTACTTTAGAACTTCTGAGATGAGAATCTGAAGATGGTGTGATCTTATGAGGTTTGTGCAAACTTAGAATGTGGGAGCAGGTTGCAGACAGAGGTGAAATATACTCCTACTACTTTTCTTGCTATACAAAGCTGGTAGCTTTCCGGAGAGAGTTTAAATTCTACAACACTCATCAAATTTTCACACCTTTAGATCACTTAAAAATAACTACAAGGGAACCATCCGTAAAAGGTGGGATTAGTAAAATAAAAAATAAAGCATGTTACCTGTTACAATATATTAAAATACCCTGACAATGTATAACAAAGTGGATTTTCCCAATACAATCAGTAATGTTTCTCATATCACCCAAATATCAGACAGTCAATTTCAGCTGCTTTGCCCGACACTTGGTGAGTATCCCCAGCATCTTAAATGCTGCAAAGTGCAGACCATTTTGTAAGGACTTTGGTAACATAGCATAAGGTTGACAAGTCTGTGACTAATAACATTTCTACTATCATCCATGTGATAACTTCAGCGTTGCATAGTACTTGAAGCGGTAGTCTCTGTTCAACTTGCAAGTTTCTCCACACAAGGTGGTCTCCTAGGATTTTCAAGATTTAGAACCAGTCTACATGTTTGGTTGAGGCCTTAGGTTGCTTCTTGGGCTTTTGGTAGCGATTGTTCTCCAATCGGGCTTTTACAATTAGCGAACAAAGCAAGTCTACTTCTGCTGATGTATCATAAGGCGTGCTCATGATGCTACAAAATAGAAAACCTCACAAAATTATGATAAAAAGAAAAAAAGGACAGCAGCAGCAAATAAGAAAATTAAAGTACAATTCCAACGGCTTGAAGCCAAGAAGAGATGAACATTGAATCGATAAACAAATCTATAAACTTTTCTTTTTGGGATCTTCTTGTTGGAAAGTTTGCGTTTTTCCATCTTTTACAAAAGCAGGACGAACATTGAGTCGAGCAGTAAAAATACCTGCCGAGTAGCTCTTCTAGAATTATTCTTTGAGAAGGTGTAACATAATGTATGCAACTCCTGGGGCATTGACCAACTGCAAGATGGACTTGATAATCGTCACCATGTCCTGAATACGTACAACTTTTGGTTCACTATCTAGATACAACTAAGAGGATAAAACCTTCTTTATATAGACCAAACCAAAGCAACTGTATAATTGTCTTTCAGTGTTTACTAAGTTTCCTTTCCATTCACTAAAACGCATTATTTTTCACTAGAAATCTTTTCCTGTTAGCAGGCTAATTTTCTGATGATAGTAACAAGGAGTTCAGTATCTAGTACACTACTATAGACCTTGAGAAGTAGCGCGTGCAGTTCCCGTTAAAGTGGAAAAAGTGAACGCATGAGGCGCTTTCTCAATGCATGAAAACGGACAACCTGCATATATCGTGAAAGAAAGAGATCAAGAACTATGCAGATTCTTCATCGTATCATTTAGATAGTAAAGTAAATATGCTTCCAAACTATAGCCTACAGGAAGAATCACTTGCAGGCTACAACAGATTTTTGAAGTTGTTACCTTTTCCAATGCAAACTGTCTCGTTAACAAAGAGATCAAATGCTTCACATTCTGGTTGATCAAATGGATCCAAGCATTCCCTGTGAAATTCACATTGAATATGACAAAAAAAATATTACCTGAAGGATACTACTCCACAACAATAACAACAACAACAAACCGAGTGAAATCCCATATGTAAGGTCAGGAGAGGGTAGTGTGTACGAAGACCTTACCCCTACCTTATAAAGGTAGAGAGGCTGTTTCCGATAGACCCCTGGCTCTGAAAGACCACTATTCCAAAAAAAGAAAAAGAAGAGTAGAGGAATGTTGCAGCAATTATCACATGATTGGGTTGTGACTATTCAACTGAATGGAATCTCAAGATTTAGATTCAATAAGATTATAAACTTATAGCCCCAATTTACCTTTCAATGATCTCTGACTTGGTGAAGTTGGACAACATCTGCTTTCATTTCAAACGATAGAATTCAGCTATCATTTGAGAAAGAAAATCTTAAGCAACCAAAAGATAGCATTTTCATTTGGCATTTCCTCTATAAACCTAATAGGCCTCAGTACATTATATTCTTAAGTTTTCTGAAACAGTTAGGACTTTGGAACCAAATCTTATAACTAAGGACAGAGTTATCCCTAAATTGCTTTCCATTAAACCAGTTTATTAAACCTGAAAAAACTGGTAGCAGCTTTTCTTATATTACTGCTGCATATTACTCATTTGTAGGAGTGGCAAATGAGCGGGTCGAGTCGGATATGGTTCGGGTCGAAAACGGGTAATGAAAAATGGATCAATTATACGACCCGACCCATATTTAATACGGAAAAAAAATGGGTTAGCCGACAGATAATATGGGTCACCACCCATATTATCCATGACTTTTTGAATATGATTACTTTTGGGAGAATTCTTAATCTCCCTAACTTGAGGAACCTCCAATTTGAGGCTTTACAAATGTAAAAGTTAGACCCACCACTCATTGGTTATCCATTTTCTAAATGGATAATATAGTTCTTATTTATATTTGACTCGTTTTTGAAAAGTTCATTATCCAACCCATTTTTTAGTGAATAATATGAGCGATTAACTGTTTTCTTTTAACCATTTTGCCACCCCTACTCAATTGAAATCATAATAAACTCTTGATTATACTTTGGAAATTTCTGCATATTCTACAACTCAAAGCTAACTAGAACGCATGAGACCAAAATGGATGATTTGTTTGCTCTTGGGACAATTTACCTCATAGGCTTGAATGACTAGGCGAATCATTTTATCTGAACTATCCCCATCTCTCCTTACATCAGGATGAAACTTCTTAACCTATGCCCATCAATTAGTAAACCAAACAAAATAATCAGCATTAGCAGTTCTAAAAGGTAAAAAGACAAACTTTTTTTTTTTTTCAGAAATCAAAAGAAAAAACAGGATAACAGACATGGATTCTTGTATCCAAAAATGTAAAACTTGTAGCACCTTATTCCGGAAAGCAGATTTCAAGTCATGAGCAGAGCAGTTAGGAGCAACACCAAGAATATCATATGCCAAAGAAGCATTGAGGGGTTCTTCATTACCATAATTCTGACCATAACACTTGGCTTTTAAAGAAGAAGAAGAAGAAAGGGAAGCAAAGTGGTGTGTCGAAGTTGAAGGAAAAGAAGAGGTAGATGGAAACTCAGATGTTGTTGGAAAGAAAGCTGAAGTTCCAATTACAGTATTTTTGTTGTACAGAGATGACCAATGTTCCATCTTTCTTGATCATTTATGGGAAAAAAGAAATGAAAGGCTATATGAGGTTAAGTGTAAGAGATATTCCTCCAATCGTAGCCATTCAAGTTGTCCTTCAGTACCAAGCCATATAACGATTATTCTTATGTGGAACAACTCAACACCCCTATCACGTCTAGATCTTTGAAGCGTGGTCAATATAAATGGGGGCCCAACATCCATAATAATAATTGGGATGGGCTGACTCTGATACCATGATAAGAATGAACCTTGGGCCTAACTCAACCCAAAAGCTAGCTTGTGAGGTGAGGATTGCCCAAGTCATATAAGGAGACCAAGGACCTCAAATCGCTGTGGACAACTCAACAGTAAAATTAGTGGTGAGGTTTATTTCCGACAAGTTCACGTCACTGTCTTTTTTCTTGCTGCTTAAATAGGCAATTGTGATTGTATATGGATCTTGTGAAAAAGGATCAAATTGCATTGCCTTACGAGAAACCTATAAAGCGGAAAAATAGACACACTATTTTAAATAGTAGTACTATTAAATTTATATTTACTGTTAAGCTGACTTTTCTATCTTCTTTTCAATGCAGTAATTATGATGAATATTGTTTAGCTTTCAAAGTATGTTTAGTACGAAGGAAATGAGAAGATAAGTAATTTTCTCTCATATTTTCTAGTGTTTGGTAAAATAATAAAAATATATGACGTGACAAATTTACTATCTTCTGGGGGTGATAGTGGGTTGGGGTGCGGGAGGGAGTGGGACTGTGGGAGTATTGTTGGGGCGGGGGCAGGGGCAGGGGCAGGGGCAGGGGCAGGGGCAGGGGATAGATTAGTGTGGAGGGTGAGAGTGTGAAAACCAACAATTGGAAATGACTTGAGACTTGGGAGAGTTTCAAAAATTGATCCCTAATGAAAGGAAAATGTATTTTTCAGGAATATATGTCCAGAACATTTAAGACAATAAAGCATGAAAAAAATAATAAATAGATAAATAAAAACATGAAAATTATACCAACACACTCTTAAGCGGAGAGGCAGTCAAATTGATCTATGCCCGCCAGCAAACACGAGAGGACAGTCGCGTTGGCGAATAAGGAAATCCGGGCAACAACATTTAATTTTAAAAATGAGGATTTGAACCCATATTTTATATTTTGAGTTAGAGATCATGAATTTGGACGATTTTTGAAAGTATTTTTGTGGAGATTCTTCGGTAAGTAATTCTTATTTAATTTTGGCTATATTTCATGATTATGTCTTTAATTTTATTATCTAATTTATGATTTCGGGTGAGAAATTGGGAAAAAAGAGGAAGAACCCTGAGTTAGATTTTTGAAGTTCTGAATGGGGTTTTAGTATCGGATTTCAGTAAATTTAATATGGTTAGACTCGTGAATGAATGGGCTTTCGGGTTTTGTGACTTTGTCGGATTTTGAGATGTGAGCACGGGGGCCTGGGTTCAGACCGATTTCAGATTTTGGCCATAATTTAGTAGTTTTCTTGTGGAATTGATCCTTTTAGCCTATATTAATTGTGTTATACTGCTTGTGGATAGATTCGGATATTTGGAGACCGATTTGAGAGGCAAAGATATTTTTGAGTAGAGTTTGGCTCGGATAGCGGTAAGTAACACTTTCAAACTTGGTTCTGAGAGTTCGAAACCCATATTATGTGTTATGTGATTAGTATTAAGATGACGCATATGCCAAATGACGGGACTGCGGGCGTGCAAAGTAAGAATTGTGACTTGGTTGATTCCATGGCACTATATAGTGACTCTATCTTGCTGATATCTGTGTTTTCATCTTGTGATAAAGTAATTGAACGTAAATTCATGCTAGATATCATGTTTAAGCTATATGCTGGTACTTTTTGGACCCATAGTGGTCGTTTCTTACCGTCATCTCACCGATTTCATTGCTATTGCGTACTCAGTCATGTTCATGCATTTAATATCATATCTCAGTCTAGGTTGTTGTTTATTGATACACCATACCATTATTTCAGGCTAGTTTTCATGATAATGTGAGCTCGTGAGTGAGAATGGAGAGATTGATGATTGAGTGAAGCTGAGAGCCTGATTATGAGTGAAAGTTATGGGATCGGACTACACGTCGCGACGGTTATACTAATGTTATGTTAGCGCTTGGGCTTTAGGAGTCCCTCCGGAGTCTATACACATCTCTAGTGAACGTGAATGATATTATTGAGGGATGGATCTTCCATGGACATGGATCTTGTCCGAAGTAATTGATACTTGGAGATGGATATTCTCCATAGGGCTGGATTGACCTTCCTCGGTACTGGTGGCTTATAGTCAGTGATGTATCTATTTCGGGAAGGATCTTTCCTGGGCCGAATAAGCCATATACAATACCAAATGATTGAGCATTTGAGAGCGTAAGAATATGAGGATGAAGGCATTGTACATCATATACAGCATATACATTGGCATATAGAGATATATTATGTACATTGTTCAGATTTAGTCTACTTTACTGTTTGAAGTGTCTATTTATATTGGATGCATGCCTACACTTCTGCACTGTTAATACTATTGTTAACTATACTGGTTGAGTTCGTCACTACCTTTAAGTCCAAAGGTTAGACTTATCACTTACTGAGTTGGATGTACTAACGTTACTCTCTGCATCTCGTACGCATATCCAGGTGTTTCTTGTCGTGGCTGCTGCTAATTGAGGTATCAGTGACTGGAGACTATCAAAGTAGCTGCATGGCGTTTCCGGGCCTTGACTCTCCTTCTGTATTCTATTTGTATTTTCAGCTTTATTCTCTAGACATTGTAGTGCACTGTATTCTGGTTTAGACGCTCCTGTACTCTATGACACTCAGGTTTTGGGATGAATTGTATCGTATTTTGGATTAAGTTCTGTTTTCAAAAAGGCTTCTATTTAATTTTTTGTTTTTCGTCTTTATTTTAGAAGTGTTTTACTGTGTTGAAAATATTGAGTTGTGACTTGCTAGTTCCACAATAAACGTTATCACGACGGTTATTTTTGGATCGTGACATAAAAGCAATATACTTTAAACTTATCATCTCTATTACTTACGATAAGTTTATCTCAAAATGGAATAACGGGATGTTTTAGCTACAATACAGCTTGTTTTCTTTCTTCAATCCTTTGCTATACTTGTTCCCGTTGAAGCCATTAATACTGCATCTTTACCTCTCACAAACACTTAGTGACGCCAAAGTAAGATGTGTTCAGAGTTAGAGAAAAGCCCTATTAAGAGTCGAGCAAACTAAAGTCTCACAGATCCCTCTGACCGATCGATTGGCTTCTTGGGTTGGCAAAGAGTGGTGCATTAATTGGGAAGGTGTTTCTTGTGACATACGAACTGTTAATATCATCAAGCTTGATCTCAATGATATATCAAACAACTGATGGAGAAAGATTTGGGGTCAAACTAGAGCAATGGATGGATTCCTCCATATATTGAGCTTAGAAAATGCGGTTTGGGCGACAATATGGCTGAAAACTCAAAAGCAACTTCACACTGTTACTTATTATTTCTGTATCGGGAAAATATTATATTAAAAAAATGCGTCAAGACACATAAACTGATTGAATGGTCAAACCATGACGGCTAGTTAAGAAGCACGATTTACAATAGGCACGAGCAAATGACAGAAGGAGAGACGCCTAGTTATTCAAATAACTCAACATCCGTACCTATTGAAGTCATTTGTATCTAAGGGTCCAAGGGAATGAATCTGACAATAAAAAAGAGTGCAAATACAACATTTAATGGACATTAAATATGGAATACGTTAGGGAATTTGTGTTGAATGTAATGATTATGTAACATAGTATTCAATGTCTTTAATTACTCAGCCTCATTATGATTCAGGCAAAACGTATATCTTTAGGACACCTATAAAAGGGAGACATCTAATTAGTTGACGACCCAAAATCATTGGAATATATCTTGGTTTACTCGCTTTTTTCTTGAAATACTCTTTCACTAGTTAAGTTATTTCCCTGTATACATTCATTTGATTATCAATAACCCGTGTTCTTCAATATTCTAGCTTTGACTAAAATCTTATTTTTTGGTTAAACAAATTGGTTCCATTTTCGGGAATCTGATAATCTATTTTTTCTCGCTTAAACTTCTCTTGTTGATCAAATATGTCGAACAATAATGCCAACACTCGAGGAAACCAAGAAAACCAATAAAATCAGGGAGATCCACAAGATATTAACACTTTGATTCCTACTCCACGAGGCTCTCCCCGACAATCTTGTGAGAGAACCCCTGATGGGTCTCAAATCAATGAACATGCTCGATTTGAGAATGCTGAAACCGTTGATGACGCTTTGCAGAACATAATTGCTGCTCAGGTTAATAAAGCTGTTGAAATGCTTGTTAACCGTTTACCTGTTGCAACCCCGGCACCAACTCCCAATAATAAGACTTTGGAAAACCCTCGTTCTCGACTTGTCAACTCAGGCACCGGTGGGACTCCCATTGAATCACAAGAGAGGGAACCAGGTCATGTGGTCAATTCTGATTTATAAAACTTAGTACTAGCCTTGCAGAGACAACTCAAGGAGCAAAATGAGCGCATAGAGCAAGCACCTGGGGTGCCACCTGTAATCAAAGGAGTAGATATGGATCGATATTTGCGGCAACCCTGGAAGCCAAGTGCTGCTCCTCTTCCAATTCCAAAAAGTTCAAAATGCCTGACATTCCAAAATATGATGGAACATCAGATCCACGAGACCATATGACTGCATTTACGATATGTGTAAAAGGCAATGACTTGATTAAGCAGGAGATTGAATCTATATTAGTTAAGAAATTTGGCGAAACATTCACTAAAGGAGCACTCACATGGTATTCTCTTCTACCTGAAAATTCTATAAATTCTTTTGCTGAGCTTGTAGATTCTTTCATCAAAGCACACTCGGGGGGCTCAAAAGGTGGAAAAAAGAATGAAAGATATTTTCAAAATTAAGCAAGGAGACTCAGAGTTGCTTAGAGAATTCATGGACAAATTTCAGCGTGAAAGAATGACATTGCCACGTGTACCTAACAACTGGGTAGCTATAGCTTTTGCAAGAAATTTGAATGAAAAAAGCTCAAAAGCCACGAGGAGACTCAAAGAAAACCTTCGAGAATACTCAACTACAACGTGGAATGATGTTTATAACAGGTATAGCACGAAACTGAGGATTGAGGAAGATACCATGATTTCAAAAAGAAGAAAAGGTAAGTTCAAGATGTGTGGAGTCCAAAAAAAGGTCCAATAAAAGTAGATACGAGCCTTACATGGGACCTGCGGGAAGAGAATCACGATCAAAACAAAACAATCAGAGGTATGATCACAAATCAAGGAATAGAGAGTCATGATTGATATTCAGGAACGATCGAAACACTCATGAACTACGAGATGATGATACAAATTTAAAAGCAAGATTTGGTGGCTATAACTTCAACGTCATCACCTCCGAGCTCGTGGCTATTTTGAGAAGAATGAGAGATAAGGTTCGATGCCAAAGGAAATAAGATCGAATCCAAACAGGTGCAACCCTGATCATTGGTGCGAGTTTCATAATGACCACAGACATAAAATAGCCGACTGCAGATTTTTACAAAGTGAAGTTGGTCATCTACTAAAATAAGGATACCTCACAGAGTTGTTCAGTGAGAAAGGCAAGCAAGCTTACATGAAAAATAGGCAGGAACCTCCAAAACCACCTCAACAGGACTGTCAATGTAGTAAGTGGAGGTGAAAATATCAATAGTATATCATACACGACCGCTAACAGGATTTCAAAAATAACATTTACTCAAGCAAAACGGGTGCGACACACCTTAGAAGAAGACAACATTACATTCAACAATACAGATGCAGATGGTGTATTAATAACTCACAACGACGTACTGGTAATATCTTTAATTATATATGATACTAATGTAAAACTAGTTTTGATTGATCCGGGTAGCTCGATAAACATTATTTTGCTAAGAGTATTGCGTGAAATGCAAGCCGACGACAAAATAATACCAAAGGCCCACACTCTATCTGGATTCAACAATTCCAGCGTAGCCACGAAAGGGGAGGTAACTCTCACCACATTCGCTGAAGGTGTCATCAAATATACAAAGTTCCAGGTAGTAGATATGGAGATGTTTACAACATAATTCTTGGGAGGCCATGGATCCACGAAATGGATGCAGTAACTTCAACTTTGCATCAAGTTATTAAATTTTCATCGCCATGGGGAATTTGTAAAATTCGTGGAGATCAACATGCATCCAGGGCGATCAACTCCATTGTAGATACAAGCACAAGAAATGAAGGTAAATAAAAACCACAGAAGGCAGTTGAGGTCATCACAACACAAACCTCAACTGAGCAAGGGCAAACAAATATGGATTCAAGACCTGATACTATTCAAGAACCAGAGGAAAATGAAAATAGCAAAACCACAATTGAAGAATTGGAGCCTATCATGTTATTTTCTCGATGGTCTGATAGGAAAGTTTACGTCGAACTAATCTTAGCCAAGGAATAAGAGGTTTTTTGAAAACTAACATGGACTGCTTTGCTTGGTCCCACTCTGACATGACAAGGATTCCAACCAGAGGTAATGACTCATAAGTTGAATGAAGATCTCTCATACCCTCCTGTCAAACAAATGAAAAGAAAGAAAGGAACTTTCAAGAATCAGGTGATTCAAGATGAAGTCCAAAAATTGATGAAAATTGGTTCTATTCGGGAGGTAAAATATCCTAACTGGTTAGCTAATACTGTTGTGGTTCCAAAGAAAAACGGTAAGTGGCGAGTTTGTGTAGATTATACTGATCTTAATAAAGCTTTCCCTAAAGACTCTTTTCTACTACCACACATAGATCAACTGAATGATGCGAGTGTAGGTTATGAGCTATTAAGATTTTTAGATGCATATTCAGATTATAATCATATTAAAATGGATCCAGGAGATGAGGAAAAAACTTCATTCATAACAGATAGGGGGACTTATGTTATAAGGTGAATGCCCTTTTGTCTAAATAATGCAAGTGCAATATATCAAAGGTTAGTTACCAAAATGTTTCAAGAAAATTTAGGAAAAACCATGGATATATATAGATGATCTGCTTGTTAAAACTCAGTATTCAAAGGATCAAATATCTCATTTATCTGATACATTTTTAATTTTGCACAAATATAATATGAAGTTGAACCCCGAGAAATATGCATTTGGTATTGCATCAGGTAAGTTTTTGGGTTTTGTTGTTTCTAACCGTGGTATTGAAGTAAATCCTGCAAAGATTAAGGCAATTGAGGAAATCCCTGATATACTTCCAAACAAGAAAGAGGTTCAAAGGTTAACAGGGAGAGTTACAACTTTGGGGATATCATTTCTAAGTCATCAGAGAAATGTTTTAAATCCTTCTCGGCCCTTAAAAAGCAGGATCATTTTCAATGGAATGAAGAATGTCAACATGCACTTAGGAACTTAAAAACGTACTTGTAAAATCCACCCTTACTGGCAAAATTAAAGTTAGAGGAAAGGCTACTTATTTACCTTGGCGTTTCGGAAGTAGCGGTAAGTGCTGTATTGTTCTGGGAGGAGCAAGGTAAACAATCCCCACAGTACATTCCCCACGACGTAAGGAAATCCGTTTTCTCAGCATCTTCTTTATCCATCCAGATTTGGTGATTCCTAGCGAAACAATCTATAAATGACTGCAACTCATGCTTGGTGTAATTATCGATCAGTATACGTATATTTGGCAAATGGAAGTCATCTTTCGGACTGATCTGGTTGAGATCCTGGTAGTCGACACAAACTCCAACCTTCCCATCCTTCTTTGGTACTGGCACAATGTTGGCTAACCATGTTGGGTATTCTATTGCCTAGAGAACCTTGGCTTTGACTTGCTTAGTGACTTCTTCATTGATTTTCAGACTCATATCAGGCTTGAAATTTTTGAGCTTTTGCTTTACCGGTAAGGCTGTATCCGGTTTCGGTTCTGGGTCTATTTGGGTAAACGGTTCCGGTTCTGGCGGTTCCCGGTTCTGGCGGTTCCGGTTCTGGCGGTTCCCGGTTCTGGCGGTTCCGGTTCTGGCGGTTCCGGAGCCGGAACCGGAACCATACGGTTCCGGAACCACCCGGTTCCGGTTCTGGCGGTTCCGGAACCGCGGGTCTGGCGGTTCCAGGCGGTTCCCGGCGGTTCCGACCTTTTTTTTTTTTTAAAATTAAATATCTTGTATAGTAGTGATTAGTATATTGTAGAATATATTTTTATATGGTGTACTATGTTGTTACTATAGCATATATTGTGTTTGGAAATTAGTATATATTCAAAATAAGTAGTGTATATTTTGTATATAAGTAGTATATGTTGTAGTAAAGTAGTATATATTGTATATAAATAATGTATATTGTGTAGTAGTTAGTATTAATAGTATTATGTGTTGTATGTTATATATTATATGTTATATAAATATTTTATATTCAAGGATTGATATAGAAGTAAAGACAAAGAAATATTGAGACAAATATATTCAAGTATATGATAATTAACATCGCTAAATTGGTGCATTAGGATAAAGCAAATTCATAATATCATCATCTATTCTATCACCGACTGCTATATCATGTAGAAAATTCACATCGCTAAATTGAAAACACGGGTGATCACTATCAAGTATTCCTAAGTTTTCATTAGTATTTCTAGGTTGGCTACTAGTTTGAACTTGTTTATCTTTTCTAGGTCTGGGAGCCGGGGGAGGGGTAGGATTTTGGCTACTATTTTCACCGGATTTAGATGTACCTTTTCCGAACATTTTTTTCAATGAAAATGCCATACTAATTATAATTAAGGAAAATATCAACACACAACAAATATTCTTAGCACGTAAGAGTTGAAACGAGTTTACCGGATTGACGAACAACTTCTTGAAAATTGACAATCGTTTTAATTGAACACTTGAAAACTTCAATTCAACAACTTCACAATGTTTCACGAATTTGCAACAAAAATTAAGCACTTGCACAGAAAGATTGTAAGAGAGCTTGAGAGAGATTGAGAGAGATTGAGTAAGATTGATGAATTGGTGAATTAAAATGAAAGAATGAGGGGGTATTTATAGTTGAGAAATGGGAAATTGTGTAATTATATAAAGTTTGGGGTTAAATTAAATTTGAGGGGTCAAATGGCTAAATTTTAAAAATGCCAAACGGCTATTTCTGCAATACCAACGTTCTGATTTTCAGAATTTTAAAATTTTTTTTTTTTAAAAAAAAATGGCCGTTGGGAACCGGATAGAACCGGAACCGGAACCGGACCGGTTCCGGCGGTTCTAAACGGTTCCAAACGGTTCCGCCAACGGTCCGAATTTAAATTTTTTTTTTTTTAATATCGGAACCGTTTGGAACCGTTTAGAACCGCCTGAACCGGTCCGGTTCCGGTTCCGGTTCTGGCGGTTCCGGTTCCACGGTTCTAGAGGGTGGAACCGGCCCGGAACCGCGAAACCGGAACCTCGAAACCGGAACCATATAACCGGAACCGTTTAGAACCGCAGAACCGCCAGAACCGCGGTTCCGGTCACGGTTCCGGTTCGGAACCGTTATTCGTACAGCCTTATTTACCGGTGGACATGTTGGATCGGTTGGAAGTTTGTGGGCCATAATAGATGCACTCAAACCAGTCATATCATCATACGACCAGGCGAATATGTTCTCATATTCTTATAGAAGTTCTGTGTACTCTTCCTTTTCTGACGGTGATAAGTGAACGCTGATCCGTGTTTCTTTGACATTTTTTGCATCTCCCAAGTTAACAATCTTGGTCTCATCCAGGTTGGACTTAGGTCTGTTCTCAAAATTATCGACTTCTTTAACAATCTCTTCTGGTATGTCATCTTCCTCTGAATCTATGTCCATTTGTTGCGTTGTCTCATTGTGTGTCATAATCATTGGTTCATCAAGACAAGTAATAGTAATGCTGCATAAGTAAAGTAATGAGAGAAAAACAATAGTAATAAGTGTTGATTCATAAGGAAATTCAAAATGCTTTGATAAATTGCTTAATTGTTTTGAACATTATAGATCTTATTGCAGGAATGAAAAATATGTGAGAAATTAAATTTTTTTCGTAAATAGAAAATAATGCTTGTTTTACCCTTGCTACCCTGAAGCTCGTCAGGCTCTAGTTGTTTTGATGGTCCAGTTATTGGGGCATGCTCCTCTGCTTACAGCCTGTATGGAAGGGCCTTCCCCCCATCCTTGTAAAAAATGACACAACAATCCATATCATTGTCTTCCATAAAAAAATTCCTCACTGTTGCTAGTGCTTCCTCTTCTTCTGACCCATAGATAACTTCGACTGGTTGGAAGTCTGTTCCAAGCCTGGTATTGGCTGCTCTAATGGATAGTAAGGACAATGCCATGGTGGCGACCAGTGGTTGAATTCTTTCCAGGTATACTCGTATCCCAGACCAAAAGTGGTACCGTGTTTCTTGAGTTTTATGGGCTTAACGATTCCTTAGAGGTTCTTGCCAAGCCCATTGCCAGGTTCGTACCTGCTCCAGTTTAAAATTCTCTCTATTTTGTTGTTTCACCATTTATCTTTGTCAACAGTGTTGACTCGGTCAATGTAGTGATAGGTCTCCCTTCCTATCTTTCTTCTGCCTCCTATAGATGGGATGATCTGGCGACTGTATATGGGATTGCACCGTCACCGTAAATGATAACCTCTTGGTCATTCCATTCAAACTTCACTACCTGCTGTAGTGTTGATGCCATGGTACCAGCGACATGAATCCATGGTCGTCCTAATAACAGATCGTAAGATGCCAACATGTCTATTACCTAAAAATCAACATCAAACCAAGTGGGTCTCATTTGCAAACAGAGGCTAATTTCCCCAATGGTGGACCTTTGGGAACCGTCAAAAGCTTTGACGTTGATGGCCCCGTCCTTAATCTCATGCATTCTTTTTTCCAAAGTCCTGAGTGTTACTAATGGACAACATTGACGCTGGGCCCTCCATGAATCAGGATTCTGGTGATGAAATAATCTTCACATTGCACGGTGAAGTGCAAAGCCTTGTTGTGACTCAACCCTTCTGGTGGCAGCTCATCTTCATGAAAAGAGATTTTGTGACTTCCCAATACCTGGCCCACCGTGTTAACCATCTCTCCGCCGGTGATGTTGCTTGGTACATATGAGTCACTTAGCACCCTTGACAAGGCATTCTTATGTGCATCAGAATTCTGTAGCAACGCAAGGATAGAAAATTCTACCGGTGTTTTGTTCAGCTAATCATGAACGAGTATTGGTTGGCTTGTATCTTTCTCCAGAGATCATCAGGCCCTCTTTTAGCGATGGTTGGCCGACTAGAGGCCTGATTGCTTAACTCAGCCAAATGTTCTGGGATATAAACCGTACCAATTCTCGTCATACCCTGTGCCGCAACAGCTTCCCTGAACTTGACCTTCTCTTTTCTTCTTTCCTCGGCTATGCAGTCCCAAGGTATGGAATTTGTATGGAATGGTGCTATGACCGACATTGCCAACTGGAATTGGTGTGGCTACCTTTACTCCGAACGGAGCATGCACCTTAGGTGGTAAAACTGCAACTTTGAAGGGTGTAGGGGCATTTACCGGTGACATAAATGCGACCTCAATCGGCACTGGCGTCTTTGCAGAGGATGGTACTTCAAACTCAAGTGGCATGGACATGTTTATTTGGAAGGCTGAATCTGGCCCGCAATCGGATTAAGGGTGACTATTGGCTTCTTTGATCGTCACCTGCTGTGATCAAACCGATCGATCACTTGGGGTCCTAATCATCCTTTGTTTTAATCATGTGAATGCCTCCACCCTTATGGTATAGGAGAGGGTTATTGCGGATATTCGGAGCAGGTTCCTTGGCCATAATAATCTTCTTATAAATCAAAGTCTGGATCTTATCTTTCAGAGAGTGACATTCATCATTGGTGTGTCCTTTCATGCCGGAATGGTATGTACAGGACTTATTTGGATTAACCCACTAAGAAGGGTTCTCAGGAGCAACATGGATATGGATGACGTAACCAGCAGTTTTGAGTCTTTCATCAAATTGGTCGATAGGTTCAGCAATAGCCGTATACTATTTTGGGGGTCTTCGGTCAAAGTTTGGTCGGGGTCTAGGGAAGTTTTGGCGTGGAGGAGGGGATTGGTAGTGGGATGGTTGAGTGTTGTAAGCTTGGTAAACATGTGTTGGGTAGGAGTATTTGGGTGAAGTGGGATGATATGTGGGAGGTGATTGATAAGTGAGTGATGGAGTTTGGTAAGAGGGTGAGGGTGCTTGGTGGTTTAGGGTAGGTTGATATGTGAGTGGAGGCTTTGGGTATGTCTGGTATTTGACAGGAGATTTGGTTCTTTGGGATTACATTACGGCTCATACGTCCCTTTTCTTGGACATACCGCCTGACTGTAAGGCCTTGTTTATAGCTTGAAAAGCCTCAAAATTTGTAATCATTACTACTCCTACATCCCTTTTTTTGGATACAACGCCTGACTGTAAGGCCTTGTTTGTAGCTTGAAAAGCCTCAATATTCATAACCATACTGCTTTTGATGCCCTCTTCCATCCTTTCTCCCAGCTGGATAATGTCAGAAAATTTATGGAACTCCATCATCATTAGCCTTTCATAATATTGTGGGTCTTGGGTCAGAACGAAGAAATTGTTCATTTTATCTTCTTCCAAAGCAGGGTTAACCTCAGCGGCTTCTGAACTCCATCGAGTAGCATACTCGCGAAATATTTCAGTGGGTTTCTTCTTCAGATTTTGAATATAGAACACATCTAGAGCATTCTCTATGATGAACCTGAATCTGTCCATATATTCAGACGCCATGCTCACCCAGTTCGACCACTTCTTCGGATCTTGGATAATGTACCAAGATAAAGCATATCCCTTAAAGCTTTTCATGAAAAACTTCATGCAGATTTTCTCATCTTTTCCTGTGCCAACCAATTTTTCATAGTACATTCTAAAATGGATCCTTGGGTCCCTTGTACCATCAAACATCTCAAACTTAGGAGGTTTGTACCCCTCGGGCAATTCGACATCGGGCTGTATGCAAAGATCTTCTTAGTTTAGCCCCTCGATTCCCTTACTACCTTTGACGCCTTGAATTATGTTGTTTATCCTTTTAAGCTCTTTGGCCGGATTTCAAATGAGCAAGTCCTTATCATCGGACTCGGGTGTGGTAGAGTGCGGCACAGTCTCCACGTAGATGGGGGTCTTATGTTGGGTGTGATAGTGGTCATTTATGGAGTTCTGGAGTTTCGGGATGAGTAGTGAAGTGTTATTTGAGGTATGGAAAGTTATGAAGTGATGGTGAGGAGTGGGATGGTTTTGTTGCTTTGGGACATTTTGTGGATGCACAAGATTCTGGACATTTAGGAAATTGACATATGGAGTGGTGAGGGAAAATGACAGATTTGCCAGATTTCGAACTTGGTCTAGTTCCTCTTGAAATTTTAGGAGCTTTTGTTCCAGTTGAGATGTATTTTACTTGGGAACCAGAGTACTGTGACCATGAGTGACCTCTACCCATTCAGTTGAGTTCTCCTTTCTGGCATTGTTCAAATCTTCCATCTTCCCTTTATTCTTATGTCTGACAAGACTGAGAGGAGGAGTAGGTAGGGCCCCTGGATGTTGTCAGAGTTCACGAACTAACCTTTGGAGATGGGAATAAACAAAAATAAAAAATAAAAGGTAACAAGTTAGTGCGGATGATTAAAAGTTGTTGCAATATTTAAACACATATTGCATAAATGTAAACACGTCCTAATTTGGGGACCTCTTTATGCTTGAGGTAGGCCTAGCAATTAGTTGATTTGGAGAACTTGGAATTCTAAGTGACTCATTTTGTTGATAAGAAGTATAAGAATCCTATATCGATACTAAAAACCAAGAAATAAAAGTCATTAGTGGCTCTTGACCTTATTACGTTTTATAAAGCATAAATGAAAATTCCTATCCATTTGGTCCCGGAAGGACCTTCCCCAGATTGGGCGTCCTTGGCTCCATCAAAAAACTTTCCTAACTTGCACAGTCTCAGCAGCAGGTAGGCTCTGGCTTGATGTCCGCCTTCATTTCCTTCAGCATTCCAGCAGTCTTCGACCCTCTTCAGAAATTTCTTTTCCAATTCTACTATACCTTGTTCCAAATATCCCAGTCGGTTGTTGGCGTTGACAGCCATATCCTTTCACTCTTCAATTAGTTTTTAATTGGCTTCTTGTATCTCTCGGAAGTCGCTTTCTCATTCCCAGATCCTTTTGCATAGTTGATTGTACTTGACCTGCGCCTCGGCCTTTCCATCTATGATCCTGTGACCTCGAATAAACCCAAGTTGACCCCGACCATCGTGCCTATCCTCCAACAACATGAATAATAGTGAGCACAACCATCATGGTATCTATCTGGTTCGATGGCGCCCTTCCCATGACAATCTTACAGTACCACATATGCTGAGCATGGAACCTGTAAGGACTATTGTCATCCTAGAAGTTAGCCCAGAAGTGACTCATCTGATCGACCCTGGGTATAACCTACTTCCTAGCCACTTGTCTCATAAACCGAAGAGGTACGTATGGGTACGTTCCTCTTAAGCTGATTAGTATCAGGAAAGGTGCGTCCCTGGATCGGACGATGAATTCCTTGGTTGGGAACCACTCAAACATCTATTGTACCTAATCCTCAGTCATATTTTCAAAGAGTTCGACCCATTCTCTAGTATTCTTCAGTTGGGCGAACATGTTGGGCATGTAGTTCATTCGCTTTGGATGATGAAAAGTGATATAATCATCCTAGTTCCTTTGATGGATTTCTTGTCGGTATTCACCTTTTTGGAGATGTTCCACGAGCCAAAGTTGAAGTAGAAAATTACAACATTCGAAGTATTTCGCTCCTGGTTGACACCTTTTTAGGGCTCGGTATATTTCTGCAATGTTCATTGGTACGAGGCTGAATAGTTGTGCGTCAATTCCCTCCATTAGAGTCTTAGTTACCATAGCTAGTCTGGTGCGGATTCTTGCTTTTTTTTTTGTTGGAAACACGATCAATCCTAGGAAGCAAAAATATGAGCACAAGACCCTTTGGTGAATATGTCCTAATGATGTGATAGAAAATTCATCAGAATAGGTACGATAGGATTTGCTGTGACCGTACTTTTTGTACAAATAATCAAAAGGGATATTGAAGTCCTTCAGACATGTCAGTTCAGGAATTTTCTTTAAACCCATCATCTTGAGGAAACCTCTGCTCTTGTGGTTCTCAAGCATAAACAAACCCAGAGTTTCCCATGGTATACCGTCCAATCCCCATAGTTCTTCTCGAAATGGTGTCATTTCAATATCGCCAAAGTGGAATATAGACCTCTAGCAACCCCAGAATAAAGTAGCTGCTTCTATGATTTTGTTGTTTGTTTGTATTTCTAGGAGGGAAGGTAGGTTCCCCAAATATTTCCGGACAAGAGTCTAATCACTACTGGAGTGAAGGTCCTCCCACCAGCTTTGTAATTTCGTGCAGATGTTGGTGACTATGCCGAATCTGGGGCCTTCATGCCTCATATTTCTGCAAGAGAAAGGGTTAGTCCCTTACCCCCACCAGACTCAACAATTTAATATCAAGAATTGGCATATAAGCATTTAGTTCTCCAAATAAACACATAGATCATTACAATGTCCGTTTGAGTTTTAGGAAAATCCAGTGGACTTTGGACAAGGACATCTTAAAAAGTCATTATACCGACAATGTAACTGACTCGACTAGGTTTGACCATGATACATGCACAATTTAATGGAGTAGGTTTTCTATAGGGTTCTAGACTAGTACCCTTGAGCAAAAAACTCAAGGGGGAAAGGCACGGAACCGTCGACTACACCGTTGATCGGCTGGTTTTACTATAAATATGCCATTTACGGATTTAGTGTGTTAATATTGGAAGAGCGCAACCACTCATTATAAGCGTTGCTATATGATTTTATTTGGCATGAGTGGAATATGATATTGAGCATTATTATGCAACAGTTAAAGGTATGTAAACATGTATTTGCACGTTAAGAAAGCGGTAAATACAATAGTTTTATAACGTAAAGCAGTAGTAATGAGAAGCGGTAAAGAAAAGAAAAAGTAGATCAGTCAGTTTGGCAGTTGAAAAGAAAATTGAACGCTTAAAGGAAAAAAACAAATAATTATGCGTAAGGGAGCATAAATTCACAATAAAGGTCTGAAGTGGTAAAAGCCCAAAGATCCCCAGCAGAGTCGCCACGCTATCACGCCCCCCTTTTTTCTCTGTGGAAATCAGATTTATGACATTTGGGAGGACAACTCATTCCCTTTTGGGAATTTGGGTTTGAATTTAAGAGTCGTCACCTAATGATTAAGGTGCATTCCGACTCCAAGATGGTTTGATTTTGAATAACCAGAGATTGGGTAAGGACTAGAAATTATCTCAAGGGGAAGGTGTCAGGCACTCCTCAGGATCCACTAGTGTGGTTCTCGACCAGACTATTATTGTGAATTTAGGTGCAGTAACATGTAGGCAAATAAAAATTCAAATAATAGGGGATTTTCACATAATGATTTGCAAATAAAAAAAGTTAGGAAAGAACTAAAACAAAGTTTATTTTTTTTCTTAAAAGAAATAGTTTGAAATCTTTAGAAGAAACAAAGAAATAAAAGGGAAGGGGGGGGGGGGGGGGGAGGTCCTAGGCTTATTAATAATATGGATCACCCCACAATGCCCGGTAATCACTTCTCAATGAGGGGCTACACATGACATGATCGCGTGGTCATCATATCCATATCTACCTTTCCCACCCCGTTAAGGTATTAAAGCGTGGAATAATCTCAATTACTTAAAACATGCTATTACCTGACCTAATCCTATCAGTCCCGGAGGTATTTAGGACTACTAATCCTAAAGGGGAGGGATGTTAGGCTTATTTGTAGTTTCAAAGGCAAAACTCTAAGTCGACACACAAAACATGTATAAAAAGTTCGGGGGAAAAGCACATAACAAGAAAAACGCTCGGATATACCCTGTTTTAAAAAAGAAACACATAATTAGAATGACTTACACATATCTCTTAGGGTATGATTAAATACTAAACATGAAAGAACTTAAGGGTTAAGGCAGACTGATTTATTACATAATTCTGATAAGAAGTCAGGCCTGCCTGCAGTTGTAGTTAATAGAGTGGATACAATATATAATTCTACCCCAAGGCTTGCCTATGCATTTGGACAGGGATCCTATAGGCATAATATCTACTGAATTCAGAAAACAATACAATAACAAGGTCTAAAATAAACTGAATACGTACTGTTTGATAAGAGGTAGTTAGGTTATTAAAAGAAAGGCGAAGGCTATAAGTTTTGCAACTGATGGTACCCGTTATTACTGGTTTTATCTCTATTCGTGAATGAAGTGATTCCGCTTCGATCCTATAGACATGCTTTCTATTGAATCTTGTAGACACGGTATAAAAATGATATCTAGATGTCGAAATTTGTTTAAGACCCATGGACATGATATGTAGGTGCAATTTATCGTGCAGATTTAGACAATCCTATGATCGCGATTTCTTTATAAATGTAGGATATACAAAATTTAGAAGGACCCATAGGCATGATTTATAGATACATATTCAAAATTCCTATAGTCATGCTTCTAATTTGCATTTTTTGAATATGCAGAATTCAATGTGGACCTATAGGAATGATTTCTATATGCATTTTTTGAATATGTAGAATTCAGAATATCTATTGACATGATTTCTATATGAAGGTTGGAGATGCAGAATTCAGAATGACTTATAGGCATGATTTCTATATGCATTTGAATATGCAGAATTTAAATATAC
The DNA here is from genome assembly GCA_034376525.1 of Nicotiana benthamiana. Taxonomy (NCBI): domain Eukaryota; kingdom Viridiplantae; phylum Streptophyta; class Magnoliopsida; order Solanales; family Solanaceae; genus Nicotiana; species Nicotiana benthamiana. The sequence continues at coordinate 5,234,202 of CM067333.1, read as the reverse complement.
ATATAGACATTGTATCTACCCTTTTTCATATATAGTTACCCACCCTTTTTCACTAACCATCCCCAAGTGTTTATTACAACTTATTACAAACCATAATGAATAAAAATTTCATCAGAAAAAGTAAAAAGAAAGTACAACCAAAGGAGGGCCTTATTTAGACTTCCTGTCTGAAATATGAGATAAACTAACTCAAAGACCATTGATCTAAAGCCTTTCTCCAATTTGAGTGTGTCAAAGTTCCTTAAGAGCCTCAATGGGACTCTGGACATTGCTCATACTCAATTTGTGTTATCAGAATAGGGACAAGTGCAGTGTGGAAGGGCCAACCCTCAAGTGTCCAAGTTCAGAGGGAGCTCAATAGGTCCCAAGGCAAGGCTCACAAGAGCGGGGCAGAACTTAAAGACTAAGAGAGAGTGCAACTGCAAAATTAGACCTTGAGGAACTAGGGAAGTAAAGGAAAAGGGAAATGGGTGCTAGGAAATAGTTAAAGAACTAACAACTTCACATAAATGGGATTCAGGGTTGGGTCTAGTTGCAGGGAGCCCTTGTGCTTGGGCATTAGTTGATTCTGGGCATGCACAGAAAAATAGAATGTTGTTATGCTCCTAAAACCAACTAGAATATACAACATACAATGATAACACGAGGTTATGATCCCAGGGGAATCAAGTTTGAGTCAGCGACAACAATACTTTAATGCTATCATGCCTCAAACAACCATCAGCGTCAAACATACTTAGGATACACAATAGAGGCAGAATAGGCAAAAAGAAAAATGCTAAACAAGTACTGAACTAAACAGATAAGTAGGCAGCTAGGAGGTATAAAGGTGTTAAATAAACACATAGCTGTGATGCTCAATCTTAATTAGAACCTAACAGTTCAAAGAAAGCAAATAGAGAAAGAAGCAGGCAACAAGAATTGAAAACATCCACAAGAAATAGGAGTGAATACTTCTGAGTATGAGCATAAGTTCAGAAAAACTATGAGTGTACGTGTGTGTTTGTGTTAATGAAAGACCAGGGTATTTATAGTGTGAAAAGAGGCAGGAAAATAAGATAAGGATTGTAGTTAAAAAATAATTAGGGAAATATGTGTCAATTAGAAACAAATCAGTATCAAAGACTTCCTTTAATTAAAGAGTTAAATCAAACGGTAGCATGCAAGTGCTAAATAAGGAAAGAAATCACAGAGGGCTGAATATTATCAATAAGGAAATATTTCCAGCATAGTACGAGTACATAGTAGGTAATAGAGGCTAGGTTCATCAGACTTTAATCAATGAAAGGTCTGTAAGGATCTCATGGCAATGTAATCAAGGTATGGGATCAAATCAACTTAAGTGGAAAAGGTAGGGGTCAAAAGTTTGAAGGAAAATATTCCAACAAGTCTAAGAAATAAGGAAAATCAATACAATAAGGAAACAATCAATTACAAGGGTGCAATAATAATTATAGAGAGATTTGAAATCGGTCCACAATCAAGGGTTATTTTGGGAGTGAAACTTAGCCTATATAGAGTGCATAAACATTAATCATGCAAGGCTGAATTTATGAAAAAGAGAAGCGTCATGCAATCACAAAATCAGTTAGTAGTGGACTACAAGAACATGGTAGTCACTTAGGTCAATCTTAGTAGCTCAGTAATAGAGAAAAAAGAGTATCAAATAGCATGCAAAGGGGTCAAGTAGAAAGACCTTTCTGAAAATATAGTCGTGTTCCAATGATAGTAGGAAATGAAAATCACATAAAGCAACAGAAGTTGAAACAAAGATTTCAAAACTCAGTCGAGAATAGATGAAATAACTTTAGAAGCTCGAATAGGTCCAAACAAATTAGGGTTTTGAAGCCAACCAAGTTCAGAGATGATGAACAAGCAATTCACATAGCAAATAGTCTCAAAACTCAAATGAAACCCAATTTTAGGGTTTTCACCATCAGTCGAGTATAGAATGAAAACAAATAATACTAACAAAAAATAAATTCAAAAAATATCAAAAAGGAACTAAGACCTTTAATGTGCACAATTCAGTTAGAAGAACAACCTAAAGAAATACAGTAGAAGGACAACATAAAGAAACAGGATAGGAGAATAACATAAAGAAGCACAACAAAAGAACAACATAAAGAAACACAATAGAACATGTTAAAAATCAGAAAAGAAAAAAAAGTTCTGAAGGTAAAGCTTTGAAAGAAACCTTGAGAAAAAGTTTGGGAGTTCAGAGTAAACATAGATTTAAAACGGATCTAAAAGACTCGAAAGAACCTCGAAGGTTAGGGTTTCAGAAGAACCCTAGATGTTAAGAAATGCTTGGAAAGTCATTGATCTTAGCAGGAGAAGTCAAGATCATGCTTCAATAGCCATGGCTGTCCGGAGCTCGAAGATGACCGGAGACAGCATAACACTGAAATAGACCACGGTCTGGACCAAACTTCTTCAAGGTCTGGCCTTGAAACTATGATAATCGAGCAAGGAGTCATATGAGGTTGGTATATGCCTTCAATGGCTTTGAATGCCATAGATTTGGTCGAATTTAGGGTGGTGATTAAAGGCGGCGGCTATGGTTTGAGAGGAGCTTGAGAGAGATTGGGAGAGGGGGAATTCAAAGGCAGCTACTGGTGAAAATTATTACGGTTTGGGGGTAATGGGGAATTAAAAAGGAAAGGTTAAATGGTGGCCGTTCATCAAGATGATTAACGAGCTGGACCGAATAGGGATCCGGGCGGGTTATTTTAAAAAGGTCGTGGGTCGGGTATATTAGGATTTGGGTCAGGGTAATTAGGCCTCAGGCTGGATTTAATTGAGGTGCCAAATCTGGCCAAAATTGAAATAAAAATGGGCTAGCCTTTAAATAGCCACTTTTCCCTTATTTGTTTTATAAAAAAAGTAAAATAATTTTTGGAAATTAATTAAAAGTACTAAAATTATTAATAATGTATAATTATTGGGTTAAAAATAAGAGAGTTAATTTTATAATTGTAAACACAATTAAATCTTAAAAGAGGCTAATATTGCAATTATATGCAGTTTAGCCTTTAAATACTAAATAAGTTTATAAAAATATGCAAAAATTATGTTAGCTATATTTTAGTATATTTTAATAGATGAATCACAAAAAAGATAATTTTGGGTATAATTATTGGGGTTTCCTTGATAAAATAGAGCAACAAATTGATTTAATAATCTTCAAAAACTAAGGAAAAATAATAAAACCTTGGGACATGCTTATATATGCATATACAACCTATTTTGAAAGTATTTTAAAATTAAAAATATACAAGGAAAAATTGAATATCAATAGTGGTATTATAATAAACTATGTACTTTATTTTTTATTTCTTAAGGGGAATATAAAGTTTATCGCAGACAAGTGAAATTGAACGACATGACATTTCTCAAGAAAATATCAACAGTCCTACAAATGAATTTCTCACAAATTAATGCAAATATTGAAGATTAAATTGGCAAGTACTATTTCTCTTCCAATCTAGATGACACATTTCGCTTATCAAGAGTCCAGCTATGTTAGTTTTGACTAATATTTTAAAATGTCTTTTTATCCTATTGACATGAGAAAAATTTGCAACGTATAGTACTTTACGCATTGTTTTTGGATATATAAATCTTATTTTTAAATACTGAGTTAAGCTAATCCAATTTAGCTTCAAATTATAATCCGACTAACTCTCGATAAGCGAAATATGTCATATAAATTGAAACATATGGAGTATTACTTCAGCAAAAAGTAATGCAAACCCGAGCCTCGTTCACTTTTAGGTAAAGTTTTCATTTTGTATATTTGTATATTTTCAATTAAATATCAAATATTTTAAATTTCAGAGATTTGTGTTTGATTGAACATAATATGTTAAGAAATAAAGAAAGATATTTAACATATAATTAAATACATATAAAACAACAAATATCTTTTTTTCAAAATAAAGACTTTAAAAGAAAGACAAACATGGAGAGAAGCTGATATATTATTCAACTTCAAATTGATGTACATAATAAACTGAAATCTCCTCTATTTATATAAGAAAAGAAGCTATAGTGTAAGATGCTATTTTACCAAATATAGATAATCTTCCATCAAGGATAATATTTATCCATAATGAGTACCAAAAGGATAAGCTTATTATACCAGGTACTGGAACTGGGCTCTCTTCACAACCCTTAAAGGCGTTAGGAAGAGATTTAATGGATAATCTTCTACCGGGGGTAACATTTATCCATAACATAATATCAAAAGGATAAGATTATTGTACCAGATATGGATAATATTCTACTGGGGGGTAATGTTTATCTATAACGAAGTACCGAAGTGATAAATTTTTTCAGGAGACTTATTTACAATAGAGTACAAAATAGATAAATATATTTACGGTGGAGTCTTATATGGACAAGTTTCATTAGACAATTATTTATAACAGAGTACTAAATGAACATCCATAATACAATATATTTACAACACTCCCCCTTGGATGTTCATTAAAAGATAATGTGCCTCACTAAACCTTATAACAAAAGTCCTAGGGGAAAAACCTTAGTAAGGAAAAATGAGTATAGCGCATATTTTATTCCCCTGATAAAAATCTTATTTCAAATATTTGAGTCTCTGCATTCCAATCTTGTATACCATCTTCTCAAAATTTGAAGTTGGCAAAGATTTAATGAATAAATCTGCTCGGATGTCACTTGAACTGATCTGTTGCACGTCAATGTCACTATTTTTCTGAAGATCATGTGTGTAGAATAATTTTGGTGCAATGTGTTTTGTTCTATTATCTTTTATAAATTCTACCTTTATCTGGGCTATGCATGCATCATTATCTTTGTATAAAATTTTGGATATTTTATTATTACGACCCAAAATTCATTAAAGGTTGTGATGTCGCCAGACACCATTGTCAGTCAAGCCAACACCAATTAACTAGTAATTTCTTGTTTTAATATTTTTGAAATCGTTTCCTTTATACATTAAACAAAAGTAATGTATTTTACTGAATACATATTGATGTATTTCTCCCATACTCATCCCATAACTCGGAATCACAAGTGCATGAGCTAATTCTAGGAAACCGATGAAGTACAATAACTGTCCAGAATACAAATTGGACAATAGGTAAATACTATACACTAAAAGAGACAACTCCAACTGCGGATCATCTCTTGAGATGCAGCTCACCCTAGTCTCCGGATCATCCATGCTGCTATGCCCATAAGGCTGCTATAGATACATGTGCCTGTGCAATAAAAATGCACACCAAGTGTAGCATGAGTACAAAAATAAAGTGTACTAAGTAAGTATCTCATCTAAGCTCGAAGAAGCACATACGAGGGTGTTACAACCCATATCCACATGCGTTAGTTCATGCCATACGTTAGTTAACATAAATCCAAGAAGGAGTTATCTTTGAGAGATAAGAAGTTAATCCTATTGATCTTAAGTGATACAAGGGTGTATAAGGGTGATTAACAAGTATTACAAGTTTAACGAATCAAGGATGTTGTAACTCTTATTTTGGGTAAACCTATAGGTGATTAATACACTCAATAGGTCATGTTTTAATGTATTTGAATCATATAATATCCGTTTCATAGTCTTGAAGTCAAACGAGTTATGAAACAAAAGTCGACAAAAATTGTCACAATTTAGGTTCAAAATTTTACTTAAACATTAGGTGAAATGTTTCTAAGCTTTCTCCAAATTTACAAGGAATTATAGGGTAATCTACCCATAAAATTAAATATCTATGAGTCTAGCTTAAACACAATAAACCGTTAATCAATACGACATCGGAGTAGAGAGATATAGCTATTTTTGTGAGACTGCACAAGCTGCTAGGTGACAAGTAGGTGTGTCACCTACTTGTTAAAATGATAGCGCAAAAAGGGGAAATTTTGGGTTGGATATTCAGCCTATTTAAAGTGTTATCTCCTGAAATATAACCCTCAATATATCTCACAAATACTCAGACCAAAACCCCTGCAAACCTCCTCCCAAAAATCCCACACAAACCTTAATCGATTTTCCCTCTCTTTCAAGTTCTAATTGAGGGTATAATCAAGCGTTTGAAGAACCAAGGGAAGGACTTAGTTATCCAACGAGTAAGGTAAGTTTACTGCACTATTTCATACATTTTTTCTGCTTTGAACTCATGGTAATTCATTCTACACATGTAAGAACTCACGGGATGGTGATCGGAATCTGTGAGTGAGTTATTCAGTTGTAGCGGACTGTTTTGTGGACTGTTTTGTCTTGCTGTTGGGCTGCGTGTTTTACTACTATTTTGTGGAGTTTTGGAGGTGTAAGGGTGTGGAGAAACACCATATATATGTAGGGTTTTGGGATGATAGTTTTTCATAACATTTCCGGGTCGTTTGACACGACTACGATGGTCGTCGTATGTATGAAGTAATTAGATTGTGTGTGGAATGTTATGGGAGGCTCAATATGATTATTATTGATGTTGTTTAGGCTGTTTGGTGATTTCTTTGAATGGTTCGAGGTCATATATATAGGGGAGGTGCTGTCCGTTTCACCATAAAATAGGTTGTGATTGATACATAATAGTTCTGTCGCTTAAATGATAACGATAATATCGTTTCTCTTGTTGTAGACTAAGGAGTTGTGATAATTGCATAGTTTGAGATTGGGGCAGTATATACAAGGTATGTGAGGCTATTCCTTTCCTTCTTTTGCACGACTCCATTTATACATAATGTAATGAACGAGCTTCCAAAGATACTCTGCTCTTAGAAGCTAGCGGTACTTACATTGTTCCCCTCTTATGCAACGATTGCTGTGATGTTGCTTCTCTTATTCTTATGTTATCAATGTTGTTGGTACTTCCTGATTCTTATAAGGTTCATAGTGAAGAGTTAGTCCCAATAATGTGTACAGAGGATACCGACCTTACGTCACTCCGAAAGGTCTAGAACGTGTTTCCATGAGTCGAGCATGCATTATATATGTATCTATTTTACTCTACCAAGCCACGCTATAGTCTGCCGGGTACGGCACCTATGGTGCAACCACTGATCAGTTGGGTTTTACCGAGCTCCACATGGCCGGGTACGATTCTACAGAGCCTTATGATGGCTGGTACTTTTTTTTACCGAGTCTATTACGGCCGGGTACGATATGATGATAATGATACCCACAGAGGCGTATGTTTTAAAAGTTTATGTATTTATACATATGTATCATGCATTTCATGTCAGTAGCCCTCAGAGGTACTCAGATGTTACAGGTTGTATATTCTCTATCCCGGCCTACATTATTGTTCGTATTTATTGTTACCTGCCTTACATATTCAGTACTTTATTCATACTGGCGTCCTTTTGTTTGTGGACAATGCATGTCGTGCTGCAGGTCCTGATAGACAGGAAGGTGTAGCTCCCCCACAGCACTAGGCTGTCCAGTTCAGAGGTGATTGGCGAGATACCTTCTCCGGACTTGCCGTGGTGTTGGTATGCATTTTTGTTATAGATATTATGGGTATGTCGGGGCCTTGTTCCGGCTATGTTGCAGAACTTATGTTCCTTTAGAGGCTCATAAACAGGTGTTGAATCATGTATAATTTTGTATGCCTTGTCGGCTGGTTTTTGTTGTATGGTCTCTCATGGTATCATGGTAGCTCGTACCTTATATATTGTTTCTTGATTGTATGGCCACCCCATGTTATGTATGTTTATGCCATCATCTTTTATCGTTGGATATCCGTGATCCATGGATACCATTCATATTGATCTCGTTGGCCCTAACAGATAATAAAGAAGGTTAGGTAAAATGTATGATGGTGCACGACAAGTATGGCCGGGTGCTAGTCATGGCCCTCCAGTTTGGGTCGTGACAGAGAGGTCGACTTCGGCACTTACTAGTAGTCCAATAATAATATATCAACAATATTGTGAATGTAATTCAATAGCGTGAGCCAAGTAAGCAATTATTTCTTTTATAGGAAAATTTTAAATTTATTTTCATCAATTATATATTTATCTCAAGCCAGGGAGATCAATTATCAACATTAATGAATTTCAAGGCAAACAATACAAGCATGCGCAAATCATGCCGAGGTCTTACGACCCGATCCAACAATATTAAATTGTACCCTGCCAGAGGGTCGAATAGCGCGAACCATAGATGCATCTATTACCCCGCTTGTGAATCATATATGGCACGCAATCAAATATAAATAAGCATACCAAACGGTCAATCAAGAATTCATCAGAAAATAGTTATCCAATAAAAGGCAATCTCACTTTTTAAAAATCAAAAAATGATGTCTAGGTTTTAGAAATTTATTTACATGTTCAATATGTTTTTAAGCATTTCAAATTGACAACAAAATTACAAATAAAGCATGATTTTGGGTCCTAGACTACCCGGACTTAAGCATAATCGTAACTACGCACGGAATCGCGTCACCTCGTGCGTACGTAGCCCCAACAAATAGAATCACATATCCAATTAATTCACCTATGGGGACAATTTCCTCTTACAAGGTTAGAAAGGAGACTCACCTTGCTCCGGAGTTCCATATCTGGCTTCCAAGCCCTTACAACGACTCAAACCGATGCTAGCAGTCCCAAAACTAGCCAAATAATGGGCAAGCTAATGAAAACATACCATACTTATAACAATTCAATTTATATAAATTCCCAACTCCGCTTGGAAAAGTTGACAAAATCTCCCTCGGGCCCATATTCCCCGAATCTAGAATTTTTCGAAGATATTCAATAATGTTAAAATCGTGTCGACGGATTTCAGCAAATGGAACAGTAGCTAATGCTACTGCTTCAATTGGTAGCAGCAATATGTCTAAATTAGAAGGCGATGCAAGAGACTATTTGAATGCAAAACAGGCAGGTCGTCGAACTGTTTCTCTTGATGTACGAAATCTGAAGGTTTCGACCTCTGATGTCCAAACTGCTCAAGTTATTTCTCCTCCAAATGATCAAGGATTGCAGGTTAATGAAAGGCAAAACACAGTAGGGTTACACACCCCTCTAAATGGTGTAACTCAAAACCAATTTGGAAATGGAATGTTACCTGTGAAACCTTCTGTGGCTTTTTCAGTAGGTTACACAAATAATACTTCTAACCTGAATTTGGTAGAGGTTTGCAAGCAAGGTAAAAATAACGAGCTGCAGTTATTGCTTACCACTGATGTTGATAAGAAAAATGGTAATGTCATAGCAGATAGTATGGTTTTGAATGGTAGTACTGATCCATCTAACATTGGAGAGTCAGTCCTTCTGAATGCTACTTCTAATACAACTGCTGTTTTATCGGAGTCAGTCAAGAATTTAGCTACTCCAAGGATCTGTATTGATTTCCAATGTTCTAAACCACAACAATGTAGTCATTGGTCCAATCCAGCAACTATGATTTCTGTCAAAATGGCAAAAGTAAGTGATTCCAATATTCCAAGTATTGGACATCTCGATACATCTGTAGACCATAAGGCAGGAATGAAACATGCTGCTGGCCATTATGATACTACAGAAAAGCCTGGGGCAATGAAATTAACATCAGACCAAAATAATATTTCTGCACTGGCTGATCAATTGGTTGCCTCCGAAGGACAAGTTGCCAAATACAAGAGGCAGATGGTAGGAGGCCAAACAAACGAGTCTACTGATGCTCAAACTCTTCCAAATCCAGAAAGGGAACATGAACAGTGTAACAATGACAATGCTAATTCTGGTAAAATGGTTAAAGCTACTGAAGGGATGCTTGTGACTGCTGATGTAATTGTTTCTGGTCAAATAGTTCCAGCTGCAGAAGCTACCTCAACACTGAGATGATACTGCACATACATGTAAAATTTTTTCTACTGTTGCATCTAAAGTGAGCGTTCCCAGTGAACAAGTGGTGTCAAATTTGGCTGGGATTAGTCCTAATGTGACTGAGGCTGCTGCATCTACTGAGGCTGCACATCACAATGCAAATACGAGTCAGCATTTGCTGTCTGAAAAGCAACTTTTGATACACAATAATGTCACTAAACCTGCTACAAATCAAACTGATCTTCCAGTTCATAATCAGAATGCACATGATGGGCAGATGAATGGTCTTGAAGGAAAGCAGCATAGGAGTAACATGCAGAACCAAGGATCTGTTGATGTAGAATCTGGAAATCTGAAATCAAATTGGAAATCTGCAGAATTGACTGAACAACAGCTGTCTAAACAGATGGTTGACAAGGTTGTTATGCCTGCTCAAACAATTGGAAACAACAGGGATGCATTGGACAAAAATCACACTGAGGTATCTCTACAACAAAGAGGAAAAACTCCAGTTTCTTGTTCGAAGCAAAGCAAGCAGATCGCAGAGGAAAATACAGCTCTAATATCAAGCTCCAATTCATCGGGAATGTTGCTGGAGGGAAGATACATGTTGTCAAAAGTTATCCTCCCATTCCCTATACATATATAGAGAACAAGGATCGTGAAGATTTTTCAATATTCAATGGAGAGAACAAAAAGCTAGTATTAGCTAACATGAGGGAGTTGGTAATTAAATCGAAACTTTGGGACCAACGACAATTCGATGATGAAGAGAGTTGGGAAGAAGGCTCTACTGGTTTTTCATCAACAGAGGAAGATCAAGAAGATGATTACGATAACTCAAGAGAAGAATTGGATTCTCAAGGAAAAGCTGCAATTGTACTCTGGAATGCAAAAACTACATCTGCGGCAAATTCAAACAGCTTGTTAAATCATAATGCTCCAGCTTACATCCCAAAATTTAATACAACAACAGGTGATTCAAGGATAGCAACAACAAAGAACGACCAAAAAGAAACAACACAAAAGATGATCCAATTCTTGGGTGAATCTTCAACTGCTGGAAACAAAACAGTACAGCATAACAGTGGACAAAATCAGGTTACACCTATACACACTGGACAGCGACAAGATCAGTATGAATCATCTGCTATGCAAATATCTTCAGACCAAAGACAACTCCAGAATGATATGGAAGCAAGGCATACATATGAAGAAGGGGAGGAAGAAGAGATGTTAATGCAATGTCGTAAAGATGCTGCAAGAAAAGGCGATTTATCACCAATGCACAGTAAAACAAATAAGAAGTGTCGTTAAAGAGATAGAAGCTGGGACGGCAGGGTGATAGAAGAAGCAAACATAAGACGACCCTCAATGAGAATTGCAAAACAAAAACAGTTGACACAATGAACAAATAACAAAGCATGAATTACGAAGACATCCGTCGCTTCGTCGCTTCTTCATAAGTTTATTCAACTGTCTTAATTTCCTCAAATGTAACATCACACAGCGTAAGTTATAAACTCTGGGACGATCATATTTCATCTAGCACGATAATGTTTTTCTTATTGTAATTTTAATTTTCTGTTATTAATAAAATCTTAACCCTAGGCTTTGCCTAGCGGTTGCCAAAAAAAATAATGTTCAATAGCATGGTCAAAATGTAAGAACACCAATTTCTAGGTTTTTCTTCAACATCAAAATTTCGACAAATTTGTATGCTAAAATCTACACATAATCAATATATTTAATTCAATATAAGTGGTGTTAGCTTACCTTGCCATTGATGATGAAAATCCCCACTTGAAGCTCTCCAAAAATTGCCCACATCTAATGAAAATGGGAGGAAAATGGCCAATTCCCGATTATAAAACCCCTCACTACCCCAATGACTTCCGCACTTGCGGCTCCCAGGACGCATCCACGCTTCCACTTCTGCGGCTTCCTCTTATGCATCTCTGGCTCTATTCTCTTCTGCAGCGTCTGACACAACACCTGCACCATTGCAGGTGCACAAACACTTTCGCTTTTGCGATTCTCAACAGGCTGGCACCTTCTACTTCTGGGGTTTCTCAACGGCTTAGAACCTTCCACTTATGTGGTTTCTCAGCGGGCTGGCACCTTTCGCTTCTGTGAGCCATCTCCCGCACCTATGGCCTCCTCATGCAAAAGCGGTTACACCATGTGCCAACTCTTTCACCTCTTCCTCAACTCCAAATTTTGATATGTTAATCACCCAGAATCCAGTTGGGGCCCCCGGGACCTCATCCAATCACACCAACCAATCCCAAATCATTATGCGGACATGCTCGAGGCCTCAACTCACATCAAACAACGCCGAAATCACGAATTACCCCCCAATTCAAGGTTTATGAACTTTAGAACTTCCAATATCTACATCCGATGCAGGAACCTATCAGATCACTCCGTTTGCCCCCAAATTTTGCACACAAGTCATATTTGGAATTACAGACCTACTCCAACTTCTGGAATCGGAATCCAACCCCGATATCAAAAGGTCACCTCCGATTGAACTTCTCAAAAACCTTCAAATATCTAACATTCGACAAATGACTCCAAAATGACCTACAGACCTCCAAATCCACTTCTGATCTTGCTCTTGTTACCAAAACACCATATAGAGCTACTCATAGACTTAGAATCCTAAACAGATATTGATAACATTGAAATGCACTTCAACCCAAACTTATAAAATTCTTCCAAAATGCTAACTTCCACAATAGGTGCCAAGACACTCACAAGTCATCCAAAACTCGGTCCAGACATACACCTAAGTCCAAGATCATCATACAAACTTGTAGGAACCTTCAAATCCCAATTCTGAGGTCGTTTATCAGAATTCAATTTTGACCATGTGTACGAGTCATAATACCTAAAGTGAAGCTGCTCATGGCCTTAAACTGTCAAACAACACGCTACAGCTCAAAACAACTGGGCGGGTCATTACATTCTCTCCCACTTAAACATATGTTCGTCCTTGAACGTGCTGCGAACTACACTAAAGTTGTCTGAAATCACTGTTTACATCTCATGCACCTAGCTGTGCTACCACAACTCAGTTGAGCACGTTAGCTCGATCAAATCAGAAGATATCCTATTTGTTGAAACACACTCTCAAGTAGCTAACACTAAAAGTTGTGTTCATCTTTGTAGGTTTTGATAAATGACAAACCGACGCGCATGGAAAATTAACATATGCCAAATCGTCGTGAGTTATTATTGAAACGCACTTTCATTTCATTAAACTAAGGTTGTTTACTTTTGTAGGTTTGATGAATGACGTAAGAGCAAGATTGTCAAATATCAAGTCATAACATCAAACAAGCAACGCATGATTAACTAGCGGGCCAAAGTCGAAGTACAAGTACAAAAGAAACAAGAACGAGGTCAAGAAAAGCAACGAAGATATAAATGAGTCGTTCTACATTGTGATCTTGATCCGACAACCGATTCAAGTCTTGGTTTCTCTCGAAAAATCATTTTTCCAAAACATGCATATCATAAACATCTTTAATATACTTCAAAAAAAATGATTTTTAACATTTTCATTTTAACAAAAATGGTTTTCGAAGCAAGTCTTCTCTTCTGGACAGAATGGCCATAAAATCGATTACATAAATGTGATAATCGATTATCAGTTTCCAGCCAAAACTGGAAATTACAGAACGGCCACATAATAATTTATAAAATGTGAATAATCGATTATCTTCTAAAGCCAGCTTAAAACCGGAAGTCCAGAAAGGTAACATAATCGATTGTGCTATTGTGATAATCGATTATTCTAGTTAGCGTTGCCATCCAACATCTTAATTTTTTGAATGTTGAAAAGATAATCGATTATACACAGGCAATAATCGATTATGCTAGCATAAAATCAGCGTCTGATTTTTGAACGTTAAGCAGATAATCGATTATGTAAATCCAGTAATCGATTATTCTAGCATAAAATCAGCAATTAGTGATTAGCAATTAAGCAACGGTCTTTAAGACCTTGAGGACTATAAATACACCTCAAAGTCTCTCTTTTAATCACAACAACTGAATATAAATCTGCTACAAGCTTATACACTTTCATTACAATCATTTCATACATATTTCATAGTTTTTGAGAGCCAAATTCTTGAAGAAGTTGTTGTGTTCTTGAGCGTATTAATTTTACTCATATCTACTCTGTAAGAGAGTCTTGTCTTGAGTGCTAAGTGTTTGCATACACTTGAAGGGATGTTATAATCCCTTGTTGTCGTAAGAAGGAAAGGTTAATTCCTTCACTTGAAGTCTTGAAGTGCGGTATCTTCGAGCAAGCCTCGTTGAGACTTGTGTGATTCAAGTTCTCAGTTTGTAACGGTTTGTTAAGCACCCGTAAGCTTAACGGAGTTAGTTGAAACTCGAGAGAGTCTCTCCGGAGACTGGACTAACCACACGTAGTGGTGAACCAGTATAAATTCGGCGTGTCCTCTCCTTACTCTTTTAGTTACTGCACCTACTTTACTCCTGCAATTTTAATTCCGCAAAATTTATCTTGATTTTTATTAAAACGCTATTCACCCCCCCTCTAGCATTAAGCGTATATTCTAATTGGTATCAGAGCCTAACTCTCTGAAAGACTTAACAGTTTGAGAGAAACAATCCATGGCTTCTACTCGTAACGTTTATGCAGGACTAGGTGAAGGACAATGCTTCACAAGGCCACCACTCTTCGATGGCACAAATTACACTTATTGGAATGAGAGGATGAGAATTTTACTCCAATCAAACAATTTCCAATTGTGGAAAATTATAAAGAATGGAGAACAACTACCCACCAAAAAGGTTGGAGATGAACTCGTCCCAAAGTCGGAAGACGAATATGATGCGGACGACATCAAAAAGGTGGAAAATAATGCAAAGGCCATCAACATGATGTATTGTGCTGTAAATCCCGATGACTTTTGAAAAATCTCATGTTGCACCACGGCCAAACAAATGTGGGACAAATTGGAGATCACTTACGAAGGTACGGACCAAGTCCGAGAAGCTAAAATTGATTTCCTAACCCATGAATATGAGTTGTTTCATATGAAGGAGAATGAGAAAATAGATGATATGTTTGAGCGATTTTCAAAAATCGTAAATGACCTTCATGCTCTCAAAAAGACATTCACGGATAAGGAGCTCATCCGGAAAATTCTACGAAGCCTCACTCCGGAATGGCATTCCAAAGTCGACGCTATTCAAGAATCAGTCGGCATCACAAATGTCACCATAGACGGGCTTCGAGGTAATCTCAAAACATATGAATCTACTATTCTTAATCCTCCTTTGATGATCAAAGGAAAAGAAGGATTGCACTCAAAGCATCCACGACTCAACCTCAAAACGATGAGGAATCAAGTGATGAAGATATCGAGTTCGGACTCATGATTAAGAAATTCCAAAAGTTCATGCGGAAAGAGTATAAAGGAAAGCGGCAAGGAGGACAACTCAAATGCTATGGATGTGGAGAAGCTGGGCATATCAAATCCAACTGTCCAAATATCAAAACAGAAAAGAAATTCGCCAAGAAACAAAGAGCCTACATCTCTTGGGGAGGTGACTCCGGGGATGAATCAAGTGACGGAGAAAAAGATGAAACTGCAAACTTATGTCTCATGGCACATGAGGAAACTCAAGAAGAGGTATGTGAAACTTCTTCTAAGAATTTTTTCTCTCTTGAAGAAATGCAAAATGCCTTTGATGAATTATATGGTGAATTTATTAGAGCTTCCAAAACCATAAAAGAATTAAAGAAACAACTCTCTTTGAAAGAAAATGATTTGGAGAAATTGACTCTTGATAATGAGAAGCTAAAAGATGAAAATAAATTTTATGGCAAAAGAAGCGCCGATAAACCCGAGAGTTCAAACAAAGGTTGTACATCTTGCAAATCTCTAAAAGATGAAGTAGAAAATCTTAAAGGCACCTTGAACAAATTCAATTCCTCTCACAAAAATCTCAATGAGGTTCTTGTAAATTTGAAATCTACTGAACATGGAATAGGTTTCAAAGATGAGTCTAAAGAAAAAGTTGAGACCAATCCTAAACAACCTAGAAATAATAATCCTAGGACCGCTATACATCCTAGAATAAGCACTATAAGAAATGTTGAGCAATTTAGAACACCTAGAAAAGATTTTCAAAAATTGCAACCTAGAAATAATAATCCTAGGATCACTATACATCCTGGAATAAGCACTAGAAGAAATGTTGGGCAATTTAGAACACCTAGAAAAGATTTTCAAAAATTAAATCAAAATTATACTTCTAAAAATAGAGTAAATGAATTTAGACTCTCCAACTATTATCATCCTAGAATAATGCATAACCCCAACGTCATTTGCCATTATTGCAATAGAATAGGACATATAGCTCCTGTTTGTTTCACTAGACATAGACATCTCACTACATGTCAATCACACCACCATTTTGCACCTAACACACAAGGACCCAAAACAGCTTGTGTACCAAAAACTCATTAATTTGCCTTGTAGGTATGCTTGAGGGCATCAAGTACACTTTTGGTACCTTGATAGCGGATGTTCCAAGCACATGACCGGAGATGCATCAAAATTCCTACAACTAAGACCAACCAAAGGAGGAAACGTAGTCTTTGGAGATAACAACAAAGGAAAAATAATTGGCATTGGCTCGGTCGGTAAGGACAAACCCTCCTCCATTGATAAAATCTTGTTAGTCAAGGGTCTTAAACACAATCTTTTGAGCATAAGTCAATTATGTGACAAGGGAAATCGTGTAATGTTCGATTCAGAAGAATGCTTAGTTATATGCCGTAGTGATAATAAGGTCATTTTACATGGTATTAGAATTAATAATACTTATATGGTTAACCTTGATAGTTCTTCATCAAGTTTTGCGAAATGCCTTATGAGTAAAGAAGACGACATGTGGTTATGGCATCGTAGAGTAGCTCATGTCAATATGAATCTTCTGAATAAATTAGTTTCACAAAACCTTGTAGTTGGTCTTCCAAATAAAAAATTTGAAAAGGACTCTATTTGCGATTCATGTCAACGAGGGAAACAAGTAAAAACCTCTTTTAAATCGAAAAATGTTGTTTCAACTACAAGACCTTTACAACTTTTACATATGGACCTCTTCGGACCATCTAGAACTAAAAGCTTTGGTGGAAACTACTATGCATTTGTTATTGTTGATGACTACTCCAGATTTACATGGACATTATTTCTTACTCACAAAAATGAGGCCTTTCAAGTATTTAAAAGTTTCCTTAGACGCGTTCAAAATGAAAAGAGCACAACAATCATTTCCATAAGAAGTGATCATGGGGGAGAGTTCGATCAAAATCTCTTTGCGGATTTTTGTGATGAACTCGGTATTGAGCATACCTTCTCTGCTCCAGTACACCACAAAAAAATGGAGTGGTGGAACGGAAAAATCGGTGTCTCGAAGAGATGGCCAGGACCATGCTCGATGAGGCAAAGATTCCCAAACACTTTTGGGCGGATGCCGTGAGTACCGCAAGCTATGTGTTGAACAGAGCTATCATAAGACCGATACTCATGAAAACTCCCTATGAACTCTACAAGGGAAGGAAACCTAACCTCTCTCATCTTCGAGTCTTTGGTTGTAAATGTTTTATTCATAATAATGAAAAGGATAACTTAGGAAAATTTGACGAAAAATCTGATGAAGGCATATTTCTTGGATACTCATTACGTAGTAAGGCATATAGAGTATTCAACAAACGCACTTTAACAGTCGAGGAGTCTCCTCACGTTGTGTTTTCTGAAAATGATGCTCGCTTGGCGAGAAAGGATTCTTGTGATGATCTTGCAGATTCATTAGACAAGATTAATCTTCAAGACAACGAGGAAAAGGAGAGCCCAAAGGAAGTCCAAGACGAAGTCGTGGAACAACCCTTGGAAGAGACACAACCACAGGAGGAAGAAACGATGATGCCCAACGACTGGAGGACATCTAAAAACCATCCTCTCGACAAGGTAATTGGCAACATCGAACAAGGGGTAAGTACTCGAAATTCTCTTAAGAACACTATAGGACACATGGCTTTTGTTTCTCAAATAGAATCTTCAACCATTTCCGAAGCAATTGGGGATGAGCATTGGACCTTGGCAATGCAAGAGGAGCTTAACCAATTCAAACGAAATGACGTTTGGGAATTGGTGCCAAGACCCAATAATCACACCGTAATTGGTATGAAATGGGTGTTCCGTAACAAACTAGATGAAGACGGAATAATAACTAGAAACAAAGCTAGGCTTGTCGCTAAAGGATATAATCAAGAAGAAGGAATTGATTATGAAGAAACTTATGCACCTGTAGCATGTTTAGAAGCTATTCACTTATTACTAGCTTTTGCATCATCTATGAATTTTCAATTATACCAAATGGATGTCAAGAGCGCCTTCCTAAATGGATTTATTAAAGAGGAAGTATATGTTGAACAACCCCCGGGTTTCGAAAACTTTGAATCCCCTAATCATGTCTTCAAACTCAAGAAGGCACTCTACGGTCTTAAACAAGCTCCTCGAGCTTGGTATGAACGATTGAGTAAATTTCTTTTGGACAATAAGTTCAAAAGGGGGAAAGTTGATATAACACTCTTTATCAAGGGTGAAAACAAAGACATCCTCTTAGTTCAAGTGTACGTAGATGATATTATATTCGGTGCTACTAACGAATCTTTATGCAAGGAATTTTCAAAAATAATGACAAGTGAGTTCGAAATGTCAATGATGGGTGAGCTCAATTTCGTTTTGGGATTGCAAGTGAAACAAATGAAAGAAGGAACGTTCATTTGTCAATCTAAGTATTGCAAGGAATTGCTCAACCATTTTGAAATGAACAATGCCAAAGCAATGGCTACTCCAATGAGCACATCCAACCATCTTGACAAGGATGAGAAAGGTAAGGAAGTAGACACAAAGAAATATCGAGGTATGATCGGATCCCTTCTTTATCTTACCGCAAGTAGACCAGACATAATGTTCAGCGTATGTTTATGCGCTCGATATCAATCGTGTCCAAAGGAATCACACCAAACTGCGGTAAAACGGATAATGAAGTACCTTGTTGGAACTATGAATGTGGGACTTTGGTATCCCAAAGGTTCTTCATGCCAACTTATTGGCTATTCCGACTCTGATTTTGCGGGTTGCAAATTAGACCGCAAGAGCACTAGTGGCACTTGTCATTTGCTCGGTAGTTCCTTAGTTTCTTGGTTTAGCAAGAAACAAGTAAGTGTTGCGTTATCCACAACCGAGGCTGAATACATAGCCGCGGGGAGTTGTTGTGCACAAATCCTTTGGATGAAGCAACAACTCTCGGATTATGGTCTTAGTATTGATCATATCCCTCTTCGATGTGATAATACTAGCGCCATAAGCTTGACGAAGAACCCTGTTCTTCACTCAAGGACGAAACACATTGAAATCAGGCATCATTTCATTAGAGATCACGTTCTCAAAGGTGATGTTGAAATTGAGTTTGTTGAAACCAAATATCAATTGGTCGACATCTTCACAAAGCCTTTAGAGAAAGAGTCCTTTTCCGCATTCGTAGTGAACTCGGAATACTTGACTCAACGATGATCTAATTCATGCATTTGTGATATTGCATTTTTTTAACTATTACTAACTTGAGCGTCGGAGGCGCCTAACTATTTTTTTGCAGGTATCGCCCCAAAGGCAGGGGGAATATAGTCAAGTTTCCTTAAGTTATCTTGGACAATTCTCGGGCATTGGTGATAGATAATCGATTTTTTATTCAATAAATCGATTATTACTTCTTTCTGTTTTACGAAAATTCTGCTGAAAAATAAAATAATCGACTATCAAACTGCCAAAATCGATTATCATGTGTCTCTGTTTTGCAGGAATTTGGCGAACATATGCAATAATCGATTATCAACAATACATAATCGATTATGTTGTGGTTCTGTTTTAACCATCTTTTAATAGACGAACGGAATAATCGATTACTGAAAAACAATAATCGACTATCTAACATTTCTGTTTTACAGGTTTTTTAAGCCAAAGATAAAATAATCGATTATTAACAAACGTGTAATCGATTATGTACCACTTCTGTTTTACGTCTGTTATTGCACTTCCTGAAATAATCGACTATCTCAAAACGATAATCGATTATTTCCCGAGTCTGTAATTCAAACTGCTTAACAATAATCGATTATCAGAACCAATAGTCGATTATCAACGGTCACTCTTTCAAATTTGTTACCGTTTTCTGACCGTTTGGCACAGTACATCTGAATATTTTGTTCAATTAAATGCCTTCAATTCTTCCACTCTATAAATAGGAGCTTCCACCCTTCAAAATCTTCACTTCACCATCACTCTTATCTCCAAACACTCTTCAAAAGTCTCCAAAAGTCTTACAAAGGCTCTTATTTCTTCATACAAATGGCGGGCAAGAACTCTAAAAGAGCTCGTTCCGGCAAAAATATTGCCTCTTCTTCCGTCGCTCCTCCACCCATTTACTGCTTCAAAGATGAATCCTTTTTGTGGTTCGACAGTGAAACCGAACTCCTTCGATACGTAGAAAAATTTGAGAATCGAGAAATCCTTCCTCCTCGTTTCTCAACCATTCGATATCTTGGCAACATCGCCCCCTCATCAACGGCAAACATTCTTATGCAAAGCCAACTTATTGAGTTCATCTATCTTCAATCCTCTTACATTCATCCTTATCTAATTCGTGCCTTCTACTCCAATCTATGGAAGGATGACGATGGTGAACTTGTCTCAAGTGTCAATGGAGTTCCCATTCTCTTAAATGAGGAAAACATGCAAATCCTCACGACACTTCCACGAAATAGGGAAGATATATCACTCTACACTAGGGAAGAAGGAGCCTTATTTGATGAGCAACTCCTCTTCCACCAAATGAATTGGAGAATTTGTTCCAAGTCCGGAGCAACGTCGCCCAACCATTACGCGCATGCTCCCGGAATATCGTCTAATCTTCTATTTCATAACCCGCATTCTCAAACCACGAAAATTCAATCATGCCACTCTCTCTCATGAGGATGCCAAACTCATGCATGCAATAATCACCGGGGCTCGCATCAATTGGTGCAAGTTTGTAATGACCCACATGCATGATGCCATCGGGAATGATAAGCCACTCCCCTATGCTTTTGCCATAATGGCTCTTCTTGAAGCCTCAGGGATCAACACCACTGTCGGTCCATGCAAAAAGAGAACAAAACATTGGGAAATTCAAGAAACTTCCTTTCCTAATATCGGTGAACAACCGGCTCCTCCTCCTACTCAAAGACATCGTCCTCATGCCCCTTCCGTTGCTACCCTCCAAACAATTTCGGAGCAACTTGCATCTTTGTCTACCTCCATGACTCGCATTGATAGGAACGTCGCTCGCACGGAACGTCATGTGCAAAGATTGACTCATGAGCTTCATGGGTATTTTGACTACGTCAACTATCCCTATGCCCAAGTTGACTTTCCGAAAGAAGTGCCGAATACCGAGATGGATGATAATGCCGACGATGACGACAGTCCCATAATTTGAATAATATTTTGTCCATTTTTTTCTCTTGCTTACATTATGTATTTTCAATGTTTCTTTACCTAAATAAGATTTTTTTTGCTAATGTCAAAAGGGGGAAGAAAAAGGGCTATGCACATTAATATATTTGGCATAAATTGAGGGGGAACTCATTAACATATTTATATATTTGGCATGAGTTAAAATTGTCTTGGCTTGTCATTATCAATTATTTAAAATAACCTATGCATATCCCCATATCAGGTTTGCCATTATCAAAAAGGGGGAAATTGTTGAAACACACTCTCAAGTCGCTAAAACTAAAAGTTGTGTTCATCTTTGTAGGTTTTGATAAATGACAAACCGACGTGCATGGAAAATTAACATATGCCAAATCGTCGTGAGTTATTATTGAAACGCACTTTCATTTTCATTAAACTAAGGTTGTTCACTTTTGTAGGTTTGATGAATGACGTAAGAGCAAGATTGTCAAATATCAAGTCATAACATCAAACAAGCAACGCAAGATTAACTAGCGGACCAAAGTCGAAGTACAAGTACAAAAGAAACAAGAACGAGGTCAAGAAAAGCAACGAAGATATAAATGAGTCGTTCTACATTGTGATCTTGATCCGACAACCGATTCAAGTCTTGGCTTCTCTCGAAAAATCATTTTTCCAAAACATGCATATCATAAACATCTTTGATATACTTCAAACAAAATGATTTTTAACGTTTTCATTTTAACCAAAATGGTTTTCGAAGCAAGTCTTCTCTTCTGGACAGAATGGCCATATAATCGATTACATAAATTTGATAATCGACTATCAGTTTCCAGCAAAAACTGGAAATTACAGAACGACCACATAATCGATTACAAAATGTGAATAATCAATTATCTTCTAAAGCCAGCTTAAAACTGGAAGTCCAGAAAGGTAACATAATCGATTGTGCTATTGTGATAATCGATTATTCTGGTTACCGTTGCCATCCAACGTCTTAATTTTTTGAACGTTGAAAAGATAATCGATTATGCACAGGCAATAATCGATTATGCTAGCATAAAATCAGCGTCTGACTATTGAACGTTAAGCAGATAATCGATTATGTAAATCCAGTAATCGATTATTCTAGCATAAAATCAGCAATCAGTGATTAGCAATTAAGCAACGGTCTTTAAGACCTTGAGGGCTATAAATACACCTCAAAGTCTCTCTTTTAATCACAACAACTGAATACAAATCTGCTACAAGCTTATACACTTTCATTACAATCATTTCATACATATTTCATAGTTTTTGAGAGCCAAATTCTTGAAGAAGTTGTTGTGTTCTTGAGCGTATTAATTTTACTCATATCTACTCTGTAAGAGAGTCTTGTCTTGAGTGCTAAGTGTTTGCATACACTTGAAGGGAAGTTCTAATTCCTTGTTGTCGTAAGAAGGAAAGGTTAATTCCTTCACTTGAAGTCTTGAAGTGCGGTATCTTCGAGCAAGCATCGTTGAGACTTGCGTGATTCAAGTTCTCAGTTTGTAACGGTTTGTTAAGCACCCGTAAGCTTAACGGAGTTAGTTGAAACTCGAGAGAGTCTCTCGGGAGACTGGACTAACCACACGTTGTGGTGAACCAGTATAAATTCGGTGTGTCCTCTCCTTACTCTTTTAATTACTGGACCTACTTTACTCCTGCAATTTTAATTCCGCAAAATTTATCTTGATTTTTATTAAAACGTTATTCACCCACCCTCTAGTGTTAAGCGTATATCCTAACACTATTTTATCTAGGCAAATAAGGCTCAGAGCCCAGTTTCAACATCTGAAATTCTCTACCATGCTTGCTTCTAATATATGCTCACTGTATCAATCACTATGCAAGGAATCAGAACATGACTACATACCTTTGCTGTTCTCACCATGCACCACGTTATTCACATGACCATAATAACATTCTATGATCATAACAATGAACATTCCGCAAATCTGATGCTCATAATGCACCTCATGACATGTATAAGTCTTGATCCAACTCTTGCAATACTACTACGATGGATGAGTCATGTAGTAATTCATAACCACTGCCGAGTCGACCAAAAGCCTATACTCCTGACAAGATCATTACCTCCTTCTGAATCAAATAATGATATTTTCTCCTTAATATGCTTCTTATAATTTGATCGCACTAATCCTAGATCCAACAATCTCGTCTTACTAGTATAAGCTGCTCAAGCAATAAGCCATTCCAAACATGACCAAAAGTATCATATGATGCCAAAATGTGCCAATAGGCCACAAATTTGAACGTGATACACAAGGAAATCGAACTCTGTAAGAGACTACTCAACCCACAAAACTAATTAGACAACCGAAAAGGTGTCATGAAACTTCCCCAAAAAATAGGAAATTAAACACAAAATAGAATATAAGGGGCTAAATCATCATCACACTATTGCCGCGCGCAACCCGATCCAAACTACATACCCGTGGTGGCGTGCCACCCAATCCACACATAGAACTCACAGAAGGAGATACACACCGAGCTAAATTGCTCATTATTACTAAATACCGAATATCAGTTGTAAGCGTACTAAGTGCATAATATCATCCTTGGGAAGACAGATAACACAATAAGCTACAAAACTCAAGAACAACTGAGGTGCGAGATGTAATCTAAATCACAAGAGCCATCCTACGCACATAACATCTTCGCTACACAGAACCTTAATACTTAAGAAATTTATCAAAATGTTTCACAACTCACACGGTGCAGTATAACATTACATGAAATATCTAATGACAAACAGCAACCCACATTCGAATACTTCTCCATGAGGAGCGCTATACGAAAATGAATATATTTGGCCAGATACAGAGCCCATATTCATATTTAAATCCATCCATAGACCTCAAGCCTATTCTGATCGCACCGTATTAGGCAAATAACATTTCAAGGGTCCATTAATACTTTTTTTAACTTGCAAGAACAACAATCATAACCAGAGTAAATCTCCACAGTCCACATCTCAATAAACCGGGTGTCCTTCAGGCATGAATTATTAAATTATCAATATCACGACAATCGTCATACTAGGTTTAAACTTCCAAACGATCAAGTGAATACATGTCACACTCATACAATCTCCCTGTGAGACACACTCCTACAACTCTTCCACACCAGATAACCAATCTGCACATCCATACTACCAGCCGCACTAACGCTGTAAAGCAAATCAAGAACCCATAACTAGGTTTTAAAGCCTCATTAGCAAAACACCAATCTCGGGTGACGCTGAAGACAATACCAACTTATTCTAAACATTCAAATCCCTTTCCTTCTCCACCGAGATCATGACATCCTTTCCAACACCGAACCGCAACCTTATATCTTCACTTTCAATTTTCATGCCGCTCACTGCACCTAATGCCAATATGCGACAGTAATAGAATTTCATCGTAACTCTTGAACCACTAATAGGGTATACACTTCAACATAAGAAACCTTTTACTTAACTCATTCCAAGAGAACCATAGCAACACGCGAGTAAATTCTCATCGCCATAAAATATTCAAATCCTCAAGTAGTGGTCTAAACCACCATTAACCTTCAAGGATCCGCCTACGCCTAATAAGCCATAATACTTGAATACTTCCAAACAAAATCAATTATGGCCACCGTCGAGCCTCACACGTACTGCCACAACTATGCCAATTCAGCCATGTCTAACCAATCTATCTTCTTCTAATTAATCCTTAACATGCCTTAGAGATAATAATTGCTCCATTCCTTATATCACCAACCTAAATCCACACTCACTTGAGTGACCCCATTCCACGAGACCACACTGTATCTAAACCCATGAACCATTTCACTCTCATTGCACGTACATTTGCATCTTCAACTGATACACTCGTTCTGATAATTCCTTTACGATTTCTAAGTATTTTTTCTCCTTTTTCCTTCAAATGCTACACTTCAAGTCGAAAGCATCATAGAACATTCTGAGCCTCTAATAAAATCTTCTACAAATGCTCAATTCTTAACCATATTGTGGGCTTAAATCCTTAGGCACCTCATTTTTAACCTTTGAATTCACTAGGACAGTTGTTGTGAGTCACTCACTCTGGCTTGGTCCCGAATATAATCAACTCCAAGGCTCCACTGGCATATGAACAACAATCTCCATGGAGCACCCAATTGAATAAGTTCCTAGTAAATTACCTCCATGCGAGACACAAATCTTGAGTCTTTCCAAAGCTTGAACATGAGCCAATAAGGCCAACTATAGCACATCTTTTTCTATTCCTTTGCTCAGATACCACTTATGTTATTTTCCCTTAGCTAAAATAGCTTACCAATACACCGATAACCCGAAACCCCACAAGAAAATAACCATACAAGCCAATCCTAGGCGGAGGTAATCTCCCACTTAGCTTAAAGCCACCATTACACAAATATAGAACCCACCAAGATTCTTTCTTCATTGTTGACATGCTTTTGCAAACCCAACCTGCCAAATCACTCGAAATCTTTATATAAAACCCTTTATGGATACTATGAATCATTAACCACATTCACATGACTTATCTCTTTACTATATAGCTAGTAGAATTCTTCGCAGAAGCTTTGGCAACTACACGATCGCTGATCTATTCACAGGAGATAACCCATCTGTGGAATTTCTATGCCGACATCTCCCAATGATGTTGCATGGCGTACAATCACTATGATACTTCCAACCCATCCTTGTCACGACCTAATTTTCCCACCCTCGGGAGTTGTGATGGTATATACTCGTGAAAGCTAGGGAAGCCAACTACCATGATTTTAACATATTAATAATTAACCCAAACAGATATGATTAATTACTTAAGCTAAGCAAATATAAAGTGCGCAAGAGTTATAACAATTCAAATACTCCAATACATGTGTACTCATGAATCTGGTGTCACAATTTCATGAACATCTACGAATATCTACAAACACTGGTTTAGAAAGAAAAGTACAACTGTCCTCAAAATGAAAAGAGACAACAAAAGAAAAAATAGGAAAGGGGGACTTTAGGCTCTGCGGACGCTAGCAGATCTGCCTTGGTCTCCCTAGAGTGCAGCTACCTCAAGCTACTCACCAAGTCAGGCACCGAAATCTACACAAAAGAGTACAAAGTGCTGTATCAATACAACTGACCCCCATGTACTAGTAAATGTTGAGCCTAACCTTAGTGAAGTAGTGACAAGGCTAGGACATGGCAACTATATAAATCTGTGCAGTTAAACTATATACAAATGGATAATAAAAACAAGAAATAATAGATAAAGATGGGAAGGGAAGCATGCTGCGGAGAATATCAAATACTTAGCTGAAATTCAGTTAAAAAGCATAAATAACACCATAATAATATCAACAGGAATAAGGAAACAGTAACACGTGGTTTTACTCTCGTCCTCACCATAAGCATCAACAAAATCGGCACGATCGTTCGTGCATTAACTCTCACAAAATTTGCACGTTATCACCCTTCGTGAATTAACACCCAAATCATGGCCCGACATCACCCTTTGTGCGTTAACACTCACAATATCAGTACGACATCACCTTTCGTGCATTAACACTCACTCACAATACCATACACGACATCATGCTTCGTGCTTTACACTCTTCCTCACCCAAACAGTAAATACAATACGTCCCAGAATGGGAATCAACAGTATAAACAATCACATCTCGACAAGGGAATCAACTATAACCAATCTCGTTTTAACAATTACTTTACAAATGAATCTCTACTTGAGCCAATACTCAACAATGATTAATAAACAAGAGATTATCATGAATCATGTTCAACATTAATAATCATCAACCTAAGCATAGACAATACACAATAGAGCCACAACAATCATGGTATAAGACTCACGAGCATGCTTGACACCAACGTATAGATACTCGTCACCATGAATGTATGTCGTATTCAACACTGACAGATAGAAATTAAGACCACAACTCCTATTCCCTCAAGCTAAGGTTAGATCAAACACTTACCTCAATTCCACGGACAAAAATCAAGCCTCAATTACCGCTTTACCTCTCAGTTTCACGTCCAATCCGCTTGTATCTAGTCATAATTTGCTTAATAACATGAATAAATGTTAATATACCACTTCTAATGCATGAAAATAGATTTACCAATGATTTCACCAAAAAGTCAAAAATAAACCCCGGGCCCGCTTGGTCAAAACCCGATCACCCATTCACATACCAACTCAAATATACAATTAGTTTTGAAACTGGACCCCATTTTGAGGTCAAAATCCCCAAAATTCAAAAAACCTAACTTCTACTCAAAAACACCCAATTTTCCATGAAAATCACTAAATTTTGAAGTGAATCCATGTAAAAAGATGTTATAGATTGAAGAAAAAGAGTTAGAAATTGTTTTCCTATGATTTGGGAAAGAACTCTCTTCAAGCAAATTGCCTATAGGAGTTTAGGGTTTGAGAAAATTGCAAAATGATTAAAAATTCCATCTGAAATTCCACTTAACATGTCGCAGATATGGCCATTGCAATCAGGGGTTCGCAATTGCGAACCTTAGGAATTCTTTCTCCCTTTGCATTTGCGACAATTAGGTCGCATTTTCGACTACTGCGGCTTTCACATTTGTGAAGAAATGCTCGCAAATGTGAAAAAGGCTGGCCAGGGCATTCATCGCAATTGCGATCATCCCCTCATAATTACCAAACCTGACAGACTCGCAATTGCGAAGCCTGACCTCGCAATTGTGAGATCAGAGCCTGCAACACAACTGAACCTGCAACATCTATTTCTCTAAGTCCACATTCACTCAGTGTCCTATCTAAAACTCACCGATCCCTGGAGTCTCCAAACTAAACATGAATGCAAGTCTAAGAACATCTTGTGGACTTGCTCGGGCGATCAAATCTTCAAAATAAAATCAACAACAACGAATTTAACCTGAAATTCATGAAATTCATAAGATAGTTCAAATTTTCCATTTTCTCAACCTAAGGTCCGATTTATATCAAATCAACTCCAATTCTTACCAAATTTCAAATATTTGACTTAAATATTATTTTAAACTCATACCAGGCTTCGGAACCAAAGTACTGGACCAATACCGTCAAGAACGCACAACATTTCATTTCCAAAAGTCCTTATATTTTCCAGCAAATAATTTTCTTTAAAAATTCATACCTCGGGCTAGGGACCTCGAATTTGATTCCGCGCATACACCCAAGTTCTATATTTATTACGGACCCTACAGACCATCGGAACATGGTTTCAGGTCCATTTACCCAAAATGTTGACCGAAGTCAACTTAATTCCGTTTGAAAGGCAATACTTAGCATTTTTCTCAAATTTTTTACGTAAGGGCTTTCTAGATATGTGCCTGAACTACGCACACAAATCAAGGTGAAACAAAAGAAGGGCTTTAAGGCCTCAGAACATATATTTGACTTCTGAAACAAGAGATGACCTTTTGGTTCATCACATTCTCCACCTCCAAAAACATTACCAACCGTCGTCGAACAGACATAAAAAGTACCTTACTAGGAGAAAAGATGGGGATATCGGCTTTGCATATCGTACTAGGACTCCCAGGTTTCTGCCTCAATAGGCTGACCTCTCCACTGCACACGAACTGAAGCAAAATTCTTCAATCTCAACTTAGGAACCTGTCGGTCTTGAATATGTTGGAAACACGTTTCAAATGCAATATACTAAGCGTGTGTTCTTTTGTAGGTTTTGATGAATGTCAAACAAAGCAATAAGCGATATATAGCAGTGCTCAAGGACAAGCACAAAATGGATGCATTACAAGAAGCTCAAGACAAAGTTTAGAAATGTTATAATTGAGTCAATATTAATTGTGATCTTGATTCCTCATCTTGGCTCATAACATGGCTTCTCTACTAAAATTATTTTTCCAAAATCATGCATATCTAACTTAAGTGTCAAATGATTTTAAACTATGCATATTTATATTTGTTAAAATGTTTTTCAAACATGCCTCAAAAATCTGGGCTAAGATAATCGATTATGTACTTATGATAATCGAGTATCTCTAAGCCAAGACTGCATGACAATCGATTGTGAATTAATGATAATCGATTGTGAGTAAGTCAGTTAACATCAGGTTTTTGCAAACTGCATAACAATCGATTGTGTACTTTTGATAATCGATTGTTAACTGAGGCAAAGTTTTCAAAACTCAGAAAAATCGATTATGAACTAATGGTAATCGATTAGAATGAGAAAAGTGTCTCCCAGTGTTTTTAAATAATTTAATAATCGATTGTGGCTTTTGATAATCGATTATATATGAGACAGAAAGTTTTGAAATTAATTAATAACCGATTATGGCTTTTGATAATCGATTATATATGAGACAGTAAGTTTTGAAATTAATTTATAATCGATTGTTCTATTTGATAATCGATTGTTGGAACTAACCGTTGTCATACATTTTCAAATTACCTTCAGGTAATCGATTGTTGATATTTAACAATCGATGTTTTGCGTAAAATCTGGAAAAGATTTTCTGAACGTTGTTAAAATAATCGATTGTTGATTTCCTGATAATCGATGTTTTATGCCAAAAATTGGAAAGGATTTTTTAACGTTATAAATAATCGATTATTGATTTGAAGTAATCGATTGTTGACGTAAAATCTGGGATTGAATTTTTGATCTGATAGGCAAACAATCGATTGTTTAGTCTTGACAATCGATTGTCACTGAGTAATTTCAGCAATCCTTAATTGGCAATTAGACAACGGTAAGACTGAGTTTTTCACCTATAAATACAGGCTTAACTCAGTGTTTTCACAACAACAACATATACAATTTAAGTATTTTCATTGCTAAAAGCTTTCTTACATTGATCATCATTTTCATTCATCCATAAAGCTTTTTGAAGAGCCATTCTATTGAGCTAAGTTGTTGTGATCTTGAGCGTACTATTTCTACTCATATCTACTCATTGAGGAGTACTTTGTAAAGTGAGTTTGTTTTGTGTTTGTAAGAGAATTGCGATTCTCGTTTGTTGAGGAACTTGTGATTCCTCAGTTGAAGTCTTTGGGATTGTTATCCCCGAGCAGTTGAAGTCTTTGGGATTGTTATCCCCGAGCAGTTGAAGTCTTTGGGATTGTTATCCCCGAGCAGTTGAAGTCTTTGGGATTGTTATCCCCGAGCAGCTGAAGTCTTTGGGATTGTTATCCCCGAGCAGTTGAAGTCTTTGGGATTGTTATCCCCGAGCAGTTGAAGTCTTTGGGATTGTTATCCCCGAGCAGTTGAAGTCTTTGGGATTGTTATCCCCGAGCAATTGAAGTCTTTGGGATTGGTATCCCCGAGCAATTGAAGTCTTTGGGATTGTGATCCCCGAGCACCTAGGTGAGGCTTGTGTCCTCAGCTGTAACGGTTTGTTAAGCACCCGTAAGCTTGACAAGTTTAGTGGAAATCTCGAGAGAGTCTCTCGGGGACTGGACTAACCACGTTTGTGGCCAACCAGGATACATCATTGTGTAAGTTTATTTTACTGCACTTGTTTTAATTTCTGCAAAGTTTTTAAATTCCGCACTAAAACGCTTAATATTTTTAAAACGCTATTCACCCCCCCCTCTAGCGTAAAGCGTTATTTCCAACAATTGGTATCAGAGCCATACTCTCTGAAAAACCTAACCGTTTGAGAGAACCATCCATGGCTTCTACTCTAAATTTCTTTGCAGGAATAGGTGAAGGAGAATGCAGCATGTCACCTCCAATATTAGACGAAAACGACTACTCAGTCTGGAAATATCGGATGCAAGTTTTTACAATGGCAAACGATTTGTATCTATGGCAAGCTATTAAACACAGTGATCAACTGACGACAAAAGTCGGGAAAGATAAGGTAAGTGAATACAACACTAAAGCTATGAATATATTTCATAACGCCTTGAATCAGGAACTTTGGCGAAAAATCTCCCACTATAAAACTGCTAAGGAAATGTGGGACAAACTTGAGGAATTGCACGAAAACACGCCTCAAAAAGCGGTCAGCACAAACGATGAATCAACTGGTCAGTGCCTCATGGCAGACGAAAAAGACGAGGTAAGTACATCTAACGATATACAAATTGCTTATAACAAACTGCATGATGAGTTGGTAAATGCTTCTAAGACTATTAAAGATTTACAAAGGACTCTTTCTCTACAAGGAGAGGATTTTCAAAAACAACTCTTTTTAAAAGACAAGGACTTCGAAGAACGTCTTTCTTTAGCTCAAAAAGGGGTTGAAAATCTGTCTCGTGATAACGAGAATCTTGCAAATGAAAATCAATTTTTGTTAAATGATAGTATAGAACTTAGACAAGTCATCAAGACCATGCATGAAGCCTCTTGTGTTGATAATTGTTTTACTTGTACTACTTGTGAGTCCTTAAAACTAGAAAACACAGAACTTAGGAAAACTTTAGAAACTCGTAGTAAAGAAGTTCTTAAAGTTGGTGAAAAAGAATCGCCTAAGAAAAATCAACGGCATAAAAACAAAAACTCCACTACACCACCTAGACATTATGCTAGAATGTATGAAAATAAGGGTAGAACTAATATCTTTAGACAACCTAGATCCAAATCTAGGATTCTTGCAAACAAGCCTACAAATAGTAATTTTCGGCAACCAAGAAATAACTCTAGGAACGAGCTTAGACCACCTAGACATGACACTAGGTCCTTCAACAAGTCTAGCACTAATGACTTTAGACCATCTAGATATTATACTAGAAATGGGAACAATATATCTAGTGTTAATCATTTTCATTCGCCTAGAACTTTGTTGGCTCAACCTAGGCATCAACACAACCCGAACGTAGTATGTCATTACTGCAATCGTATAGGTCATATTGCACCTATGTGTTTTACAAAGCATAGAGATTCTTCATATTATTATGGTCGTTATTTGCCTAACCCCCAAGGACCCAAAATGGTATGGGTACCTAAAGAATATTAATTTGCCTTGTAGGTGTGCTTGAAGGGATCAAGTGTACTATGGTACCTTGACAGTGGATGCTCCAGACACATGACAGGAGACGAATCCAAATTCCTTCAACTAGAGCACAAAGAAGGAGGAAGCGTTGTATTCGGTGACAACAATAAAGGACAAATTATTGGCATCGGATCGGTCGGTAAGAATGAAAAATCCTCTATAAAGCATATATTACTTGTCAAAGGTTTAAAGCATAATCTCTTGAGCATAAGTCAATTATGTGACAAGGGAAATCTTGCGTTGTTTGATTCAGATGAGTGTCTAGTGTTTAGACGTAGTGATTTCAAGATTATTCTACTTGGTTTTAGAGTTGACAATATTTACATGGTTGATCTTGAAAACTCCTCATCCGAGTATGTTGATTGTTTGTTGAGCAAAGATGATAATGTGTGGTTGTGGCATCGTAGAGTAGCTCATATGAACATGCATCTTTTAAATAAATTAATTTCTCAAAATCTAGTGATTGGTCTTCCTAACTTAAAATTTGAAAGTGATACTATTTGTGACTCATGTTAGAAGGGGAAGCAAACAAGAGCATCTTTTAAATCCAAAAATGTTGTTTCAACCTCTAGACCTTTACAACTATTGCATATGGATTTATTCGGACCATCCCGCATCGAAAGTCTAGGAAGAAATAGATATGCTTTTGTAATTGTTGATGACTTCTCTAGATTTACATGGACATTATTTCTTGCACATAAAAGTGATGCATTTCTTAGCTTCAAGCTTTTTCTTAAAAGAGTTCAAAATGAAAAGGAATCAACTGTCACTTCCATTAGAAGTGATCATGGGGGAGAGTTTGATCACAATCTCTTTGCGGATTTTTGTGATGAACTCGGAATCGAGCATACCTTTTCCGCTCCACGTACACCACAACAAAACGGGGTGGTGGAAAGGAAAAATAGGAGTCTCGAAGAGATGGCTAGAACCATGCTCGACGAAGCTAAGATTCCCAAACACTTTTGGGCAGACGCCGTGAGTACCGCATGCTATGTTTTGAATAGAGTAGCAATTCGGCCGATACTCTTAAAAACCCCATATGAACTCTACAAAGGTAGAAAACCTGACATTTCACATTTACGTGTTTTTGGTTGTAAATGTTTTGTGCATAACAATGGAAAGGACCAACTAGGAAAATTTGATGCAAAGTCGGATGAAGGTATCTTCATTGGCTATTCTTCTCGTAGTAAAGCTTATAGGGTTTTTAATAAAAGAACCCAAGTTGTAGAGGAATCTCCTCATATTGTATTTTCCGAAGATAATACTCGCTTGGCGAGAAAGGATTGTGGTCTTGATCTTTCAGGTATTCTGGAAAGCCTAAAGGACAAAATTCAAGAAGAACCACCAAGGAAAGAAATTGACAAAACGGTGGAACAACAAATTGAAGAAGCTCCTCAATCGGAAAATGAACCAAAAGAGCAAACAGAATGGAGGACAGTCAAAGACCATCCTCTCGATCAGGTAATAGGCGACGTTGGAGGAAAGGTAAGTACCCGGAGCTCCCTTAGGAATACCTTAGATCTTACTGCGTTTGTTTCTCAAATTGAACCCAAAACCATCTCTGAAGCAATTGGGGATGAATTTTGGACCTTGGCAATGCAAGAGGAGCTTAACCAATTCAAACGTAACAACGTTTGGGATTTGGTGCCAAGACCCGAAGGTCATACCATAATTGGTACGAAATGGGTTTTTCGAAATAAATTAGATGAAAATGGCATAATCACTAGAAACAAAGCTAGGCTTGTGGCTCAAGGCTATAATCAAGAAGAAGGGATTGATTATGATGAGACATATGCTCCGGTAGCTAGATTAGAGGCCATCCGTTTGTTGCTTGCTTTTGCATCTTCTATGAATTTCATTTTATATCAAATGGATGTGAAAAGTGCCTTTTTAAATGGTTTTATCCAAGAAGAAGTTTTTGTAAAGCAACCCCCCGGTTTTGAAGACTTTAATTTTCCCAATCATGTTTTCAAACTCAAAAAGGCCCTTTATGGTTTAAAACAAGCTCCTCGAGCTTGGGATGAAAGGTTGAGTAAATTTCTTTTAGAAAATAATTTTATTCGTGGAAAAGTTGACACAACTTTATTTGTCAAGCATGAAAACAATGATATCTTGCTAGTTCAAATATATGTAGATGATATCATTTTTGGTGCTACTAACAATGCTCTATGCAAGGAATTTTCAAACTTAATGACTAGCGAATTTGAGATGTCCATGATGGGTGAGTTACAATTCTTTTTGGGATTACAAGTAAAACAAATGAAGGAAGGTACATTCATTTGTCAAAGCAAGTATTGCAAAGAACTGCTTAAACGTTTTGACTTGAACAATGCAAAGGAAATAGCAACTCCCATGAGCACATCCGATCATCTCGACAAAGATGAAAAAGGTAAGGAAGTCGACATCAAAAAGTACCGAGGTATGATTGGCTCTCTTCTTTATCTTACTGCTAGTTGTCCGGACATCATGTTTAGCGTGTGCGTCTGTGCCCGTTATCAATCATGTCCAAAAGAGTCTCACCTTACTGCGGTAAAGCGGATTCTAAGGTATCTTGTCGGTACTACCAATGTGGGTCTATGGTACCCCAAAGGTTCTTCATGCCAACTTATTGGCTATTCCGACTCCGATTTTGCTGGATGCAAATTGGATCGCAAGAGCACTAGCGGCACTTGCCACTTGCTCGGTAGCGCTTTAGTTTCTTGGTTTAGTAAGAAGCAAGTTAGTGTTGCGTTGTCCACAACCGAGGCTGAATATGTAGCCGCGGGGAGTTGTTGCGCTCAAATCCTATGGATGAAACAACAACTCTTGGACTATGGCCTACGTCTTGATCACATTCCTCTTAGATGTGACAACACTAGTGCCATATGCTTGACGAAGAATCCCATTCTTCACTCGCGAACAAAACACATTGAAATTAGACATCATTTTATTAGAGATCACATTCTAAAAGGCGATGTCGAAATTGAATTTGTTGAAACAAAAAGCCAATTGGCAGACATCTTTACAAAGCCCTTAGATAAAGAGTCCTTCTTCCGAATTCGTAGTGAACTCGGAATCCTTGACTCCACGTTGATCTAAGTCATGCATTGCATTTTATTTCTTACATAATTTCTAACTTGAGCGTCGGAGGCGTCTAACATTTTTTTTTGCAGGTATCACCCTAAAGAAAAGGGGATCACAAAAAAAAAAAAAAAAAAAAAAGCATGACGCAAAATACTCAAGTATTCTACAGGAAAATCGCCGTCAAACAATCGATTACTGTATCAATAATCGATTACTTCCTCTATCTTAATTTTCCAATAAATAAACTTGTGTTTATTTCACATTTTTTTCATATTCTTCCCTTGTGTAAATTTTTGCTAATGGCAAAAGGGGGAAGAAACGGGATATCAAGAAGTATGCTATATCACTCTCAACTTCATTCATGCTTAAAGTGAGGGGGAACATGAATTGAGGGGGAACATCAAATTGCATACTTTACTCTTGTCTTGGATTATCAAAATAATTATTGCATATATCCCGCTTATGTTTGCCATTATCAAAAAGGGGGAAATTGTTGGAAACACGTTTCAAATGCAATATACTAAACGTGTGTTCTTTTGTAGGTTTTGATGAATGTCAAACAAAGCAATAAGCGATATATAGCAGTGCTCAAGGACAAGCACAAAATGGATGCATTACAAGAAGCTCAAGACAAAGTTTAGAAATGTTATAATTGAGTCAATATTAATTGTGATCTTGATTCCTCAATCTTGGCTCATAACATGGCTTCTCTACTAAAATTATTTTTCCAAAATCATGCATATCTAACTTAAGTGTCAAATGATTTTAAACTATGCATATTTATATTTGTTAAAATGTTTTTCAAACATGCCTCAAAAATCTGGGCTAAGATAATCGATTATGTACTTATGATAATCGAGTATCTCTAAGCCAAGACTGCATGACAATCGATTGTGAATTAATGATAATCGATTGTGAGTAAGTCAGTTAACATCAGGTTTTTGCAAACTGCATAACAATCGATTGTGTACTTTTGATAATCGATTGTTAACTGAGGCAAAGTTTTCAAAACTCAGAAAAATCGATTATGAACTAATGGTAATCGATTAGAATGAGAAAAGTGTCTCCCAGTGTTTTTAAATAATTTAATAATCGATTGTGGCTTTTGATAATCGATTATATATGAGACAGAAAGTTTTGAAATTAATTAATAACCGATTATGGCTTTTGATAATCGATTATATATGAGACAGTAAGTTTTGAAATTAATTTATAATCGATTGTTCTATTTGATAATCGATTGTTGGAACTAACCGTTGTCATACATTTTCAAATTACCTTCAGGTAATCGATTGTTGATATTTAACAATCGATGTTTTGCGTAAAATCTGGAAAAGATTTTCTGAACGTTGTTAAAATAATCGATTGTTGATTTCCTGATAATCGATGTTTTATGCCAAAAATTGGAAAGGATTTTTTAACGTTATAAATAATCGATTATTGATTTGAAGTAATCGATTGTTGACGTAAAATCTGGGATTGAATTTTTGATCTGATAGGCAAACAATCGATTGTTTAGTCTTGACAATCGATTGTCACTGAGTAATTTCAGCAATCCTTAATTGGCAATTAGACAACGGTAAGACTGAGTTTTTCACCTATAAATACAGGCTTAACTCAGTGTTTTCACAACAACAACATATACAATTTAAGTATTTTCATTGCTAAAAGCTTTCTTACATTGATCATCATTTTCATTCATCCATAAAGCTTTTTGAAGAGCCATTCTATTGAGCTAAGTTGTTGTGATCTTGAGCGTACTATTTCTACTCATATCTACTCATTGAGGAGTACTTTGTAAAGTGAGTTTGTTTTGTGTTTGTAAGAGAATTGCGATTCTCGTTTGTTGAGGAACTTGTGATTCCTCAGTTGAAGTCTTTGGGATTGTTATCCCCGAGCAGTTGAAGTCTTTGGGATTGTTATCCCCGAGCAGTTGAAGTCTTTGGGATTGTTATCCCCGAGCAGTTGAAGTCTTTGGGATTGTTATCCCCGAGCAGCTGAAGTCTTTGGGATTGTTATCCCCGAGCAGTTGAAGTCTTTGGGATTGTTATCCCCGAGCAGTTGAAGTCTTTGGGATTGTTATCCCCGAGCAGTTGAAGTCTTTGGGATTGTTATCCCCGAGCAATTGAAGTCTTTGGGATTGGTATCCCCGAGCAATTGAAGTCTTTGGGATTGTGATCCCCGAGCACCTAGGTGAGGCTTGTGTCCTCAGCTGTAACGGTTTGTTAAGCACCCGTAAGCTTGACAAGTTTAGTGGAAATCTCGAGAGAGTCTCTCGGGGACTGGACTAACCACGTTTGTGGCCAACCAGGATACATCATTGTGTAAGTTTATTTTACTGCACTTGTTTTAATTTCTGCAAAGTTTTTAAATTCCGCACTAAAACGCTTAATATTTTTAAAACGCTATTCACCCCCCCCTCTAGCGTAAAGCGTTATTTCCAACAGAATAGCTGCTGACTCCTCCTCATAGGTCAAGTCCTTGTCCAACTGGACAGTGCTAAAGTCTAACACGTGGGATGTATCGCCGTGATACCTCTGAAGCATGGAAACATGAAAAACTGGATTCACAACTAATAAACTCGGCGGCGATGCAAGTCTGTAAGTGATCTCTACCACTCGATTAAGAATCTCAACAGGATCAATGAACCTAGGGCTTGGCTTGCCTTTCTTTCTAAATCTAATCACGCCCTTCATGGGAGATACCCAAAGAAATACTCGCTCTCCGATCATGAATGTTATATCGCTAACCTTACGGTCAGCATAACTCTTTTGCCTGGACCGAGCTGTATGAAGCCTATCCTGAATGACCTTAACCTTGTCTAAGGTATCCTATACCAAATCCGTACCCAACAACCGAGCCTCCCCTGGATCAAACCACTCTGGCGATCAACATTATATACCATATAATGCCTTATAGGGAGCCATATGAATGCTTGACTGATAGCTGTTGTTGTAGGCAAACTCCGCTAACGGCAAGAACTGATCCTATGAACCTACAAAGTCAATAACACATGCTCGAAGCATATATTTCAAAATCGGAATAGTACGCACGAACTGTCCTTCCGTCTGAGGATGAAATATTGTGCTCAACTCGACCCGAGTACCTAACTCACGCTGAACTGCCCTCCAAAAATGCGAGGTAAACTGCGTACCTTAGTAAAAAATAATAGACACAGGTACACCATGAAGACGAATAATCTCCCAGATATAGATCTCAACTTACCTATCGGAAGCATATGAGACTGCCACAAGAATGCAATGCACTGACTTGGTCAGCCTATCAACAAATCCATATCGTATCGAACTTCCTCTGAGTCCATGGAAGTCTAACAACGAAGTCCATAGTGATAAACTCCCACTTCCACTCAGGAATTTCAATCTTCTGAAACAACCCACCAGGTCTCTAATGCTCATACTTTACCTACTGACAATTCAAACACCGAGCTACATAGGAAACAATATCCTTCTTTATCCTCTTCCGCCAATAATGTTTCCACAAGTCTTATTGGTGGCTCGATGAATAGAGCACCAGGAACTATGGGCCTCATCTAAAATCAACCCTCAGAGTCCATCCATATTAGGCACACAAACTCGGTCCTGCATCCTCAAAACTCCATCATCAATAACTGTAACTTGCTTGGCACCACCGTGACGCACTGTGTTCCTAAGAACAAGCAAATGAGGATCATCATACTACCGATCCCTAATACGCTCAAATAATGAAGACCGAGCGACTGTGCAAGCTAGAACATGGCTGGGCTCAGAAATATCCAACCCCACAAATTGATTGTCTAAAGCATGAACATCCAAAGCAAGCGGTGTCTCACTGACCAGAATATATGCAAGACTACCCATACTAGCTGACTTCCTACTCAAAACATCAGCCACAACATTGGCCTTCCCCGGATGATACATGATAGTGATATCATGGTCTTTCAATAGTTCCAACCACCTTCTCTGCCTCAAGTTTAGCTCCCTTTGCTTGAACAAATACTGTACACTATTGTGATATATGAAAACTCACATGACACGCCATATAAATATTGCCTCCAAATCTTTAGCGCGTGAATAATGGCTACTAGATCCAAATCAAGAACTGGATAATTCTTCTCGTGAATCTTCAACTTCTTTGAAGAATATTCTATAACCTTTACATTTTTCCTTAAAACCGCACCAAGTCCAATATGAGATCCATCCCAATATGCTGTATATGGCCCTATGCTGTCGGCAAAACCAATACCAGTGATGTAATCAAAGCTATCTTGAGCTCCTGAAAGTTCGCCTTACACTCATCCGACCACCTAAACTAGGAATCTTCTAGGTCAACCTGGTCATCGGGGCTGCAACGGATGAAAACCCCTCCACAAAATGACGGTATTAACCCGCCAAACCCAAGAGACTCCGAAACTCTATAGCTGATGCGGGTCAAGGCCAGTCCTTGGCTTCCTTTATCTTCTTTAGATCAACTACCCTTTACTGATACGATATGACCCAAGAAGGCAATTGAACTCAACCAGAACTCACACTTTAAAAACATAGCATACAACTGACTGTCTCTCAAAGTCTAAAGAATGGCTCGAAGATGCTGCTCATGCTCCTCTCGGCTGGGGGAGTAGATCAGAATATCATAAATGAAGACAATCACGAAGGAATACAAGTAAGGCTTGAACACCCGGTTCATCAAATCCATGAAAGTTGCTGGGTCATTTGTCACCCTGAATGACATCACTAAGAACTCATAATACCGCACCGAGTGCGAAAAGTTATCTTAGGGACATCAGATGACCTAATCCTCAACTGGTAGTAGCTCAATCTCAAATCAATCTTCGAGCATACCTTGGCACAGTGAAGCTGGTCAAATAAATCATCAATCCTCGACAATGGATACTTGTTCGTGATGGTGACCTTGTTCAACTGCCAATAATCTATACACATCCTCATCAACCCATCCTTCTTCTTAACAAACAAAACCAGTGCACCCCTGTGCAAAACACTAGGTCTGATAAAGCCCTTATCAAGCATGTCTTATAGCTGCTCCTTCAATTCCTTCAAATCTGCAGAATAGAAATAGGCTGAGTGCCCGAAGCCAAATTGATGCAAAAATCAGTATCCTTTTTGGGTGGCATCCCGACAGGTGTGCAGAAACTACCTCTAGAAACTCGCGAACAATGGGCACATAGTCAATAGAAGAAACCTCAGCACTAGAATCACGAACATATGCCAAATAGACCAAACATCCCTTATCGACCATACATCGAGCCATCATATATAAGATAACCCTGCTGGTGGAATGACCAGGAGTCCCTCTCTACTCCAAACAATGTAAACCCGACAAAGCTAAGGTCACGGTCTTGGCATAACGGTCCAATATAACATGGTAAGGCGATAACCAATTTATCCCCAGAATAATATCGAAATCAATTATACCAAGGAGTAGGATGTCTACAGTAATCTCAAGACTCCCAATAACAACCATGCACGAACGATAGACACGGTCTACAACAATAGAATCCCCTACTGGCGTGGACACATTAATTAGAGAACTCAGAGAATCACGAGGCACAACTATATATGGGGCAAAATAAGATGGCACATAAGAGTATATAGACCGTGGATCAAATGGAAATGAAGCTTCTCTACTATAAACTGATATCATACCTATGATAACTGCACTGGAGGCCATAGCCTCAGGCCTGACTAGAATAGCATAAGATTAGGGCCGAGCCCCACCACTCTAAACTACATCCTCCAGGATGGCTTCCTGCTGGCTGGCCTAACCTCAACCTCTAACACCTCTACCTCCAACTCTAGTTTCCCGACCCCTACCTCTAGCTGACTGAGCAGGCAGTGGAACACCCGCTGCCTGAACCATTGCATGAGAACCCTGATGCTGAGAACTACTCAAGGTTCGAGGGCAATATCTAGCAAAGTGCCTCGAATTGCCTCATGTATAACAATTCCTCGGCTACTAGGATTGTTGAACCTAAAACTGGCCCTGACAACCTGAGTGACAACCGTAAAAGTTCTGGAGCGGAGGTGCACTGACAGGGTCTGGTGATGCACTATAAGATAGCTAATCCGAATACTTCATGTGAGAAAAACGACCACCTAGAGTACCATGAGAGGCCTGAAGTGCTGTTTGAAACAGCTTGGGAGGATGGGCCCTACAAAAAGAATCCCTACCTCTAGACGAGGCAACACTGAATCTCCCCAAATGACTTGGCCTCTTTTCAAACCCTCGAACCACTCCCCTGTGATAGAACCATCTTAACTTGCTGGGCCATATTGGCCGCATACTAAACAGAAATGTCACCCCCTGTCTCCTTAGCCATCTGCAATCAAATAGGCTGAGCGAGCCCTTTAATGAGCTTCCTATTCTCTCTCTCTTAGTGGGAAGTATAAGGAGAGCATGACGAGCCAAATAAATCTGGTCTTATACTGAGTAACGATCACCGAACCCTACTAGAGATGCTCAAACTGCCTCCGATAATCCTCTATCTGAGTGATAGGAAAAAACTTCTCCAGAAATAGCTGAGAGAACTGATCCCAAGTTAAAGTCAGTGACCTAGCTGGTCTAGCCAAATAATAATCCCTCCACCAAGTCTTGGCAAAACCTCACAGATGAAAGCAACAAAGTTGACCCCATTGTTCTCCACTATCCCCATGTTTCGAAAAACCTCATGTCAACTATGCAAAAAGTCCCGGGGATCCTCTAAAGATGTACCGCCATATGTGGTAGTAATGGAATTAGCAACCTAATGGGCTAAACAGAAACAGGCCGAAAGGAACCAAAAATGTACTAAGTAGACTGATGAAATAATACCGACCACGTGGGAAAAGATCCATAATGCCTATTGCAGCGAAGTGAGGGAAGATGAGAATGACCTGAACGACCCACTCCAATGATTAACATCAATCCAGACAGAGGCAAGGAGATATCTCCGCAACGACAGTCGAAGGTATCAACCACTACATTTTAATTGGGAAAGGCACC
This sequence comes from Nicotiana benthamiana, assembly GCA_034376525.1. Taxonomy (NCBI): domain Eukaryota; kingdom Viridiplantae; phylum Streptophyta; class Magnoliopsida; order Solanales; family Solanaceae; genus Nicotiana; species Nicotiana benthamiana. Next base: position 5,191,743 of record CM067333.1, on the reverse strand, counting down.
AACCCTATATCCGAACCTCCAATCCACCTCCTCATGACATGTGGACGTCGTACCTCGATATGCTGCCCCTCCCCAAAGCGAAAGAGGCCCCCTACTATTATCTGCTCATAACTTTTGTGTTTCTCCTTCAGAAATAGTGTACGAACTAGAAAAGCTCGGCCACAAAAAATGAAGTCAAATCCGAGCACTAGGAGGTCATTCTGTGTGAATTACACCAGGAAAAAGGGCACAACATTGAAGATTGCATAGGACTACGATAAGAAGTGGTAAGAATGTTAAACAAGGGATACTTGAAAGAACTGATGAGCGACCGAGGAAGGGCCAATTTTGCTCGTGGATGTGACTAACCCTAGGGACCTCCAAAACCATCGTCATTAACCCATACCATACAAATGATTATTGGCAGCGGTGATGACACGATAATCAATCATGTGAAATTCACCACCACACATAAAATCAAACGGACCGTTGCCCATAAACAGTACGACGACCTCAAAGACAGTATCATCTTCGATGTGTCGGATACCGATGGTTTGTCTTTCCCTCACTGTGGTGCTTTGACTTTACGCATTACAGATACTGATATAAAAAGAATAATGGTGGATGACGACAGCGACATGTGCATTGTTCACCCATGAGTTCTACTGCAGATGAGGCTCGAGGATAAAATAATACCATAATGCATAACACTAATAGGTTTTAATAATACAGTAGAGCAAACCTCTGGGGAAATAGTGTTTCCTATCCTGGCAGGGGGAGTCACCTTGGAAACAGCATTCCACGTCATAAACCAAGAAACCGCCGATAACGCTATCATAAGACGACCATGGATACATGCCATGCGCTCCGTTCCGCCGATTTTCTATCAAGTAATTAAAATTTCCACCCCATGGGGGATGTTCAACATTTAAGGCGAGCCACATACCGCCCAAGAATGCTATCAGATAGCCTAGGACTGCACGTAGACCAATCAACTAAAAGGGGAACTGCAGAGGCAGAATAATCAGCCGTGTCAGGAACTAAACCCGACACAAGAGCAGAAATAATCAAAGACCCTGATATTGTAGAGAAACCGTAGAAGATCTTGATCCCGTTTAACTGGACCATACTGATAACATGAGAAAGGCCTGTGTCGGACATAACCTCTTAGAAGCATGTAAGTATCGTGAGTTCTTGACTAACAATGCCGATTTGTTTGCTTTTTCCCACTCAGATATGCTGGGGATCCCAAGAGATATCACCATGCACAGGCTGAACGTTGACCCTCTCTACCCTTCGGTAAGGCAAATGAGGAGAAAATTCAATGCTGCCATCAATGATGCGGCCAGTGAAGAAGTTGATAGATTACTCACCAACGATTCCATCAGGGAATCAAAATACCCCCTATGGGTCGCCAATGTGGTCATGGTGAAAGAAGAACGAGAAATGGCAGATGTGCATTCACTTCACCGACTTAAACGAAGCACGCCTGAAAGATTCCTTCCCGCAACCGCACATCGATTTACTCATAGATGGAACAATATGAAATGAATTATTGAGCTTCCTAGATGCCTATTCGGCTACAACCAAATCCTAATGGCTAAAGAAGATCAAGAAAAGACCACTTTCACCACTCACCAAGGCACATACTGTTACAAAGTAATGTTGTTCGGACTCAAGAATGCAAGAGCGACATATCAAAGGTTAGTCACCAAGATGTTCAAGTAATAACTTGGTAAGACCATGGAAGTTTATATCGATAACGTGATAGTGAAATCGACAAAGAAAGAGTATCACATTGGCCATCTGAAGGAGGCCTTTGACATATTGAGGCAATACGGGATGAAACTGAATCCCCAAAAATGTGCCTTTGGCATAACTTCAGGAAAGTTCCTGAGTTTCCTAGTACCACAAAGGGGTATCGAGGTCAACCCAGACCATATTAGAGCCATCAAAGGGATACCAGAGGTACGGACCAGCAAAAAGCAGGTGCAGAAACAAACAGGGTGAATAACCGCCCTGTCAAGGTTCATTTCACGATTGTCGGATAGATGCCACAAATTCTTCAATGTGTTAAAGAAAGATAACGCTCTGCTACGGAATGCAAAATGCGTCAACGCGTTGAGAAAACTAAAGACATACCCTTCGCCACCCCTACTCGTCAAGGAAAACCCAGGTGAATGTTTGCTTGTATATCTAGCGGTCTCCAAAGTCGCTGTAAGCTCTGTCTTGGTATGCAAAAATCAAGGTACGCAATCCCCGATTTACTATACATGTAAAACCCTAACCAATGCTAGAAAAAGTACCCTTACCTTGAAAAACTAGCTTTGGCATTAGTCGTAGCTTCACGACAGCTTAGACCATATATTCAATGTCACCCTATAAAAGTGGTGACAACCTTCCCCCTAAGGGGTATCCTATACAAACCTGAATTATCGGGTAGATTGGCCAAATGAGCCATTGAACTAACCGATCGCGACATAATATACCAACCACAAATTGCCATTAAGTCGCAGGTGCTCGCAAATTTCATCGCTGATTTCAGTGGCAAAATATTGCCTAACGTCAAGGAGGAAGCGCTTCGCGCTTCCACATATACCAATATCTGGGTCCTCTACATTGATGGTTCTTTTAATTCCTCGGGATCGGGACTGGGACTCGCCCGCGAAGTTCCTTTGGGCAAAATAAATTTCTAGTCCATACGATGCCCCGAGATAACTAATAACGAGGCCGAGTACAAAGCTATGATTGCAGGGTTTAAATTATCCCTCAAATATGGCACCTGCCGACTCATCCTCCAATGCGGCTCTTAACCCGTAGTAAACCAAGTCACCGGGACTTTCCAAATGAAAGAACAGAGATTAGAAAAGTACGAGTCAGAAATTCACAAACTGCTGCCAGAATTCAATGAATGCTACCTCGACCAAATGGCAAAGGCATAGAATATCAAAACGGATGGCCTCACCAAGTTAGCGGCAGCCACCAAGAGTATCAACAAGGAAAACGTGGTCACCCGTCTCCATTCTGCAATAGATCACGTCAAGGTACACCTTTGTAATCCTGGCTTGGGACTGGCACAACCATCTCGTAACATATTTTCAAGATGGAATGCTCCCGCAAGATAAGAAACAAGCCAAAAAGCTTTGGATAGAGACAGCCATATACAACCTTGTAAACAATAATCTCTACAAAGAATGTTAGGAGGCCCCTTGGCCAAGTACCTTGGGCCAAACCAAACAAGAGGAGTACTAGAAGACATGCTTGAAGGGAACTGTGATTCCCACACTGGAAACCGTCCACGACCTCATCTGAGCCAGATACCACTAGCGCACCATGAAAATTTAAGCGGCAGACTACATCATGAAATGTGAACAGTGTTAGAAGTATGCCCCTATGATACATTAAGTAGAGGACTGATTCATTTTGTCACATTACCATGGACGTTCATAAAGTGGGGGATAGATATAGTCAGACCCCTCCCAGCTGGATGAGGTAAAGTATATTTCCTTTTAGTTTTAACTGACTATGTTTCTAAATGGGTGGAAGTAGGTGTATACACACAGATACGCTAAAGAGGTCATCGAGTTCATATGGAAAAATATAATATGCCGTTTTGGTATCCCCAAAGAAATCAGTTGCGACAACGGATCTCAATTCATCGGAAAAAAAATGACCGAGTTTCCCGAGAAATCACACATCAAACTAATACTCTCCACACCGTATCATCTCGTTGATAATGGTCAACCTGAATCCTCCAATAAAGTAATATTGAGTATATTGAAGAAAAAGCTTGAGGATTCTAATGGTTTATGGCCCGAACTACTGCCAAAAGTATTATGGGTATACCGTACCACTCCAAAAACAGAATGGGGTAAGGCGCCATACTCAATAGTCTATGGGACTGATGCAGTTATACTCGTCAAGGTTGGAGAGCCTAGCTTGAGATACTCCAACGAGAGCGGACCGAGCAGTGATGAAAACAGGCTACAAGACTTGGACGAAATCCAAGAAAAGAGAGACATGGCCCAAGTAAGAATGGTAGCCCAGAAGTAACAAGTGGAGAGGTACTACAACAAGAAGGCCAAAGTGCGACCACTCAAAGTCGGAGACTACGTACTCAAGGCCAAAACACAAGCAGCGAAAGACCTTAATGAAGCAAAACTAGGAACAAACGGGGCTGAACCACACAAAATCACAACGGCAGCAACCAAAGGAGCATTTCAGCGAGAAACAATGGAGGGAAAACTACTCTAAAACAACTGGAATATCACCCATCTTATATACTTCCACTTCTTCAGAAGACGTCACCTAAGTCGTACTCTTTTTCCCTTATCCAGGTTTTGTCCCAATCGATTTTCCCAGTGAGGTTTTTAATGAGGCGGCAAGGGAGATGTCTCGCGGTTCGGAGTACTGTTCATTACCTCGCTCGTCGATACAATCTGTGGTGCGAAGTATTGAAGGGACAGGATATAAATAGCAAAAGTATCCTATGTATGTATAAAGACGATATGTGATTCTTACAAAAGATAATCAAATCTCCATTGTATGTACAAAGTCGACATGTGGTTCTTGCTAAAATTATAATCAAATCTCCATTATTTTTATTAAATCAACATATGGATCTTACAAGAATATAATTGGATCTTCATTAGATGAATAAAGTCAACACGTGTCTTCATGTGGGAAAACAATCAAACCTTCAGCGACAGGATATTACTTCGATGACAGTTTGAAGCAACATCCCAGTGGCCAGGACCATCAACAAAACACGAGTTTGACCTCGTTGAAACTATGATGGGGTACTTCTTCGATGACAGTTTGAAGCAACATCCCAATGTCCAAGGCCATCGATGAAACATAAGTTCCACCTCACTCGAACTATGACGAGATACTACTTCGATGACAATTCAATGCAACATCCCAACTTCCAAGGCCATCGATGAAACATGAGTTCGGCCATGTTCAAACTATGTCGAGATACTACTTCGACGGTAACAAAAACAACAACAACTACCCAGTAACGTCCCACAAAGCGGGGTCTGGGGAGGGTATAGACGAGCTTACCCCTACCCGAAAGGGTAGAGAGGCTGTTTCCAGTCGACCCTTGGCTCAGTGAAGGAGAGGAAAAAATAAATAAAAACAAGAACAAAAACAAAAGAGCATTAGTAAGTAGCATAAATAATTATCTAAACATAAGAACCATAAATAAATAAAATAGCATGCAATAATATCAGACAATAAGTACCATAAATAACTAACATAAAGGAGACACAAACCAATACACAAATCATCTATGGATAGCCCTGCCAAGCCTCACCCAACCCCGGGTGAGGAGTACGAAAACCTCTAGGGGCCCCTATCCTACAACCCTAATACTAGACCTCCAGACTTTCCTATCAAGGGCCATGTCCTCATAAACCCGCATTCTAGCCATGTCATACCTAATCACCTCTCCCCAATACCTCTTAGGCCTCCCTCTGCCTCGCCGTGCGCCGACCACCGCCAGCCGCTCACAACTCCTCACTAAAGCATCAAGACTTCTCCTCCGTACATGCCCGAACCACCTCAGTCTCGCTTCTCGCATCTTCTCATCAACCGGGGCCACCCCCAATGGCCAAGGCCATCGATGAAATACAAGTTCGACCTCGTTCAAACTATGACAAGATACTACTTCGACGATAATTCGAAGCAACATCCAAATGGCCAAGGCCATCGATAAAACATGAGTTCGACCTCGCTCGGAAAACCATAGGACACTACTTCGACGATAGTTCGAAGAAATATCCCAATGGCCAAGGCCATCGACAAAACATGAGATCAACCTCGTCTGACTATGATGAGGTACTACTTCAACGAGAGTTTGAAGCAACATCCTAATGGCCAAGGCCATCGATAAAACATGAGTTCGACCTCGTTCTAACTACGAAGAGATACTACTTTGATGGCAGTTCGAAGAAACATCCCAATGGCCAAGTCCATTGACGAAACACAAGTTCGACCTCGTTCGAATTATGATGGGATACTACTTCGACGACAGTTCAAAGCAACATCCCAATGTCTAAGTCCATCGAAAAAATATGAGTTCGACTTTATTCGAACTATGATGGGATACTACTTCGACGATAGTTTGAAGCAGCATCCCAATGGACAAGGCCATAAAACAATGGAGGGAAGTTAACCAACCTAAAAGTTAATGGCTCAACAAGTATCCAGATACTAGGGAAATTACAAAGAGCATCAACCCATCGACAAAATAAAGTCTACATTGTACAAAATACTATCTACACTAATCCTTACAAAATGGGCTCAAGCATGTCCCCTCCACAGAAGCTCCAAAATAAAAGAAAAACACAAGCAAGGCTACACATCATCCCTGGTAGGATAAGCATCTTCGTATCAAGAGTGAATCCAAACGGTTCGCCTCATCCGAGTTGATGTCATCACCTTCAGGAGTATGAGGGTCGTACCCACATGCCGCACGAGTTGCATGAGTTTTGTTGCGCACAGTTTGAAACACCGCTTCAGTTTTCTCCCCTCAGCATGAAAAGCCTCATACACATCAAGTCGGGCTTCAGCAAGAACCCACAATTTCCAGATCAGCTGAATTATGAGATGTGGAAGATTGAGAACGTCAGGTTGTATCCTCTGCTCTTAGCGAGGCCACTTGCCCATTTAGTACAAATAGCTCTGCCTCCAAATGTTTAACATGCTCTTCAAGCCCTTCAACCTTAATATTGGAGGCCTCTCTCTCCCTGGTCAGTTCCGACCAAGAAATAGGGAGGGCATCTTCCAAAGATACCATTTTAGAAATAGTTGTCTCCATCTTATCAGCACTAACGTCTAGCTCACCCTTTAGCCCCCCAATCTACACCACCTTAGCACTCAATTTAGTGGTCAAGTAAATCGGCATTCTCAGCCATCACCCCCTGCTCAACTCAAAGTCATACTCCTTCGCCTTAAGGGAGGCCTCAAGCTCACTATTATGGGCTACAACCTTCACGAGCTCCTCGTCTCTCTCCTTCAGCTCTTCAACCTTGCACTCCAGTTGGTCTTCCCTATGTTTGATCCCTTCACGAAACAGCTAAAACTCCGGGTCTTGAGTATAAATATCGGACATAGCACGATGCTTAGCACGATACTATTGAAACTTGGATGACATCTTCTCATATACAACCATCATCCTTCTTACCCGACACTTGTGCTCGGTTTCTATGATGAGGGTATAGCAAGAAAGAAAGTGATTAAAAATAAAATATAGGCCAACAATCATTACACAAGCCCAATAACGAAAGGAGAAAAAGAGAAACTTACCCGCAAATCCATATTAGAACCGTTCTAAGACAATTCCACATCATTTTCAGGGGCCACACATCGAGGAGCCAAAACGGATGCCACTTGGTCACAATTCGATAATAAGTTGAAATCCCTTGGGATAACTATGTGGCGATGAGGCCCATCCCCTATTACCTCCACATGAGTATGGCAACCTACAAATTCGTTGACCTCCTCCATGTCGATGTCTGAACCTGAGCCTCTACCCTCGATGTGATAGCCTCTAATGTTGGATGATACGCCGCCCTCTGCATAACGTACAGAGCCAGATCCTAGGTAAACCCCCTTAGTTTGAGTAGATCTCCCAGACAATATGGCATCGGCCATAAACGTAGGCACATTTTCCATCTGTGATGGCCCACTTCAATCAGCGTCAACAACTATACCTTTCCCAAGATCCATTCTCCTTCTTATTCTTGATAGCGGCTCGTCCCCATTGGAGGATTCGTCCAAAGGGTAAGGAGATGGCATTGAAAAAGCCTCCTCCCTCACGACTATGCCTTGAGAAGAGCCTTCTAATTGAACAGGTTGAGGATGACCGTCCCCAATAGATTCATTCAATATAAATTGTGTGGCCGCGACAGCAACGACATGTCGAAATACTAAAACTGGAACCTTTACTTGGAAGCTTCTCGGCATGCCATCATGAAAAAGTTGAATTAATGGATGGCGATATATAACCAACGAAGTGGTAAATGGAAAAGGACTCACTAGTTGGAACTTTGGGGCTATAACACTTTACAAAGGAAGGCCAATCATGCGTCTCTGCTGCATGGGGTAACAAACGAGCTACCCAATCCCTTATGCCCGCAATAGGGCGGAGCGAACGTCTCAAAGCTATAAACAAGAAGCAAAACAACTTTATAATGAAGACGAACGAAGAATAAAAAGAGTGGAGACACTTACGAGTTTTATTCCTTCGCTCCGAGAATCTGGCAGAATCAGAAATGATATGTTCAGTTTTGACGAAGAAGTACGTGTGCCAAAACTTGTGACTTGCTTGATCATCCGTCCCAACCATAACCCTTTCATGCCATGGTGCCTCAAATGCACCATGGTACCTCTGTTGAAGCTAAGTGAGAATAGTGCAAAAGGTGGTGGACGGAAACACTACACTCCGCCTACTTCGCATACTTGGTCAACCACAGAAGAACCTTAAGAGTATATGGTGAAGTTGCGGCAGGAAAACGTGGTAGAACCTACAGAATTCTTCCTCTAAGGGAAAAAGAGGAAAGTGTAGTCAATCATAAAAGGATACTCATAGAAGGCGCAATATAAGGCTTGTGGACGTCTACAAAGTCTCTCCCCACTGGAATCAGTCAACATAAGCTGGAATGTTGTATTTTGAACTAAGAGAGTCAAGGTGAGCATGCTACGTCTTAGAAAGTATGGGGGCATGAGTGGGAGGGGGATATTTGAGGAATTCACTATGAGACATCTGATGTCTCGGTAATAGCTCCTCCACCGTAGGAAGACTGTCACCCTCCTCTGCCCACTTATCCTCACCGCCTAGAGGGGGCACCACGGACAATGGGTAGCCTTAGTGACCCCTTCATGATAACAATGCAACCTTGACATGTCTTCATTCAAAGAGGTATTAATTCTAAGAGAATGAAGAGGAAGAGACTGTGAATGAATAACAAAACAAAAATATACAAAAAGAAAATAATTGATTGTATATAATATTGGCTTTGTTGAAGGACCAATTTTGGGCCGATTCTTGCAACAAATCTGGCCCAAAAAATTACCAAACCCACTAAACTTGACCAAAAGCCAGTACATTGCCCGGTCCAAAAGCCCCAGAAATGAAACGACGTTGTTTTACATCAAACATCTGAGTCATTGATCAATCTTGATCAAACGGTCAAGATGCAAGGGATGTCACCCTATTTAAATGTCGGATAACACCCCTACCATTAGAACCTCATACCATGTTCACAAATACCCTAATTACACCGGTGTAACACCGCCAGCCTTCGCCGTATCTCCACCGCCCGCCACCGGCCGGAAATTATCGCCACTGGCGGCGCAACCCCAAATCCACCCAAATTTACACCCCAGGTTCCCTGTCTTCTCCTCTTTCCAACCCCCCTAAAATCACCCCTCAAACCCCAACCGACTCCAATGGCTTCCAAATTAACACCCTATTCTCCCCTTGACCTCCCTTACCCCAAAATGAACCCAACTTCATTCGAATAACTCCCAAATTCATCGAATTTTAAATCTGAGTCTTGACCTAATTTTGAAGATGAATTTTTCAAAGCCGTTTGAGTTTCAAAAGGAGTTGCATGTTTGTTATGGCCAAAAACAAACCTGTAACTCCGTTTGGAGACCCAAACTGAATCCAAGAAGCCTAATTGAAGATTCAAACCGTAAGTCTCCATTTGTTTCCATTTTTATCTTTTATTTTACCTCTTTGATAGTAATTTTATCTTATTTTAAGTTTTTACTATTAGTTTTAATTAGAAACATTGATTAGTTTTGCTCAGATTTGAGTTTGGATTTTGGTAACCATTTGTTCTGTGTGCATTTTTGTTGTTCTTCTGGTGATCCCATAGGTTTAGCTTCTAACAATGTTACCCATTTCTTCAACTTAATATCCATGTTTGATTTAGTCCTAATTTTTGACCTTTTCATGTTTATTGTTCAGCTTAGTTTAATGTTCAACAAATAATTGGTTGTAGTTTGAATAGGAATCAATTTTTTAATTTTGGTTGTTTCAAATGGTAGAATGGCATAGTAATTACAGCTTTGCATGATTTCGTTTAATTGTGAGAATTTCAGTTTTGTTCGATTTTATAGTCCAGTAGTTTTCTCTTGAGTTCTGAGTTGGAATTTTATTTATTTTTGATTAATGGTTCAGGTCTAAGTAGGGATTGGTTATAACTGTTAGTTAGTAGTTAATTGCAAGATTTAGCTTAGTAGAATGGTAATTCTAATGAACTAAGAGGGTAGTACATGGTTTTAATTTGGTTCTGGTAGTTTTAGGATTAAAATAAGGGTAGTATAGGTATCCTATAAATAAGAAACATATACTAGAATCCTTTAGACCCTTCTAGAAGGGAACTTTAGTCTAAAAATCAGTAAGTTTAGTGCAGTAACTTGGGAAACAAGTCAAAAAATAAAGGACCAAAAGTAGGTAAAATCTGAAAATTGAAAGAGGGACTAGTAATTAAAATAAAATAAAAGGTTGCCCTAGACTTTGGCTATAAAAGGCACCCAATTAATTCAAAACAGGGAGGTTATACAGTCTGAAAATATCTAAAAATTCAAGATATTTTAGAGTCTAAAAATCTATGAAAATTCCAGCAATAGTCAAAAACTCAATCCTCCAATTCCTACAATTATAATCAAATTGAGGGCCAAACAATCAAAATGTTAGTCTAGTTTGAATGTTTAAGAGCTGTTCCTTCAAAAACCTGGGCATTTAGGACTCTAAAATCAACAGAAATTCAATAAAAAAACTGTTCCATTGGAGGTCCAGCTAGGTTCAAGTGATTAGAGGTCATCTTAAAAGCTGTGTGTGGCCTAGTCTGTTAAGATCTGGTTATACTGCTGTGTTGCTTACAGTTTGGCTGCTGATCTCTAAAAACTGCTGCTGGTTCCTTACTCCCCATTGTATTTTGGTTACCAGGTACTCTTCAGTTGTGAATGAGTAAAGGATCAGATCAACAACTTCATTTATTCTGCTGATGAATAATTAATTTACTCCTGTTGATTTCTGTGTTAATTTCCATTCATACTTGTAATTCATATGAAAATTAAGTAGTAGTAGTTCCTAGCATGAATTGTATGTAACATGACTGTTCATGTGGACTATGTAGACTCTCATTTATGCTAGTTGTGACTTTCATCCCACTAGAATTTATGATTAGTAAATATAGACTGTTTTACCTCCTGTTGAGTAGTCTGTCTAGTTGTTTTAGTAGTAGAAATTTGTCAAGTTAGTTTGTTAGTGCAAAGTTATAGTGTTATAAAGTTCGAAAAATAGTTTTTTTTATAGTAGCGATAGGGTCAACATATGAACCTCAGTTTCATTTCAATATCTGAGTCTTGAAATTCTGAAAACAATGTTTTAATGTGATAGTACAGACTTCTTTCGAGTTCAATATTTCATGTGAAGTTGGTAGCCATGTTAATTTGATTCAACGCTTTTCTTCCCTAAAAAGATCTGGAACAATTATCAGTTATTAGTTCGATCCAGGCATGCACCTAGAATTATAGGTACAATTTGTTAATGGACTTGGTTGAAATTCATACCCATTGGGCTGATTTATAAGCCCAGTTTTTAGTTTGAACAATACAATGCTTCTGTCCAGATCTGGTTTCGAATTGAAGACTTGGATCTCTTAATAATTGATCAAAGCTTTAGAGACAAAAGTGTAGAAAAGTAGTAGTTCGTTTAGGTTTGGCCTTTAAATAAAAGAAATAACAACAAGGTGTGCCGCGCCAAACGGAATCCATAAATCGCGTGGCCCTCGTGAACTATTTATGTTATAATTTAAAGATTTGGGACACGCCATTTAGCGAATTTCACGGTATTCCCACAAAAATAATAACGCGTTAGTCACTTTTAGGCGCGTCTTTAATAGTTTTATCTCCTTAATTACGGGTGCGCATTTATGTGGCAAAAATCTAAATCTCAATGAAGTTGAAAAATGATAAAAACTATGTGCGCATTTATGTGACGTGGTTTGCAATGTGTTTTAACGACATTGAAAATTTCATAAAATATTAAAAGCGGTATAAAGTAATTTAAAATGACATTTTAGGAGAAACATGTGTAAAAATCAAAATTTTAGCCGTTTATAATAGTTTAAGCGACCGTGCTAGAACCACGGGATCTGAGGATGCCTAACACCTTCCCTCGGGTCAACAGAATTCCTTACTTAGAATTTCTTGTTCGCAGTGTCACGCCCCGCCATTTTCTAAGAGGTTATGCCATGCGGGCGATGACAGGCCGACACGCAGGCGATGATTTGGTGCACGTATGGCAACATTTCTCTAGCCAAGTCTAGACCCTTCCAATGGAAGACTCTAGACCCTTCTAGTCCCATCTTGTATATTTTACTAGGTGTAGAGATTTGTAGAACTCTCTAGAGCTTTGATCTTAGCCATTGATTAAAATAGATCTTAGCCGTTGGTTAGGGTCTCTAGCAACTATAAATAGGCTAGTAGCATTTGGCATTTGCAACACACAAGACATAGAGCAATCCAACACTTGTACAAAAGCTTTCTCTTGTTTAATACAAAGCTTTCTTGCAAGCTTCTCTTCTTAGCTCTCTTAGCTTTGTTGTGGCAATATTTCGGGGAAAGGCTGACTTAGCACATCTCAGGGGCAAATTGTGACTAAGGCCGCACGGAAGATAGCTAGGGAGTTATCCGGTCCGTGACAGCAGACTCCAATTGGGCAGTCGAATTCATCGATATGGGATTCTAAATAAACCGGTGACTTGGGACACCAAAATCCAAACCTATCCCAAGTGGCGACTCTTATTAAATAAATAATCGCATTCCTAATAATGTCACTTTAATTGGAAAAATTGCCTTATACGTTTTATCCTTCGGGGTAGCCGTGTAAAAAGGAGGTGTGACAAGTGGTGCTGGAATCGAGGCATCAAGCCATCAACTCCTGTCTCAAAAACATGCTCAACGATGACGCACGTGAGGATGCCATCATTTCCCGATGAAATGTAATATCCGGTGTTTTACCAAACACGCTGATCATCCCCCTGTTGTCCATGTCGTAATGTCTCGAAGTTTCAAACTTTTCCATAGGGGCGCATGAGGTCTTCCATCGATGATGCACCAGGTTGAAACCCCGACAAGCAGATGGACTGACTGTATGGGTCAAAATTTAAACACTAACGACCAATGACGAGCACGACGAATGGTGGGTTTACCCTAATTGGATGTCCTGTGAGAGACAATCTAAAGGCGGACAAAAGACTATATGATCCTTGCAATGACGTAGGTCCACTAGGGGACATTAAGAATATTTCTTCGATTATTCCTTATTCTTTGTCTTTTACTGCGTAGGAAGTTTTGATTCCTTGCATATAAAGGGGAATAATAACCTTGTAATGGGAATTCCCGAATCTTGGTAAGAATATTTTATTTTATGAACGAGAAGTCTTCATTTTTATTGATCTTTTCCTCTAGAGATTATTACGCTTAGCTAAGATTTACCCCATCATCTTCGATTGATTTGTTCAAAAGGGTTTTGATAAATTTTGCGTCAAACAATACATTAAATTGGGCTTCTACAAAAAATTCATCCATATAACAGAGTTCGAAGTATCCTACTTGCAGTATTACATTATTGAAACTTATATCAATGAGGTGAGTTCTTATATATCAGCAAATTTATTTCTGTGGTATATGCTCTCTCTCATTTCTCTAATAAATATTGTTTTCACTCCTCCCCCGTTTTTTATTACTGTTAGAGAAAATTGGGGTTTGATCCTTCTCCCACCATATAAGTGTGCTTCTTACTGAGAAGAAAACAGGAAACTGAGGCCTGTCTGAAATGGCAGCCTTTAACTTATAGTTTAAAGCATCGGTGACTACTACACTTTTGCACTTTCGTGCAGATGTTGGATGTTGATGTGTTTAACGGGAGCTGGATTTGGAAATGCACATGTGTTTCAGTTGTAGCTACATCTTGTTCATAGTAGCATTAGATTATTGAAAAATCTGTTTATGTATATTTCGAACAAATGATGTATTAAATTCTTACCAACTTTGCAAACTCTAAAATCCTAGACGCTTGATTTGTATTACCAGTTCTTGGGAAATGTATAAGATTAAGATAATTTCTTCTGTTTAATTATTTTATTACTTTCACCGTAATTGGATAGTTGTTAATTGACTTATCTAGCGGGGTGGATTAGGTACCATCACGACTATTCGAATTTTGAGTCGTGACGTTAATACTTTATTATTGTATTTACTCTTCATACATTAGTTTTTAATAATAATATCAAGCAAAATTAAGAAAAGAGAAAAATATGAGTTATTCATTTAATATGATTCTATACTTTAACGTATCAACTTTTATATATTCAAGATTAATTATTTATGCTAACATGTTTATTAGTGCTAATCTTAAAATATAGTCATTTATTGGTTCCTAAGTAGTCTTAGTTGTCAAAGCTTTTGATAGAGTTATGACACTACAACAATTGAGCTAAGCGAATGATATTTTTATAGTAGAAAAAATTTCACTTTATATCCATTAACGAAAGTTAGTTATCTTTTGATACCCAAGCATAAATTATTTATTTTTTTTATTTATGCGGCCCAAACTATTTATCCGGTTCACCCATTAGCTATTTTCCTTTGCATAAAATATCCAGCTTCATTTTCCAAGGTTATTTAGTAGCTATTACCATCTGATAACTAAATAATTTGGTCTTTCTTTATTTTTAGCACATACGATTACTTAGTATATTAAGTTTATCAGATCTGATTTATGTGTTGTATGAAGACCCACCATTGTTGCTCCTGATTTTATATTTTTATTTTAAAATTTTATTAGTTGATTCGATGTGGGTGCTATAAAATATTGCTTATCGTACTTTTGAGTAAGATTTTCGGATTTGAATTTTTATCATTGTTGGTCTTGAAACTGTTGAATTTAAAATTTTTATTTTGAAGATTTTTTGTTTGATTCAAAGTGGGGGTTACTAAATATCACTTATAATACCTATTGGAAGTTCATACTGAAATTTAATTGCATTTAGAGCTGATTTGAGGTGATTGGGATTATTTTTCAGCTAAAAATGAAGAACACAATTACCCAACAACCGCTATGCCATACAATATGTTATAGAAGTATATAGCTATATTACAATAGTATACTATTATAGTATATAATATACTGCAACGGTGTACTATAATAATCAAAGAAGAACACAATTACCTAACAGTATGCCGCTACAATATACGAATATTATAGAAGTATATAATTATACTACAATAATATACTATTATTGTATATAATATACTATAACTGTATATTGTAATTAATAGTGTACAATATAACATAATTGTATACTTTGACTACTGTTTGTTGAATCATCTAGGAGCTATTGTACAAATCTAAAGTTATAATTATAGTAACATTATGCTGGTATAATAGAAAATATAATATAACTTTATACCATGATAAATAGGTTATTTTAAAATTTTTCTAACTAGGTCCTCACAAATATTATCTTAAATGAATTTTTTGATGGAGTTCCATGAAAATAATACTCATTGTATAAGAACTAGGTGTAGGAACACATAAAATAGTAATATACCTATTTGATATATTTATATGCAGTTTTAGTATACTAATGTGACAAGTATTTGATTATGTCCAATTTGAGGCTATCTCAATTGATCCCTTGTTACTGCTCCTTTGAGCAGTAATAGCTCATTTGCTAGTTAGGTAGATCCTTTGTAAAGTGTATTCCTTCCTTGGCAGTACAAAAAGTCTGTATCTATAAGGAAGTCTCGCGGCTTTCAAGTACACGATTATTTAGGTGTGTGCTAAAAACGCTTACTGTAATACCAGCGTGTATCTGAACCCCCTTTCCATATCTCGGAGAAGGTATGCAAGCAAGTCATTGTAAATATGAATATGCTATTTTATTATACTAATATATCATTTTATTATAATGATATATAATTTTGGATCCTTTGTACTAGAAATACAGTAATACATTTTAAAAAAATGAAAGATAAAAAGAAAAGAAAAATATGTCATATAGGTTACTTTTTATGATAATTGATATGAAGAAAAAGAAAAATATGAAACAAAGAAGGAAAAAAATAATAATCTAATCAATTATTTTTCTACTATAAACAAAGGAAGAAAAAAAATGAAGAAAAGGATCAAAAGAGTACTACTCATCAACAAGTATTATGTGATCCATAAAATAGGTAGATCAAGTAATTACTATGGTATGAATCGAGACGGATAAAGTATTTGTGTCGGTAGTTATTTGGACCTTTTTAGAATGATCATATTCCAAATGGTTCCATACCTAGCAGGGTTATATTAATTGATTTCCTTCAACTTTAAACGTACTCAAAATATTTAATAAATTATTTTATGTAAACTATTATTTAACATAAAAATAAAATATTCCCTCAAAAAATATATCTTACACACAATTATTATTCATAATTATCTTTAGTACGATCTGCAAAATTTATCTAAAAGTTTAGCTAAAATTATTAAATTTTCAAATGATATATAGTGTTCAATCTAGAGAAAGTTGACACATAAAAGGATATTTCAAGTAGTAGATATTCATTATCTAATATAGACAAAGCACATCAAAGGAATTAAATATTTTGTAAAGTTTTCCTTAATACTTGAGAATATTTATTAATTAAAAAAATTTATACGACATATTCTATGAAAATACGAGTTAAAATAGCATAATATTGTAGTTTTCTTCTTTCATCACAATTTTAGGGAAAAAATAATACCGTATAGCTGCTTTCAAAATAATAGTCGAAAAAATATAATATATTTTGTATGTTATATACAAAATTTTTATAAATTTTATATACTTTTTCAGCTACCGAATGCAAAATAATTTCTTGTGCGGGCTAAAAATGATAATAACCCCCAATTTTAATGGGGTTTTGACACAGTTACCCAAAAAAAAAAAAACTATTTACCCTTATCTACCCATAAACTAGTTATATTTCCTACCCATAATAGGTTTTTTGGGAAATTTTTTTTTATTCTCAATTTTTTTTTTAATTTCTATACTTCTTTTCTTTTCTATTTTCTTTTTTCCTTTTTTTTTCTCGTTTTCTTCTAATTTTTTTCTTTTTTCCTTTTCTAATTTCATTTAACTTTTTTTAATATTTTTTCTATTTTGTAATCTAATTTTATTTACTGTTTTTACTAGTTATTATTATTATTTTTATATTATTACTAAAAAATTAAATTGTGTACCAATTAAACATAGCTAATACAATCAAAAAATTATTAACTAATATATGATACCAGTGTAGTATATAGCTATATCTATAGAGTCTACAATTATATGCAAAGAGTTAAAAAAATTTAATTCAATTATTAATCTGAAATAATATGAGTTGCTACTAAAAATTTTAAAAAAAAAATCTAAAAGGAACTAATTGTAAGAGTATACCATTACATTATATCAGTATAATATTATTTTTTTTACTTTTTCAATTTGCCTCTCACGCCGGGTAAAAGCTTAAAGCATAATTGAAGGGAAAAGGCAAGTGAATTTACGTGTAATAAGTATACTTTATAGATACGACATACTGTTATAGTATATTGCATATTATTATAGTATACTATAATAGTATACTGTTACAGTATAACTGTATACTCCTATAGTATATTGTATACTTGTGACGACCCAAAGGGTCATCATCTGTGCTCTTACTCATTTTGTGTCTTTGAAGCCACAAGAATCTCATTGAGGGTTGCCTCGATATGCGTGTGCAGTCTAGGCGCGTAGCTGAAAAGCTTAAATATGAGTTCTATGAGAAAAACAATGAATTTTGATATTAATATGATTAATATTGACTTCGGGCAACATTTTGGGTAAACGGACCCGGACCCCTGGTTTGACGATCTCGGAGGGTTCGTAGGAAAATATGGGACTTGGACATATGCCCAGAATCGAATTCCGAGGTCCCAAGCCTGAGAAATAAATATTTGTGTGAAATTGTTTTCTGGAATAAATTAAGGAAAATAGAAAAGGGGTTTGATAAGAAGACTATGATATCGGGCTCGTATTTTAGTTCCAACGCCAGGTACAAGTCTTGTATGTGATTTAAGCGCTTTCTTTAAAGTTTGGTTGAAAACGGACGTCATTTGACGTATTTTGGACATAAAATAGAAAATTGGTGTTTCATGAAAAAAACGTTGAAAGAAATCTTGAGTTTCGAGGCTTGATTCTATGTACATGATGTTATTTTAGCGATTTAATCGCAGGAGCAAGTCCATAAGATATTTTTGAGGTTGTGTGTACGTTCAGTTTGGAGCCCCGAGGGCTTGGATGACTTTTGGGTAGGTTTCGAGAGGTCCTAGACTAAAAACACCAGGTGTTGCCGGTTCAGGAGAAGTGCAGGCTCCAGCGTGCCCGCGATCGCCTTAACGTGGTCTGCGTAGCCAACTTTAGAGGGCCAGCAACCTCCAGGTCTACCAGCGCGGCCTCGGTCCTTTTTGTGCGGTCCGCACTGGGGGATTCAGAGATCCCATAATGTTTAGTTCTTCAGCGCAGCCGCAGTCCTTCTTGCGCGGTCCGCATGGGGAACTTCAGAGAGTGGCACTTTGGTCTAGTCCTCAGCGTGGCCACGGTCCGCTTTCGCACGGTCCGGGCTGGGACTTCTGGGAGGGTATAAAAAGACGGGATTTTCAATCATTTTACACTTTTCAAAACCCCAAAACATACGAGGTGATTTTTCAAACAACTTTTCTTCTCCAATATGATTGGTAAGTGATTTCTAAACTATTTCTCCACTCCTTAGCATCATTTAAAATGATTTCAACTTCAAATCAAAGATTTTAATGGGGAAATTTGGGAATTTCGGGTAGAACCTAGGTTTTCTAAAAATTGGGGATTTTGTACCTCAATTCGAGGTCCACTTCCAAAATAAATTATTTGAGTTCATGGGGGAATGGGTAATCGGGCTTTGGTTCGAACCTCGTGTTTTAACCATGTAGGCCCTGGGACATTTTTGACCTTTTGGATAAAACCTCGTATAACTTAGCTTGAGGTAAGTGTCCGGTCTAACTCTAGCTTGAGGATTAGGAGTGGAGTCCTATTTGCTACTTGTTTTATGTGGAGTACGACGTATAGACATGGTGACGAGTATCTATACGTTGGTGTCTAGCATGATCGTGAGTCGATGAATTGTGGATATTTGAGTCATTATGTACATTTCTTGCTTTAAAGGTGAATTCTACTTGTTGTGCAATATATGAGGAAAGGATCATGTATTGAAATGTGAAAGAGCATCGGCTCATGTTATATGATGAGTTGAGGAGTTTATGAAATGTTGTACTTGTTGGAGCATTTTCTCGAGTGGTAATGGAAAGGGTGTGTATGAAATGAAAGAAAAAGGAAATATCATTAATTGCACCCTTGCCGGGTTGTTTTCGTATATTTCTTATCTCCCTAGCCGGGATGCGAAAGTTATTGCTGTTGTTGCTCCTTTCAGAACGCTTTGGTCAGATTGGTAGGCCTTATGGAGAGCGTCACTCGAGTAGGTTTGTTTCCAGTAGCACCAGCCACCTCTCAGGCTAGAGGAGGAGTTCATACTCGTGCTACACGTACTCCAGAGTAGGTAGCTCCCCAGGCTCAGGTTCCAGTAGTTCAGCCAGCTGTGGCAGTTCAACCGGGTACAGTGTCACTGACCGGTGATGGAGCGGCTATACCCCCAGATGCTTTGTGGAGGTTGGACAGGTTCTCCGAGCTCTTCCCTACTACGTTCAGCGGTGCTTCTTCTAAGGAACCCCAAGATTTCTTACATAGCTTACATGAGGTTCTTCGGACTATGGGTATTGTGGAGACCAATGGGGTCAACTTTGCCACATTTCATTTATCGGGATCCGCCAAGACTTGGTACTGGGACTATTGCTTAGCTAGACCTACAGGGTCGACCTCCTTTACATGGGACCAGTTTGCAGAGTTGTTTTTGGAGAAGTTTCTCCCAATTACTCATAGGGAGGCTCTTTGTAGGCAGTTCGAGCGCCTCCAATTGGGCTATATGACGGTCACTCAGTATGAGACCTGGTTCATTGATCTAGCTTGCCATGCTATTGTCATACTCCCCACCGAAAGAGAGAGGGTGAGGAGGTTTGTTGATGGATTGATTCAGCCGATTCATCTCCAGATGGCCATTGGGGCCGGGAGTAAGGTCTCGTTTCAGGAGGTGGCCAATGCGGCCCACCGAGTTAAAATAGCTCTATCACAGGAGGTGTTCATGGGTCGGATAAGAGGCCCTATCACTCAGGCTGGGTGCCTCGTCTTGAGGTAGAGATTCTTATGGTAGAGGCCATCCTCCTAGGCCCTTCCAGTCAGCTCTACACGTCTCTCATGGTACTTCAGGTGGTAGTGGTTCTTAGACGCATTATTCTGACCAACAGCTCTCCAGTGCACTATCAGCAACCATTAGTGCCCCACCGCTTTAGAGTTTTTGGGGTGGACATTCAGGTCGACAGGGTCAAAAGCCTCAGCTGTTGAGGGTTGTTACGCTTGTGGTGACCCGAACCACATTTTCAGATTTTGCCCTTAAGCTTCAAGGAGTTCCCAACAGCAGGGTCCTCGTCCTATGATTCAGGCACCAGGTGTTCCACAGGCCGCCCATCCAGCCAGAGGCAGGTGTAGAGGCCATAGAGGTAGAGGTAGAGATCATAGAGGTGGAGCTCGGACTGCCAGAGGTAGAGGACAACTATCAGCCGATCGTCCCAGGGATGTGGTTAGGGAGGAGGGGCCCGGCCCGGATGTTATGCTTTCTCAGCCATGCAGAGGCTGAGTCTTCAGATGCAGTTATTACATGTACTATTCTGGTCTGTAATAGAGATGCCTCAGTGCTATTTGACCCTGGGTCTACGTATTTATATGTGTCATCCTATTTTGCACCATAACTGGTTATGCCTAGTGATGCTTTGGGTATTCCAATTTATGTATCTACCCTGGTGGGTGATTCTATAGTGGTCGACCGAGTTCATCGTTCTTGTGTTGTAGTGTTTGAGGGTCTTGAGACCCGTACTGATTTGTTGCTCTTAGATATGGTGGATTTCGATGTTATATTAGGGATGGATTGGTTGTCCCAGTATCATAGTATCTTGGATTGTCACGCCAAGATCGTGACTCTGGCTTTACCAGATTTGCCCCATTTGGAGTGGAGAGGGACTCCAAGTCGTTCCACCCGCAATGTCATATCATATGTGAAGGCTTGACGTATGGTCGAGAAGGGGTGTTTAGCTTATTTGGCATATGTCCACGACTCCAATGCAGGGGTCCCTTCTATCGATTCTGTACCTATTGTATGGGAGTTTCTCGAGGTTTTCCCTTTAGACCTGCCGGGTATGCTGCTCGACAGGGATATCAAATTTTGTATCGATCAGGCTCCGGACACTCAGCCCGTTTCCATTCTGCCGTATCGCATGGCCCCGCCACAGTTGAATGAGTTAAAGGATTAGCTATAGGATTTTCTTGAGAAGGGTTTCATAAGACCCACCATTTTGCCTTGGGGCGCACCAGTGTTATTTGTGAAGAAAAAGGATGGTTTGATGAGGATGTGTATTGATTATAGGCAACTGAACAAAGTTACGATCAAGAATAACTATTCGTTCCGAAGGATTGAGAATCAGTTCGACCAACTTCAGAGTGCAAAGGTATTTTCAAAGATAGACATGAGATATGGCTACCCTAGTTAAGGATTAGGGCATCTGATGTCTCTAAGACAGAATTCCGCACTCGATACGGGCATATGAGTTCTTGGTCATGTCATTTGGATTGACCAATGCCCCATAAACATTCATGGTGTTGATGAACCAAGTGTTCAGGTTGTACTTGGACATGTTCGTGATAGTCTTTATTGTTGATATTTTGGTGTACTCCCGCAGCTATGAGGAGCACGAGCAACACCTCAGAGTGGTTCTTCAGACTCTGAAGGATTGCTAGTTATATGCTAGTTTTTGAAGTGTGAGTTCTTTTTGAGTTCGGTTGCATTTATGGGTCACGTTGTTTAAGTAGAGGGTATTCGGGTGAACCCAAAGAAAATTGAGGCAATCAAGAACTGGCCTCGACCAGCTTCAGCTACAGAGATTTGGAGTTTTTTGGGGCTAGCAGGCTATTATCGTCGGTTTGTGGAGGGGTTTTGTTATATTGTAGCCCCGATGACCAGGTTGAGCCAGAAGGGTACCCAGTTGAGATGGTCAGACGAGTGTGAGGCGAGCTTTCAGAAGCTGAACACAGCTATGACTACGTTACCAAGATTGGTTTTGCCCACAGGTTCGTGGACTTATACAGTTTATTATGATGCTTCCTGTATTGGGCTTGGTACAATATTGATGCAAGATGGCAGAGTCAATACCTATGCTTCAAGGTAGTTGAAGATCCACGAGAAAATTTATCCGATTCATGATCTAGAGTTGGCTGCCATTGTTCATGCGTTGAAGATCCGTTATCTGTATGGTGTGACGTGTGAGGTGTACACTGATCACAAGAGTCTTCAGTATCTATTCAAGCAGAAGGATTTGATTATGAGGTAGAGAAGGTGGTTGGATTTGTTGAAAGATTATGATGTTACTATCTTGTATCACCCTGGGAAAGCCAATATAATGGCCGATGCGTTGAGTAGGAAGTCAGCTAGCATGGGTAGTCTTGCTTATATTCCGGTCAGCTAGAGATCGCTTGCTTTGGATGTTCAGGCCTTGGTCAATCGATTCGTGAGATTGGATATTTCTGAGCCCAGACGAGTGTTAGCTTTCATGGTCGCTCGTTCTTCATTGTTGGAGCGTACCCGTGAGCGACAGTTTGATTATCCCCATTTGTATTTCCTGAGAGACACAATACAACGTGGAGGTGCCAAGAAGGTGACCTTAGGTGATGATGATGTCTTGGGATTGCAGGGGCGAGTTTGTGTGCCCAATGTTGATGGGATTCGAGAGTTAATCTTAGCGTAGGCCCACAGTTCTTGGTATTCTATTCACCCGGGCGCCGCAAAGATGTATCGGGATATGAGGCAACACTATTGGTGGCGCATAATGAAGAAAGATATTGTTGCATACTTGGCTTGATGTTTGAACTGTCAGTAGGTTAAGTATGAGCATCAGAGGCCTGGTGGACTGTTTCAGAGGATTGAGCTTCCCGAGTGGAAGTAGGAGAGGATTACATTAGATTTTGTTACTCGACTCCAGTTGACCTGGAAGAAGTTTGATGCGATTTGGGTCATTGTTGATAGGCTGACAAAGTCAGTGCATTTTGTTCCTGTTGCAGCCACTTATTCATCTGAGAGGTTAGCTAAGGTCTACATCAAAGAGATTGTTCGCCTTCATGAGGTTCCGGTATCTATCATTTCAGACCGGGGTACGCAGTTTACCTTGCGCTTCTAGAGAGCCGTTCAGCAAGAGTTGGGCACCAAGGTTGAGTTGAGCACAAAATTTCATCCTTAGAAGAACGGGCAGTCCGAGCAGACCTTTCAGATATTGGAGGATATGCTCCGCACCTGTGTCACTGATTTTGGAGGCTCGTAGGATTAGTTATTGCCGTTAGCTGAGTTTGCCTACAACAACAACTACTAGTCCAGCATTCAGATGGCTCCTTATGAGGCGTTGTATGTTAGGGGATGTCCGTCTCCAATTGGATGGTTTGAGACGAGAGAGACTCGGTTATTAGGTACAGATTTAGTTCAGGTGGCCTTGGATAAGGTCAAAATCATTCAGGATAGGCTTCGAACGGCTCACTCCAGGCAGAAGAGTTATGTAGATCGCAAGGTTCGAGATGTGGCTTTCATGGTTGGTGAGCGGTATTGCTCCGAGTGTCGCTTATGAAGGGCGTGATGAGATTTGCAGAGAAGGGCAAGCTTAGCCCTAGGTTCATTGGTTCATTTGAGATTCTCGATCAAGTGGGAGAGGTGGCTTATAGACTTGCCTTGCCGCGTAGCTTGACAGCCGTGCATCCAGTGTTTCATGTTTCTATGCTTTGGAAGTATCACGGCGCTCCATCCCACGTGTTAGATTTCAGCACTGTCCATTTGCACAAGGACCTGTCTTATGAGGAGGAACCGGTGGCTATT
The DNA here is from genome assembly GCA_034376525.1 of Nicotiana benthamiana. Classification (NCBI taxonomy): domain Eukaryota; kingdom Viridiplantae; phylum Streptophyta; class Magnoliopsida; order Solanales; family Solanaceae; genus Nicotiana; species Nicotiana benthamiana. The sequence continues at coordinate 5,167,635 of CM067333.1, read as the reverse complement.
TTAGACCAGCAGGTTCGACAGTTGAGGTCGAAGAGTTTTCCTTCTGTACGTGTTCAATGGAGAGGTCAACCTCCTGAGGAATCGACTTGGGAGTCCGAGTTCGATATGCAGAGCCATTATCCTAATCTATTTCCCGACTCAAGTACTTCTTTCTCTTTTCCATTCAAGGACGAACAGTTGTTTTGAAGGTGGAGAATGTGACGACCCAAAGGGTCATCACCTGTAATCTTACTCATTCTGTGCTCCGAGGCCTTGAAAACCTCATTGAGGGTTTCCTTGATATGCGTGTGCAGTCTGGGCGCGTAGCTGGAAAGCTTAAATATGAATTCTATAAGAATAACAATGAATTTTGATATTAATATGATTAATATTGACTTCGGGCAATATTTTGGGTAAACGGACCCGGACCCGTGGTTTGATGATCTCGGAGGGTTCGTAGGAAAATATGGGACTTGGACGTATGCCCGGAATCGAATTTCAAGGTCCCAAGCCCGAGAAATGAATTTTTGTGTGAAATTATTTTCTGGAATTAATTAAGGAAAATGGAAAAGGAGTTTGATCAGAAGACTATGGTATCGGGCTCGTATTTTAGTTCCAACGCCAGGTACAAGTCTTGTATGTGATTTAAGCACTTTCTTTAAAGTTTGGTTGAAAACGGACATCATTCGACGTATTTCAGACTTAAAATGGAAAATTGGTGTTTCATGAAAAAAGAAGTTGAAAGAAATCTTGAGTTTCGAGCCTTGATTCTATGTATATGATGTTATTTTAGCGATTTGATTGCATGAGTAAGTCCGTAGGATGTTTTTGAGGTTGTGTGTACGTTCAGCTTTGATCCCCGAGGGCTCGGGTGAATTTTGGGTAGGTTTCCGGAGGTCCTAGACATAAAACAGCAGGTGTTGCCGGTTCAGGAGAAGTGCAGGCTCCAGCGTGCCCGCGATCGCCTTAGCGTGGTTTGAGTAGCCAACTTTAGAGGGTCCACAACCTCCAGGTCTACCAACGCGGCCTCGGTCCTTTTTGTGCGGTCTGCGCTGGGGGATTCAGAGATCCCATAATGTTCAATTCTTCAGCGCGTCCGTGGTCCTTCTTGCGCGGTACGCATGGGGAACTTCAGAGAGTGGCACTTTTGTCCAGTCCTCAGCGTGGACGCGGTCCACTTTCACGCGGTCCGGGCTGGGACTTCTGGGAGGGTATAAAAAGACGGTATTTTTAGTCATTTTACACTAGTCAAAACCCCAACACATACGAGGCAATTTTTCAAACAACCCTTCTTCTCCAAAACGATTGGTATGTGATTTCTAGGCTATTTTCTCCACTCCTTAACAACTTTTTAACATGATTTCAACTTCAAATCAAAGATTTTAATGGGGAAATTTGTGAATTTTGGGTAGAACCTAGGTTTTCTAAAAATTGGGGTTTTGGACATCAATTCTAGTTCCAATTCCAAAATAAATTATTTGCGTTCATGGGGGAATGGGTAATCAGGTTTTGGTTCGAACCTCTGGTTTTGACCATGTGGGCCCTGGGGCATTTTTGACCTTTTGGATAAAACCTCGTAAAACTTATTTTCATGCTTTGGGGTTGATTTCAATAGTATTTATTAATGTAATAAAGTGATGTGTGACTAGATTCGAGCGGTTTTGTGGTGGAATAAAAGGGGTGAAGCAAGCCATACTTGAGGTTTGAATTAAGTTTGAAGCATCGAGGTAAGTGTCCAGTCTAACTCAAGCTTGAGGATTAGGAGTTGAGTCCTATTTTCTACTTGTTTTATGTGGAGTATGGCGTATAGACATGGTGATGAGTATTTATACGTTGGTGTCTAGCATGACCGTGAGTCGATGAATTGTGGATATTTGAGTCATTATGTACATTTCTTGCTTTAAAGGTGAATTCTACTTGTTGTGCAATATTTGAGGAAAGTATCATGAATTGAAATGTGAATTGAGGAGTTTATGAAATGTTGTACCTGTTGGAGCATTTGTTCGAGTAGTAATGGAAAGGATGTGTAAGAAATGAAAGAAAAAGCAAAGATCATTAATTGCACCCTTGCCAGGTTGTTTTCGTATATTGCTTATCTCCCTTGCCGGGATGCCAAAGTTGTTGTTGTTGTTGCTCCCTTCTGGGATTTAATTGTTACTTGGGTGTCCCTTGCTGGGATCCTTATGATTGTTGTCATTTCCCTCGCCCCAGTGTTTGTTATTGTGGTTTGGGTGAGGAAGAGAGATAAAGCACGAAGAGTAATGCCGTGCATGATTGTGATGAGAATATGCTAATGCACGAAGGAACATCTGTGCCATGATATGAATACAAATGCACGAAGGATCATTCCGTGCCATGATATGAATGTTAATGCACGACGAATCATTTTGTGCTATCATTATGTGAGTTGAAGCATGAAGGGTTATCCTAGAGTCAAAGCACAAAGGACGGTGCCGTGCATCTGTTGAATTTCCTACTATCATTGATATTGTAGATGTATGGTTTCATCCCATATTTATTCATTCTATATCTAAAACGTTACAGCCCCTACAACATGCTCCCCTCCCTCTTTGATTGGCTAAACTTTCCGTGTTCTATTATATATATATATATATATATATATATATATTGAACTGCACAGGTTTTATTGGTAGTCCTGTCCTAGCCCCGTCACTACCTCGCCGGGGTTAGGCCAGGCATTTGCCAGCACATAGAGTCGGTTGTGCTGATGCTACACATCTGTGCTCTTTTGCGTAGATCACGGTGTTGGAGCAGCTTTCGAACAGCAGCAATAAATTGGGAGTAGACCTTCAGTCTAGAGACACGAAGGTAGCCTTGCTGACGTCCGCAAGCCCAGAGTCTCATCTATCTTTATTTTAGTTTGTTATCCTTGTACCAAAACAAACAGATTATGACTTCTTTCAGTCTATTGTATTTAGTAATTTTAGAGGTTCGCGAGTATTGTGACAACAAATCTTGGGTAGAGTTTTGTATTGGGATTCCGCATTCCATTCTATTATTTACATTCGAGATTTTCGCTTTTATTATTAAATGCTTTGTTTTTATAAAATTTATTGATGTTTGCTAAAAGAGGTAATTAATGATTGGCTTACTAAGCTCCTACTAGTAGGTGCCATTATGACTTCCGATGGTGGAAAATAGAGGTCGTGACAATACTGCAGTGATATACAGTTAGGTATGTGTTCTTTTTCGATTAATACAATATACTGTTGCAATATATTATAAAGTATAATAGTATACTATTTCAGTGTAGCTATATACTCCTACAACATATTATATACCGTAATGATATACTGTAGCTGTGTTCTTCTTCAATTTTTGACTGACAATTTCGATCTCAATCACCTCAAATCAACTCGAAATACTATCAAATTTCAGTATGAACTTCCAGAAGGTACTATAAGTAATGTTTAACAACACCTACTTTGAATATGGTTAAGGTAATAACAATAATTTCCATTTGTATAACTTTCTAACTTTTTGTTAGTAAATTTGCAGTAGTAGATAATCCTAATTGACTCATAAATGAATTTATTTTTAACACAATTCACAAGATCATACATAGACATAAACGTTTCACTTCAACAAAATTTAATACTTTAGTTCGACCTTATACAAAAACTTAGTGGGCGTTTGGACATACGAATCTTAAAATTTTTTTTAAAAAATTTTCAAGTGAAAAGGTATTTAAAAATTAAAGTTGTGTGTGGGCATGAATATAATTTTGGTTTTTTTGAATTTTTGTAAATGATTTGAGTGAAAATTTTTAAAAACAGTTTTTAGGAATTTTCCAAAATTTTGAAAAATCCTAAAATTTATATTCAAGTAAAATTAAAATTTTTATAACCAAACATTAATTTTTAAGAAAGTAATTTTTTTGAGGAAAAGTAAAAAAAATCATGGCCAAACGAACTCTTAACTTCCATTCCGTGATTTTTGAAAAGTGAACAAAATTGGAAGAAGAAGAAGAAAAATAAAAATATAGGGTGTAAGCTGTATAATAGTTAAAAAGGGAAGATAGGGGGGGGGGGGGGGGGAGAGGATGTTATACCCCATTTTTTCGTACGTAAGAGTATGTCATAAGTCAATGAATGTGATCTCAGAAAGGGAATCATCTTTAAAAAGATTAAAAATTTAGTTCATAATGTTAACATGGAGGTTACAAATACTTAAGATCATTAATACCAAGTAGCAAGATGGTTTGAAGGCTTAGAAGCTAAATGAGTTGAAGAAAATAAGTTTCGTCGAAATTCAACAAGTTTGGAATATTATAAAATGTACTTTGAGATGAGACTAGGGTTTAGTCGTATGATAGTCATTTGCTATGTTTTGAGGGGAAGCATGTTGTGGAACAAAAGGTGGCAAAGGTCATCACAAGTTACATTCATAAAAGTGCTGAAATTTAGGTCAAATGTAGCTATTCTTTTCTCCAAATATACTTGGAATTTAAAGATAATATATATGTCAAATTGACGATATACGAGTCTAGTTTCTAACACATTAAACCATTTGTCGATACGATATCATACAAGAGAGATATTCGCGTTTTTGTGAGACCGCGCAAGACGCTCCCGATGGGACCCACTTAGGCGGTGGTCGACATGCTTCACTTTATAAATGATTTGGACACCTATTTTTATCTCATTTTCAACTCAACTTCGTCTCATGACTTCTCCTAACCCATCTAGATAGATACCACAAGGGTTTGAAGTGATTCCAAAGTGATTACACAATATTTCAACATCAAAACTTAGTTCTAGAGAAGAACAACACCTCTTTAAGGTTGTGTTGTCATTGAGGATTATTGTGGGAAGTGTTTTGCTGAAATTCCAAGTTGTTGCTACTAGATACGGTGAGTATAAAAACCTACTAAGTGTGCTTACGCTTGCTTGTATGTTGGTTAAGTTGTTAGGATGATAAACTACAAGATAGTACTTGGATTAGCTTAAGTCACTTCTATGGTGTTGTATTGGTATTGAGGGTTGTTGTGAGCTGAATATAACTTGGATTTCATCTAGACGTTACTGTAGGAGGTGTGTGTATTGTGTTCTTGCATGTGCTTAAGGTTATCTTGATGTTGATTAAGCTAAATGGATGGAGTAGACATGAACTAGTGAATAAAGTTACTAATTAATGATAGTTGGAGTTGAAGATTGTTTCATTTGTTATAAATATATGGTAAAATGATGGAGTCATTGATGAGTGACTTCATTATTATGTTAATGATACTGTTAAATTAATGTACTATAAGAGGTGATATGGAATCCAATCAGAGCTTGCCGCTCGTCGTGAAGTAGTTGTTAATTATTGTTGTTATATGGTGTCTTGTTATTGATATTTATTGGTTGCTGGACTTCCCTGGCTGTTATTGTTGGTATATGGTATTGTAGGAGGCCCTTGTTGCGAGGGAGATGCTGCCCGAATTTACTTAGACGAGCTACTAGCTTAAGTTACAGACTTAGCCTTTGCTCAACACTGATTTTGAATCTCCTTATGCTATGATAGATAAGGTTGACTTATTTGAACATTTGCTTGGAATGTATTAAGGACTCAACATGTTTAAGGTATGTTAAGGCATTTCCTTCGTTCTTTTGGCATGATCTAAAATGAAATATATACAATGTTTCATAATGGATCTACTCCTAGCAACTAAGGTTATCCATGTTGTTCTTTCCTTATAATTCTAAGCAAGCGTGTATGATCCTTGAATCCTACTGAGGTTCATATTGAGGGTATGGATGTCCATAATGTTCTTATGTCATTCCAAAAGGTTATGAATGTAATTCAATGAGTCTAGCATGTATTATATATAGTATCTATTTTACTCTACCGAACTACGCTATTGTCGGCGGGTACGACACCTACTGTGCTACCACTGATCAGTTGGGTTTACCGAGCTCCATGTGGCCGGGTACGTTTCTATCGAGCTTGATGATATCCAGGTACGTTTTTACCAAGTCCTCTTCCAGGCCAGGTACGATATGATGATAATGATGCCCACAGAGGTGTATGTTTTTATAAGTTTATGTATATATATATATATATGTATATATATATGTATGTATTATGCATTTCATGTCAGTAGTCCCCAGAGGCACTCAGATGCTATATGTTGTATCTCCTCTATCACTCTTTACATTACTATTCTTGTTTATGCTTTCCTACCTTACATACTCGGTACTTTATTCGTAGTGATGTCATTTCATGTCAGTAACCCCCAGAGGCACTCAGATGTTACATGTTGTATCTCCTCTATCACTCTTTACATTACTATTCTTGTTTATGCTTTCCTACCTTACATACTCGGTACTTTATTCGTACTGATGTCCCTTTTGCCTGGGGACGCTATGTTACATGCCTGCAGGTGCTGATAAATAGCTCGAGTGTTACAACCTATATCCACATGTGTTAGTTCATGCCATATATTAGTTAACATAAATCCAAGAAGGAATTATCTTTGAGATGATAAGAAGTTAATCCTATTGGTACTAAGTGGTACAAGGGTGTATAAGGGTGATTAACAAGTATTAAAAGTTAAACACGAATCAAGGATGTTATTACTCGAATTTTTAGGTAAATCTAGAGGTGCTCATTACAGTCAAGTGTCATGTATTAAGGTATTTGTATCATATAATATCTATATCATAAGCCTTGAAGTCAAACGAGTTATGAAAGAAAGGTCGACAAAAGTTGTCGCAACTTAGGTTCATATTTTTACTTAAACATTAAGTCAAATATTTCTAAGATTTTCTCCCAATTTAAAAAGAATTACGGGGTGATCTACCTACCAAATTAAAGATCTATGAGTCTAGTATCCAATGCATTAAACTGTTTGTCAATATAATCTCGAAGTATAGAGATTTCATATTTTTGCAAGCTTGCGAAAATTGGTAGATGACAAGTAGGTGCATCACCTGCTTGCCAAAATGATAGGCCAAAATTAAAAGACCTAAGTCGGTCAAGAGAGGAATTTTAAGGGGTTATAAACCCAGTTATTTCACCCATATTTCAGACCCTCAAAACCAAAGTTAACCCCTGCAACTCCTCCCCAAAAATCCCACACCAACCCCAATCGATTTTCCCTCTCTTTCAAGTTCTATTTGAAGGTAAAACCTAGAGTTTGAAGAACCAAGGGAAGGGTTGAGTTATCAAAAAAGTAAGGTAATTTTACTCCCCTCTTTCATACATTTCTTCTGCTGTGAATTCTTGGTAATTTGTTCTATACATGTAACAACTCACAGGACGATGGTCGTAAGCCGTGAGTTTGAGTTATTCACTTGTAGAAGACTGTTTTGTGGACTGTTTTGTATTGCTGTTGGGCTGCGTGTTTTACTACTGTTTTGTGGAGTTTTGGAGGTGGAAGGGTGTGGAGAAACACCATATATATGTAGGGTTTTTGGCTGATAGTTATTCGTAATATTTCCGGGTCGTTTGAAATGACTGCGGTAGCCGTCGTATGTATGATGTAATTAGGTTGTACGTGGAATATTTTGGGAGGCTCAATAGATATTTTTTGCGCTTTTAGGTGATTATTTTGGATGGTGTGAAGTCATATATATAGGGGAGGTGCTGTCTATATCATCGTAAAATAGGTTGTGGTCAATACACAATAGTTATGACTCTTAAATGATAACGATAGTATCGTTTCTCTTGATGTAGACTACGTAGTTGTGACAATTGCATAATTTGACATTGGGGCAGTGTATACAAGGTATGTTAGGCTATCCCTTTCCTTCATTTGCACGACTCCGATTGAACACAATGTAATGAACGAACATCCAAAGATACTTTACTCTTAGAAGCTAGCAGTGCTTAAAATTGTTTCCCCTCTGATGGAACGATTGATGTTAATGTTGCTTCTCTTATTATTATGTTTTCAATGTTGTTGGTACCTGCTGATTCTTCTAAGGTTCATAGTGAAGAGTTAGTCCTAATAACATGTACAGAGGATACCGACCTTCGGTCACTCCGAAAGGTTTAGAACGTGATTCTATGAGTCGAGCATGCATTATATATATGTATCTATTTTACTCTAACGAGCCGTGCTATAGTCGGCCAGGTACGACACCTATTGTGAAACCACTGATCAGTTGGGTCTTGTCAAGATCCACATGGCTGGGTACATTTTTATCGAGCCTATTACGGCCGGTACGATATGATGCTGCTGATTCCCACAGAGGCGTGTCTTTTTAAAAGTTTATGTATTTATACATATGTATCATGCATTTCATGTCAGTAGCCCTCAGAGGTACTCTGATGTTACAGGTTGTATATTCTCTATCCCTGCTTACATTACAGTTCGCATTTATGGTTCCCTGCCTTACATACTCAGTATTTTATTCGTACTGACATCCTTTTATTTTTGGATGCTGCATGTTGTGTTGAAGGTCCTGATAGACAGGTAGGTGCAACTCCCCCACCGCAATAGGTTGTCCAGTTCAACGGTGATTGGTGATATCCCTTCTCCGGACTTGCCATAGTCTTGGTATGCAATTTTGTTATAGCATTATGCGTATGTCGAGGCCTTATTCCGGCTAAGTTACAGCGCTTATGTTCCTTTAGAGGCTCATAGACATGTGTCTACTCATGTATAGTTTGGTATGCCTTGTCTGCTGGATTTTGTTCTATAGTCTTTCATGGTAGCCTGATAGCTCGTACCATATATATAGTTTCTTGATTGTCTGGTCATCCCATGTTATGTATGTTCATGCCATCATATATCGTTGGTTGTCCATGATCCATGTCTACCATTTATACTGATCTTGTTAGCCCTAAAAGATAATAAAGAAGGTTAAATAAAATGTACTTTGGTGCTAGACAAGTATGGTCGGGTGCTACTCATGGCCCTCCAGTTTGGGTCATGACAAACTTGGTATGAGCAAGTCTGTCCTAGGGATTGTTTAGGAGCCATGTCTAGTAGAGTTTTGATTATGGAGGTGTAACTCGCCACATTTATAATTAGGAGGCTACATGACATCTACGGTTCTTACCTTCTTCCTGAATCTTGATCGTGCGTATAGTTGAGTCGTAAGTGTTCTCTAATATTCACCTTGTTTTCTTTCGGCGATGCCTTCGACTAGGAAGAAAACAATTAGTAGACGGCTAGATACAACTGAGGGAGATGGTACCAGTCAGGTGCCCCAAGCCAAAGCTGACCAAAGTGAGGCTCAGAGTGAGATGTCATCTCATACCTCATCTACTCCGTCTTCTCCAGAGGATATTATAAGGCACCCAACATCTCCAGTTTCTCCGTCTAGCACTACAGACCAGGATATATGGAGTGCTTTGCAGTTATTGACTAGCTTGGTAGTTGCTCATGATCAGAGGTAGAATAAAGGTACTGCTGATAAACTAGTTAGTACGAGGGTTCGTGATTTTATTAATTTAGACCATCCAGCGTTTATCGGATCAAACCCTAAGGAGGACCTGCAGACTCAATACCAGGTTCATCGTGCAATTTATGCATGTTAGTGATACGGAGGTAGTAGAGTTGGCTTCTTATTGTCTATGGGATTTAGCAATTCTCTGGTATAATAGCTGGGAGAGATCCAGGGGTCTGAATGCTCCTCCAGCTGTGTGGAAGGAATTTTCTGAGGCCTTTCTTCGTCACTTCTTGCCAGTTGAGATACGACGAGCTAGAGCTGATAAGTTATTGAACCTTAGACAAGGTTATATGAGTGTGCGAGAGTACAATATGCAGTTTGATTCTTTAGCAAGCTATGCTCCCCATATGGTGGCCGAGATGAGTGAGAGGGTGCATTTATTTGTGAATGGGTTAGGACCACATCTGATATATGACATCCTCCTTGGTGGAGGGCATGGATATTTCTCGTATTCAAGCATATGCCCAGACCCTAGAGGATCGTAAGCGCCAGTAGAGGGCAGATAGGGAGCAGGAGAGGGGTCAGCATATGAGGGCGAGATTTTCACGGTATTCTGATGACTTTAAAGGCAGCTTCAGGCCCTAGTCCTCGAGTAGTTTGGCCCCACATATAGCTAGTTCTCCTCCCAGTTTCAGAGGCCTTGATATGATCGATGTACCTATTATGGTCTAGGTCAGAGTTCGCGAGCACTAGGCTCGCAACATCATAGGGATACTAGTTAGACAAGACACACAACACTACGTTGTGATCAGTATGGAAAGGCCCACTTTGGACTGTGCCGTCGAGGTTATGATGTGTGCTATTCTTGTGGATAGCCTGGCCATATGATGCGGGATTGTCCTAACAGCTGAGGTGATGGTATGGCTCAGCCGACCGGATCTTTGTCCGGTTTTTTCTCATCAGCTCGACCTCCAGCACGGGGTTTTCAGCACTCGACAGGTCGTGGTAGAGGTAAAGGTGCAGTGCCTAGTTTGAGTGGTGCTAAAAATCGAACCTATGCTCTAGTAGTACGACAGGATCTCGAGTCATCTCAAGATTTTGTTACAGGTATATTGTTTGTGTTTTCTTATGATGTATATGCGCTGATTGATCCGGGATCTACATTATCATATGTTACACCTTTTGTGGCTAATAAGTTTGGCATTGAACCTGGATTGATAAGTAAACCCCTTGCGGTATCTACTCCGATAGGATATTCTATGATCGATAGAAGGGTACATAGAGGTTGCACTGTGATGATTTGTATTCGTCAGACCTCGGCAAATTTATTTGAGTTAGAAATGGTTAATTTTGATGTGATAATGGGAATGAACTGGTTGGCCTCATGCTATGAAAAAGCTGACTGTCGTACAAAGATTGTTAGGTTTCAATTTCCTAGTGAATCCATCATTGGATGGAAGGGCAACATTGCTACATCGAAAGGTAGGTTTTATTTCCTTTCTTAAGGCAAGGAAAATGATCTCAAAAGGTTATATTTATCATCTCGTTCACATTAGGGATGCAGAGGCGAAGCTGCGTACTCTACCATCAATCCCCGTGGCCAATGAATTTCCAGATGTTTTCCCAGATGAACTCCCAGGCCTTCCTCCCGAAAGGGAGATTGAGTTTAACATTGATGTATTGCCTAACACTCAACTGATCTCTATCACTCCATACAAAATGGCCCGGCAGAGCCGCGAGAGTTGAAGGCGCAGTTGAAGGACTTCGTGGATAAGGGCTTCATTAGGCCTAGAACATCACCTTGGGGTACACCAGTCCTATTCATGCGGAAGAATGACGGGTCATTACAGATGTGTATCGACTATCGGTTGTTGAATAAGTTTACTATAAAGAACAAGTATCCACTTCCAAGAATTGACGACATGTTTGACTTATTCAAGGGTGCTAAGTATTTCTCCAAGATTGATTTACGTTGAGAGTATTATCAGGTGAGGGTTAAGGAGAAGGATATTCCAAAAACGGCATTCCAGACAAGATATGAGCACTTTGAGTTCTTGTTAATGTCCTTTGGGCTAACAATGCCCTAGCTGCTTTTATGGATATCCTGAATACTATATTCAGGCCCTATCTTGATGTGCTCGTGATTGTATTCATTGATGACATTGTGGAGTATTCTCCTTCAGAGGCAGAACATGCATACCACTTGCGGATAGTATTACAGACGCTATTGAATTGTAAGTTCTATGCTAATCTCTCCAAATGTGAATTCTGGGTAAAATGAGTAGCATTCCTTTGCCAGGTGATATCTGACGAGGGTATTAGTGTCGACACTCAAGAGATCGATGCAGTAAAGAATTGGCCGAGACCTACAAAACCATCAGAAATCTGCAGCTTCCTAGGGCTAGCACGATATTATAGGCGGTTTGTAGAAGGGCTTTCCTCTCTATCTGCACCATTGACTAAGTTAACACAGAAAGCTACCAAGTTCTAGTGGTCTAACACTTGTGAACGTAGTTTTCAGGAGCTGAAGGATCGATTGACATCCACACCAATGCTCACTCTCCCTGAAGGAACAAAAGGTTACATGGTATATTGTGATACCTCAGGTATAGGTTTGGGGTGTGTATTGATGTAACATGGGAAGGTGATTGCTTATGCATCAGGACAATTGAAGAAGCATGAAAAGAATTATCCAACCCATGATTTGGAATTAGCTGCAGTAATATATGCTTTGAAGATGTGGCGGCACTACTTGTACGAAATCCATGTCGACATCTACACAGAACACACGAGTTTACAATACATCTTCATGCAGAAAGAGTTGAATTTGAGGCAGCGTAGGTGGCTTGAATTATTGAAAAACTATGACGTCGAGATATTGTATCATCCCGGTAAAGCCAATGTTATGGATGACGCTCTCATCTGTAAGTCAATGGGAAGCTTAGTACATATTGAGGTAGGTAGATGAGGGTTGACTAAAGAGCTTCATTAGCTAGCCAATATGAGAATCAGATTGTTAGACTCTGATGACGAAGGTGTTGCTGCACATAGTACATCAGAATCATCTTTGGTAGCCGAGGTAAAAGCACGGCAATATAAAGATCCTATCTTAGTAGATTGAGAGAGAGCATTCAACAGTGCAAAATTATGGCTTTTGAGATCGGAGGAGATGGGGAACTGAGATACCAGGGCTGATTATGTGTGCCTAATGTGGCAGGGTTACGAGAGAACATTATGAATGAGATTCATCAATCCCGATATTCCATCCATCCCGGCTCGACAAAGATGTATCATGATGTCAAGGAGCAGTATTGGTGGGATAACATGAAAACGTCTATTGCAGAATTTGTAGCCAGTGTCCCAATTGTCAACAAGTAAAGATAGAACATTAGAGACCCGGTGGATTGCTTCAGAATATAGAGATTCCGACCTGGAAATGGGATGTGATTAATATGGAATTCGTTATTGGATTACCTTGCTCTTATCATAAGTTTGACTCCATCTGGGTGATTGTTGATCAACTTACAAAATGTGCCCATTTTCTGTCAGTTAGGACAACTTACATGGATGAATATTATGCGAAGTTGTATATAAAGGAGATTGTTAGGCTTCATGGTGTGCCGGTATCTATAATATAAGACTGAGGAGCTCAAGTTACGACAAACTTTTGGAGGTTGTTTCAGAAGGGTTTAGGCACACAAGTAAATCTCAGCACTGCATTTCATCCACAGACTGATGGACAAGCTGAACGTACCATTCAGACACTGGAAAATATGCTACAAGCATGTGTTGTAGATTTTAAGGGAAATTAGGATGACCATCTTCCACCCATAGAATTCTCCTACAATAATAGCTATCATTCCAGTATTAAAATGGACCTATAGGAGGCCTATTTGGGAGGAGATGTAGATAGCCTGTTGGATGGTTCGAAGTCGGTGAAATAGAATTATATGGGCCAGATTTGATTCACCAAGCCATTGATAAGGTGAAGGTGATACATGAACGATTGAGGACGACACAAAGCAGGAAAAAGTCTTATTCCCATGTCCGACGTAGTGATCTGGAGTTTGAGGATGGTGATTGGGTTTTCCTGAGAATCTCACCAATGAAGGGTGTAATGCATTTTGGGCAGAAAGGTAAGCTTAGTCCAAGATATATCGGTCCGTATAAAATTCTTTGATGAATTGGACATGTTGCTTATGAGTTAGAATTTCCATCCGAATTGGAATTTGCCCATCCGGTATTCCATGTATCTATGTTGAGGAAATGTATTGGAGATCATTCTCGAGTTGTTCCTATCAAAGATGTACAAGTTACAGAGCATCTATCATATGAAGAAGTGCAAGTGGATATATTAGATCGACAAGTCTGCAAGCTGAGAACAAAAGATGTAGCTTCCGTCAAAGTATTGTGGAGGAACAAGAATATGAGAGAAATGAAATGGGAAGCAGAAGAGGAGATGAAGTCAAAATACCCTTACCTATTCCAGAATAAGGATAACGAGGATGCTAGGGGAACACAAGATGCATTAGAAGGTGGAACAACTCTATGAGGTAAGCAATAGCTTGAGAATACTCTTTCTTAATACAAAATGGCGGTATACAGATGATGTACATATCCATAGTGCTTTGCATAATCTTGTAAGGCCATACGTTGAGTTAACTTCTTGCAAGTTCGTCCTCTATTTATGGGAGAAACTCAGCTGGAATCCACGATGATTTAGACTCCCCATGAACCCTTACATTCGAGGACGAATGTTTCTAGGGGGGGGGGGGGGGAGGGTGTTACAACCCATACCCACATGTGTTAGTTCCAAATATTGGATAACATAAATCCAAGAAGGAATTATCTTTGAGATGATAAAAAGTTAATCCTATTGGTCTTAAGGGATACAAGGGCGTGTAACGGTGATTAATAAGTATTAGAAGTTAAACGAATGAAGGATGTTGTAACTCGTATTTTCAGGTAAATCTAGAGGTGCTTTGTACACTCAAGAGCTCATGTATTAAGGTATTTGAATCATATAATATCCATATCATAAGTCTTGAAGTCAAACGAGTATGAAACAAAGGTCGACAAAAGTTCTCGCAACTTTGGTTCATAATTATACTTAAACATTAAGTCAATTATTTCTAAGGTTTTCTCTGAATTTACAAAGAATTACGGGGTGATATACCCACCAAATTAATGATCTATGAGTCTAGTTTCCAACGGAATAAACCATTTATTAATACATTGGAGTATAGAGATAATCATATTTCGCAAGCCTGCGTAGATTGGTAGATGACAAGTAGGTGCATCACCGACTTGCCAAAATGATAGGCCAAAATTAAAAAGACCTAAGTCGGCCAAGAGAGGTCTTTTAAGGGGTTATGAGCTTAGTTATTTCACCCATATTTCAGACCCTCAAAACAAAAGTTAACCCTTGCAACTCCTTCCCAAAAATCCCACACAAACCCTAATCGATTTTCCATCTCTTTCAAGTTCAATTTGAAGGTAAAACCTAGAGTTTGAAGAACCAAGGGAAAGGCTGAGTTATCCAACAAGTAAGATAAGTTTATTTCCCTCTTTCATACATTTTTTCTGCTGTGAATTCATGTTAATTCGTTCTATACATGTAAGAACTCATGGGACGGTGATCGAAAGCCATGAATTCGAGTTATTCACTTGTAGCAGAATGTTTTGTGAACTATTTTGTGTTTCTGTCGGGCTGCATATTTTACTACTGTTTTGTGTAGTTTTAGAGGTGGAAGGGTGTGGCGAAACACAATATATATACAGGGTTTTGGGCTGATAGTTATAGTGATGACCCGGCCATCGTCACGTGAGTTACCGCCCAATTTCCCCCATTTTCTACTTCTATATGCTTTATTATGAGTGTTTTGTGTGAATGAGTTGATTTGGATTGAATTGAAAAGGAAATGAGATACTTACTCTTTAAGGAAGGCTTGTTTTTGAAAAGTCAATCGGACGTTGATGTGCTAGGAGGATCGGATGTGAATTTCGATGATTCGGTTAGCTTTGTGGCATGATTTGTGACTTGGGAGTATGATTGGAAGTGATTTTGGAGGTCTGGTATGGAATTAGGCTTGAATTGACGAAGTTAGTATTTTTGCGAATTCTAGTTAGTATGTGTGATTTTGATCTGAGGGTCAACATGGAATTTCAAGAGTTGCTGTAGCTTATTTAGGTGATTTGGGATGTGTGTGTAAAATTTGGGGTCATTCAGAAGTGTTTTGGTTGGATTTTTTATCAAATATGTGTTTCAGAAGTTTTAGAAGAACTTAGGTTTGAATCTGATGTAATTTGATGGTTTTGGTGTTGTTTGTGGTGTTTTGATGATTGGAGCAAGTTTGAATGATGTTTTAGGGTGGGTTGACTACTTTTGGTTGAGGTCCCGTGGGCCTCGGGTGAGTTTCAGATGGCTAAGCGGGAAGTTTCAGACTTGGAAATGCAGCAGTAGTTGCAAGCCTCACAAAAGCGAGAAAAGGGTTCGCATTTGCAATCTCGCATTTGCGAGTGAGGCTTCACATTTGTGAAAAGGCTGGCCTGAGACAGGGTCCGCAATTGCGAGCCAGATTTCATATTTGCGACCCTGGAAGGGTACGCAATTGCAAGCCAGATGTCACATTTTCGACCTTTGCAGGAGTGGCTCACCTTTGCAATTCCGAAGGTTTTGTCGCATTTGCGATGTTTGCAATTGCGAACCAGGTGTCGTAAATATGAAATCTGAGGGCTGTGTCCAGCTATAAAATTTCAAACTTATCCCGTTTCCCTCACTTCCCACTTGGCTTTAGGAAATTTTTGAGAGCTTTTGGATGAAGATTGAAGATGATTTCTACTGGGATTGATTGGAGGTGAGTTCTATGAACTAAAAATATGATTTAATTGTAAAATCAACCTAGAAATTCATGTAAACCTAGCACAAAGGGGAAGAACTAGGGCTTGCGTTTTGGTATTGTAAATTGGGATTTGAGGGGTCATTTTGACACCTATTTTAGTGTTCTTTATATGTGTAGTCTTGTGGAGGATAAGGAACCCGGTGGTATAAGAATTTTTGAGTTTTGAGAAGTGAGCCTGGGGCTTGTGTTTTGCTAATTTTGAGATTTTTGCTATTTATTGTGATGTATTCGTTGTGGTTTTGATCAGATTCGACGTGTGAGGAGGTCGACTTGAAAGGAAAAGGCATATCGAGATAGGATTTCGACTAGCTTGAGGTGAGTATGAGACGTGATGTCCTGAGGGTTTGAAACCCCATATTTGCATATCGTAGTGCTATATTGAGTTGACTTACACGCCCGATAGCGAGCGTGGGGTAGATCATCATTGGGGATTATGACTTTGTCCGTCCCGGTAGATGATTATACTGTGTATTTTAAAAAAATTAGTTTTATTATTATAACTTGAGCTGATCTCTATTATTGGGCTTCATGCCAATTAATTGAATCCTTTTGGGATTGATATTACTGGTTTCTTACCATTTTTACATATTATTGAACTTAGTCCTGGAATTTAATACTATTTTTAGAACTCGGCCATCTTTTCTCATAACTTGAAACTTAAATAATATTTCTAATGAAGTTTGGGAATAATATTTATATATTATTGTGCCCGAGGGGCTTATGTATTCTGGAAAGAGCGTGGGATCAGGCAGCGTACCGTAGCAGTATTATATGGATATTGATATGAGGCCGTGGGCCTAGTTGATTCCACGAGATGGCATATATTGCACTTGGGCAGTAAGGGGCCCCTCTCGAAGTCTGCACACCCCCAGTAAGCGCCGCGGACGATAAATAAAGGGAGCGCGCTGCACGCCGCAACAGGCACTAGAGAGTGCCGGACTATTTGTTGCATTTCATATTTGTATGTCATATACTTGCTTATCTGTTGTAGCGTTTCCATAATTGTTGTTATTGGTTTACTGATTGATTACTATCTGGTCCAGGTTGCTGTATTTATTGAATTACTTTGCCTATTTAGGATTTCTTATTCTTAACCTTCATTTATGTTTATTACTCACTGGGTCAGAGTACTCACATTACTCCCTGCACCTTGCGTGCAGAACCAGGTACATCTGAGGTTGAGTGAGGATTTCTCTACCGAGCAGCTTATTCGGGAGCATCAAGGTAGCTGCAGGACGTTCGCAATCCTGATCTTCCTTCTACCTTATTTTCTTACTTCCACATTTCTTAAGAACGATATGTAGTAAATTGATACTCAGGTATTAGAGGCTCAGACTTGTGACACCAGATTCTTCGGGCTGCATAGTAGTATTGGCATTTGGATTTTCCGCATGTATTAACTCTATTTCAAGCTTTTAGTATTATGACTTTGTAATTTATCTCTGTTAATTAACTTGTGAGCTGTATAAAATGGTTAAGGTTATTAAATTGGTCGGGCTTGACTAGCAGTGTGTTGGGCTCCATCACCATCGGCGTTGGGGTTGTGACAATTATTTGTAACATTTCCGGGTCGTTTGACATGACTGCGGTGGCCGTCGTATGTATGATGTAATGAGGTTGTGCGTGGACTATTTTGGGAGGCTCAATATACGTTATTTGGGCTTTTGGGTGATTATTTTGGATGGTGTGAAGTCATATATGTATGGGAGATGCTGTCTGTTTCATCGTAAAATAGGTTGTTGTCAATACACAATAGTTATGACGCTTAAATGATAACGATGGCATTGTTCCTCTTATTTTAGAATATGTAGTTGTGACAATTGCATATATTGACATTGCGGCAGTATATACAAGGTATATGAGGCTATCCGTTTCCTTCATTTGCACAAGTCCGATTGAACACAATGTAATGAACAAACTTCCAAAGATACTCTACTCTTACAAGCTAGCAGTGCTTAAATTGTTTCCCCTCTTATGGAACAATTGATGTTAATGTTCCTTCTCTTATTCTTATGTTATCAATGTTGTTGGTACTTCCTGATTCTTATAAGGTTCATAGTGAAGAGTTAGTCCTAATAACGTGTACAGAGGATACCGACCGTAGGTCACTCCGAAAGGTTTAGAACGTGATTCTATGAGTCGAGAATGCATTATATATATATATATATATATATATATATATATATATATATCTATTTTACTCTACCGAGCCGCGCTATTGTCGGCGGGGTACGACACCTATTGTGCAACCACTGATCAGTTTGGTTTTACCGATTTCTACATGGCCGGCTATGATTCTACCGAGCCTTTTGATGGTCGGGTACGTTTTTACCGAGCCTTTACGGCTGGGTATGATATGATGATGATGATTACCACAGAGGCATATCTTTTAAAAGTTTATGTATTTATACATATGTATCATGGATATCATGTTAGTAGCCCTCAGAGGTACTCAGATGTTACAGGTTGTATATTCTTTATCCCTACTTACATTACTATTTGCATTTATGGTTCCTGCCTTAAGTACTCAGTACTGTATTCGTACTGACATCCTTTTATTTGTGGACGCTGCATGTCGTGCTGTAGGTCTTCATAGACAGGTAGGTGCAACTCCCCCACCACAGTTGGTTGTCCAGTTCAACGGTGATTGGCGAGATCGCTTCTACGGACTTGCCATGGTCTTGTTATGCATTTTTGATATAGACATTATGCGTATGTCGGGGCCTTATTCTGGCTATATTCCAATGCTTATGTTCCTTTAGAGGCTCATAGACAGGTGTTGACTCATGTACACTTTGGTATGCCTTGTCAATTGGTTTTTGTTGTATAGTCTTTCATGGTAGCGTGGAAGCTCGTACCATATATATAGTTTCTTGATTGTCTGGTCATCCCATGTTATGTATGTTCATGCCTCATATTTTATCATTGGTTTTCCATGATCCATGTCTACCATTTATATTGATCTCGTTAGCCCTAAAAGATTATAAAGAAGGTTAAATAAAATGTACTTTGGTTATCGACAAATATGGTCGAGTGCTTGTCATGGCCCTCCAGTTTGGATCGTGACATCGAGTGTCCTCATAGTAGGCTATCAGCTCAGTGGAAGGTGTTGGTGCATTCTACTTACTCTGGAGTTGCCTATTTGGCCAGTATGCTTTGGATATATATTGATTGGTATTGGCGGGGCCCTGTCCCAGCCTTTATGATTTTATGTTTTCTTAGAGGCTTGTAGATAGATGTCAGGTGTATCGACACTTGTATTGCCTTTTTGGCCTATGCTTTGAGTTTACAAATGGTAATGTCGGCTTTATAAGCCCCTATGTTATATGTATAAGCACGTATATCATGTTGGGTCATCATATGTTGAGTATTCCCTTATGTTTATTCTTGTTATCTCATGACGAGTTTACTGGCTCATTTACTCATGATAGTATGATAAGAAAGATATGTTATGTTGGTACTCGGTTGAGTAAGGCAGCGGGTGCCTGTCGCGGCCCTTCGGTTTGGGTCGTGCAAAAGTGGTATCAGAGAAATTCTGTCCTAAGGAATATACAAGCCGTGTCTAGTAGAGTTTTGTATATGGGTGTGTTGTGCACCACACTTATAAGCAGGAGGCAATAGGGTATTTAGGACTGTCACTCTTTCTTCTATTCTAGATCGTGTGGTAGAGCTTAGTTCTAAGAACTCAATTTCCTAAACTCTATCTTATTCGTGATACGACGATGCCTACATCCAGAAAGACAGTTGGTACGAGATTGAATATGGTTGTGGAAGAGTTTATCAGAGGAACTCGATTTTGCATCATGCTTATGATGCGTAAATGTTAGGTCTTCAGCAGATCATATGTGTCCTAAGATTTGTGAGCCACTTGATAAGCCCCAAGGCATGAATATCTATCCACCCATATGGTAAAGAGCAATGAGAGAAATAAGAGGTGGATAACATGAAAAAAAGTATGAGGTACCCAGCTAATAAAGATAATCAGTATTTGCAATAGAGAAATATTAGCATTCTGAGATACTTTCAACAGTAACACAGTTATATACAACTGACCACACCGATCTCAATTATGCCCTATAGGAACTGACAAATATAGTTTAAGAGAATGATGTAATATCAGGATCAAGCTGGGGTTAGAGTAACAAAAAATTGTGGATGGATTATTGTCATTAGCTACATTTCTGAAGGGTAGTGCAAATGTGGTAATAGATCTCCATGTGGGACACCCAGATGGAGAACTCTAGAATAGTGCAATCAGATATAAATACTAGAATATTCAAAAATTTCAGAAGATAGGCAGCAGAATCCTAAAAGGGCTAACTATTTACCTTAGTATGACTCCCGCCCCTAGAGAGTGAAAGAGAGAGAGAGAGAGAGAGAGAGACAAAGAGATAGAGATAGAGAGAGAATTTTAGGCATCCCGAAGAGCCAGTGAGATGAAGCAAGAGGAGCTAAAAGTGAAAGAATGTTTTGTTGAAGTTTTAAAAATAAAGTGATAGATAGAAATGTAAGTCGGAAAAAAGAAGAGAATAAATGAAATATTATGAGTAAGATGTGATAAATGAGTGATAATAGTAAATCAAAATATGACAGAATAACACAATCTATAGTCAAGTGAAGGAAAACACCAGAGGTGAGAGGCCTTGAGACAATAAAAGAGTATAGACATCCTCATGCGAGAATAGAGTTGGTGTCTCCAACGTGATTACCAGAAGGAAAAGGTAGACCGCGAAGTAATAGAAAGACGTATGAGCTGGTGAACAAGATAAAATGAACATGAATTAGAGATCAAATTATTTGATAATAGTCTCCATCATGAGAATTTTAGAGATTGCGTTCCGACAAGAATTGAATGGAAAAAGGAAAAATTTTCATTCAGTAAGATGGTTCTCTAGAGCAAGCTGTGTGAGCAGAGTTAATCATAAGGGACAAAGTGTGCAAGTTACACCAGGTGTAACCTTTGTGCGTAAGCAATTTAGTTATCCTTAGTACATAAGGTTACTATCAGGCGATTAAGGTTCATTGATGATGTGAAAAGATGCCAAAGATGAAGAGGTAAATTATCTATAGGTAGATCATCGTAGTACTGAATCTTAGTACTCCCCTAAAAGGAGGAATATAGTGTGATATGGTATTAAGTTGGAGTTAAGCGGTTCAGGTAATTGTATAAATGGTAAAAGAGGAATGTGGGAAAAAGGCGAGAGGGATGATGTTGCATTTATTCAATTCCTACAGATATGTTGCGACTCTAGAACATTACACAAGCACGACATTAGGGAGAGACAATAAATTTTTCCGGCCAGGATGTTATTGATAAATAAGTGTGAATGGACGCTTCATACATCAGGAGCTAGTGGTTAGAGGTAAGTTAAGAAAAAGGATATATCCCAAGAGAAATTATGCAGAGTTTATAGATATATACATATATAACAAATGACCAACAAGTAATTAGTAGTTGATTCAGGATGAGATCTGTTATGGCTAGACAAGAGGTCAAAGATAAATCAATAGATCATGCAAGATAAATGTAGTGAACCACAGTATAGGGAATTCACTCTTGCAGATATAATATCGCAATAATAAAAAAAAAATTTAAATAGGATTTGAGGCAGTTAAAGGTACTGTTTATGTTTTATGAAAATAAGAGAGAGTGCCCCTAAGGAGACAATCAAAATTTGATCCTACAATTAACCCTACGAGCATATGGGAACGAAGTTATGTAACTAAGGATTATTATAAGCGAGTAAGAACAACGAAGATTTCCTTCATGTACACGATATATCAAGCTTGCAACTTTACATTACCCAGAAGTTCTCCCTAAATATTGCAACGAAAGACTAGCTGAGGAAGCAAGGGATAAGGTTTCCACCTAAGCATAGTGCGCCAAAGAGTAAATGATCTTGCAACAACAGTGTCACTACAATATTGTACACACTCCATAAGAAAGTGGAACCTATCGTGGCTAGTGAATGGGAAGAAAAAAAATTCAAAGGTGATGTTTGATATTATATGAGGTACAGGAAATTATACTATTTGTGGTCAATAATACAGGCCAAGTATTCATTCAACAAGTGATGGAACGACCAGGAAAAGTAATTGCTTACAATTAAGGACAATTGAGAAGGCACAAAAGGAAATTTATGGTGCTATCAAGTTAAAGGAAGGTTGCGAGTAATATAAATTGATCGGTGTAGGTCATAAGGTAAAGTATCGTAGAGCAACAAGGTTTTAGGTAGATAGGGCTAATGATAAGAAAAGACAAAT
The DNA here is from genome assembly GCA_034376525.1 of Nicotiana benthamiana. Classification (NCBI taxonomy): domain Eukaryota; kingdom Viridiplantae; phylum Streptophyta; class Magnoliopsida; order Solanales; family Solanaceae; genus Nicotiana; species Nicotiana benthamiana. The sequence goes on along the minus strand of CM067333.1, from coordinate 5,145,146 downwards.
GAGAAAGTGACAAGAATAGGTGACTCCTTGGGAATAAACCCATCTCAACAAGAGAGGTGATAACTTTCTTAACTTATTGAAAGCCCGCTACATCCTGAATGAACTCAGAGTAGTCTAAGACTAGGTGCATTTAAAAGAGATGTATTGCTGCCCTAGTAGTAGAGTAAGGGTGTAATTGTCATAAATGATAAGAGAATAACATTTAGGCCTTTTATTGAGTAATGATTTAAAGAGACTGGGTTTCATGAATTGCACATGATTTGAATGTCCCCATAAGATGAATCATGTTGGGATACTATGAAATATGGTCATTGTAGTGTAGTATCATCCCTAAGTTGATTAAGCAAATCACTGAAGATGTTCCCCGATAAGACGTGAGCGTCAATGACAATGTAAAGAGGTTTCAAGTTATGAGTGGTGGATTAAGATCACCATTAAGACTGGATCAACGATGGATGGGTACAAGTTAAAAAGTATGAGAGATGATTAAGTTGTCATTCTTAAGATAAACAATAATGAGGAAACATCAAAAGACTTAGATTTATACATGTAGGTTAAACAAAAAGAGGATAACCTAGAGTTAGGAAACAAACCTCGTTAATAATAAAACAAAAGTAAGAGTTATGGTATAGTTTGATCTGCCTAGATGCAGCAAAGCCGCAAGGATGAATTTCCGAGTCTATGAAACAAGATATATCAATAGTAATAAGTTCAAAAAAGTACCAAGCGAAGAACTTTAGTACACCTATAGATGCCTAGAGGGACATCTTGTCATAGTTTTGTAATGTTCACAAAGTGAGGCCTAGAAATTGGCTAAAAGCTAGAGGAAAAAAGGGAGAAGAGTCTCGTAGGAACACATAGAAGTACACAGTTTGTACATGATGCATACCAAAAGGTAACAACAGCTACGAGATTGGAATAATTCTGACCACAGGTCATGGTATGAAAAATAGTCCTAAATGGGGGAATACCATGGCCTATGGATTTGTTTATAGAACAGTTTCCTAGATGTCAAGGACAATATTAAAATATTCATAAGAGCTACAAGTTATGAGACTGATTAATGCATCAATCAACATTCGAGAACGAATGTTCCAAAGGGGGGAATGATGTTACACCCCATGTTTTCGTACGTAAGAGTACGTCATAAGTCAATGAATGTAAGCTCAAAAAGGGAATCATCTTTGAAAAGATTACAAAGTTAGTTTATAATTTTAGTTTGGAGGTTACAAATATTTAAGATCATTAATACCAAGTAGCAAGATCATTTGAAGGCTTAGAAGCTAAACGAATTGAAGAAAATAAGTTTCATCGAAAGTCGACAAATTTGGAATGTTATAACATGTACTTTGAGATGAGAGTAGAGCTCTTAACATGATAAGAAGGTTATGGTATGAGTTATTGTAGTTTTTCAATAGTCATTTGCTATGTTTTAAGAGAAAGCATGTTATGGAACAAAAGTTGGCAATGGTCATCACAAGTTACATTCAAAAATATACTGAAATTTATGTCAAATGTAGCTGCACTTTTCTCCCAACATACTTAGAATTGAAGGATGATATGTATATAAAATTGAAGATATACAAGTCTAGTTTCTAACGCATTAATCCGTTTATCGATACAATATCGTACTAGAGAAATATTCGCATTTTCGCGAGAGCGCGCAAGCAGCTCCCAATGGGACCCACTTAGGCGGTGGTTGACCTACCTCACTTTATAAACAATTGGGACGCCTATTATTAACTCATTGTCAACTTAACTTCGTCTCCAAACTTCTCCTAACCCTTCTTAACAGATTTCACAAGGGTTTGAAGTGATTCCAAAGTGATTACACCATATTTTAACATCAAAATTTAGTTGTAGAGAAGAACAACACCTCTTTGAGGTTGTGTTGTCATTGAGGATTGTTATGGGTTGTGTTTTTTTTCTGAAATTCCAAGTTCTTGCTACTGGCTAAGGTGAGTATAATAACCTACTAATTGTGCTTAACCTTGCTTGTATGTTAGTTAAGTTGTTAGGATGATAAACTACAACATAGTACTTGGATTAGCTTAAGTCACTTCTATGGTGTTTTATTGCTATTGAGGGTTGTTGTGAGATGAATATAACTTGAATTTCGACTAGAAGTTACTGTTAGAGGTGTGTGTATCATCTTTTTGCATGTGCTTAAGGTTATCTTGATGTTTATTATGTTAAATGGATGAAGTAGACATGAACTAGTGAATAAAATTACTAATTGAAGATTGTTGTGTCACGACCCAAATCAAAGGGCTGCTACGGGAACCTGGTGCCTTACTCGACCGACTACCACCGTAACATATCTTACTTATCATACTATAATGGGTATGTGAGCCAGAAAACCCATCATGAGATAACGAGAATAAAACATAAGGGAATGCTTAACATATGATGACCCAACACGATATGCAAACTTATACATGTGATATACGGGCCTACAAGGCCGACATGACCATTTGTATACTCAAAACGTATGCCAACAAGGCCATAATGTATCAATACACCTTACATCTGTCTACAAGCCTCTAAGTGTAAATAAAATAATAAAGGTCGGGATAGGGCCCCGCCATTCAATTTAATACATATTCAAAGCATACTGACCAAATAGGCAACTTCGGAGCAAGTAAAGTGCACCAACACCTCCGCTGAGGTGATAGCCTACTAGGAGCAATTTCAACCTATCAATCGCGACCTGCGGCATGAAATGCAACGTCCCCAGGCAAAAGGGACGACAGTACAAATAAGGTACCGAGTATGTAAGGCTAGAAAGTATAAACCAGAACAATAATGTAAAGTCAGATAAAGGAGATACAACCTATAACCTCTGAGTGTCTCTGGGGGATTACTGACATGAAATACATAAAACATATATATACATAAACTTTTAAATACATTTGCCTCTGTGGGCATCATCATTATCATATCGTACCCGGCCTCATAGAGGACTCGGTAAAAACGTACCTGGCCATCATGAGGCTCAATAGAATTGTACCCGCCCACGTAAAGCTCGGTAAAACCCAACTGATCAGTGGTTGCACAATAGGTGCCGTACCCGACCGACTATAGCGCGGCTCGGTAGAGTAAAATAGATATAAAATATATAATGCATGGTCGACTCATGGAATCACCTTCTAAACCGATTGGAGTGTCTTAAGAACCTTATGGACATCTATACCCTCAATATGAACCTTAGTAGGATTAAAGGATCATATACATTCTCTTAGAATAATTTTACAAGGAAAGAACAACATGGACAACCTTATTTGCTAGGATTAGATCCGTTATGAAGTAGCTGTATTCATTTCACTTTAGATAATGCCAAAATAAAGAAGGAAATGCCTTAACATACCTTGTATATTCTTCCCAACCTCAGGCTATGCAATTCCATGGCTCCTTAGTCTACAATGAGAGAAATGACACTCTTGTTATCTTTTAAGCGTCGTAACTGATATATATCGACCACAAACTACACAATACAACGGACAACACCTCCCCTATATACATGACTTCACACTACTCAAAATAATCACAAACATCCCAACATACCCCTATCACTTCATACACAACAAGACAACCATAATAGTGTCAAACAATCCCAAAATGTTACGACGAACGACCAACAAACAACCTTGCCATTATGTGGTGTTTCTCCACACCCTTCCTCCTCTAAACTCCATAAAAACAGTAGTAAATGAGACAACCCAATACCATCACAAAATATCCTACTAAATAGTCCCACAAGTTCATCAACTCAAAAATAAATTTTTGGTTTACCTAAACATGTTTCGACTTGTATTTTCTTTCAGATTGAGAAACACAAACAAAAATACATCATTATACCTCTTATCCGATAAACCAGACATGAATTCAACCTAGAAATAAGTTCACAACTAGCCAACTAGTACACAAGAACAAATAACATACCATTCTTTCAAAACTAGCTAGGTCTGTTCTTTACGATCGAGTTACAACTCGCAAACACATAGATAATGGAAGGAGAAGCATAAACTTACCTTTTACTGAGCATAAACCACGAAACCTGGTCCTTATAAGTTCCTCAACATGGCTACAATTAGGAGAAAGAGAAACTAGCAAGCTGTCCGGACTTTTCAGCACTAGAATCGCGTCGTAGCATCCGAAATAACCTAGGGTTTGTGTGGGAATTCTTTGGAGGAGTTGCAGGGGTTCAATTAGGTTTCCTTGGCCTGAAAAATAATAAAATAAATGAGTATAATATCCCTTAAAAGTACCCTCTTGGCCGATTTAAGGGCTTTTAATTGAGGCCTTTCCTTTTGGCAAGTAGGGGATGCACCTACTTGTCACCTACTAGCAGCACAGTCTCGTGAAAATATGAATATCACTCTACTTTAATATTGTACCAATGAACGATTTAATATGTTGGAACCTAGACTCGTATATATTCAATTTGGTTGGTAGATCATCCCATAATTCTAAGTACATTGGGAGAAAAGCTCAGTTATATTTGACCTAATTTTCAGCATATTTATGAATGGAACTTGTGACGACCTTTTCCAACTTTTGTTCCACATTTTGCTGGACTTCAAAAAATAAAACCAACTATCATATGTACATGGTAAAACATTCCAACTTGTCGACATTCAGCGAAACTTATTTTCTTCAATTTGTTTAGTTTATAAGCCTTCAAACCCTCTTGACACTTGGTATTAATGATCTTAAATATTTGTAACCTCCATGTTAACATGATGAACTAACTTTGTAAACTTTTTAAAGATGATTCCATTCTGAGCTTACATTAATTGACTTATGACGTACCCTTAGGTACGAAAACATGGGGTATAATATCATTCCACCCTTTGGAACATTCGTCCTTGAATGTTCACTAATGCACTTATCAGTATCATAACTTCTAGCTCTTATGAATACTTTAATATTGTCCTTTAAATCTAGGAAACTGTTCTGTAAATAATTCGAAGGGCGTGGGTATTCCCTTCTTTCGGCCTCATACCATGACTTGCGGTTGGAATTCTTCCAATATTGTAACATTTGCTAGTGTATGTCATGCAGTATGTACAACTGTGTCCTTGTATGAGCGGCTAGAAACTATCTTTCCCCTTTTCCTCCATCCTTTAGCCAGTCTCTAAGCCTCACTTTATCAACATATACAGAATTATAACAAGTTGTCCCTCTAGGAATCTATAGGTGTACTGATGTTCTTCACTTGGTACTTTGTTCAATTTATGAGTATTGATATATCTTGTTTTGTAGACTCAGATATCCATCCTTACGACTTTGCTGCATCTAGGAAGGTCAAACTATACCATAACTCTTACTTTTGTTTTATTATTATCGAGGTCTGTTACCCCACTCCAGGTTACATTTTAGTTGTTCATCCTATCTGTCTAAATATAAATCCTTTAGTTCTTCCTCATTATTATTCATCTTAAGAAAAACAAACAAATTCCATCTCGTACTTTGGAACTTGTACCCATCTATTGTTTATTCACCTTAATGTTGATCTATAATCTATCACTGATAACTTGCAACCTATTAAGTAATACACTGTCACTAGGGTCACATCTCACCGAGGAACATCAGAAAAGATTTTCTTGATCCACCTAGGGATAATACTATACTTCAATAACCTTATTTCATTACATCCCAACACGATTCATCTTATGGGGTTATTCTTATCCCGTTCAATTAATGAAATCCCTTTCTCGTGAAATCGTTACTCAATCAAAGGCCTAAGCATCATCCTCTTATCTATCACAATTACACCCTTATTCTACTGACATGGTAGCATTCCATCTCTTCTAAATGCACATAGTCTTAGACTCCTCTGAGTTCATTCAGGCTGTACAGAACTTTCAATAACCTACGAATACCATCAACTCTATTGTTTTGATGGGTTAGATCCCGAGAATGTACATATTCTCGTAACCTCACTCACCTTTCATATCCTTACTCCTATCTACTTAAAACCTTTTTGCTCTACAATACTTTACATTACGACCTACATCTATGTATTTATACTACTCACAACCTTTCTTTAACTTGCTAGCACCATAAATTTCCTTTTGTGCCTTCTCAGTTGTCCTTAAATGTATGCAATTACTTTTCCTGGTTGTTCTAACACTTGTAGCATAAATACTTGGATTCTCTTATTGCCCATGAATACTGTAATTTCATGTACCTCATATAATCTCAAATATCACCTTTGTTTTATTTTCTTCCTATTCACTAGCCATGATAGGTGCCACTTTCTTATGGAGTATGTACAATATTGTAGTGACACTGTTTTTACAAGACCATTACTCCGTAGCTCGCTATGCTTAGGTGGAAACCTTCTCCTTTATTTCCTCAGCTAGTTTATTGTTGCAGTACTTAGGGAGACCTTCTGGCTCTTGTAAAGTTGCAAGCTTGATATATCGTACACCTGAAAGAAATTTTTGTTGTTCTTACTCGCCTATAATAATTCTTTGTTACATAACTTTGTGCCTTTGTGCTCGTAGGGTTACTTCTAAGCTCAAATTTTTATTATCTCCTTAGTGGCACTCTCTCTTATTTTTATAAACTTAAAAACGGTATCTTTAAATGCCTTGACTCCTATCTGGAATTTTTTTAAATGATTGCGATCTCGTATCTGCGAGACAGAATTCAGTATGCTGTGGTTCACTACATTTATCTTGTATGAACTATTGGTTTATCCGTGACCTATTGCTTGCCATAATCGGGCTCAACCTGAATCAGCTACTAATTACTCATTGATCTACTCTCATATGTTTATATATATATTTTGTATAATTTCTCTTGGGATATATTCTTTATCTTAACTTACCTCTAGCCACTATCTCCTGATGTATCAAGTGTCCATTCATACTTATTTATCAATAACATCCTGGCCAGAAAATTTTACCGCCTCTCCCTAGTGTCGTGCTAGTATAATGTTCTGGAATCGCAACATATCTGTAGGAATTGAATAAATGCAACAACATCCCTCTCCCCTTTTTACCATATTCCTCATTTAGTATTCTATAATTACTTGAACCGCTTAAATCCAACTTACTACCATATCACACTATATTCCCCCTTTTTGGGGAGCACCAAGATTTAGTACTACGACGATCAATCTATATATTTTTTATCTATTCATCTTTGTCATCTTCTCACATCATCAATGAACCTTAATTGCCTTATGGTAATCTTATGTACCATGGATAACTAAATTTCTTACGCATGAAGGCGACACCTAGTGTAATTGGCACATTAGTCCCTTATGATTAACTCTGCTCACAGTGCTTGCCTTAGGGAAATATCTTACTAATTGAACTTTTAAAGGTTATATGCTTTTGTTGTCAACTCTATTATTACCGGAATGCAATATCTAAAATTTTGATGATGGCGACTATTATCAAATCATTTGATTCCCAATTCATGTTCAATTTATCTTGTTCACTAGCCCAAACTTCTTTCTATTACTCTAGGGTCTACCTTTTACTTCTAGTAATCATGTCGGAGTCACCAACTCATTTCTCAAAGTTGGGATATTGCTTTATGGCTTATACACTTTTATTTCATCACGGCATGTCACCTGTTGTCTTTCCCTTTAGTTGACTGTAGACTCTGTCATCCTGTCATACTTTTTATCTCACCTTACTCATAATATTTCAGTTACACTCTTCTTATTCTCTGACTAATGCTTCTATCTATCACTTTATTCTGAAAACTTCAACAAAATGTTCTTTCACTTTAAGATCCTTTTGCTTCATCTCACTGGTTCTTTGGGATGCCTAAAACTCTCTCTCTATCTCTCTCTCTCTCTCTCTCTCTCTCTCTCTCTCTCTCTCTCTCTCTCTCGCTCTCTCTCTTTCTAGGGCAGGAGTTATACTAAGGTAAATATTTGATCCCTTTTAGGATTCCACCACCTATCTTCTGAAATTTCTAAATATTCTAGTATTCATATCTCATTGAAATATTCTAGAGATCACCGTCTGGGTGCCATACAAGGAGATCTATTACCACTTTTGCAGTACGCTTCGAAAATATTAGCTAATGATAACAATCCATCCACAAATTTTTGTTACTCTAACCCCAGTTTGATCCTGATATTACATCATTCCCTTAAACTATATTTGTCTGTTCCCATAGGAAATAATTGAGGTGGGTGTTGTCAATTGTATAAAACTTTGTTACTGTTGAAAGTAACTCAAAATGCTTATATTACTCTAGCTGAATCGCAAATACTGATAATCTTCATTGTCTAGGTACCTCATACTTCTTTTGTTTCATTGTTATTTCTTTAGATCCACCTCCTAATTCTCTCGTTGCTCTTTACCGTATGGGTGGATAGATATTTATGCCTTGGGGCTCCTTATCAATAGGCTCAAGTATCTTAGTATACACATGATTTGGTGAAGACCTAACATTTATGCATAATAAGCATGATGCAAAATTGAGTTCCTCCGATTAACTCTTCCACGTCCACATTCAATCTCTTACCAACTGTCTTTCTAGATATAGGCATCATGTATCATGAATAAGATAGAGTTTAGGAAATTGAGTTCTTACAACTGAGCTCTATCACACGATCTAGAGTAAGAAGAAAGAGCAACAATCCTAAATGCCCTGTAGCCTCCTGCTTATAACTGTGGTGCACTACACACCCATAAACAAGACTCTACTCGACATGACTTGTAGACTCCCTAGGACAGAACTGCTCTAATACCACTTTTGTCATGACCCAAATCGAAGGTCCGCGATGGGAAACCGGTGCCTTACTCGATCGAGTACTAACATAACATATCTTTCTTATCATACTATAATGGGTAAGTGAGACATAAAACCCATCATGAGATAACAAGAATAAAACATAAGGGAGTGCTTAACATATGATGACCCAACACGACATGCAAACTTATGCATGTGATATACGAGCCTACAAGGCCGGCATAACCATTTGTAAACTCAAAACGTAGGCCAACAAGGCCAAAATGTATCCATACACCTTACATCTATCTACAGGCCTCTAAGAGTACATAGAATCATAAAGGTCAGGACAGGGCCCTACCGTACCAATCAATACATATTCAAAGCATACTGACCAAATAAGCAACTCCGGAGCAAGTGGAGTGCACCAAAACCTCTGCTGAGCTGATAACCTACTAGGAGGACTTTCAACCTATCAATCGGGACCTGCTTGCATGAAACGCAGCGTCCCCAGGAAAAAGGGACGTCGGTACGAATAAGGTACCGAGTATGTAAGGCTAGAAAGTATAAACAAGAACAATGTAAAGTGCGATAAAAGAGATACAACCTGTAACCTTTGAGTGCCTCTAGGGACTACTGACATGAAATACATAATACATGTACATACATAAACTTCAAAAAACATTTTCCTCTGTGGGCATCATCATTATCATATCGTACCCGGCCTCATAGAGGACTCGGTAAAAACGTACCTGACCATCATAAGGCTCTATAGAATCGTACCAGGCCACATGGAGCTCGATAAAACCCAACTAATCAGTAGTTGTACAATAGGTTCCGCAGCCGGCCGACTATAGCGCGGCTCGGTAGAGTAAAATACATACATATATATAATGCATGCTCGACTCATGGAATCACATTCTAAACCTTTTGGAGTGTATTAATAACCTTATGTACATCTATACCATCAATATGAACCTTAATAGGATTCAAGGATCATACACATTCTCTTAGAATAATTTTATAAGGAAAGAACAACATGCACAACCTTATTTGCTAGGAGTAGATCCGTTATGAAGTAGCGTATTCATTTCACTTTAGATCTTGATAAAAAGAAATAAGGAAATGACTTAACATACCTTGTATATTCTTCCCAACCTCAGGCTATGAAAATTCACAGCTCCTTAGTCTACCATAAGAGAAATTACACTCTTGTTATATTTTAAGCATCGTAACTAATATGTATCGACCACAACCTATTTTAAAATAAACCGGACAGAACCTCCCCTATATATATTACTTCACACTACTCAAAACAATCACAAATAGCCCAACATACCCCTATCACTTCATACACAACATGACAACCATAATAGTGTCAAACGATCCCAAAAATGTTACGACGAACGACCAACATACAACCTTGACATTATGTGGTGTTTATCCTCACCCTTCCTCCTCTAAACACCATAAAAACAGTAGCAAAAGAGACAACCCAATACCATCTCAAAACAGCCTACAAAATAGTCCCACAAGTTCATCAACTCAAAAATAATTTTTCGGTTTACTTAAACACTTTTCGACTTGTCTTTTATTTCAAATTGAGAAACACAACAAAAAATACGTCATTATACCTCTTATCCGATAAAACAACCATGAATTCAACCTAGAAATAAGTTCACAACCAGCCAAACAGTACACAAGAACAAACAACATACCATTCTTTTGAAACTAGCTAGGTCTATTCTTTACGATCGAGTTACAACTTGCAAATGTATAGATAATGGAAGGAGAAGAATATAATTACCTTGTACTGAGTATAACCACGAAACCTGGTCCTTCTTCATAAAAAAGAAGTCCCTCAACACGGCTCCAAGAAGGAGAAAGCGAAACTAGTAAGCTGTCCGGACTTTTCAGCACTAGAATCGTAGGATCCGAAATAACCTAGGGTTTGTATGGGACTTTTGGAGAGGAGTTGAAGGGGTTCAATTAGGTATACTTGGCTGAAAGATAATGAAATAAATTAGATTAATAGCCCTTAAAAGTACCCTCTTGGCCGACTTTAGGGATTTTAATTGAGGCCTTTCCTTTTGGCAAGTAGGTGATGCACGTACCTGTCACCTACTAGATGCGCAGTCTTGCGAAAATGTGAATATCTCTCTACTCAAATATTTTACCAATGAACGGTTTAATATGTTTGAAAATAGACTCGTATATATTAAATTTGGTTGGTAGATCATCACGTAATTCCAAGTACATTTGGTAAAAAGCTCAGTTACATTTGACCTAACTTTCAGCATAGTTTTATGAATAGAACTTGTGACGACCTTTTCCAACTTTTGTTCCACAACTCGATCGACTTCAAAACATAAAATCAACTATCATAAGACTAAAATAACTCATAATATAATCTTTTATATTGTTAATTACCCTTGTATCACCCCAAAATTATGTGGTAAAACATTCCAACTTGTCGACTTTCAGCGAAACTTATTTTCTTCAATTCATTTAGCTTCTAAGCCTTCAAACCCTCTTGCTACTTGGTATTAATAATATTAAATATTTGTAACCCCCATGTTAAATGATGAACTAACATTGTAAACTTTTTAAAGATGATTCCATTTATGAGCTTACATTAATTGAGTTATGACGTACTCTTAAGTATGAAAACATGGGGTGTAATAGGTTGGAGTTGAGGATTATTTCCTTTGTTTAAAATATATGGAATAAGGATGGAATAATTAATGAGTAACTTCATTATCATGTTAATGATACTGTTAAATTAATGTAAGAAGTCTATAAGGGGTGATATGGGTTATAGGGAATCCAATCAGAGCTTGACACTCGTTGTGAAGTAGTTGTGACTTATTATTGTTATATGGTGTCTTGTTATTGATATTTATAGGTTGATGGACTTCCATGGCTGTTATTTTTGGTATATGGTATTGTAGTAGGCTCTTGTAACAAGGGAGATGCTGCCCGAATTTATGTAGATGAGCTATTAGCTTAAGTTACAGACTTAGCGTTTGCTCAACACTAATTAATCTCTCTATGCTATGATAGTTCGAGTTGAATTGTTTGAAGTGTTTCTTGGTAGGTATTAAGGAGTCAACATGTTTAAGGTATGTTAAGGCACTTCCTCCTTTCTTTTGCCATGATCTAAAGTGAAATGAATACACAATTTCATAACGGATCTACTCCTACCAACTAAGGTAGTCCATGTTGTTCTTTCCTTATAAAAGTATTCTAAACAAGCGTGTATGATCCTTGAATCCTACTGAGGTTCATATTGAGGCTATGGATATCTTAATGTTGTTAAGTCCTTCTAAAAGGTTTAGAATGTAATTCCATAAGTCTAGCATGCATTATATATAGTATCTATTTTACTCTATCGAGCCACGCTATAGTCGGCCGAGTACGACACCTACTGTGCAACCACTGATCATTTGGGTTTACCAAGCTCCACGTGGTTGGGTCCGATTCTACCGAGCCTTATACAAGGTATGTACTCTTAGAGGCTTGTACACAGATGCCAGGTGTATGGACACTTGTATGGCCTATGCTTTGAGTTTACAAACGGTCATGTCGGCCTTATAGGCCCGCATGTCATATGTATAAGTTTGTATATCATGTTGGGTCATCATATGTTGAGTATTCCCTTATGTGAATTCTTGTTATCTCATGACGGGTTTCCTTGCTATTTTACTCATGATAGTATGATTTGAAAGATATGTTATGTTTGTACTTAGTTGAGTAAGGCACCGGGTGCCCGTTACAGCCCTTCGATTTGGGTCGTGACAGAGGGGGAAGGCAATCAAATTGTGGAAAATTTAAGATGAAATACAGAAGAGATGTTCGAAGGTGGAGGTTATGGTGCTGGTGGACGTTATCAGATTCAATGTACTTAATTTTGGCCTATTATTAAATTGGCCTGTAGATTAGTATCTGTTACTATTTTAGTGTGGTTGGTGTTATTGTCCTTTATATTTGGCTATGATATTGTGAATATTTATTTTACAAAGTTCCATGGAATCAAGTAAATGATGATTTACGAAAAAGAAATATAGGAGAGATGCATTTCACATTAAAATGTGGTAGATGAGATTGACGCATGACTGGACGATAGAAGAAAGAAAGATGGTTGGCAAGGAAAGAAATCGGGTAAATAGTTTTATACCTATGGGTAGGAGTAGTAAATAGTTTGGACCGGGCATTAAATAGTAAATAGTTTAGATTAATGTGTACAAAGTGAGATTTTTCAAGTTTAATTGCAATGTTGAGCCCGTGCTTTACTTTTGCTAGTAAACCTAGAGATTGTTTGGTGAAAATAGTGCGGGCTAGTCATTTTCAGACACGTAATGTAAAACATGGCTATCATTTGCAAATTCATTTAAAAATAGCCATTACCTTGATGAAACATGAACAATTCCGACATAATATGTTGGATTATGGAGCTCCTGCATATAAAATTCCAACATAGTATGTTGGAACTTCAGCATGAAACTCCAACACGTTATGCTAGAATCTCATAGGTAAAAAATTCGAACTTCTGCATATTATGCCAAAATCTTTTCAAATTTTGAGGATGTTTTTGCTCATATTTAATCTTTACATGAAAAAATAAATTTCAATTTCTTTTGAAACTGTGACTATTTTTCAATTACCAATTATAAATCTAGCTATTTCTGATTTTCTCCAATTGTTTGGTGTAACTCCTAGTTTAGTTCATTGAACCTGATAAACATTAAGGGGTGAAAAATTATTGCAAGTATTGAAACTAATTCTGTAAACAAGCATTTACATATTTCAATGTAAATGTTAAATCTGATAATATACAAGTAGTAAAAAATGACCATTCAATTTGATTATAATAGGGTATCACAATGTCAAACTATTAAATAGGCATAACATCTTTATATTTACTTCAACAAGTCTAAAGTTACAGATTTAATACTCCTCTCTAGCACTATCAATGGAAAAATATTGCAGTATCAGCATGGGGATGCCAGAGATATGATATTGGCAAGGACAAAGTGCTGAGGATGCTGGGTCGGCTTTGTGTACCTAATGTTGATGGGCTTTGAGAGCTGATTCTAGAGGAGGCCCACATTTAGCGATGTTCCATTAATCCGGGTGCCGCAAAGATATACCAGGATTTGATGCAGCACTATTAGTGGAGGCAGATGAAGAAGGATATAGTTGGGTTTGTAGCTCAGTGCCTCAACTGTCAGTAGGTGAAGTATGAGCACCAGAGACCAGATGGGTTGTTTTAGCAGATAGAGAGTCCAGAGTGGAAGTGGGAGCGGATTCCATGGACTTTGTAGTTGGGCTCCCGCGGACTTTGAGAAAGTTCGATGCTGTTTGGGTGATTGTAGATCGGCTGACCAAGTCTGCTCACTTTAACCCTGTGTGTACTACGTATTCTTCGGAGCGATTAGCGAAGATATATATCTAAGAGATTTTTCGTCTGCATAGTATTCCAGTTTCCATCATTTCAGATAGAGGTACTCAGTTCATATCGAGGGACGTTCAGCATGTGTTGGGTACTCAGGTAAAGTTGAGTACAACATTTTACCCTCAGATGGATAGGCAATTCGAACGCACTATTCATATTCTTGAGGATATACTCTGCGCATGTGTGACTGAGTTTGGAGGGTCTTGGGGTCAGTTCTTTCCATTGGCAGAGTTTGCATACAACAACAATTGCATTCCAACATTAGATCGCGTCGTATGAGGCTTTATATGACGGGCAATGTAGATCTCCAGTTGGCTGGTTTGATCTAGGTGAGGCTAGGTTATTAGGCACTGACTTAGTTCAGGATGCTTTGGAGAAAGTGAGGGTGATTTAGGATAGACTCCGTACAGCCCTGCCCAGACAGAAGATCTATGCAAACCAGAAGGTTCATGATGTTTCCTATATGGTTGGAGAGCGGGTTCTGCTTCGTGTTTTGCCTTTGAAGGGCGTAATGAGATTAGGAGGAAAGGGAAGTTGAGTCCGAGATTTATTCGCCCATTAGAGATATTGCGGCGAGTTGGGGAGGTTGCTTATGATCTTTCCTTACCTTCCAGCCTGGAAGGAGTTCATCCGATATTTTATGTTTTGATGCTTCTGTGGTATCACAGTGATCCGTCGTACGTGTTAAATTTCAGTTCAGTCCAGTTGGATAAGGATCTATCCTATGTTGAGGAGCCAGTGGCAATATTGGACATGCAATTCAGAAAGTTGAGGTTAAAGAACATTGCGTCAGTGAAGGCTCAATGGCGGGTCAGCCGCTTGAAGAGGTTACCTAGGAGACCGAGCAGGATATGCACAGCCATTACCCTCATATTTTCACTACTTCAGGTATGTATCTATACTCGTTTGAGGACGAATGAATGCTTAAATGTAGGAGGATGTGACGACCTGGCCGATCATCTTATGAATTTATGCTCCGATCCCCTATTAACTGCTTTACTCATATTTATTTCTACTATTTTGATTTGTCGGGACGTTTGGTTTTGAAATTCTTAGGCTTGAATCCGATGAGAAATACGTGTTTTCATGTTGTTTTGAGTGTTCCGAAGGTTGGAACAGGTTTGAATGATGTTTTAGGGTTGGTTGGCAGGTTTGGTTAAGGTCCCAGGCGCCTCAAGTGTGTTTCAGATTCTCAATGGATCGTTTTAAGTTGTAAAAACGTTGCAGATTTTGTTCCGATTGTAGAGGAATTTTACTTTTCATGTTCACGAAGAGTCAGTTGAGGAAGGTGAAATTTAAGCCTTCGCGTTCGCGAAGCGCTAAATGTTTATGCATCACGTTTGCGTGGGTGGTGTCGCGTTCGCATAGATGAAAACGAGCGGCTGAGTTTCAGTAGAGTTTATGCGTTGCGTTTGTGATAGGAGAAATGCAATCGCGAAGGCCTGCCTGTGCATAGCATCACACTCGCGAGGTATTTGACACGATTGCGTAAGAGGAAAAATTGTCATATTTATTTTATGCTTTGCGAACGCGAGGCTTTGGCTGCGTTCGCGAATAAGGAAACACCCGGGTAGACTTTTAAAAACCCAAAATTGAGGGTTTGAACCATAACTCATATTTTGGACTTGGGAGCTCGGGTGATTGCAGTTTTAAAGAGATTTTGACATGGGCGGCTTGGGTAAGTGATTCCTACTTGGTTTAGACTAATTTCCATGAATCTACACTTAAATCTATCATTTAATTTCAACGTTTTTGTGGAAATCAGGGGAAACATTCTTTGACCAAGAAATTGCGTTTTGATTGGAAATTTGACATCAGATTGGGATAATTTTGATATGGTTAGACTCGTGATTGCGTGAGGATTCTTAAAATATAAAGTTTACTCGATTTTGAGTCGTGTGCCCTAGGGGTGTTTTGGTTATTTCACCTAATTTTGTGTATTAGCTTAGAATTTAATTGTGGAATCAGTTACTTGAAGTATTATTTATATTATGCAATTGAATTGAATAGATTTAGGCTATTTGGAGTCAGATACTCGTGGCAAGAATGTGATTTTTGATTGATTATTGAGCCGACTCAAGGTAAGTGGCTTGTCTAACCTTGTGCGAGGACCTTCCGGTTAGGATATTATATATTTGATAGATGTAGTGCCTTGTGCGCAAGGTGATGAGGGCATACTTAAGCTAATTGATAGAAATTCGATTTTACTTTAAGTATTTTAATTGAGTTTATTTTTCCTGTTTTATTCTACTTGCCAATTTAGCCCGTTGTTTATTTAGAAAAGCATGTTTCGTTGATTTAATTGCCTATTTGTTAAACTGCCTTGATTGTATTATGTAAAGCATGTTAGGCTAGGATTAACTGTTTATTTGGTACGAGATGGAACATAATTGGGTATTCTTGTGTTGCTGCTCTTTGGGGACTATGGGACGGCATCCTGGGAGATCCCCCGTACATGTTTGTTGAGTTAACTGAGGTGCGGGATACAAAGAGAGCTATGACATGTATATTGAGGATACCAAGAGATTCTTGGGATACCAAGAAATCCCTAGCATATATTGAGGATACCAATAGATTCTCGGTATACAAAGAGATCCCTCGTATATATTGATATACCAAGAGATGCTCGGGATACCAAGAGATCCCAGTATGGATTGAGGGTACTAAGAGATCCTCGGGATACTAACAGATCCCTGGTTATTACCTCACATTCGTTTTAGCCTCTATTCAGTTATTGCAATCCTTACTTTCTCATATTAAATTAAATTCTTATTTTTAGCTTTCAACTGCATTGCGTATCTTATTCTATCATACCTTATATTATTATCTTATCTTAGTAGGGCTCTGACCTTCCTCATCACTACCCAACCGAGGTTAGGCTTGGCACTTAGTGAGTACCGTTGTGGTGTTATCATGTCCTTTCTACGTATGTTTTTCATGTGCAGATCCAGGTACTGCTACTCAGGCCTACCATCCTTGAGGGAGGCATTTGCTCTAGAGTCTTTGAGGTACATCTGGCGTGTCTGTAGACCGAAGAGTCCCTTTTTATTCCTGCTTTTATTATTTAGCCATTTCGTCTTTTTGTTCTTGTTAGACATTCCGGAGTTAGAGCTATGTAGTATTGATCTTGGACTTATGTATTGGTTTGATAGTTAAATACTGTGTATGTCGATCGACACTTCTAAAAGCTATTTATTCCTTTATTTCTATTTTAAACTGTTTTACTTCTGCAAGTTCTGTTTTTCTTCTACAATTTAGGCTTACCTAGTCATAGACTAGGTGCTATCACGATGGCTAATGGAGGGCGAACCGGGTTCGTGACACCCGCACCTGCATCCCTCCTCTTGTAGGTGCGCGTTTACACCAGGTGCCTACTACTTCAACTCTTCCTCAACTCCAATTTCAATCTATGAATCAACCAGAATCAACCCGGGGCCCCTGGGACCCCGTCCAATCACACCAACCAATTCCAAATCATTATGCGCACATGCTCGAGGCCTAATGGTGAAGAATATGACAAAATCTCAAGCTATGACACAATCAAAGAAATGTGGGACAAGCTTGAGGTCACATACGAAGGAAATAGCAAGGTAAATGAAACACATATCAACTTTCTAGTTCATAATTACAAGCTCTTCTCAATGAAAGAAGGAGAATCCATTAAAGAGATGTTTTCCAGATTCAGCAAAATAATTAGCGATCTAAAGGCATTTGACAAGCCCTATACCAGTAGTGATCAAGTCAGAAAAATTCTCAGAAGTTTGGCAACCACCTGGTAGACCAAAATTAGTCACACTGGAATCTCAGTATCGAAACAAACCATCCTATGATGAGCTACGAGGAGAACTCATAGCTTTCAAAAGGACGCATCTCAAGAATACTAGTCAAAAAGAGGAAATGAAAATAGTTGCATTTAAAACCTCAACTGAAATAGCTGAAAATGAAATTCAAGATGATCCTGAAGCTTTACATGAAGAGATTTCTATGCTATCAAGAAACATGGATGAATTAATGAGAAGATATAGGAATACAAATAAAGGAAGACGTCCACCAAGACGATCCAAGAAATACATTGAACAAGATAAGAACAATGGAAAGTGCTATGAGCGTGGAAGATTTGGGAACATTCAAGCAAAGTGCCCAAAACTAATAAGAATAATATCTATAGGCTTTAACAAGAAAAAATCTTTCGGAATTTGGAGTGATGAAGACAACTCAGATGATGATTAAATAACAAATCTCTACTTCATGACAATTCTAGAAAATGAAATGAACAAATCCTTAGGATGCTGGATAGATGAGGACAATTTAGATGAAGAAAACCAAAACTGTTTTTATGGCACGAGGTGAAACCATTGAGGTAAGATCTTATAACTGTGAAAGATGTAATGAATTTTAGGATATTCTTGATTTAACTTGAAAAGAGTCTCAAAAAATGATGACTGAGCTTAAGAGACTCACAAAAGAGTTAAAGACTGGACACTCAAACATGAAGTATGTGAAATTGAAAAAGAAGTACTTCAAGAAGAGTTTGAGGACTTGCAAATGCCACTAAAATGGCATGCGCATGTCCATCAATCATAGTTCTGTTAGGTCAAACAAGATGAATTACAAGTCAACTGGAAAAAGACCAGCCAGAACTAAGTCGACTAGTACTAACACAAATGAAAGACCTAAAGTTAGGTCGAAAGTTACGTGTAATTACTGTAACAAAAGTGGGCATAAGCATTTCTTTTGTCTATTTCATAAAGCAAACGTTTTAAGATAGGTTTGGAAACCAAAAAAACAATTTTGAATCTCATAACACTAACCCTCCATGACCCAGGTAAGCTTGGGTACCTAAAAAAAAGTAATCCCCTTGTTTTGAAGGAACACCGCAGAATAAGCCGCAAAGGAAAATGGTATCTAGACAGTGCGTGTTCCAGTCATATGACAGGTGACAAAAACCCGTTCAATGAAGTCACAAAATTGATGGAAGAAGTGTTAGATTTGGGGATGACTCAAAAGTCAAAATAGTTGGTACTGGAACAATTCCCTTCAAAAACAATAGTGACATCACTTAAGTTTATCTGGTTGATGGCCTCAACTATAATCTCTTGAGCATAAGTCACCTTTGCGACTCAGGATATGAGGTAAACTTTAAGATAACATGATGTGCTGCTGAAGACGAATTAGGTGAAATAGTCCTTCCTGGAAGAAGTTATGGAAATATTTATATCCTCGATAGTTTTGAAAAGATAGATGGTCATATTTTCTTAACTTCTATATCTGATGATCCATGGTTATGGCATAGGAAACTCGGTCATGCTAATATGCATTTGATAGAAAAAATTGACCAAATAGGAGTTAGTTGTTGGTCTTCCAAAACTGAATATTTGTAGTACTCATATCTGTGATGCATGTCAAATAGGCAAGCAGAACAGAAATGTTTTTAAAAATAAAGATATAGTATCTACCTCAAAACCTTTGCAATTACTTCACATGGAATTATTTGGGTCTACTCAAACTGCTAGCATAGGAGGAAAAGATATGCTTTTGTTATTATAGATGATTTTTCACGTTTCACTTGGGTAATTTTCTTATCTCAAAAATGAAGCACTAAGAAATTTTGAAGTTTTCTGCAAGAAAGCTGAAAGAGAAAAGGGATATCTAATTTCAACAATTCAGAGTGACCATGGAGAAGAATTTGAATGTAGAGCATATGAAGATTTTTGTAATGATCAAGGATACACACATAATTTCTCTACACCATGCTCACCATAACAGAATGGAGTTGTGGCACGAAAGAACAGAACTCTCCAAGATATGGCAAGAACCGTGTTGCTAGATCATTCACTGTCAAATTACTTCTGGGTAGAAGGCATAAGTATAGCATGTCACAAACTCAATCGATGCCTCATAAGGCCCATTCTAATTAAGTCTCCATATGAATTGTGGAAAGGTAAATGACCCAATATCAGTTACTTCCATCCCTTCGAAAGTAAATATTTTATCCACAATATCGGTAAGGATAATCTTTGAAAATTCGATCCAAGAAGCGACGAAGGTATTTTTATGGGCTGTTCCTTAAATAGTATATCTTTTAGAGTTTATAATAAATGCACATTATGTGTGGAAGAATCAGTACATGTTATATTTGAAGAAAATAATCCCATGGCCAAGAAAGGAATTGCTTTGGCTAATAAAGATCAAGCTCAATAAATTCAGGAGACAAACAATCTCAAGATTGACTGACATATCTGCTGTGATTGAGTCAACGGGTGAAAAGAGCAGTAATGTACAAGATCAACCAATCGAGTCTAGTATCAATGTAGTGCGGCCAAACGAATGGAGAAACGAGCTTGAATATCTCAAACGTTCATCATAGGGGATCCACATGAAGGGATGAAAACCAGGGGAGCTCTCAAAAAGAAAGAAAATAGTGCATTAATCTCTCAGTTTGAATCAAAGAAGATAGAGGAAGTGCCAAAAGACTCATGTTGGGTTCAAGATATGGAGGAAGAATTAGATTAGTTTTGTATGATCAAGTATAGAATCTAATACCCAAACCTGAAATTGTCTCTGTAATAGGAACAAAATGGGTTTTTAGAAATAAATTGAATGAGTATGGAAAGGTCGTAAGAGATAAAGCCAGACTGGTTGCTCAGGGGTACTCACAATAGGATGTAGTCAACTATGATGAAACCTTCGCTCCAGTAGCTCGTTTGGAATCCACACAAATTCTTCTAGCATACATATCATTTAAAGGATTTAGACTATTCCAAATGCATGTTAAAAGTGCTTTCTTGAATAAATTTACTGAGGAATAAGTTCATTTAAAACAACCTCCTAGGTTTGTAGATTCAAAATTTCCATATCATGTATACAAGCCTACTAAGGTGTTGTATGGACTAAAGCAAGCTCCACGTGCTTGGAATGATAGACTGAGTTCCTTTCTCATTGATAATGGATTCACAGGAAAACAAATACACAAGAGAACTGATTCAAAAAGTTGGTCTGAGTAATGCAAAATCCACTGGCACACCAGTGAGCCCTTCCACAAATCTAGACAAAGATGAGTAGGGAATTTCTGTTGATGAAACCAAATATTGTAGAATGATTGGATCACTACTGTTCATGAGAGCAAGTCGATCGGATATTATGTTTAGTGTTTGTAAATGTGCGAGGTTTCAGTCAGCTCCTAAGGAATCACACCTAACCGCAGTAAAAAGAATCATTTGTTATCTCATTGGGACTGCATCTCATGGACTATGGTATCCTTTCTCTAACTCTTTTAAATTAGAAGGATTTTCAGATGCTGACCTTGCAGGTGATAAGGACGATAGAAAAAGCACAAGAGGTACATGTAAATTACCAGGAAAGACATTAATATCTTGGAACCGTAAAAAAAAGCATCAGTTGCACTGTCCACTACTGAAGCTGAATACATCGCATAAGACAATGTTGCACACAACTACTGTGGATGTCTCATCAATTGGGTGAGTATGAACTTACGTTTAAGCCGATACAAATTTTTTTTGATAATTCTAGTGCTATTTGTCTGTCAAAAAATCATGTGCATCACTCCAGAGCAAAGCATATAGATATCAAGCATCACTTTATTAGAGATCATGTTCTTAAGGGTGACATTGAAATATCTTTCGTGGGAGCCACTGATCAGTTAGCTAATATTTTTTCTAAACCTTTATTAGAGGAGAGATTTTGTGATTTAATAATTTACTTGGCATTACGTGTTTTACTAAAATGTTTTAGGACCTATGTGTACTATTGATTTATTAAAAGTGTAATGATTGTCCTTTACTCATGCATTACCCATACCCCTACTTTTTCCCTCTCTTTTCTCTTCTTACACATCAGTTCGTCGTTCAAAGTTGGAGAGACAATCATCACGTCCTTTCAACTGACATCTTTTCCTTTTTTGTACTCAACCGCCAAAAACCTCTTCTTAAGGTGGAGAACCCTTTTCGGTCACTCTCATCATCATCTCTTCTCTAAAGCTCCGATCAAACCCTTTCCCTTCAATGGCTAAACATCCCAGAAATCCCTTTACGTCCGCCATAAAAAGCACTCATTCCAAAGCAAAACCCCCAATTATGCCCCCAAAACAGGTAGACCTGGGGTCCAATCATTGTAACGGTTTCGCCTCCTCTCAGGGAGACTTCTCTTAACACTCTCCACTGCTAGGAGAAAAAGCCCTAGGTAAATGACCCATGGAAGAACCCACTGTCTCCTCCACTCCAAAGAAATCCAAGGTTGATTTTTCTTCCTCTCTCGAATCTGACCTCAACTTCTACGACTCCCGAAATAGGGATCTTTTCATTGCTCTGAAGGACAACCCTATTGCTCAGTGAAGGATTGTTCGATCTTGATGACATGGAAGCCATCAATTGCGAGGTCAAAGACCTCTTTGTTCATCAAGGATGGGTCAAGTTTCTCTCTACTCCTCCGCCTAAGGTGTATGAACCCCTGGTAAAAATGTTCTATGCCAATCTCCGCTCTAGTAAGCCTGATAGGTTGGAATCTTTTGTGTTAGGCAAGCGCATTATTCTTGACTGTGCCATGTTTGATTCTCTCTTTCAGTGCCGTTGCATTGGTTTTCCTATGTTCAATTAAATACCTAGCCTGATGATTTTGAAATTTTGTTTGGCCAAGCCAAACAGTGTATTGTTGAGTGTCCCTCAGACTCACTTCAAAACCAGTTAGGCCCCAGTGACGTTAGGTTTGAAACTCGAGTTCTGGCCCACATTGTTGCAACTACTTTGCTTCCCTGTACTAGTTCATTTTCAACCTTCTCTCAAAGAGATACCTTCTTCATTTATTTCCCAGTGACCAAACTCAAAATCAAACTTTCCTCACGGGTCATTAATTTCATGGGCGAAAGTGCTGAAGATCCCACTAGTCTACCCTATGGCATGACAATCACTCACATTCTGGAAGCTGACCAAATTTCTCTGTCAAATTATCCCTTTGTCACTATTTCAAAGTCTCAATATTCTCGAGCCTTTGCTAGTATGGGATATGTGAATGTTAAGGGATCATGGGTTAAGAAACTCAATAGTGAAGCAACGCATACCCCAATAGAACCAAACCTTTACCCTTTGTTCCTCATCGCAGTCTTGATTTTAGAGACAAGCTTCGTGCCATTGACTCTCAACTCTCTTAAATTTAAAAAGTTCTCATAGCCATTCAGTCTACTATTGATGATATTCATGCAATTTCAAAAGAAACATGGTTTGATATGTCCAAGATTAGAGCTACAATTATGAGAGTTCGGGAGAATGCTGTCAAAGCCTTCAGGGAAATTCATGACAGGTTGGATGGAGTGAGCTTCTCAGCCAATGCTAGCTTTGAACAATTGAAGGAGGATATCTTTAATACCCTTACGTATTTTCTACACCATTAGTGTAGTTGTTTAAGATAATTTTTTTGCTGTGTTGGTTATGGGCTATTTTTTAGCCCTTGGATAATTTATTTTTTTGCTGTGCTATTTTTGTGGGCTATTTTCTCAGCCATTGGATAATTTCTATAACTTTCTTATTTAATGTTATATATTTTATTTAGTTCTTGGATTGTTCCCTCTTTGCTTGTGCCAAAAAGGGGGAGAAAAGTATATGTTGTGTCTATACAGGTATAGTACAGGTACTCTTTGGCTGGAGTCGACCCTAACCATGGACTGGTCAACTGCATAAATTGAGGGGGAGTATTATGGACGAGTCAATTGCATCAATTGAGGGAGTAACATACAGGGAAGTCAACTAGTGTTTACACCTATATATTATTTTGTCATCATCAAAAAGGAGGAGATTGTTCGATCTAGTGTTAGTGATGCAAATAGTATATCTCGGTAGGAAATAAATCACAGGAGAACAAGAAATCAAAAAAATACTACAAGATCATTGAAGTCAATATCGATGCCTAAGGAAAGAAATCAATCAGCAAGAATGTTGCAAGCCTAATCTTACGGCATGAATCATGGCCAACACATCCTGAAGATCGAAGATCCTCTAAATATTGCTTAGCGACTAATTTTAAAAAAACCAACAATCAAAGAAGCAAGCCTTCTTTATTTACAATTGTTAAAGGAAAGACATAAAAAAAATCAACGGTTAGCTATCTTATTCTTGGAAAGAATCAATCTCTTTCCAAGGTCAAATCTCTTGGGTTGTCAAGCCTCGATCTTCATCAAAGTATTAATACCCAGACTTAACCTTGGTCACATATACTTTGATCAAACAAAAAACCCTCTCTTTTCTACTGCAAACAAATATTGTAGTTCACTAAGATCTATTATGTAGCAAATCAGAGAAAAAAGAGAGTATAACACTAGTGAGGCATTGTATAAAAAAGAAACGAGTTTTAGAGGAACTGTGTTATCAATTCATTTCCACTGCTCTCAGATAAATTTATTTACTAAAGAGAACTCCCTTACAACGCGATGGTACTGGACTAGGATTCATATTGAATCCGAACCAGTATAAAAATTTTGGTGTCTTTAATTCCTGCACTTACTTTCTACATTTTACTTTATGCCATTATAACTACTGAGTTATTATATCCAATCGAATATTTGATAAACTAGTCGATTAATAGGAGATTAAGTTTAAAAATATATAATTCATCCCCCCTCCTCCCCTCTTGTACTTTCAAACTCAAATGTGGTTTTGAAAATGGGTGCTCATTGGTTTCCTAATATAGAGTAGAAATCAAGTTATAGTGCATGTCTACTACATTTTGCATCAGGTCGGGAGAAGAAGCATCCTTACAGATGGGAATTTTGAATTGCCATGCCCAAAGTTAGACTAATGCTGCAAATGGGGTACACATTTATTTTTACTGGACCTAAATGATCCTTAACGAGCGTATATGGTAGCAGACAATTGGGTGACCTCATTGGATATGGTTCAACCATGTTACATTTAGCTTTACTGATTTTCTAAATTGATCTTCATTGAATACTCAGCTTAATTTTACCAACTTGTAAGATAAACTTGAAAGTGATAATCTGATTTGTCTTCCATAATTACTCGACTGGATATTTGGAGCTTGTTACCTTTTGGTCTTTGCTTTTTCGGGGGAACAATACTCAGAGATTCTAAAAAATATGTACATTTTATATACTTCTGTGATCACGAGCTAAAAGTGATCTTTGCCCAATCTTAATCTGAATAAGTCGCACCTAATTCGTTAAATAACATTTTTTACCTTTTAAAACAACTTGATTGGTGGTGAATGCAAACTGCTGTCACCACCAATCTCTTCACTTAATCATTCTAAACAGGAAATATGAAATGAAACAACATGTAATAGTCATAGAAGCCTATCAAATATAGGAATGGCTTGTCGAGACTAGAAAAATGGCTCCACCTCCCATGAGAGTATTCCTCTGCAGAAATGGTTGTCCTACTATTGTTACATGAATGCGAGGTATTCAACGATGCAAGATTAATAAGGATTGTATTTGAGTTGAAGGATTAGTGTGGACATTTGTACACAAAGCTATGTCCAATTTACTAAAGCCTAGTAGTGCAGTCACAGTGGAAGTACGATCGCGTAATTTGGACTTGAGACTGCGAGTCCAGAGATGCACGGCCGTACAAAAAAATGTGTGGTCAACAAAATGAGATGTTAAATTTTGTACTATGTAAAAGAGTTAGAGTATTATTTCACATTTGGTCTTTGGGAGCTCGGTTTGCGGCATTTTTTCGTGAAGTTTTCAAGAAGATGAAAATTTTATGTGTGAGGGGGGGGGGGGGGGATTTCTTAATGTTTCATGACGTTAATTTTTTTTGTCTGAACATCAATTCGAGGTCAGATTTGAGTCAAACTTGTATGATTAGACTCGTAATTGAATGTGTTATTGGATTTTGTGAGTTTTTTTGGGTTTCGAGGTGCGGGCCATAGTTGGACTTTTGAGATGATTTTTGGGCTTTTGATTAAGGACTCGACCATTATCATTTGGAATTGTTTCCTTTGGATTATTTGATATATTTGTGTTTCTTTTGGCTAGTTTCAAGTCATTCGATGGTCGGTACGCACGGGATGACATTTTTAGAGCATCATTTGCTTGCTCGGTATTGGATTTGGCTTGTTCTAGGTAATAAAACTTCTAAACTTGGTGATGAGGTTATGAGATCCCGAATTACGTGTTAGGTGATTGGTATTGAGGTGACACACATGCTAGGTGATAAGCATGTGGGTGTCCACCGTATGAATCGTGATTCGGTCATTCTGTGGTACTGTGTAGTTATCCGATCTTACCTGTAACTAAGAAGTTTCTACGTACTGGAGCTATTGATATGTGATCCATGTTAAAATCCATGTCTAGGCTACATGCTTATCTTTTTAGGACCTACTGAGATAATTTATGCTGCTGAGCTATCTGCTTTTATTGCATTACATACTCAATCATATGAATTCATATCTCAATGTCTGTTACTATTTATTGATACATCACATCATTATTTTTGGGGCTGATATTTCATGAATTGAGAGCCTAGAGACTAGAGAGATTGAATAATAAGTGATGTCGATGGTCTGATCTTAAGATATTGATGCTATAGCATGTGAGTTGTCTGCGTGAATTTTGATATTGATATTATAGCACATGAATTGTCCATGCAGATTATAAAGCTTGGGCTTAAGGAGTCCCTCCAGAGTCTATATACTGCCAGTAGAATATTTTTTATTTTTGTATATGGAAAGTTTAACCTTTTATTCTTATTTCGAAAATATTTTGTGACATATACTTGTATGGGTCCAAATTTGACCAATGATGACCATCTATGAGCACGAAGAATGACGGGTTTCCTCTGATTTGATATCCTGTGAGAGACGACCTAAAGGCAGACGAACAATTGTATGATCCTTGCAATGGCGTAGGCCCACTAGGGACATTAAGAATATTCCTTTGAATTTTGCTTATACTTTGTCTTTTAGTGCTTAGAAGGTTTTGATTCCTTGTATATAAAGGGGAGTAATAACCTTGTAATGCTGGTCCCGGAATCTTACGAACGAGAAGTCTTCATTTTTATGGATCATTCCATATATAGATTATTATACTTAGCTAAGATTTACCCCTTTATCTTCGAATGATCTTTTCAGAAGGGTATTAATAACTTGAGTCAAATAATTTGGCGCCATCTGTGGAGATTTCTATAGATAAAATCGTAGTTTTCATCTAGATTCTCAAGAGAAGTAATCATTTTTCTTCAGCTTCATAAAAATCGACTATGGTGGGAAAAGGAGTAGCGAGGCAAAAGTCGATATGGATGTCACAAAAAACCTCATGAGTTCCCTCAGTGAAGCCAGTGGAGAAGACAATGAAAATACAACACTAAGTGCCGCACCTGAGAGAGAGATCCCACCTCCCCGGCATGGGGATCTAACAATCCTGTGCGAAAGGGAAACCTAAATATCAAGAGTAGGAAGAATGTCACCGACTTTCACAAGGCTACTAGAAGAATTGCTGACATATACCTTGATTTACATGCTCGAGAAACCCGTTCAGAGAGATACCGAAGACAAGTCACCCGCAGTAGTCGCAGATGAGCCAAACACTATACGAACAGGTAACGTCCGTGCTATTGCCAATACACGCAATGATGAGCTCCTGACCATGCTAAAGAAAATGGAAGAGATGGGAAATGATAACAAAATGCTCCACGGCCAGATGAAGGAATATCGGGAAAGGGTCGATAAAATACCAAGCGCTTCGAAGTTGTTACCAAAGCGCGATGTGGGTCAGTTCGTCGAACAACTATATAGAAAAAGGGAAGCTCCCCATTCTATTCCAAAAACCATCAAAATTCTGCCATATATTAAAATATATGATGGTACCATTGACCCAGAAAATCACTTGATCCCTTTCGTTACTGAGGTAAAAGGTAACGATTTATCAATGGAATAAGTGTCGTCTGTACTACAGAAAAAGTTTGGAGAAACTCTGATAGAGGGAGCTTTGATATGGTATTCCCAACTATCATCGCGGTCGATATCAATGTTTGAAGAAATTATAGGTAAGTTCGCCACCACCCACGCTGCAGCGAAAAAGGAAGAGGCCCGGATCAATGATATCTTTGCCATTGAGCAAACGATAGGCGAGGGACTTCGAGTCTTCTTAGCCCGATTCAACAGGGTAAGAATGAGCTTACCGAACCTGTATGAGGGAATGGCATAGTAGCCTTCAAAATGGGCTAAACAGAAACGGATCGAAAGCAACCAAAAAACTACTAAGAAGACTGATGAAATACTCACTACCATGAGGGAAAAGATCGGAAATGCCTATTATGCCAATGTAAGGGTGTACGAGAATGACCTGAATGGCCCGCTCCAATGATTAACATCAGTCTAGACCGAGGCAAGGAGATATTGTTTCAAGGAGAGTCGAAGGTATCAGCCACTGCATTTTAATCAAGAAATGCACCAGCCCTATATTCGAACCTCCAATCCACCTCCTCTATGACATGTGACGTCGTACCTCAATAGCCGCTCCCCAAAGCAAAAGAGGTATTCCCCCACTATTATCCGCTCTTAACAATTGTGTTTCTCCTTTAGAAATAGTGTACGATCTAGAAAAGCTCGGCATGAATGTGTAGTGGCCATAAATAATGAAGTATGATCCGAGCGCTAGGGGATCAAATGTTCTATGTGAATTCCATCAGGAAAGAGGGCACAAGATTCATGATTGCATAGGACTATGGCAAGAAGTGGTAAGAATATTAAACCAGGGATACCTGAAAGAACTGTTGAGCGACCGAGGAAGGGCCAATTTTGCTCGTGGACGTGAATAACCCTTGGGACCTCCAAAACCACCATCACCATCATGTACCATACAAATGATTATTGGTGGCGGCAATGAGACGATAATAAACCATGTGAAATTCACCACCACACATAAACTCAAACGGACGGTTGCCCATGAACGATACAACGACTTCGAAGACAATATCATCATCGATATATCTGATACCGACAGTTTGTCTTTCCATCACTATGATGCTTTGGTTATAACTTTACACATTGCTAATACTGGTGTAAAAAGAATAATGGTGGATAACGACAGTGGTATGTGCATTGTTCATCCACGAGTTTTCATGCAGATGAGGCTCGAGGATAAAATAATACCATGATGCATAACACTAATGGGTTTTAATAATACAGTAGAGCGAACCTTTGGGGAAATAGTGTTTCATATTCTATCAGGGGGAGTCACCCTGGAAACAACATTCCACGCCATGAACCAAGAAATCTCCTACAACGCCATCATAGGAAGACCATGGATACAAGCCATGCACGCTATTATGTCGAGATTCTATAAAGTAATTAAACACCCCTTGGGGCATGTTCAGCACTTGAGGCAAGCCATACATTGCCTAAGAATGCTATCGGATAGCCCAAGACTGCACGTACACCAAGCAAGTAAAAGGGGAAACTGCGGAGGCACAACAATAAGCCATGTGGGGAACCAAA
The DNA here is from genome assembly GCA_034376525.1 of Nicotiana benthamiana. NCBI lineage: Eukaryota > Viridiplantae > Streptophyta > Magnoliopsida > Solanales > Solanaceae > Nicotiana > Nicotiana benthamiana. Next base: position 5,115,517 of record CM067333.1, on the reverse strand, counting down.
GCCAACACATAAGTAGAAATAATCAAAGACCCAAATATCGTAGAATCTTGCAAACAAACCATAGAAGATCTTGATCCTGTTTAACTGGACCATACATATAACATGAGAAAGGCCTATGTCGAACATAACCTCTCGGAACCATGTATGTATCGTGAGTTCTTGACTAACAATGCTGATTTGTTTTCCTTTTCCCACTCAGATATGACAGGGATCCCAAGAGATATCACCACACACAAGCTGAACGTTGACCCTCTCTATCCTCCAGTAAGTCAAATGAGGAGAAAATGCAATGCTTCCATTAATGAGGTGATCAGTGAAGAAGTTGATAGATTACTCTCCAATGGTTCAATCAGGGAAACAAAATACCCCCAATAGGCCGCCTATGTGGTCATGGTGAAAAAGAAGAACGGGCAATGGCGGATGTGCATTCACTTCACTGACTTAAACGAAGCATGCCCGGAAGATTCCTTCCTGCTACCGCACATCGATCAACTCATCAATGCAACAGTAGGACACAGATTATTGAGCTTCCTCGATGCCTATTCTGGCTACAACCAAATCCTAGTGGCCGAAAAAGATCAAGAAAATACCTCATTCATCACTCACTGAGGCACGTACTACTAAAAGGTTATGTCGCTAGGAATCAAGAATGCAGGTGCGGCATATAAAAGGTTAGTCACCAAGAAGTTAAAGTAACAACTCGGTAAGACCACGGAAGTTTACATGGACGACATGCTGGTGAAATCAACAAAGAAAGAGAATCACATTTGCCATCTGAAGAAGGCCTTTGAGATATTGAGGCAATACAGGATGAAATTGAATCTATAAAAAATATGCCTTCGGCATAACTTCAGGAATGTTCATGGTTTCCTAGTATCACAACGGGGTATAAAGGTAAACCCAAACTAGATCAGAGCCATCGAAGGGATACCAGAGGTATGAACCGGCAAAAAGCAGGTGTAGAAACTAACAGGGCGAATAGCCGCCCTATCAAGGTTCATCTCATATTCGTCAGATAGATTCCACAAATTCGTCAATGTGTTAAAGAAAGATCACGGTCTGCAATAGAATGCAGAATGCATCGACGCATTGAGGAAACTAAAGACATGCCTATCTTCGCCACCCCTACTCGTCAAGGCAAACCCAGGTGAATGTTTGCATGTATATCTAGCGGTCTCCAATGTCGCCGAAAGCGCTGTCTTGGTCTGCAAAAATCAAGGTACGTAATATTTGATTTATTATATGAGTAAAAACCTAATCGATTCCGGAACAAAGTACCCTTATCTTGAAAAACTAGCTTTGGCATTAGCCGTAGCTTCACGAAAGCTTAGACCATATTTTCAATGTCACCTCATAAAAGTGGTGACAACCTTACCCCTAAGGGGTATCCTACACAAACCTGAATTATCAGGTAGATTGGCTAAATGGGCCATAGCACTAGTGAGCACGACATAACATACCAACCGCGAACTGCCATTAAGTCGTAGGTGCTCGCAGATTTCATCGCTGATTTTAGTGGCAAAATGTTGCTGAAATAAAGCAGGAATCACTCCGCGCTTCCACATATACCAATATCCGGGTCCTCTACATAGATGTTGCTTTTAATTCCTGAGGATGAGGACTGAGAATTATCCTCGAAGTTCCTTCGGGAAAAATAATTTTCCAGTACTTATGATGCCCTGAGATAACTAATGACGAGGTCGAGTACGAAACTGTGATTGTAGAATTTAAATTAGCCATCAAATATGACACCCACTGACTCATCCCCATTATGGCTCTCAACCTGTGGTGAACCAACTCACCCGGACATTCCAAATCAAAGAACATAAACTACAAAAGTACTAGTCAAAAATTCACAAACTGCTGCAAGAATTTAATAAATGCTGCCTCGACCAAAATTTTTCTTAAGATATTCAATTGCTTTTTGGGATATTCTGGAGTTCCAACAAGATTTATGTCATCAACATAAACTACAATTACAACAAATTCTGACACCATTTTCTATATAAAACTACATGGACAAAATACATCAGTTATGTAACACTCATTCAGCAAATATCCACTAAGGCGAATACCATATGCGCTTAGATTGCTTTAAATTGTACGAAGATCTTTGTAATTTGATTGAATACATTTCTCGAGATTATGAATTCACTTCAGGAATTTTAAATGCTTCGAGGATTTTCATAAAAAATTCATTATCAAGTGAACCGTACAGATAAGTTGTAACTACATCCATTAGATGTATTTCAAGCTTTTCATGTAGTGCTAAACTGATGAGATATCAAAATGTTATGGAATCCACAAAAAGTGAATATGTTTTATCAAAATTAACTCCAGGTTGTTATGAGAATCCTTCTGTATTAAGGCAAGCTTTGTATCTTTTAGTTTCATCTTTATCATTTTTTTATGCACAAAAACCTATATATGACCAACTGGCATTTGGACTATTGGTCAAAAGACCTCTGTTTTAGTAAGCCTTTTTCTATTTTGGCCAATCAGATCTTTGTCGACATTCTTTGATAGATCAGGGTTCAAGATCCTCACTATCTTACATAATATGAAGTGCACTATTATACGCAAAAACATTATCCACCACTATTTCCGATTGATTTAAATTAATCCCATCATCTCTGTAGAACTTATTGAAATTTCCCCACTCACTTGAACCTCAAGTTCATTGATTTCTTAAAAAATCTCAAAGCTAATCAGACCGTAGAACCCAAAGGCCTACCATGCTTCAGGCGGGCTTTAGGTTCACTAGCTTTCTTGCTAGTAGATTGTAATGACCCGACTGCTTTTTTTAATTTCTAGACCTTAATCCCCTAAATATGATTTTCCATACGTGCTTCTAGTGTTATATGTATTGCGAGGATGGTTAGTTCAGAATTTGGAAGGGTTCTGATTAAAATCGAAACACTTGGTCCCTTAAGGTTTGCTAAAAAGGTCAAGTTTGACTTCGGCCAATATTTTTAGCAAATGACCTAGGAATCAGGATTTGATGGTTCTAATGAGTTCGTATGATTTCGGATTTGGGCGTATGTTCGGATCTAGTTTTGGATGACCCGAGAGCGTTTTGGCGCCTAATAGTGAAAATTGGTTCTTTGAAGGGTTTTAAGTTCTTTAAATTTGGTTCGAAGCAGGTTTTGGTGATATTAAGGTCTGAATTAAATTCTGAGACGTGTAATAGTCCTGTAGTGCCATTTAAGACTTGCACGCAAAATTTTGTGTCATTCCTAGTAGTTTAAGTTTGTTTCGGCGCATTTGGGAGTAAATGGAAGAACTTGAGGTTCATGGTTTTGATTCAATTTATTTGGGGTGTGGTTATTATTTTTAATGTTGTTTAGTGCATTCGGAGAGTTCAAGCGAGTCCGTTTTATGATTTTAAACTTGTTGGTATTTTCGGACTGGGCTTCAGGGGCCCAGGGTGGAAATCGGATAAGGCTTAGACCATGTTTAGACTTGGAAAACATCAATTGAAGCACCAATTTTTTGGTGTCATCGCACCTGCGAGGCTAGGGTCGTAGGTGGTAGCTCGCAGAAGTGATCAAGGCCTTGCAGAAGCGGCCAAGGAAGGGCAGCCTAGGATCCACAGGTGCGCCCCACACTAGAAGAGGGAACCCATCCACAGAAGTAGAGCTAGCTATCTGTAAAAGTGATGTTGCAGGTCTTGCGACCGTAGGAGCGGAATCGTTGGAGATAGTGAGCTCTTTTAAAATAGGACTTAAGGTATTTTTGCTCATTGTCCATTGTTGGACGATTCTTGGAGCTCTTAGAGAGAAAATTTCACTTAGCACTTTGAGTTAATAATTTCTATACAATATGAATTAAATACATAGTTTATAGATAGATTATAACATTTAAAATAGTAAAAATCATGGGTTTAGTTGAAAAACTAGGTTTTTAATACAAATTAGATTTAATCGCAAATTTGTTATGAAATTAGTAAAAGTAATATATTTGAGTTCATGAGGTTATGGTTAACAACTTTCTTCAACAATTTCGGAATCCGGTCACGTGGGCCTAGAGGTAAATTTTAGGAATCTTTCATTTAGGGTTAGGTAATTACTACAATAGTTGGAATATAGAATTTGAACATGTAATGATTACTTTATATACCATTTGAGTAGTTTTGGATTGTCCGACACCAAATTTGAGGGTTTGAGCACAATCTTGGACCGGGAAGTAGATTTTGAGGCGAGGTAAGTCTCTTCTTTTAACCTTGTAAGAGGGAATTAACCCCATAGGTGAATAAATTAATATGTGCTGCTATTTGTGGGGGATACGTGTGCATGAGGTGGCGAGATTTCATAAGTAGCTACTATTCATGCTTATGTACGGATAGTTTTAGGTTTACATCATGCTTTATGGACACTGTTATTTGATTATGTTTGTTAATTTTATTGAATAGGGCTAAGGTTGAGGATTTTAGGATCTCAAAAAATTTAAATTTGAATTTCTTTGTTTTGGGTAGAAAGTGAAGGATATTATGGTAACTTGAGAAATTTATATTCAACAGTGTCACAAGTATTTTTCCTTAGTGGGGTAATTTTTCCACTACTCTCATGGGGATGGGCCACTGATGGACACATCTATGGTTCATGTCGTTCGACCTTCGAAAGTGCACACAGTTATGTACATGTATATCTGGATTGGACGGTACGTCTTCGGCATAATTCGTGCATGATAAAAAAATTAGAGGTCCCTCTATATTTGATACAAATTCATTGGCTTGAGAAATTACATGTTTTGAATAAGGGAATGATTCGGTTCTTACTAATGGTTAAAGGATTGTTTATTTATTTCTTACTCTGAGTTCTATTGTAAGTTGTATCTATCATGTTGAATTAAAATTTCATATTATTATATTGTTGGCCTTTAGTAAGTGTCAAAGTCGACCCAGAGTTACTACTTTCTTCGAGGTTAGACTAGATACTTACTGGGTACATGTTGTTTATGTACTCACGCTATACTTCTGCACTTAAATGTGTAGGATATGAGGTAGGTACATCTGGATATCAGTCCCACGCTCACACTTGATTACCACTTCGAGACTTCACGGTGAGCTGCCTTCCGAGCTGTACTACTGCAGCTGCAGAGTTTCTTTTGCTTATATATTTTTTCTATTTCACTTAGACAATAGACTACTATTCTTTTGTATATTACTAGAATGCTTGTACACATGTGACACCAGGTCTTGGAACACACTAGTAGATTTATGATTTTGGGTTTCATTTCTATGACTATTATTACACTCAGTTTCTTTCATTTTATTATTTTACATCTGTCATTTCCTAAATCTTTCAAATTAAGGAAAGTTTAGTTTCTTGAAAATCTATTGCAAAAAGAAATCATGTGGTTAGTTCACTATCAGCTTGCCTAGCGGTGGCGTTGAGTGCCATCACGGGTTATAATAGAATTGGGTCGTGACATAAATGGTCTTGCTAGGATATCTATTTGGATATACACATTCTTTGCAGGGATATATGACTTAATTATCCTTTTTGAATCAGTAAACGCGTCTGACATTTGATTTGCTATATGTTGTAAATATGAAACTTTTGGACCTTTTGATTACATATAGGGGTACGTGGATCAAAATGAGAAAATTTTGAAACTTTACACATAATTTCTCTTTGGATTTCCTTTTTCTATCCCCTCAAATCTACAATTTGCAAATCAAACAGTAAATAAATCTTCAATCAATGGTTCAATATAGTGAATAATAGAGAGTGGTTAAAACCTAATATATATTCCTAAACTTCTTTTGGTGCCTATCTTACTACGTTGTGGTGGTGCTACCGGCACATATACAACACATCCAAAAATTCATAGATGGGCAATGTTTGGTTCATGACAAAAAATTAATCATGACGAAGAATATTTATTATAATGTATCGGTATGAGACGGATAAGTGATGCTGCAAGAAAGATATCATGGCCCCAAAGAGTAGTGGACAATTTTATTTTCATAAGTAGTGTTCTTTCTATCAATTGCAAGCATTTAATAAATGACTATGCAATGCCATTTTGAGTATGAACATATGCTACAAGATGTTAATCTTTTTTCACAACTAATAGACAATAGTCATCAAAAGCTTGAGATGAGAATTCCCCAGCATTATCAAGGTGAATAGCCTTTATAGCAAACTCTGGGAATTGTGATCTTAATCGAATTATATGGGCTAATAGCTTTGTAAACGCCAGGTTGTGAGATGATAGCAGTCATACATGAGACCATCTTGAAGATGCATCTATTAGGACCATATAATATCTAAACAACTTACTTGATGGGTGGATAGGTACACATATATCCCCATGTATTCATTTTAATAAGGCATGGGATTTAACGCCAACCTTCATTGGTGATGGTCTAGTGATCATTTTGCCTTGATAACAAGCATCACAAGAAAATTCATTATTTATAAGAATCTTCATGTTCTTTAACGGATGGCAACTCAAATTTTCAGTAATTTGTCTCTTCATTATTGATTCAGGCTAGCCAGAATGGTCATGCTAAAGCAAAAAAAATATTTGATTAGTAAACTTAGTGTTCTTCAACTGTACTAATATTTTAATATTATAAGCGAGAAGATAAAGTTGATAGCTTTTCTATAATGCACTTTTTATCAAAAACATTCTTCATAATACAAAGATATTCTATATTCATTTCATCTATTGTCTCAACATGATACCCATTTCAGTTGATATCTACTCAACAAGTTTCTTTGGGAGTTGGAGGAGAATAATGCATTGTCTATAATAAGTTTTGTTTCCTTAGCTAGAAATATAGTGGCTCTTCCGGAGCCTTCAATCAAACTTATATTACCAGAAATGATGGAAATATTTTCTTTTTCCTTATGCAAATAAGAAAAGTATTTTTGATTATTTAATATGGCATGACTATTTCCACTATGAATTACACAAATAACTTCATAATTTGTCTTTGATCCAAACATAGTTTGAGGATTATCCATATTCTTCAAAATGGCATAAATAAAATAAATATGATTGTAAACATCATTATCAAAGTATAAATTTTATTTATGTACAAACATTACATAATCATACTATTTATTACAAACAACAATAAGTAGAATATTTACATTTCTACATATCATCACCAATCATACGAGTTGTCGGATTTTGAGACGTGGGCCACTTTGGGTGAATTTTGGGATTTTGGTATAATTTTATCGCTTTTGGTCAGACTCGGGATTTTTGAAGGCCGATTTTAGAGGCAAGGACATCGGGGAATATGGATTTGACTGACTTGAGTAAGTAATGATTGGAAATCTTGTCCCGAGGGTATGAAGCCCAGTATTTCACATCGTTTCACCATTTTGAGGTTACACACATACTGGATGACGAGCGTATGGCCGTGCACCATTGGAGATCGTTGTGACTTGGTCTGTCCCATATCAACTATTAAGTTGCGTAATTAATTGAAAACTATTTGATAATTATGTGTTTTAGAATGAATTTCTATAATTTGGGTTGAATGCCATATTTGGACCTCGTGACAAATTGTTTGCACCCTTAGGGTTTCCTTTTCTTATATTTTCCTTACTATTTTGATTTAAGATCTGTACTTAGACATGTTTGTTTTACTAATTTCATAACTCAGTCTTTATTACTCTGTTTTGATGCATAAAATGATATTTTGGGCTGAACCCAATATTTTACTGATATACCGAGTGGCTTGAGAGGTTTCTAACCAAGTGAGTCCTAGAGCTGTGATATGAGGATATTATAGGATCGGGTTGTACGCCACTGTATGTTGTTACTGATTTGTCATTATGAGAGGCCGGGGGCCTAGTTGATTTACGCCACGAGGTGGCTTGTTATTGCGCTTGAGATGTAAGAGCCCCTCCAGAGTCTGCAAAACCATAGTGAGCATGTGTACCCTGAGTGAGTGATATTATGTTATGCCCGATGGGCTGTCCTTGATTCATGTTGTGCCCGAGGGGCTGTTTACATGTTCTTAAGGGTGACATAGAAATATCTTTTGTCGGAACCACTGATAAGTTAGCTAATATTTTTTCTAAACCTTTATTAGAGGAGAGATTTTGTGATTTAATAAATTACTTGGCATTACGTGTTTTACTAAAACGTTTTAGGACCTATGTATACTATTGATTTTTTACATGTGTAATGATTGTCCTTTACTCATGCATTACCTATACCCCTACTTTTTCCCTCTCTTTTCTCTTCTTTCACATCAGTTTGTTGTTCAATGTTGGAGAGCCAATCATCACGTCCTATCAACTGAAACCTTTTCCTTTTCTGTACTCAATAGTCAAAAATCTCTTCTTAAGGCGGAGAACACTTTTCAGTCACTCTCATCATCATCTCTTATCCTATGCTCCAATCAAACTCTTTCCCTTCAATGGCTAAACATCCCAGAAATCCCTCTGCCTCTGCTAGAAAAAGCACTCATTCTAAAGCAAAACCCCCAACTATTCCCCCAAAACATGTAGAACTAGGGTCCGATCACTCTAAGGGTTTCATCTCCTATCAGGGAGTCTACTCTGAACACTCTGCATTCGTAGGAGAAAAAGCCCTAGGTAAACGACCCATGGAATAAACTCCGATCTCCTCCACTCCAAAGAAATCCAAGGATGATTTTTTTTCCTCTCTCGAATCTGACCTCAACTTCTGGGATTCCCCAAATAGGGATATTTTCATTGCTCTGAAGGACAAGCCTATTGCTCATGGAAGGGTCATCGATCTTGATTACAAGAAAGACATCAAGTGCAAGGTCAAAGGCCTCTTTGTTCATCAAGGATGGGTCAAGTTTATCTCTACTCCTCCGCCTAAGGTATATGAAGCCCTGGTAAAAATTTTCTATGCCAATATCTGTTCTAGTAAGCCTGATAGGTTGGAATCTTTAGTGTTAGGCAAGCATATTATTCTTGATTGTTCCCTGTTTGATTCGATCTTTCAATGTTGTTGCACTGACTTTCCTATGTTCTTTAGAAACACCTGGCCTGATGATTTTTAAATTTTGATTGACAAAGCCAAATAGTGTATTGCTGAGTGTCCCTCTAATTCACTTCCAAACTAGTTAGGTCCCAATGATGTTAGCTTTGAAACTCGATTTCTGGCCCACATTGTCGCAACTACTTTGCTTCCCCGTACTAGTTCTTTTTCAACCTTCTCTCAAAGAGAAACCTTCTTTGTTTATTTCCTGGTGACCAAACTCAAAATCAAACTTTCTTCCCGGTTTATCAATTTCATGATCGAAAGTGCTGAAGATCCCACTAGCCGACAATCGCTCATATTTTGGAAGCTCATCAAATTTCTCTGTCAAAATATCCATTTGTCACTGTTTCAAAGTCTTAAAACTATCGAGACTTTGCTAGTATGGGATATGTGAATGTTAAGGGATCCTGTGTTAAGAAACACTATAGTGAAGCAAAGCATGCCCCCCTATAGAGCCCAACCCTTCACCCTTTGTTCCACATCCCAGTCCTGGTAGTCCTGAATTTGGTGACAAGCTTCATGCCATTGACTCTCAACTCTCTGAAATAAAAAATCTTCACACAGCCACTCAGTCTACTGTTGATGACATTCATGCCATTTCAGAGAGAACATGGTCTGATGTGTCCATGATTAGAACTGCAGTTCTCAAACTCAGGGAGAATGCTGTCAAATCCTTCAAGAAAATTCATGACAGGTTGAATGGAGTGAGCTTCTCAGCCAATGCTAGCTTTGAAAAATTGAAGGAGGCCATCTGTAATACCCTTACTTATTTTTTACGTTGTTGGAGTAGTTGTTTAAGACAATTTTTTTGTTGTGCTGGCTATGGGCTATTTTTTAGACCTTGTATAATTTATCTTTTTGCTGTGCTATTTTTGTGGGCTGTTTTATCAGCTATTGGATAATTCATATAACTCTCTTGTTTAATATTATATATTTTTTTAGTTCTTGGATTGTTCCCTCTTTGCTGATACCAAAAAGGGGAGAAAGGTATATGTTGTATCTATACAGGTACAGTACAGGTACTCGTTGGCAGGAGTCGACTCTAACCATGGACTGGTCAACTGCATATATTGAGGGGGAGTAACATGGACTAGTCAATTGCATTTATTGAGGGGAAGTAACATACAGGAAGTCAACTGGTGTTTACACCTATATATTATTTTGTCATCATAAAAAAAGAGGAGATTGTTAGATCTAGTTTTAATGAGCAAATAATATATCTTTGTAGGAAATTAATCACAGGTGAACAAGGAACCAAGAAGATACTACAAAATCATTGAATTCAATTTTGATTCCTAAGGAAACAAATCTATCAGCAAGGATGTTGCAAGCCTAATCTTAATGCATGAATCATGAACAAGACATTCTAAAGATTGAAGATCCTGTAAATATTTCTCAGCGGAAAATTTCAGAAGAACCAACAATCAAGGAAGCAAGCCTTCTTTATGTACCACTGATAAAGGAAAGATATAAAAAAAGCCACGGTTAGCTATCTTATTTTTGGAAGGAATCAATCTCTTTCTAATGATCAAATCTCTAGGGTTGTCAAGCCTCGATATTCATAGAAGTATTTATACCCAGCCTTAACCTTACACACATATACTTTGATCGAACAAAAACCCTCTTTTTATAGTTCACTAAGATCTGTTATGCAACAAGCCAGAGAAAAAAAGAGATTATAACACTGGTGAGGCATTGTATAAAAAAGAAACGAGTTTTAGAGAAACTGTGTTATCAAGTCATTTCTACTGTACTCGAAGAAATGCATTTATTAAAAAAAACTCCCTTGCAATCCAAGGGGATTGGACAAGGATTCACATTGAACTCGAACCAGTATAAATATTCTAGTGTCTTTAATTCCTGCACTTGGTTTCTACATTTTACTTTCTATCATTATAACTGCTGAGTTATTATATCTAGTCGGCTATTTGATAAACTAGTTTATTAATAAGAGATCAAATGTGGTTATGAAAATGGTTGCTCATTGGTTTCTTAATATAGAGTAGAAATAAAGTTATAGTGCATGTCTACTACATTTTGCATCAGGTCGAGAGAAGAAGCATCCTTATAGATAGGAATTTTGAACTCCCATGCCCGAAGGTAGACTAACACTGCAAATTGGGTAAACGTTTATCTTGACTGGACCTAAATGATCCTTAACAAGTGTATGTGCTAGCAGACAAGTGGTTGACCTCATTGGAGATGGTTCAACCATGTTACGTTTAGCTTTACTTGTTTCCTAAATTGATCTTTATTGAATAATTAGCTGAATTTTTGCAACTTGTAAGCTAAACCTGAAAGTGATATCTGATTGGTCTTCCATAATTAGTCGACTGGATATTTGGGGCTTGTTACCTTTTGGTCCTTGATTTGCCGAGAAACACCACTCAGATCTTCTAAAAAATATGTAAATTTTATATATTTATGCAATCACGTGCTAAAACTGATCTTTGCCAAATCCTAGTATGAATACTTCACACCTAAATTCGTTAAATATCATTTTTTTACCTTATAAAACCACTTGATTGGTGGTGAATGCAAACTATTGTCACTACCAATCTCTTCGCTTAATAATTCTAAACGGGAAGTGTGAAATGAAACAACACGTTATAGTCATAAAAGCCTATCAAATACAGGAATGGCTAGTCGTGCCTTGAAAAATGGCTCCACCTCCTTTGAGAGTAGTCCTCCGCAGAAATGGTTGTCCCCCTATTGTTACATGAATGCGAGGAACTCAATGATGCATGATTAATAAGGATTGTATTTGAGTCGAAGGATTAGTGTGAACATTTGTACATAAAGTTATGGCCAATTCAGTAAAGACTAGTAGTGCAGTCATTGTGGAAGTACGATCGTGCAATTTGGACTTGAGAACGCGAGACCTGGGATGCGTGGTCGCAAAAAAAATGTGCGGTCAGCATAATGAGATGCCAAATTTTGTACTATATAAATGAAGGTTAGAGTATTATTTCACATTTGGTCTTTGGGAGCTCGGTTTTGCGGCAATTTTTTGTGAGTTCTTCAAGAAGATGAAATTTTTTTTTGTGAGGGGGGGAGGGGGGGGGGGGGGGGCCTTAAAGTTTAATGATGTGAATGTTTAATTTGAACATTGATTGTAGGTCGGATTTGAGTGAAACTAGTACGATTGGACTTGGATTTTATGAGTTTTGTCGGGTTCTTAGGCGCGAGCCCGAGTTGGACTTTGAGATGATTTTTGGACTTTTGATTAAAGACTCGACCTTTATCATTTGTAATTGTTTCCTTCGGATTATTTGATGTATTTGAGTTTCTTTTGGCTATTTTCAAGACGTTCGGAGGTCGGTACAAACAAGATGGCATTTTTGGAGCATCATTGGCTTGCTCGGTATTGGATTTGGCTTGTTCGAGTTAATAACACTTCAAAACTTGGTGAGGAGGTTATGAAACCTCGAATTACATGTTAGGTGACTGGTATTGAGGTGACACACATTCTAGGTGATAGGAATGTGGGCGTGCACCATATGAATTGTGACCCGGTTATTCTGTGGTACTATATAGTTATCTGATCTTACCTATAACTAAGAAGTTTCTTTGTACTGCAGTTGTTGATAAGTGATCCATGTTAGAATCCATGTCTAGGCTACATGCTTATCCTATTTGGACCCACTGAGGTCATTTCTGTTGTTGAGCTATCTGCTTTCATTGCATTACATACTCAATCATACACATTCATATGCATATTATATCTCAATTTTTGTTACTATTTATTGATATAAATCACATCATTATTTTTGGGCTGATATTTCATGAATTGAGATCCTGGAGACTAGAGAGATTGAATACTAAGTGAGGTCGATGGCTTGATCTTGAGGATATTGATACTAAAACACGTGAGTTGTCTGTGTGAATTATATTGATATTATAGCACGTGAGTTTTCCGTGCATATTATAGAGTTCGGGCTGAAGGAGACCCTCCGGAGTCTATATACCACTTGTAATATACGTTTTATTTTTTTATATGGGAAGTTCCACCTTTTATTCTTATCTGGAAAATATTTTGTGTCAGATACTTGTATGGTTCAAAATTTGACCAATGACGACCAACTATGAGCAGGATTGACAGGTTTCCCATAATTCGATGTCCTGTGGGAGAGGACCTAAAGGCAGACCAACGATTGTATGATCCTTGCAATGGCGTAGGCTCACTAGGGACATTAAGAATATTCCTTATACTTTGTCTTTTACTGCATAAGAGGTTTTCATTCCTTGTATATAAAGGAGAGTAATAACCTTGTAATGGGGGTCCCCGAATCTTGGTAAGAACATTTTATTTAACGAACGAGAAGTCTTCAGCTTTATGGATCTTCCCTCTAGAGATTATTACACTTAGCTAAGATTTTACTCCTTCATATTCGATTAATTAGTTCAAAAGGGTTTTGACAACTTTTGAGTCAACTAATTTAGCGCCATCTGTGGGGATTTCTATTACTAAAATTGTAGTTTTCATCTAGATTCTCGTGAGATATAATCATTTTTCTTCAGCTTCATAAAAACCGACTACAACGGGAACGGGAGAAGCGAGGAAAAAGGCAATAGTGGATGTCACAAATAACCTCATGAGTTCCCTCAGCGAAACCAGTGGAGAAGACAACAAAAATACAACACTAAGTGCAACACCTGAGGGAGAGATCCCACCTCCCCCGCATGGGCATCTAACAATCCTGTGCGAAAGGGAAACCTCAACATCCACAGCAAGAGGAACGCCACCGGCTATCAATAGGCTACTAGAAGAATGGCTGACAAGTACCTTGAGCAACATGCTCGAGAAACCTATTCAGAGAGATACCAAAGACACATCACCCGCAGTAGCCGCAGATGAGCCAAACAATATATGAACAGGTAACGTCCGTACTATTGCCAATACAAGCAACAATGCACTTAAAAACATCCATAAGAAAATGGAAGAGAAGGAAAATGAGAACAAAACTCTCTGCGGCCAGATAAAGGAACATTAGGAAAGGGTCGATAAAATACCAAACGCACCGAAGTTGTTACCAAAGTGCGATGTAGGTCGATCCGTCAAACATCTATATAGCATAAGGCCAACTCCTCATTCTATTCCAAAAACCACCTAAATACTGCCATATTTTAAAATATATGATGGTACCATGGACCCAGAAGACCACTTGATCCATTTTGTTACTGAAGTAAAAGGAAACGATTTATCAAAGGATTAAATGTAGTCTATACTGCAGAAAATGTTTGGGCAAACTCTGATAGGGGGAGCTTTGACATGGTATTCCCAACTACCATCGCGGTCGATATCAATGTTTGAAGAAATGACAGATAAGTTCGTCACCGCTCATGCAGCGGCAAAAAAGGCAGAGGCCCGGATCAATGATACCTTTGCCATTAAGAAAACGAAAGGCGAGGGACTTCGAGAATTCTTAGCCCGATTCAACAAGGTGAGAATGAGCTTACCGAATGTGTAAGAGGGAATGGCTTTAGCAACCTTTCAAAATGGGCTAAACAGAAATAGGTCCAAAGCAACCAAAAAGCTACTTAGCAGACTGATGAAATACTCCTTACCACATGGGAAAAGATCCATAATGCCTATTGTGTCGAAGTGAGGCAGATGAGAATGACCTGAACGGACCACTCTAATGATTAACATCAGTCTAGACCGAGGCAAGAAGATATCGCTGCAACGATAGTCTAAGGTATCAACCACTGCATTTTATTTGAGAAAAGGATCAGCCATATATCCGAACCTCCAATCCACCGCCTCCATGACATACATATGTCGTACCTCGTTATGCTGCCCATCCCCAAAGCGAAAAAGGTATTCACCCACTATTATCTGCTCATAACTTTTATGTTTCTCCTTCAAAAATAGTGTACGCACTAGAAAAGCTCGGCATGAAGGTGCAGTGGTCGCAAAAAAGGAAGTCAGATCCGAGCGCCAGGAGGTCAAATGTTCTATGTGAATTTCACAAGGAAAGAGGGCAGAAGACCGAATATTACATAGGACTACGAGAAGAAGTTGTAAAAATGTTAAGCCAGGGATACCTAAACGAATTGTTGAGCGACCAAGGAAGGGCCAATTTTGCTCGCAGATGTGACTAACCCTAGGGACCTCCAAAACCACCGTCACTAACCCGTACCATACAAATGATTATTGGCGGCAGTGATGAAACGATAATTTACCATATGAAATTCACCACCACGCATAACTCAAACGGACGGTTGCCCATGAAGTTTATGACAGCCTTGAAGACATTATCATCTTCGATATGTCGGATACTATCGGTTTGTCTTTCCCTATCTATGATGCTTTGGTTAAAACTTTACGCATTGCAAATACCGATGTAAAAGGAAAAATGGTGGATGACGGCAGGGGCATGTGCATTGTTCACCCACGAGGTCTCATGCATATGAGGCTCAAGGATAAAAGAATACCATGATGCATAACACTAATGGGGTTTAATAATATTATAGAGCGAACCTCTAGGGAAATAGTGTTTCCTATCCTGGTAGGGGGAGTCACCCTGGAAAAAACATTCCACATCATGAACCAATAAATCGCCTACAACGCCATCCTAAGACGATCGTGCACGCCGTTACGTTGGGTTTCTATCAAGTAATTAAAATTTCCACCTCATGGGGGAGTTCAGCATTTGAGGCGAGCCACACACCACCCAAGAATGCCATCAGATAGCCTAGGACTGCACGCACACCAAGTAACCACAAGGGGAAACTACTGAGACATAGTAATCAGCCGTGTCAAGAACCAAACCCGACGACAAGAAGAAACAATCGAAGACCCAAATATCATAGAAGCTTGCAAAGTAACCGTAGAAGATCTTGATCCTGTTTAACTGGACTATTCTGATAACACGATAAAGGCCTGTGTTGGACATAACCTCTCGGAACCATGTAAGTATCGTGAGTTCTTGATTAACAATGCTGATTTGATTGCCTTTTCACACTCAGATATGCCAGGGATCCCAAGAAATATCGCCACACACAGGCTGAAAGTTAACCCTTTCTACCCCCCCGGTAAGACAAATGAGGAGAAAATTCAATGATGCCATCAATGAGGTGGTAAGTGAATAAGTTGATATACTACACGCCAATGGTTCCATCAGGGAATCAAAATACGCCCAATGGGTCGCCAACGTTGTCATGGTGAAAAAGAAGAACGGGAAATGGAGAATGTGAATTCACTTCACCGACTTAAACGAAGCATGCCCGAAAGTGTCACCACCCCGGATTTCCCACCCTCGGGAGTCGTGATGACGCCTACTAGTAGGAACTAGGAAAACCAATCATTCATTACCTCTTTCAGCAACATCAATAAATTTTAATAAAAATGGAACATTTAATGACAAAAGCGGAAATCTCGAATGTAAATAACTGAAAGGAATGCGGAATCCAATACAAAACTCTATCCAAGATTTGGTGTCTCATTACTCACGAACTTCTCAGATTACTAAATACAATATTGAAAGAAGTCATAATCTGTTTGTCTATGTAAAAGGATGACAAACTGAAATAAAGCTAGAGGAGACTCCGGGCCTGCGGACGTCAGCAAGGCTACCTCAGTGTCTCTAGACAGGAGGCCTACTCCCAATCTACTGTTGCTGCTCAAATGTTGATCCGATAACTACACATAAGTGCATAGTGTAGCATTAGCACAACCGACCCCATGTGCTGGTAAGTGTCTGGCCTAACACCAGTGATGTAGTGACGAGGCTAGGACCGTACTCCAGATAAACCTATGCAGTTATATAATAAACGGAAAGGAAATAATAGGAAATCAAGTAAAATTGGGGAAAGGAAACATGCCCCGGGGATAGCAAAATATAAAAAATTCAAAGAATTGACAAAGAATCTACCATAAAACAACTAAGACGAATAAGAACATACAAAACAACTTTCAATTAAAAGCTCATCTCATTGCAGGCGTGCAACCCAATCCTATTTCTCAATATCTCGTGGTAGGCGTACCACCCGATTCCATTTTAATTAATATCTTGTGGTAGGCGCACCGCCCGATCCCATTTAAATCAATATCTCGTGGTAGGCATACCACCCGATCCCATTTCATTCAATATCTTATGGTAGGCATACCACCCGATTACATTTCATTAATATCTTGTGGTAGGCGTACAACCTGATCCCATTTCATCAATATCTTGTGGTAGGCGTACAACCCGATCCCAAGTCATTAATACCTCGTGGTAGGCATACCATCCGATCCAATTTCATCAATTTCTTGTGGTACGCATACCACCCGATCCCATTTCATCAATACCTTGTGGTAGGCGTACCACCCGATCCCATTTCATCAATATCTTGTGGTAGGCGTACCACCCGATCCCACTTCATCAATACCTTGTGGTAGGCGTACCACCCGATCCGATTTCATCAATATCTTGTGGTACGCGTACCACCCGATCCCATTACTTCCAACACAATACAGAAAGTAAATTTCACCAAAGGAACAAGACAATGTAATAACTCCCCAGTAAGGGAATACAATAACAAAAATTCAAGTGTCCCGACAAGGGAGAGTCAGCTATTTAATTCCTTCTAGGCACAGATAAAACCAATACTCAGTATCAAGGATTTATCAATCAAGGCTTTTATAGGATCAGTTAAGAATTCACATCTATCAATACAAGACCCACAGTCTTTCTCGACACAACCATATGGATACTCGTCACCATTGCCATACGTCGTACACAACACAATACGTAGCAAATATGACCCAACTCCTAATCCTTCAAGCTAGGGTTAAATGGAACACTTACCTTGATGCTTCAAACTCAATGAAGCCTCAATTATAGCTTCACCCCTCGACCACCACCAATCCGCTCGAATCTAGTAACAAATTACTTAAATACATCAATAAATGCTAAGTGAAACCATTTGAATGCAAAAAAATGGATTTCCAAAAGCTTTGCCCAAAAATTCCAAATATGCCCCCAGGCCCGCGTGGTCAAAATCCGACGTTCGAACCAAAACCCGATTACCCATTCCCCCGTGAACTCAAATATATGATTTATTTTGGAATCGGACCTCGAATTGAGGTCCTAAAACCCTAATTTTGGAAAAATCTTGGTTCTACCCAAAAATTCCCAAGTTTCCTCATTAATATCTTTGATTTGAAGTTGAAGTCATGTTAAAAGATGATAAGAACGGGGAAAGTAGGTTAGAAATCACTTACTAATCGTTTTGGAGAAGAACAATTGTTTGAAAAATCGTCTATTAGGTTTTCGGGTTTTGAATAGTGTAAAATGACTGAAAATCCCGTCTCCTTATACCCTCCCAAAAATCCCAGCACAGACCGTGCAAGGAGGACCGCGGCCGCGCTGGTAGATCTTTGTTGCTGGTCCTTTGAGGCTGGCTACGCGGACCGCACATGAACGACCGCGGCCACGAAAATTCCACCATGGACCATGCCAAATAGACCGCGGTCGCACTGGACCCTCCGCGGACTGTGCCAGAGGTTCCGAGACCTTCAATATTTCAACTCTCTAATTCTTACAGCGCGGACCACACTGATCGAGAGAGTGGCCGTGCTGGTTATCCTGGAAGACTGCTATTTTAAGTCTAAGATCTCTCGGAACTTATTCGAAACTCACCCGAGCGCTCGGGGATCCAAACCAAACATACAAACCATCTCAAAATCCTACGGACTTACTCATGCAATTACATCGCTAAAATAACATCATGTACTTAAAATCAAGCCCCGAAGCTTAAGCATTTTCAATTTTTTTCATGAAACACCAGTTTTCCATTTTAAGTCTAAAATATGTCAAATGACTTCCATTTTCAACCAAACTTTATAGAAAGCGCTTAAACCACATACGTGACTTGTACCGGGCGTTGAAACCAAAATACGATCCTAATACCATAGTCTTTTGAGCGATTTCATTTTCCAATTTCTTTAGTTATTTTCAGGAAATAATTTCACATAAAAATTTATTTCTCAGACTTGGGGCCATAGAATTTGATTCCGGGAATATGTCCAAGTCCCATATTTTCCTACGGACCCTCACGGGTCCGGGTCCGTTTACCCAAAATGTTGACCGAAGTCAATATTAGTCATATTAATGTAAAACTTCATCATTTTCTCATAGAATTCGTATTTAAGCTTTCCAGCTACGTGCCAGTATTGTGCACGCAAATCGAGATAACCCTGAATAAGCTTTTTAAGGCCTCAGAGACGCAAAATGAGTAAGAACATATGTGATGACCCTTTGGGTTGTCACATTCTCCACCTCTAAAACAATCGTTTGGACAAAAGAAAAGAAGTACCTGAGGCGGGAAGTAGATGAGGATAATGGCTGCGCATATCGGATTCGGACTCCCAAGTCGATGCCTCAGGAGGTTGACCTCTCCACTGAACATGCGCAGAAGTAAAACCCTGCGACCTCAACTGTCGAACCTACCGATCTAAAATAGCCAACAACTCCTCCTCATAAGACAGGTCCCTGTCCAACTGGACAGTGCTGAAATCCAACATGTGGGATGTATCGCCGTGATACTTACAGAGCATAGAAACATAAAGCACTGGATGCATGAGTAGGTGGCAGGGCAAGTCTATAAGCCACCTCTCCCATACGATCGAGGATCTCAAATGGGCCAATGAACCTCGGGCTAAGTTTTCCCTTCTTCCAAATTCTCATCATGCCCTTCATAGGAGACACTAGGAGCAATACTCGTCACCAACCATGAAAGCCATATCTCGAACCTTGAGATATGCATAACTCTTCTACTTGGACAGAGCCACCCGAAGCCTATCCTAAATGATCTTGAACTTATTCAAGGCCTCCTGAACTAAATCTGTACCCGAGCCTCTCCCGGCTAAAACCATCCGACTGGAGACTGACATCGCCTACCATACAATGCCTCATAAGAAGCCATCTGAATGCTGGAATGGTAGCTGTTGTTGTAGGAGAACTCTACTTACGGCAAAAACTTATCCCACGAGCCTCAAAAATCGATGACACAGGCTCGGAGCATATTCTCTATTATTTGAATTGTCCGCTCAGACTGCCTGTCTGTTTGAGGATGAAATGTTGTGGTCAACTCAACCTGGGTGCCCAACTCTCGCTGAACGGCTCTCCAGAAGCGCGAGGTAAACTGCATATCCCGGTCTCTTAGGTTTTCGGGTTTTGAAAAGGGTAAAATGACTGAAAATCTCGTCTCCTTATACCTTCCCAGAAATCCCAGCGCAGACCGTGCAAGGAGGGTCGTGACTGTGCTGGTAGATCTGGAGGTTGCTTGTCCTTTGAGGCTCGCGAGGCGGACCGCACATGAACATACGCGGCCACACAAATTCCACCATGGACCACGCCAAATGGACCGCGGCCGCACTGGCCGATCCACAACCGCACATTTTCACGCGGACAGTGCCAAAGGGTTCTGAGACCTTCAATATTACAACTCTGTGATTCTTCTAACGCAGACCACACTGATTGGGAGAGTGGCCGTGCTGGTTAACCTGGAAGACAGTTATTTGAAAGTCTAAGATCTCCCGGAACTTATTCGAAACTCACCCAAGCCCTCGGGGCTCCAAACAAAACATACAAACCATCTCAAAATCCTACGCACTCTCGTGCGATCAAATCGCCAAAATAACATCATGTACTTAAAATCAAGCCCCAAAGCTGAAGAATTTTCAATTTCTTTCATGAAACACCAGTTTTCCAGTTTAAGTCTGAAATATGTCAAATGACTTTCATTTTCAACCAAAAATTATAGAAAGCGCTTAAATCACATACGAGACTTGTACCGGGCTTCGAATCAAAATACGAGCCTAATACCACAGTCTTTTAAGCAATTTCATTTTCCAATTTCCTTAGTTATTTTCAGGAAATAATTTCACATAAAAATTTATTTCTTGGACTTGGGGCCTCAAAATTCGATTACGCGAATATGCCCAAGTCCCATATTTTCCTACGGACCCTCCAGGACCGGCAAATCACGGGTCCGGGTCCGTTTACCGAAAACATTGACCGAAGTCAATATTTGTCATATTAATGTAAAAATTCATCATTTTCTCATAGAATTCATATTTAAAATTTCGGGCTACGCTCCAGTATTGTGCACACAAATCGGGATAACCCTGAATAAGGTTTTCAAGGCCTCAGAGACGCAGAATGAGTAAGAACACAGGTGATGACCCTTTGGGTTGTCACATTCTCCACCTGTAAAACAAGCGTTTGTCCTCGAATAGACAAAAGAAAAGAAGTTCCTGAGGCGGGAAATAGATGAGGATAACGGCTACGCATATCGGACTCAGACTCCCAAGTCGATGCCTCAGGAGGCTGACCTGTCCAGTAAACATGTGCAGAAGGAAAACCCTGCGACCTCAATAGTCGAACCGGCCGATCTAAAATAGCCACCGACTCCTCCTCATAAGACATGTCCCTTTCCAACTGGACAGTACTGAAATCCAATAGGTGGGATGGATTGATGTGATACTTCCAGAGCATAGAAACATTAAACACTAGATGCATGGGTAGGTGGCAGGGCAAGTCAATAAGCCACCTCTCCCACACGATCGAGGATCTCAAATGGGCCAATGAACCTAGGGCTAAGTTTGCCCTTCTTCCAAATTCACATCACGCCCTTCATAGGAGACACTCGGAGGAATACTCACCCACCAACCATAAAAGCCATATCTCGAACCTTGAGATCTGCATAACTCTTCTGCTTGGACTGAGCCATCCGAAGCCTATCCTTAATGATCTTGACCTTATTCAAGGCCTCCTGAACTAAATCTGTACCCAATAACCGAGCCTCTCCAGGCTCAAACCATCCGACTGGAGACTGACATCGCCTACCATACAATGCCTCATAAGGATCCATCATAACGCTGGACTGGTAGCTGTTGTTGTGGACGAACTCTACTTACGGCAAAAACTGATCCCACGAGCCTCCAAAATCAATGACACATGCTCGAAGCATATCCTCCAATATTTGAATGGTCCACTCAGACTGCCCGTCCTTCTGAGGTTAAAATGTTGTGCTCAACTAAACCTGGGTGCCCAACTCTCGCTGAACGGCTCTCCAGAAGAGCGAGGTAAACTACGTACCCTGGTGTGAAATGATAGATACCAGCACCCCATGAGGGCGAACAATCACTCTGATATAGACCTCAGCTAACCTCTCTGATGAATAAGTGTCTGCAACAGGAACAAAATGTGCCGACTTGGTCAGTCTATCAACAATGACCCAAATCGCATCAAACTTCTTCCGGGTCAACGGGAGTCCAGTAACAAAATCCATAGTAATCCTCTCCCACTTCCACTTGGGAAGCTCAATCCTCTGAAATAGTCCACCATGCCTATGATGCTCATACTTAACCTGCTAATAGCTCAAACATTGAGCCACATATACAACAATATCTTTCTTCATTCTGCGCCACCAATAGTTCTGCGTCAGATCCTGATATATCTTCGCGGGGCTGGGGTGAATAGAATACCGAGAACTTTGGGCCTTCGCTAAGATTGACTCTCGAATCCCATCAAATTTGGGCACACAAACTTGACCCTGCAATCTCAAGACACCATCGTTACCTATGGTCACCTTTTTGGCAACTCCACGCTGTACCGTGTCTCTGAGGACATACAGATGGGGATTATCAAACTGCTGCTCACGGATACGCTCAAACAATAAAGAACGAAGGGCCATGCAAGCTAACACTCGCATAGGCTCTGAAAGATCGAATCTCATGAATCGATTGGCACAAGCCTGAACATCCGAAGAAAGCGGTCTCTAGCTGACCGGAATATAAGCAAGACTACCCATGCTGGCTGGCTTCCTACTCGACGCATCGGCCACTACATTGGCCTTCCCTGGGTGATACAAGATAGTAACATCATAATCTTTCAACATCTCCAACCACCTCCTATGCCTCAGATTCAACTCCTTTTGCTTGAATAGATACTGAAGACTCTTGTGATCAGTATACACATCACATGCCACACCATACAGATAATTCCTCCAAATTTTAAATGCATGAACAATGGCTGCCAACTCCAGATCATGAACCGGATAATTCTTATCATAGATCTTCAGCTACCTCGAAGCATAGGCGATGACTCTACCATCCTGCATCAATACTGCACCAAGCCCAACACGGGAAGTATCACAATAAACTGCATAAAGCCCTGAACCTGTGAGCAAAACCAATATCGGTGCTGTATTTAGAGCTGTCTTAAGCTTTTGAAAGCTCACCTCACATTCATCTGACCATCTGATTTGAGCACCCTTCTGGGTCAATCTGGTTATCGTGGCTGCAATAGATGAGAACCCCTCCACAAACCGACAATAGTAGCCTACTAACCCCAAGAAACTCTGAGTCTCTATCGCTGAAGCTGGTCAGGGATAGTATTTGACCACCTCAATCTTCCTCGGGTCCACCTGAAAACCCTCTACCAAAAGAACGTGACCCAGAAATGCAACCGAACTATACCAGAACTCACACTTCGAGAACTTAGCAAATAACTGGCTATACTTAAGAGTTTGAAGAACCACTTGAGGTGCTGCTCGTGCTCCTTCTAGCTGTGGGAGTACAACAAATATCATCAATAAAAACTATCACGAACATGTCCAAATATGGCTTAAAGACTCGGTTCATTAACTCCACGAATGCTGTTGGGGCATTGGTCAACCCAAATGACATGACCAAGAACTCATAATGCCCATACTGAGTGTGGAAAGTTGTCTTAGGGACATCAGATACCCAAATACTCAACTAATGGTAGCAAGATCTCAAGTAAATCTTGGAAAACACCCTGACACCTTAAAGATGGTCAAACAAATCATCAATCCTCGGTAGTGGATGCTTATTCTTAATTGCTACCTTGTTCAATTGTCGATAATCGATGCACATCCTCATTGATCCGTTATTATTCTTGACGAATAACACAAGTGCACTCCACGGTGAAACACTAGGTCTAATAAAACCCTTCTCTAGCAAATCCTGCAATTGGTCCTTTAACTCCTTCAACTCCAGCGGGGCCTTACAATATGGCGGGATAGAAATGGGTGGGTTCCCGGAGCCAAATAAATAATGATATCAATGTCCCTGTCGGGTGTCATGCCCGGCAGGTCGGAAGGGAAAATGTCGGGAAACTCCCGAACAATGGGAACAAAATCAATAGAGGGCACCTCAGCACTAGAACCATGGACATAAGCCAAATAGGCCAAACACCCTTTCTCGAACATACGTCGAGCCATTACATATGTGATAAAACCGCGAGTGGAATGACCAGGAGTCCCTCTCCACTCTAAACGGGACAAATCTGGTAATGTTAAGGTCATTGTTTTGGCATGGAAATCCAAGATAGCATGATACGAGGACAACCAATTTATCCCAAATATGACATTAAAGTCGACCATGTATTAAAGCAACAAATCAACACGAGTGTTAATACCCTCAAACACTACAACGTAGGAACGCTGAACTCGGTCGACCATTATAGAATCACCCACCGAGGTAGATTCATGCACAGGAATACCCAAAGCATCACTAGGCATGACCAAGTATGGTGCAAAATAGGACGACACATACGAATACGTAGACCAAGGGTCAAATAGCATTGAGGCATCTCTATCACACACCAGAATAGTACCCGTAATAATTACATCGGAAGACTCAGCCTCTGGCTTGGCCGAAAAAGCATAACACCGGGGCCCCACCTCCCTGAACCACATCTCTAGGACGGCCGGCTGCTGGCTGGCCTCCACCCCTGGCGGAATGAGCTCTACCTCTATGACCTTTACCTCCACCTCTAGCACCTCTACCGCCGCCTCTAGCTGTCTGGGCAGATGTGGAGAATCTCGTGCCTGTATTAGGGCACGGGAACCCTGCTGTAAACAACTGCTCGAAGCTCGAGGATAGTACCTAGCAATGTGCCTCATGTTGCCACAAGTAAAACAAGCTCTCGTCTGCTGGGACGGGCGACCTTGGAAACTCTAATGTTGTTGTGCACTAATAGGTGATGATGGTGCACTATAAGGCTGCTGATCAGAACAATGTGGCTGGGAACCACGACCACCTGAAGTACACCCTTAGAAACTTGGAGTGCTGACTAGAAAAGGATCTAGGAAGATGAACCCTATCGTATGAATCTCTGCCTCTAGTTGAGGCACCACTAAATCGGCCTGACTGACAGGTCTCTTGTCTGCTCTATGACAACCCCCATGTGGCAATGCCATCTTAATCCTCCAGGCCACATTGGCCGCCTCTTTAGTGGTGATATCACTCCCTGCCTCTCTGGCCATCTGGAGACGAATAGGCTGGATGAGTCCATCAATAAACCGTCTCCCTCTTTCCCACTTAGTAGGGAGTATGACAATAGCATGGAAAGCCAACTCAATAAACCTAGTCTCGTACTAAGTGACTGACATGGACCCATGATGGACACGCTCAAACTGCCTTCGATAGGCGTCAAGCTGTGTGATAGGGAGAAACTTCTCCAGAAATGTGTGTGTGAACTACTCCCAGGTCAAGGATGGAGACCATGCTGGTCTAGCTAACCAGAAATCTCTCCACCAAGTCTTGCAGATCCAGATAGGTAAAATGCAGCGAATTCAACTCCATTGGACTCAAAAATACCCATGTTTTGAAGAACCTCGTGCTAGCTGTGCAAATAATCCTGTGGGTCCTCGGTGGGTGCACCTCCGAAGGTAGTAGTGAAGAGCTTGGAGAACCTATCCGAGCTCCACAAAGCATCTATGGACATAGCCGCTCCACCGCCGGCCTGAATAACAACTCATGGCTGAACTGCCATAGCTGGCCGAACCACTGGAATCTGAACCTGGGGAGCTACCTGCTCTGGAGTGCGAGTAACAGGAGTCTGGGCCCCTTCTCCATCCTGAGAGACGGCTACTGCTATAGGAAGCACTCCTGCCCGGGTGACACTCTCCATAAGACCCACTAACCGGACCACAGCATCCTAAGGAACTGGGGTGGAAATGAACTCGGTGCTGTGTTTAGAGCTGTCTTAAGCTTTTGAAAGCTCGCCTTACATTCATCTAACCATCTGATCTGAGCACCCTTCTGGGTCAACCTGGTTATCATGGCTGCAATAGATGAGAACCCTCCACAAACCGACAATAGTAGCCTACTAACCCCAAGAAACTCTGAGTCTCTATCGCTGAAGCTGGTCGAGGATAGTTTTTGACCGCCTCAATCTTCCTCGGGTCCACCTGAATACCCTCTGCCAAAAGAACATGACCTAGAAATGCAACCGAACTCTACCAGAACTCACACTTTGAGAACTTAGCAAATAAGTGGCTATCCTTAAGAGTTTGAAGAACCACTTGAGGTGCTGCTTGTGCTCCTTCTAGCTGTGGGAGTACAACAGATATCGTCAATAAAATTTATCACGAACATGTCCAAATATGGCTTAAACACTCGGTTCATTAACTCCACGAATGTTGTTGGGGCATTGGTCAACCCAAATGACATGACCAAGAACTCATAATGCCCATACCGAGTGTGGAAAGTTGTCTTAGGGACATCGGATACCCTAATATATGTGCAGAGTGTAGCATCAGCACAACTGACTCCATGTGCTGGTAAGTATCTGGCCTAACCCTGGCGAATTAGTGAAGAGGCTAGGACCAGACTGCAGAAAAACCTATGCAGCTATATAATATACAACAATGAAATAATAGAAAATAACAAGTAAAACCGAGGAAGGGAAAACATGATCTAGGTAGCAAAATGAACAAAATTCTTAGAACGGACAAAGAATACACTATAAAACTACTAACTTGAATAAGAACATATAAAACAACTATCATTTAAATGCTCATCTCATTGCAGGCGTGCAACCCGATCCCATTTCCCAATATCTCGTGGTAGGCGTACCACCTGATCCCATTAAAATCAATATCTTGTGGTACACGTACCAACCGATCCCATTTCAATCAATATCGCGTGGTAGGCATACCACTCGATCCCATTTTATTAATACCCCGTGGTAGGCACCACCCGATCCTATTTCATCAATATCTTGTGGTAGGCATACCACCCGATCCCATTTGATTAACACCATGTGGTAGGCGTACCACCCGATCACATTTCATCAGTATCTTGTGATAGGCGTACCCCCAATCCCATTTCATCAATACCTTGTGGTAAGCGTACCACCTGATCCCATTTCAGCAATATCTTGTGGTAGGCATACCACCCGATCCAATTGCTTTCAACACAACACACAAAATAAATTCCGGTAAGGGAACAAGAAAATATAATAACTCCCCAGTAAGAGAATACAATTACAACAATTCAAGTGTCCCAGCAAAGGAGAGTCAGCTATAACAAATCTAATTCAATTCCTTCTCGGCAAAATTAAAACGAATACTAAATATTGATGATTTATCAATCAAGGATTTTATAGGATCAATTAAGAATTCACATCTATAAATTTAAGACCCACAGTCTTTCTCGACACCAACATATGGATACTCGTCACCTTGCCCACACTTCATACACAACACAACACGTAGCAAATACGACTCTACTCATAATCCCTCGAACTAGGGTTAAACCGAACACTTACCTCGATGCTTCAAACTCAATGAAGCCTCAATTATAGCCTTACCCCTCGATTCCACCACCAACTAGCTTGAATTTAGTAAAAAATTACTTAAATACATCAACAAATTCTAAGTGAAACCATTTGAATGCAAAAAATGGATTTCCAAAAGTTTTGCCTAAAAATTCAAAAAATGCCCCCGGGCCTGCCTGCTCAAAACCCGAGGTTGAAACCAAAACCCGATTATCCATTCCCCCATGAACTAAAATATATGATTTATTTTTTAATCGTACGTTGAACTGAGGTCCAAAACCCCCAATTTTAGAAAAAACCTAGTAACTACCCGAAATTCCCATTTTTCCCCATTTAAATCTTTGATGTGAAGTTAAAATCATGTTAAAGATGTTAAGGAGTGGGGAAAATAGTTTAGAAATAACTTACTAATTGTTTTGGAGAGGAAGAGTTGTTTAAGAATTACCTCTTAGGTTTTAGGGTTTTGAAAAGTGTAAAATGACTGAAAATCTTGTCTGCTTATACCCTCCCAGAAGTCCCAGCGCAGACCGCGACCGCACTAGTAGATCTGGGGGTTGCTGGTTCTCTAAGGCTGGCTACGCAGACCGTGCCAAAAGAATCGCGGTCGCACACGTTTTCACGCGGCACCAGAGGGTTCCCTGACCCTCAATATTACAACTCTCTGATTCTTCCAGCACAGACCATATTGATAGGGAGTGCAGCTGCGCTGGTTAACCTGGAACACTACTATTTTTACGTCTAAGACCTCCCAGACCAATTAAAAACTCACCTGAGCCCTCGGGGTTTCAAACCAAACATAGACACCACCTTAAAAAAATCCTATAGACATATTTGTGCGATCAAATCGCCAAAATAACATCATATACATAGAATCAAGCCCCAAAGCTTAAGATTTCTTTCAATTTTTTTTTTCATGAAACATCAATTTTCCATTTTAAGTCCGTACTACGTCAAATGACTTCCGTTTTCAACAAAATTTTACAAATGAGCTTAAATCACATGTGAGACTGGTTCTGGGCATCAGAACCAAAATACTAGTCCTATACCACAGTCTTTTAAGCAATTTCATTTTCCAATTTCTTTAGCCATTTTCAGGAAACAATTTCACATAAAAATTCGTTTCTCGGACTTGGGGCCTCGGAATTTGATTCCGGGCATACGTATAAGTCCCATATTTTCGCACTAATCCTCCGGGACCATCAAATCACGGGTCCAGGTCTGTTGACCCAAAACGTTGACCGAAGATAATATTAGTCATATTAATATCAAAATTCATCATTTTCATTTCTCACAGAATTCATATTTAAGCTGTTCGGCTACGCGCCCAGACTACGCACGCAAATTGAGATAACCCTAAATGAGGTTTTCAAGGCCTCGAAGACACAGAATGAGCAAGAACACAGGTGATGACCCTTTGGATAGTCACAGAAAGATTTCTTCCCGCTACCACACATCGATCAACTCATCGACTTTACAGTAGGAAACGAAATATTGAGCTTCTGGACAACTATTCCGGCTACAACCAAATCTTATTGGCCAAAGAAGATCAAGAAAAGACCACTTTCATAACTCACCGAGGCACGTACTGCTACAAAGTAATGTCGTTTGGACTCAAAAATGCAGGAGAGGCATATAAAAGGTTAGTCACCAAGATGTTCAAGTAAAAACTCGGTAAGACCTTTGAAATTTTTATCAACAACATGTTGGTGAAATCGACAAAGAAAGAGGATCACATTGGCCATTTGAAGGAGGCCTTTGAGATAATTGAGGCAATACGGGATGAAACTGAATCCCAAAAAATATTCCTTCCGCATAACTTCTGGAAAGTTCCTAGGTTTCCTAGTATCACAAAGAGGTATTGAGGTCAACCAAGCCCAAACCAGAGGTATGACCAGCAAAAAGCAGGTGCAGAAACTAACAGGGCGAATAGCTGCCCTGTCGAGGTTCATCTCACGATCGTTGGATAGATGCCACAAATTCTTCAATGTGTTAGAAAGACCATAGTCTCCAATGGAATGAAGAATGCGTCGCGCGTTGAGGAAACAAAAGACATACCTATCTTCGCCATCCCTACTCGTGAAGGAAAATTCAGGTGAATGTTTGCTTGTATATCTAGCAGTCTCAAATGTCGTCGTAGGAGCTATCTTGGTCCAAAAAAATCAAGGTTACCTTGAAAAACTAGCTTTGGCATTAGTCGTTGCTTCACAAAAGCTTAGACCATATTTTCAATGTCACCCCATAAAAGTGGTGACACCTTCCCCCTAATTGGTATCCTACACAAACCCGAATTATCGGGTAGATTGGCCAAATGGGCCATAGAACAAAGCAATCACGACATAATATACCAGCCGCAAACTGCCATTAAGTCGCAGGTGCTCGCAGAATTCATTGCTAATTTCAGCAGCGAAATATTGCCTAATGTAAAGAAGGAACGCTCTATGCTTCCACACATACCAATATTGGGGTCCTCTACGTCGACAGTGCTTTTAATGCCATGGGATCGACAAAATAAGTCGCCAGTCATTACGATGCCCCGAGATAAGCAACAACAAGGCCAAGGACGAAGCTGTGATTGCACGATTTAAATTAGCCCTCAAATACAGCACCCGCCGACTCGTCCTCCATTGTGGGTCTCAACCCGTGGTGAACCAAGTCACCAGTGACTACAAAAGTACGAGTCATAAATCCACAAACTTATGCCAGAATTCAATGAATGCTGACTCGATCAAATACCCAGGGCACAGAATATCAAAGCGGATAGCCTCACCAAGTTAGCGGCAGCCACAAAAAATATCAACAAGGAAAACATGGTCACCCTCACAATAGATCACGTAAAGATACACTTTGTAATCCTAGATTGGGACTGGTGCAATCGTTTTGTAACATATTTGCAGGATGGAATGCTCCTTCAAGATAAGAAAGAAGCCAAAAAGCTTTGGATACAAGCAGCCATATACAATCTTGTAAACAACGATATCTACAAAACAACATTCGGCGGCCTCTTGATCAAGTACCTTGGGCCAAACCAAACAAGAAGAGTACTAGAAGAAGTGCACGAAGGGAATTGCGATGCCCACATTGGAAACCGTCTGCTGCGTGATCCGAGTCAGATACTACTAGCCCACAATGAAAAGAAGCGGTGGACTACGTCATGAAATGTGAACACTGTCAGAAGTACGCCCCTATGATAGTAGAGGAACACCTTCATTCCGTCACTTTAACATGGCCGTTCATAAAGTGGGGGATGGATATAGTCGGACCCCTCCCACCTGGACGAGGTAAAGTATGTTTCCTTTTAGTTTTAACTGACTATTTTTCTAAAGGGGTTGAAGTAGATGCATACACACAGATACTCTAGCATGAGGTCACCGCGTTCATATGGAAAAATATATTATGCCATATTGGTATCCCCAAAGACAATTGCGATAATTAATTCGTCAGAAACAAAACAATCGAGTTTCTCGAGAAATCGCACATCAAACGAATACTCTCCACACCGTATCATCTAGCCAATAATGGTCAAGCTGAATCCTCCAATAAATTAATATTGAATATATTGAAGAAAATGTTGAGGATGCTAATGGCTTTATATCCCGAACTAGTGCTTGAAGTATTATGGGCATACCGCACCACTCCCAAAATCAGTACGGGTAAGGCGCCATATGCAATAGTCTACAGGACTAATGCAGGTATACCCGTCGAGGTTGGAGAGCATATCTTGAGATACTCCAACGAGAGCGGACCGAGCAATAAGGAATGCAGGCTCCAAGACCTGGACAAATTCCAAGAACGGAGAGACATGGCCCAAGTCAGAATGGTTGCCCAGAAGCAACATGTGGAGAGGTACTACAACAAGAAGGCAAAAGTGCGACCACTCAATGTCGGAGACTACGTCGTCAAGGCCAAAACACAAGCAGCGAAAGACCCTAATGAAGGAAAACTAGGAACAAACAGGGACGAACAATACAAACACACAGCCGCAGCAACCAAAGAGGCATTCCAGTTAGAAACAATGGATGGAAAACTAATCTAAAACAACTAAAATATCACCCATCTTATACTTCCACTTTTGAAGAAGACGTCACCTAAGTCGTACTCATTTTTCCTCATCCGGGTTTTTTCCCAATCGACTTTTCCTAGTGAGGTTTATAATGAGGCGGCAAGAGAGATATCTCAAGGTTTAGAGTACTATTCATTACCTCACTTGTCGATACAATCTCTAGTGCGAAGTAATGAAGGGACTGGCTATAAATTGCGAAAATCTCCATTGTATGTAAAAAGAAGACAAGTGATTCTTACAAAAATATAATCAAATCTCCATTGTATGTACAAAGTCGACTTGTGGTTCTTACAAAAATAAAATCAAATGTCAATGGTATGTATGAAATGAACATGTAGCTCTTACAAGAATATAATTGGATCTCCATTAAATGAATAAAGTCGACACGTGTCTTCATGCGGGAACACAATAAAACCTCCAACGAGAGGATATTACTTCGACGACAGTTCGAAGCAACATCCTACTGGCCAGGGCCATCAATGAAACACGAGTTCGACCTTGTTCAAACTTATGGGATACTTCTTCGATGATAGTTTGAAGCAATATCCCTATGTCCAAGGCCATTGATGAAACACAAGTTTGACTTCACTCGAACTATGAATGGATCTACTTCGAAAACAATTCAAAGCAACATACCACTTACCAAGGCCATCAATGAAACATGAGTTCGACTTTGTTCAAACTACGACGGGATACTACTTCGACAGAAGTTCAAAGCAATATCCTAGTGGCCAAGGCCATCGATGAATTACGAGTTCCACATTATTCGAACTACGACAAGATACTACTTCGACAATAGTTCGAAGCAATATCCCAATGGCCAAGGCCATCGACGAAACATGAGTTTGACCTCATTTGAACTACGACGAGATACTACTTTGATCACAGTTTGAAGCAACATCCCAATGTCCCAGGGCACGACGAAACATGAGTTTGACATCGTTCGAACTACGACGGGATACTACTTTGATGGAAATTCAAAGCACCATCCCAAGGGCCAAGTCATTTGACGAAACACGATTTCGACCTCGTTAGAACTATAATGAGATACTACTTCAACGACAGTCCGAAGCTACATCCAAATTTCCAAGTCCATCGAACAAATATGAGTTCGACCTCATTCAAACTATGGTGGGATGCTACTTCGATGAAAGTTCGAAGCAGCATCCCAATAGCCAAGGCCATAAAAAGCAGAGGGAAGTTAACCAACCTCAAAGTTATTAGCTCAACAAGTACCCCAGATACCAGGGAAATTACAAAGAGCACCAACCAATCAACAAAATAAAGTCTACATTTTACAAAATACTACCTACCCTAATCCTTAAAAAATGGGATCAAGCATGACCCCTCCACAGAAGCCCCATAATAAAAGAAAAACACAATCAAAAGGCTAAACATCATCCCCGGTAGGGTAATCATCTTTGTACCAAGAGTCTAAATCCAAACGGTTTGCCTCATTCGAGTTGATGTCATCGCCATTAGGAGCATGAGGGTCGTACCTGCATGCCTCACGAGCGGCATGAGTTTCATTGTGCACAGCTTGAAGCTCCGCCTCGATTTCTCTCCCCTCAGCATGAACCTACAATACATATAAGTGACGAGGCACGTCCGGATCAGCTAAAGTATGTGATGTGGAAGGTTGAGAATGTATGGTTGTATAGTTTGCTCTTAGCGAGGCTACTTGCCCATTTGTGCCTCCAACTCTTCATCACGCCCTTCAAGCCCCGTAACCTTAATATTAGAGGACTCCTCTCCCCAGTGAGCTCCAATCTAGAAATACGAAGGGCATCTACCAAAGATACTGTTTTACAAATAGTTGTCGCCATCTTTTCAGCGCTAACGTCTAGCTCACCCTTAAGCCCCCCCAATCTTTGCCGCGTTAGCACTCAATTCAGTGGTCAAGCCACCTTCTCTGGTAAATCAGCATTCTCAACCATCAGCCCCTGCTCAACTTAAGCTCATCCTCTTTCGCCTTAAATGAGGCCTCAAGCTCACTAGTACGGGGGCCAGCCTTCACGAGCTCCTCGTCCCTCTCCTTAATCTCTTCAACCTTGCACTCCAGTTGGTCTTCCCTTTTTTTGAGCCCTTCACGAAACGGCTAAAACTCCAAGTCTTGAGTATAAATATCGGCCATAGTGTGATGCTTAGCACAATACTGTTGAAACTTGGATGACATCTTCTCATATATAACCATCCTCCGCCTTTCTCGACGCTCGCGCTCGATTTCTATGATGAGGGTATAGCAAGAAAGAAAGTTATTAAAAATAAAATACAGGCCAGTAATCACTCACAAGCCAAACAACGAAAGGAGAAAAAGAGAAACTTCCCCGACAAATCCATTCTAGCAACGTTCTAAGACAATTCCACATCACTCATCGCCATTAGCACCTCATTTTCTGGGGCCGCACATAGAGGAGCCAAAACGGATGCCACTTGCTCACAGTTCGATAATAACATGAAATCCCTTGGGATAACTATGTGGCGATCAAGCCCCTCACCTATGACCTCCACGCGAGTATGGCAACCTACAAATCTGTTGAACTCTGTGAGCATGTGATTTTTGCCTAACTTAAATCACTCCTATAAACTCGTAAGATTAGGATTTTTCTTTATCTGTGTGATTTTTAGAATTTAATTGCATAATTATGTGTTTGCTTGCATTGAGATTGTTTGAATTCATAAAAAACAAAAAAACATCGTGCATTTTCATTTAGGATTTATCTTCATATTTTTGATCAATTAGGTGCTCCATTAAAATAAAATTCTAGTTCATTTGGCATTTTTGTTTTCAAAATTTGAATTTGAGGATTATTTAATTTTACAAATCGTGTCATTAATAATTAGGATGATTCACTAAGATAATTGAGTTTAGGAATTAATTTAGGTTTTAGTTTAATTTGGAAAATATTTAAAAATCAGAAATAAATAAGAAAAGAATGAGATTTGAAAATTAGTTTTTATTATGTGGCAAATTTGGACCAAATTTTAAATAAAATTAGCCCACAATCACCCAACCTAGCCCCAATCGCTCAGTTAACCCGATTCAGTCCCTGACCAATCAAAATGATGATATCTTGTGGGTTTTTTTCACGACCATCGAGGTTTCTTGATCGGACGGTCCAGAAGCCTACGTCTCTAAATATATAAATCTCCTAACACTACCCTACCCCCTGAGACCCCCTTACCTTCATCCAGTCATCTCTTCAGAGACCAATCCTCAGACCACCATCTCCCGCCCTAAAACCGCCGCCGGAAATCGCCTCATGGCGGTGGCCGGCCGCCAAAAATCTCCAAATTTACACCACAAAATACACTCACCTTCCTCATTCCAAATCTGTGAGTTGCATCCCTCGAATCCTACCAAATCGTGTCGAATCTTCTATTTTGTAGACGCCGCCTCCACCGCCCACGGCGGCATCACCACAAAATTACCTCAGTTTCACAATCGTTCAGGCTCTAATCATACCGCAGCTCCTCGAATTTCAATTTGAACCGGCCGGCCAAAATACAGCTTTGCCCAAAATCCACCAAACTAGTTCCATGCACTCTCCTCACATCCCTCACCTTGAATCCACGACTCTTCATCCTTGAATATTTCCCGTTTAGTTTGAATTTCAAATCAAAATTTGGCACGGCACCCTAGTTGCCTAATTTGGGGTATCTTTGGTTTTTGGGTTTAATAACACTTATTCTTGTGTTTTCTAGTAGAAAACAAATTACTAAGGGCGATTGGACCCCAAATGATGCCATCAAGTTCGCGTCTGATTTAGAATTTTTCTTTATATATCTGCTTTTATTTGTGATTTCATTTTTATTTTTTATTCCATTATAATCTCTGTGGTTAGTTTAGAATTTCCTTTCAATCTTCTACTTCTTTTCTTATCATATATTTTAGATTCATTAGTAATGCAAATAAGTTTGATTTGATAACATGCTGCTTCGTATTTTATGTGAGTTGTGCGTAATAAATTTCAATTGTTCTCCTTGTTGTTTGTTTTGCATTAATCATTTGAGTTCTCGACTCAGTTCTTTTCCTTCTTTGTTGTTTATTTTTCTCTTTCTTTTGTTTGGCCTAAACAACCCTATTCACTTGAGCCTCATGGCTCGTTGATTATTTTTTTGAGGTTTGTATGTTTGGCCTAGAGTATGCACGCCCAGGGGTTTGGGTTTGGTGTTTTGGGTCGAATTGACCCAGTTTTGATTTCTGAAGGGTAGTTTGGGTAGTCTAGGATAGGGAATATTTCAATAACTGAAATAAGAATTTTCTAGCAGGGGTTTCTAAGCGGATTCCAAAAAATTGATTAGTTAAGTTGGGTAGAAAGTCATAAATCTAAGGGAATTTAGGTTAAAATAAAAGTTCAAAAGGGACTAGGGGTGTAATGTTAAACCAGTATGGCTGCCCTATAGTTGAGCCTATATAAGGCAGCATTCTTGCCTTTGAAGGCAAGACTTGAGAGCTAAAATATCCAACAAAACTTCATAAGGCAAAATTTCTACTGTTTCATTGATCTCTTTACTAATTATTGAGATTTTCAAGCTCTTGAATATTATCGGGTTCATTTGAGACTAAGTAAGAATTGATATTGGGTTTTCTGAAAGTTTTTGGGTTCAAGCTAGTCGAATATTATAGTTTTGGGTTTTGAGCTTAGCTCGCTGTTCTAAACTGCTGAATCTGGAATCATCGTTGTTGTTTCTCTACTGATTTCTTCTGCATTTGTTGATAACTCACCCCTATTTATATTTATATTTTCCATGTACTTTCCTAACTATTATCGAGGAATAATTGTTGAACATGTAATAGAAGTGAAAGTTCATTGAAATGAAGGCTGCATTTGAAGCTTGTTTCCTTGTTTTCTTTACTATTTCCATGCTTTGTATTAGATGTAGATGCTAATTTGTATTGTTTTCCTTTTTTTTTATTACTTATTTTTGAACTTGTGTGAGTGACCTGCAAGTAGTACATGGCATTGGTATCAATTACAGATTGTTATAATTTGGGACTGAAAGTAGTACATGCCCTATGATTTGCTCAATCTTATTTGGATGTGCCGGCCACAGGCTTCTTTCAGGTCCGGTTATCATTTGGATTCTAGGCAAATCGGCTAGTGCAGGCCAATTAGACCATTGGGTCATTTGGGCTTCTCGCGCAGCCCATTTGCTCATTTCACTGTTTTTATTGGTTTTCAAGACTGGTTTAGTTAAGTTAATCCTTTTTATTAGAATTGGGTGTGTCGAGCTGAATAAAATAATTGCATAGCCCTAGTGCAGTAAAATTTGTTCGATCCTTAGAAATCGAGACGTGCCAGTTAGCAAATTTCCATGGCCCTCACAAAGTTTCAAGGCATAGTTGCTTTAGAGGGGCGTATTTAATAATATTACTTTCCTAAATTCAGGTGCGCATTTATGTGACCCAAATCCAACTCTCAATGAAGTTGGAATGTGTCAAAATCCACGAGTGCATTTATGTGACATGGTTCGAGGCATGTTTTAGCGACGTTGCAATTCTTTTTAAAATAATAATAAAAGCGGTTAAAAAATTGAAATTGACACAGAGGTTCACAATTGATTAAAATCAGATAATTTAAGCAAAATATATTGAGCGACCGTTCTAGAACCATGGAACCGGGAATGCCTAACATCTTCTCCCGGGTTAACAGAATCCTTACTGGAATTTCTAGTTCGCGGACTGTTAGACAGAGGCATTCTTTCCTCGATTCGGGATTCAAAATGGTGAATTAGGACATCATAAATCTCTCAAGTGGCGACTTTAAAATTCTATTATATAACTAAATCCCGTTTCAATTGTCCTTGAATTGGAAAAAATCCCTGTATCTACTCCCTTCGTCTGGCTGTTGTAACAAAAAGGAGGTGTGACAACTTTGGCGACTCTGCTGGGGAGGGAAACCACAATATCTAGTTCAGGGTTCAAGAATTCGAGCTTAGAACAATTTTTGTATTTGGATTTATTATTTGATTTTACAGGTTGGCTTAATGTGCAAAATGATGCTTTTAATGCTTTGATATTATCTGAACTGTACATATAAACTGCTACAAAATCTTTATCTTCTCACCTCTGGGGATGTGCTTACTCGTTGAGACTCCCTATTCTGTTAGTGTCATACCCAAAAATAAGAAATAGGGTCAGACAAGTAACAAAATCGGTCGACCTTGCGGGTCCCCGGTACGTAGCCCCTCATCGATTCGAATTGTCCGCTCGGGTACACAATCTAGAAAAAATACCCAGGTGCTGAACTTAGTATAACTTAACTTCATGCCAGATCCCTAGTAGTAACGCTTATCTACATCATGCATTTGACTTAGGGGACTCAACACAGGGTTGGGTCTGTCTAGGATAGGTGACTCGAAATGCAAAGACCATCCTGATGCACATTATGTGATTCTTGTGCTTAGTTGTTTCAGATTTTCATGTTGACCGGCATGTGAAAAATAATTATTATTAAGAAAATTAGTTGTACTAGGGCTGACTGAGATTAATTATTTGTTTTTTAAAACCAATGCACAAGTAGCGCAGATATGCCGCCGGATTGTTTTAAAAAAACGGGGAAAAAGAAAAAACAAAAGAAAAAGAGGATTTTCAACAAAGTTTTTGGTTTTAACAAATTGTTTTTCCTGAACTACGCCGGTTTGACTCTTACTGAGTATGGGATACGTAGGCAACCCTTATCAGGTCCAGCCGCCCTTGTACAAAAATAGCCAAAATAATTTTCAAATTTTCGTTGTCGCTTTAAACAAATTGGGTGAAACTGTTATTGTTAAAAATAGCCAAATGTTTCCAAAGGGGTCACGAGAAGGCTGATTTTACACAAACGACCACCTTTTGGCAAGCTAGCGGACACAACCTTGAAGGCTTCCTCCAGAAGTGCTAAAAGGCCATATTCGCAAAAATGGTTTTGGAAAACAAATTTCAAAAAAAAAATCTTTTGGATTTTGAAGTAAAACAGAACAAAATTACACGTCGCTAATTCACCTTAATATAAGTGCAGGATGAGCAAAGACCAAACTAGACCTTTTCATTTGTAAGCCGAATCCCTTTGGAGTTGTGGTTGTGGTGGAATGAATTAGGAAGGGAAGGAGACTATGAGATAAAGATGTATTTGGGGGGCCTCCTGGGTTATTGGAGATTGTACCCCGAGGATACATCTTAAGAGCATTAGTTACATGCTGGGACCTGGCACACAATGTGTTTCACTTCTCAGACATTGAACTCACTCCAATGTTTGAACAAATGGCGGGATATATTGGAAATGGTGTGCTTCTTTGGAGACACAAGTATATGGTTTCTCCAAGAGTGATAACGGTGCATAAATTCTTAGATACCTTGAAGATAAGCAGAGTGGTACATGACTCGAACTTGGTGGCAGGGTTTTGCACTTTTTAATTCCTGTATACCAGATATGGTCACATAAGGGAATTCAACAATCCAGAAAAAC
The DNA here is from genome assembly GCA_034376525.1 of Nicotiana benthamiana. NCBI lineage: Eukaryota > Viridiplantae > Streptophyta > Magnoliopsida > Solanales > Solanaceae > Nicotiana > Nicotiana benthamiana. The sequence continues at coordinate 5,076,437 of CM067333.1, read as the reverse complement.
AAATTATGCATTAAGGGAAACCGTGCCAAATGGGAAGAACACAAACGCTTCGCTTTTATGGTACCTTTTCTGGGGCTTCTAGTATTTCCAAGGAAGGATAGAAGTATTGACATAAAGATGGCAGTGATTGCTAGCATTCAACGCACGCAGGCTAAGTGCACACTCGCGCCCATAATAGGTGCCGAGATCTTTCGCGCTCTCACAGCTTGCAAGGCCGAAAATGATTTCTTTGAGCGGTGTATTCTATTATTGCAGATGTTAATGACTGAGCATCTATGCCACCGTTCACAAATCATGAGTAATGGGTCCACCGAGAAAACTTTTATAGAGGAGTTCACACGAGAATTAAAAAGCTCAGCTTACCCGAAGGTGTAGCAAGATGGACTTCTTACTTCCAGTCCCTCACTGCCAGTCAAATAGAAAGGACACTAGGGTGGTTGTCTGTGGATGAGATCATGTACATGCTGGCAATAGATCCACATTTCTCTTGATGGGTCTTAGGAGTATCTAACCTTATGCCCCCATCCGGTCTTGAGACAACTCGGAATATGCCAGATAGTGCCAAAAGACGAGGATCTCAGCATCTGGGTAGTTGAGATTGGGCCTGATGGTTAGTTACGCCAATTAATGGTCCACAAGATCTGCAATGAATGCCAAGACCTGACCGCCGACACTAGCATACATGATCGGGCTAGAGGTGAAATGGCACCGGGATACCTTGCCTGGTACATGAGAGAAATTGAGTTTGAGAGACCGCCCAAAAGGCCTCACCTCCAGGAGTTCATTAGAATGTCACATGAACAATGGGATTGGCTAGCCAAGGAAAATGAGTACAAGGCCACCATAGGAATATTGGAAAGGAGAGTTCGAGAACTGCAATTTGAATATGGTTTGCAAGCCGCAGAAGATGACGGAGAAAAGAAAATATTAACAAAAGAAAATGAGGCGCTGCGAGCCCAAATCTAGAATATGAAAGCAGCCGCATAAAATCCTCCAATGAGCATAAAGGATGAAAAACTCATTGATAATTTGAGGGAAAAAGTAACCGAATATGGGTTTGACCTGAATAAGGCAGAAGGAGAGCTATCCAAGGTTCAGAAGCAATTTGCTAAATTTAAGGAGGAGCGCGGCCGCATCATTGAGAAATTAAAGGAATAGCATGACGATAAGGTTGCTAGGTTAAAATGGAGGGTCTTCATGGTTGAGGGCAGGGTAGCCAAGCAAGTCGGGGACCTTGAAACCAATAGAGAACATTGTATACAGCGATAGCAAGGTTGGAGATGGATTTGAGGCAATTCCAGGAACTGAACCAGGTAGCCGAGCAAACTCTAGAGGTGAGGGCTGAACAAATTTGACGTTTGTTGCAAGAAATGGCTGTTATTAAGGAAAGCGTAGGGGAGATCGCAGACTAGATCACCACAAGGTTAAACTATTGCGAGGATATCACAAAATCTATGTTCTTCGCCACCGCCATGACTTTTCTCCGGCAAGTGATCGAAGACCTCCACCACCCCCATGGGAGTCTAGCACGCAAGCCAGTGGCAAGGCCGAATGATGCCCCGTGTGGCCCGGGGAACTTGGAGCATTAATATATTCCTAAGGATTGCATTGCCTTTTGTCAAAATATGTCTTAAAGTGTATTAGATTAATCAGGAGTCTGTATTTTCTTTATGCATAGTTAGTTATTTTTCGAGTCTATGGTTCATTTTATCAAAGCTTGTTAGTTTCTTGTTTAATCTGTCACCTTTCGAGTCCTTGTAATTGAAGTCTGTTATTATGAAAATGGAAATTTTCCCAAATATTTTATGCGACGCTTTTTACTTGCAAGAACTGCGCTCGGTCTGATTCATGCGGAGTTATGATAGGTAGGCAATATACATATGATTCGACCATAATGGAATAAGAAGCTGAATATATATGGTAGAGGGAGATAATAAGGCTAAAACAAAGAGGAAGTTTCGCGAATAAAAGTCGGGATGGCGCAAGCAATCAATGCATGCAGGGACTGGCTGTCATTTGTCTGCATGCATATTCATATGTGGCCACTTACGTGTTATAACCTAAGCACGAACAAGTTTTTGGGTTGTGATTTCCAGTTCAAAATTAGACAAGTGACTAGTACTCGCAACATTCTGGCAACTCACTCCTACAACACGTGGTCGAAGAGCAAACAAGTCATGGCCAACCAAGAAGCTGATGTCTGCATTAATGACCCCTCGAAGGAGGAAGAGGAATTAGACGTTAATGCTATGAAGGAGGAAATCTATAAGCTTAAATACCAAATGGCCGAGATGTACAATACATGGGCAAAAGGACAGCTGCCACGACATATTCTGCCAACCCAACCTTCATCCCGCCACTGGCCCAAGCACCTGACCACTCCGTCATTAATCCGCCTCCAAGTTTTCCTATATAGTCACAACATCAGGTACTACCTCTCAGCCACTAGCCCCACTACCCAAAGTCACTCCTCACCTTCCCATGTTAATCGCTCCTATATATGTGGCACCTCCACCTTCTGCACTGCATAGGTCATCAAGTGAACCATTGATTCAAGCTTATGACCATCAATACTACCTAACAGAACCTGCTTACTAAACCCATGAACCTTACTCCTATGCTCCTTGTCTTGAAATCCCAACAGGAGTTGAAAAACAGATCAAAATTTCTAAGCAGGAAGAGATGCTTAGAAAGGTCCGCAGTCTGGAACAAACCTTCAGAGACATGCGGAGATTAGGTGGCCAATTGAGTGTGGCATTCAAGGATCTTTTCTTATTCCCCAACGTGCACTTGCCTACAGGCTTCAAAATTTCTAAATTTGACTTATATGATGGTCACGGCGATCCAATCGCGCATTTGAGAGGGTTTTGCAGCAAAATGAGAGGAGCAGGAGGGAAAGATGAATTGCTAATGGCGTACTTTAGCCAGAGATTGAGTGGATCAGCATTGGAGTGGAATACTCGTCAGGATCCCAATCAGTGGTATACTTGGGATGACTTAGCGCAAGCATTTGCATGCCACTTTCAATATAATCTCGAGATTGTCCCGGATTATCTATCTCTGACAAAGCTGGAGAAGAAACACAACGAGAGTTTCAGGGAGTACGGTTTCCGGTGGGGGGAACAAGAAACCAGAGTTGATCCTTCCTTGAAGGAGTGTGAGATGGTTGACTATTTTCTGGAAGCTCTAGAACCTACCTACATTGGGCATTTGGTATCAGCAGTAGGGAAGTCTTTCAACAAGGTGGTCAAGGTGGGAATTATGGTTGAGGAAGGCCTCAAATCCAATAAAATCATGAGCTACTTTGCAATTAAGGCAACTACTCAAGCCATCCAGGGTGGAGCTAGGGGAGCTTTCGGGAAAAAGAAGAAGGAGGAATTAGCGACAGTGGAGTGGGGAAGTTGGTTCAGGCCTCGGGCACCATCTCATTATGACCAGCCTCATCCTCACCACCAGACATACCCACACAATCCATATGGCCCACCACAACATTACTATCCACCACAAGAAACCTGCTTCTTAGTTCATCACGCACAAGCATATACCCAACCTCCCGCTAACGCACAATGGCATGCGCCACCCCCTCAAAACACTCACCCAAATCCACAAAGTCACTACCCACATCCGAGAGCTCACCAACAACCCCCGAGGCCCGCCTTCTGAGGCAATCCGACCCTGAGAAATGAGAGGTTTCATAAAAGAAGACTTTCACTCTGCTGGGAGAATCTTACACTAGCCTATTGCACAGGCTGCGACAATTGGATATATTGAGACCAATTGAGGTGAAGCTTCCAAATCCTCCCACCCAAAGAATTTAGATTATTCAGTCAGCTGTGAATACTGTTATGGTGCACCTGGGCATGACACCAAAAAATGTTGGCATTTAAAGAACGCTATCCAGGAACTCGTTGGCAGACTCCCGAGGTGCCCAATATTAACCAAATCCCGCTGCCGACCCTCAAGGAAACCAACATGATTAAAATTGAGGAGAGGACGGGATAGTCCAGAAGACCTTCACAAACAGTAATGATGATCAAAGCCAGTGAGTCAACGGAGGTTGCAAGCAGTGAGAAGCTGCTAACCGGGGCACAAGAATGCAATAAAACCGTCTTAGTTCAGGGAAGCTCAACATGCACGGTTTCACAAAAGCGAGAATAGGAAAAAGTAACAGTACACGGGGTAGTTGGAGAACCCGTCGTGGTTGTGGAAGGTATTCGCATCGAGCCAGTTATTGTGAAACCAGTGATCCAATCACCAATCATCAACAACAAAGCCATTCCTTGGAGATATGAACAAGCAATAACAATGTACAAGGGGAAAGAAGTGAGAGAGAAAGTGTGTGAGCCACGAGGTTTAACTAGGACCAGAAGGTACTTTGCCCTAGAAGAATTGAGGAATGGAAGAATTTCTAAAGATAACCCAGAACAGGTGAAAAAGGTTGTGTTTGAAGATGAGGCAGAAGAATTTTTGAAGAAAATGAAAATGCAGGACTACTCCATCATACAACAATTGAGGAAGACACCAACCCAGATTTCTTTGTTGTCCTTACTAATCCACTCGGACGAGCACCGCCGGGCGTTGATGAAGATTTTGAATAAGGCCCATGTCCCAGACAAGATAATGGTGAACCATCTATAAAAGATTACAAAAAAGGTATTCGAGGTGAATCGGGTCACATTCTCTGACGATGAATTTCCTATGGAGGATACTGAGCACAACCGGCTCTTTATCAGATTGTGATGTGTCAAGATGTTGTGGTCACCCGAGTTTTGGTCCACGACGGTCCGGTGCAGAAATTTGTCCACTATCCACATTGACCAAGCTGAAGGTGGAATATGAAAGGGTCTGCATAAATAACATTTGTGTTCGAGGCTTCGATGGTGGAGGTAAAGAAACCGTATGGGGTATAATGCTGGAAGTAGCTATAGGGCCCATTGAGTTCAATATGGAATTCCAAGTGCTGGAGGTATCAGTCTCCTATAATTTGTTATTGGGCAGGTGTTGGATTCATGCAGCCAAAGCAGTGCCATCTACACTGCACCAGATGGTCAAATTTAAATGGGATAGGCAAGATATTGTCGTGCATGGAGAAGATAATTAGTGTATCCCAGGCGACGCGATCGTGCCTTTTATTGAATCTGAGGACAACAATGGGCCATGGGCTTACCAGGTGTATATACAGTGTCGGTTCAGAAGATCCCAGAAGGTGAGGTTGTTCCGACCCTAAAGATAACAATCGCATCCGTCATGGTAGCTTCAGAAATGTTGAAAAATAGTTTTATACCCGGTAAAGGGCTGGGAGCTTCTCTGCAAGGCATTGTGCAACCAGTGTCCCTCCCCAAAAATCTAGACACCCACAGTTGCAGAAATAAGGCGAGCCAGGAAGCTGAGACAAAAAGTCTGGGTTCTCCCAAAATCTATCCCAAGGTTGTCAAAATCATTCTTCCAATCCAGTAATGGCCCCAGACCAAAGATTTCTGGCCCTACTGATCGACGTAGATGAAGATCTTGATAAGGGGTTAGAAAGGTTGTTTAATGAGGTGAATATGGTCGAGGCGGGAAAAGGATCGAGCGTGGCAGACGTGTAGCTTGTGGGAGCATGTGCAAAAATCAATAACTGGGAAGCCACTCCTTTTCCACTCGGAGGGAGTCGTGGTTGCCGGTTTTGATTTTCCTCTCAGTCTTGTTTGTATTAGCGTCAAAATTGTCAACTCAGTTGTTATTTCCATCCATTTGGATGTGCAATCTTTGTTATCTTTGATTCTAATGAAATGAAATTTCCCTTTTAGCGATGCTGATACTTTCCGTTTCTCTTTAGTTTTCTTTCTTTCTCTTTTGTACAGTTATTTTTATGCTGGTTCCAGTGATCTGACATGCATAAGGACTCCTCGGCCCAACCATCAAAACAGCTCTAGTCCAGACATAACAATTCAGGAAATAGAACATGAGGATGAACCAGGGTATGATGAGGAAGGGGCATATGGATGAGATTAGTAAAAAGATGACCCAATTCGAAGAGAAACCCAAACCAAACCTGAACAATACAAAGGCAATCAATCAAGGAAGTCCGGATAATATCAGAGAAACAAAAATAAGAGTCCATCTGGAGCCACAACTTAGGGAATAAATAATTGAAGTATTTTTTGAGTACAAATATGTCTTTTCATGGTCCTACAACGACGTGCCTGGATTGAGCACTGATTTGGTAGTCCACAAGTTACCTATTGACCCAGCTTGCCTGTCTGTTAAGAAAAAATTGAGGAAAATCAAAGAAGAAGGGACCAAGCAGTTTGAGGAAAAAGCCATTCGCGTCACATGATACCCCACTTGGTTAGCCAATGTTGTGCCTGTGGCGAAAAAGGACGGAAATACCAGGATGTGTGTCGATTACCGCGACCTCAACAAAGCAAGTCCAAAGGAAAACTTTCCCTTGCCGAACATCCACATATTGATTGAGAGTTGCACAAAGCATGATATTGGGTCATTCGTGGATTATTACACCGGGTACCACCATATTTTAATGGACGAAAAAGACGCAGAGAAAATGGTGTTCATTACATAGTGAGGGACGTACTGCTATAGAGTCATGCCTTTTGGTTTGAAAAATGCTGCATCCACATACATGAGGGCCATGACAACCATTTTCCATGATATGACACATAAGGAAATTGAGGTCTATGTGGATGATGTAATAGTCAAGTCTAGGAAGCAGTCTGATCATGTCAAAGACCTTAGGAAATTCTTCCAGAGGCTCCGCATGTATGACCTCAAACTCAACCCAGCAAAATGTGCATTTGGGGTTTCCTCGGGAAAGTTGTTAGGGTTCATAGTCAGCCGCCGAGGCATCGAGCTAGTCCCATAAAAAATCAAAGCTATATAGGAGTTTCCACCACCCAGAAAAAAAACTGAGGTAATGAGTCTACTGGGAAGATTGAATTAGATCAGTTGATTTATCGCGCAGCTCACAACCATGTGTGAGCCCATCTTTAAGCTGTTCAAGAAGGATGTTGCTGTTAAATGGACGGTAGAGTGCCAGGAAGCTATTGACAAGATAAAGGAATACTTGTTTAACCTACCGGTATTGGTCCCGCCGGAACTAGGAAGACCCTTGATCTTGTACTTGACAGTCCTGGACAACTCATTTGGGTGCATGTTGGGTCAGCACGATGTTACCCGGAGAAAAGAGCAGATCATATACTACCTCAGCAAGATTTTTATGGCCTATGAGGTTAAGCACACTCATCTTGAAAGGACATTCTGCGCCTTGACGTGGGTAGCCCAAAAGTTGAAACATTACTTGTCATCGTACACCACTTATCTCATCTCACGTCTGGACCCTTTGAAATACATTTTCCGAAAGCCCATGCCCATAGGGAGGCTTACAAGGTGGAAAATCTTGCTCATTGAGTTCGACATTGTCTATATGACTAGGACTGCTATGAAGGAACAAGCATTGGTGGATCATTTAGCAGAGAGTCCCATAGATGAAGCATATGAGCCCTTGAACACATATTTCCCGGATGAGGAAGTAATGCACGTCAATGAAATGGAACGGAATGGGAAGTCGGGATAGAAATTGCTCTTTTATGGGGCTTCCAACTTGAAAGGTGTCGGGATAGGAGCGGTACTCATTTTCGAAGAAGGGTAAAATTACCCAGTCATAGCTCAACTCCGCTTCCATTGCACCAACAACATGGCTGAATATGAGGCATGCATTTTGGGCTTGAGACTAGTAGAGGATATGGGTGTCCAGGAAGTCTCGGTCTTGGGAGACTCGGACCTTCTGATACACCAGATTCAAGAGGAGTGGGAGACAAGGGATATAAAGCTCATGCCATACCGGCAATGCATGCATGATCTCTGTCAACGATTTCAGTCAATAGAGTTTAAGTACATCCCCAGAATTCACAACGAGGTTGCCGATGCCCTGGCTACTTTGGCATCAATGGTACATTATCTGGACAAGGCATATGTTGAATGGATGCATATCCGAGTCCAAGATCATCATGAATATTGCAACATGGTGGAAAAAGAGATTAACGACGAGCCTTTGTTCCATGACATCGAGGAATATATCAGGAGAGGTGTGTGCCCGGTACAAGCCACGAGTGACCAGAAGAGAACAATCCCTTGTTTGTCAAATTGGTTCTTCATCATTGGAAGAATACTATACAAAAGAACGCCAGATCTTGGTTTTCAAAGATGCGTACATGCTAGGCAGGTCCTCTGGGCAGGATGTTATTTGCTTACCATGGAGCACGATTGTATCAGCTTTGTGCGCAAATGCCACCAGAATCAAGTACACGGAGACCTTATTCACTCTCCCCCGTCTGAATTACATACGATGTCGGCACCATGGCCCTTCGTTGCTTGGGGAATGGACGTTATCAGGCACATTGAGCCAGCAGCTTTTAATGGACATAGATTTATCCTAGTTACTATTGACTATTTCACTAAATGGGTTGAAGCCAAAACCCTAGTGACCAAGAAGGTTGTGGTCGATTTTGTGCACACAAACATCATTTGTCGGTTTGGGATCCCCAAGACGTTCATCACTGACAATGGGACAAACCTCAAGAGTCACCTAATGAGGGGTGTATGTCAGCATGTGAAGATCACACATCGAAATTCTTCCCCGTACCGCCCCAAGGCGAACGGAGCGGTTGAGGCGGCAAATAATAATATAAAGAAGATACTTCGTAAAATGGTGGAAGGATCCATGAAGTGGCATAAGAAGCTACCTTCTCCGCCTTTAGGGTGTCACACCACTGTCTGCACTTCAGTAGGGGCCACTCCATACTTATTGGTATATGGCACGTAGGTGGTAATCCTGGGCGAGATTGAAATCCCCTCTTCTTAGAATCGTGGCTGAAGCAGGAATCGATTATGAAGAATGGGTCAATGCTCGGTTGGAATAGTTGAATTTGATTCATGAGAAAAGATTAGCGGCATTCTGTCATGACCAGTTGTATCAATAAAGGATGTCCAGGGCATATAACAAGAAAGTGCGCACCATGAAGTTTGAAGTAGATCAACAAATACTTATGGTCATAACAACCTCACCAGAGCGAGGGGAAAGGAAGGTTCGCTCCAAACTGGTAGGGGCCATTGAACGTATCAAGAATATTGTCCTATGGGGAATTGTATCTAACAGATGTAGAAGGGAAATGTACCACAATGGCTATCAATTTGGATGCTATCAAAAGATATTATATATGATTTCCTTTAGATCATTGTCTATACTCGACATTTGTTTGTACTTGTCATATTTTAAAAATTGGAATGACGAAGACATTTTGTTTGGCTATCTAAACACTTTATCTTTTGCTAACTCCTTTGAGCTTTAGTTATTTTCTTTTCATACCCTTTTTTAGAATCAGTCAAAGCGCTAATGTGAGAAGGCGGGAGAGGGCAATAAAAAAAAAGAAAAAAATGAAAAACAAACTGAAAATAAAGGAAGGAAAAAGATGAAAACAAAAGAAAAGAAAGAGAAAAGAAAAACAAAAAAAGTAAAGAGAAAAAAAAGAAAGAAAAGAAAAGGAAAACAGCAACAAAAAAAGGAGTTGGTATGAACTACACCTGACCTGGTTCCTTTTAAAGATATGTAGGCAGCCTCACAGTTCGGTCTCAGCAAAATAAAAACCCAAAGTCCCCATGCAAGAAACGGGGGTAGAATTTTTGGTTGTTGTAAGAACTTGATTCCGAAAGTTATAATTCTAAACCCATTTAAATTGTTTTTAGCCTTTGATGCATTTTCTTTCTAACCCTATCCAAAAGCCCACGTTACGGTCCAAAAAAAGACCTTCTGATCAGTCTTCAAAAGATGCCAAGTTCAGCAAGTAAAGAGGTTTCCTAATAGGGACATCACTTCGAGCTAGACGAGAGAGATAACGAAATGAGAGAGTCTTATCGGTGAAAACCTACACAGGCACCGTGAGGAGAAGGTAAGGTAAGAGCAAAACTTAGAAATGGGCTATTGATGGATGAATACTGCAGGGAAAGATGAGTTGGGGTTTGGAAGATTTGTTTGGAAAGGTCACAACAACAAAAGCACGACAATAGGAGGTCATTCATCGAAACAGATTGGGTCAGCTAGGCTGAAGTGCATGTCATGATCGCGAAAACCAGCAGTTCCTTTTCAGATAAGTCTTCTTCCTTGTTTTTTTCAACAGTCACAACTCTGGAATTTTTCACCCTAAATACTGTTTGGAGTCTTTGCATTTCATTTTTATTTCGAGTCCAAAATCTTTTGTTTAGGCAAACGAAAAAAGTGTCAAAGCCGATTATCAACTCCCAAAGGGACAAAGTGCACGACGCCCGAAGACGTAATAAAGACAACAAGTGCAGAACAATAAAAAGGAAGATGCATAAAAACTTCGATTGATGGAAGAGATAAGAGTCGGCAAAGTGAAGGATTTCTGCACAAGATTAGAAACAAAACAAAGCCACGAGGGTTAAAGGGCCAGCCAAGCATAGTAAACTCACCGGGAAATCTCAGAAAGGATGCAAGGGTCCGGAGGAAGAGTCAGAGATGCAACACGAGAAACAACCAAGCATAATGCATCAGTCGTCGGGGAAGAACATAAAGAATTCTGGTGAAGGATTGAGAGCGCAACACAAGGTGGGAAGCAAAGTGAGGGCACAAAGGTCAAGGTCCAGCAAAACATCATAAACAGACCGGGTAACCTCAGGAAAGGATGTGAGAATTCTAGCAAAGGGTCAGAAATGCAACATCAATATGAGAGGGTTAGAGGATCATCCACGCATAACACCCTAACTCAGCAATCGTCAAAGAGGGGTATATGGCCTCTAGCAAAAGGGGCAAAAGCGCAACATAAAGGTGGAAATGGCCGTGAGAGTTGACCAGCATGATATATCAACTCGTCAATCATCGAGAAGGGGCATAAAAGAATTTTGGTAAAGGGTAGGAAGTGCAACACAAAGAAGGGAGCGACATAAAGGCACAAATGGCGAAGTCCACCAAACATAAAAGATCACATGATTTTTAAAAAGGAGCAAGGATTTTGAAAAAGGAATGGAAAGGTAACACAAAGATGAAGAACAAAGTAAAGCTGCAAGAATAGGAGGGTTGACCGAAGTATGATTCATCAACACATCAATCATGGGGAAAGGACACAAAGAATTTCAGCCAGGGATTAGTAATGTGACACAATAGTGGGCGGGTAAAATAAAGCCTAGAGGTCTCGAGGGGTCAGCTGAGAAGTTCGAGCAACTCATTTTCAACAGGGGAAAAAAGGAACCCAACGGAACACGACAACGAGAGGCTGTTTCTCAACAAGAATGCTGCAAGCCAACCACCACTTTTCAGACAGAAAAGTTCTCGTTGATTGGCACAGGGGCAGAAAAATCAAGAAGAACTTGAGGGTAGCCATCCACAGGAGAAAGCAGGTACACGATAGGTATGATCGAAATCTCAAGGCCCACCTGCAAGTGGGACTCAGTTAAACCCCAACGGGAACAATTGAGAGTTATGAGAAGCATGGGAGCTGAGATTGAACGTGGTTTGGAACTCATACAGGAACGGGTAACGTGGGCAAACACCGACACCTTACCCTAAGAGTAACAGAAACCCTCATGGACAATAATCACTAGCAGAAACAACAAAAAATTAGAGAGGCATTAAAGCTGGATCCCTCAGGACCCTCCTGGAAAATGGGACTTATTTAAAGGTTAGATATAATCATGGATAACAAAAGGGCATAAAATGACTTGCATCGTTGAAGTGGGATTCAGTTAAGAGTTGTCAGGACCCTCTTGAAAAATGGGATTTAGCATAGAACACAAAACAGTCGAGGGCATGGTCAAACCCAAATATTTCGACAACCAGAGCCAAAAAAAGTCATCAGGACCCTCCTGAAAAATGAGGCTTAGATTAGATATTTCCCCAACAACAGCCAATAAATGTCATTAGGACCCTGCTAAAAAATAGGACGTAGATTAGATACTTCCCTAGCAAGAGTCAATAAGAGTTTTTAGGATCACCTGGATAATGGGACATAGCCCTAAATACTAACCCCAGCCGACACATCTTGTCATCTAATTAAGAATTGTTAGGACCTACCTAGATAATGGAAAGTGGTTTCACCCGTCACCAGTAGATCCCCAGCAGATACAACTCATGACAAGGCATAGTGGAAAATAATACCTTTTGAAAAACATAACATAGTCTTAGATTGTCATCAGCTAAGAATTGTCAGGGCCCTTCTGGATAATGGGACTTAGCTTAGGTTTAGAAATATTTGGTATAGGGATTCGATTATCACGCACAGATCCGCCCAGCAATAAACTGGGGCAGGAAGAATTCTTGTGTTGTTTGTTTTGTTGTGATCACGTACATCAGCAGCAGTCTCAGGGAACATTTTTCAGGTTGTGAGATTTTAAATTTTGGTAATCAGGCGCCCACCTTTAGAACAAGGGAATATTTTTCAAAATTTCAAGTTTTTGTAATCAGGCGCCCATCTGTAGAACAAGGGAATATTTTTCAAAATTCCAAAGATTTGGTAATCGGGCGCCCACCTATAGAACACGGGAATATTGTTAAAAAATTCAAGTTTTTGTAATCAGGCGACAACCTCTAGAACTAGAGAATATTTTTCAAATTTCATGCTTTTGCAATCAGGCGCTCACCTGTAGAACAAGGGAATATTTTTCAAAATTCCAAAGTTTTGGTACAGGCGTCCACCTGTAGAACAAGGGAATATATTTTCAAAATTTCAAGTTTTTATAATCAAGCGCTCACCTGTAGAACAAGGGAATATTATAACAAATTTCAAGTTTTTGTAATTAGGCGCCCATCTGTAGAACAAGGGAATATTTTTCAAAATTTCAAGTTTTTGTAATCAGGAGCCCACATGTAGAACAAGGGAATATATTCAAATTTCAAGTTTTTGATGATGAGGCGCCCACTTGTAGATCATGGGAATATTATTCAAAATTCCAAAGATTTGGTAATCACGCGTCCACCTATAAAACAAGGGAATATTTTTCATAAATTCAAGTTTTTTAATCAGTCGCCCACCTGTAGAACAAGGAATATTTTTCAAATTTCAAGTTTTTGCAATCAGGCGCCCACCTATAGAACTAGGGAATATCTTTCAAAATCCCAACGTTTTTGTAATCAGGCGCCCACCTATAGAATAAGGGAATATTTTTCAAAATTTCAAGTTTTTGTAACTAGGTGCCCACCTGGAGAAGAAGAGAATATGTTCCAAAATTTCAAGATTTGTAATCTGGTGCCCACCTGTAGAACATGAGATTATTATTCAAATTTTAAGTTTTTGATAATCAGGAGTCCACCTGTCGAATAAGGGAATACATTTTAAAATGTTAAGTTTTTGCAATCAGGCGCCCACCTGTAAAATAAGGGAATACTTTTAAAATTTCAAGTATTGGAAATCATGCGCCCACCTGTAGAACAAGGGAATATTTTTCAAAAATTCAACTTTTTGTAATCAGGCATCCAACCTATAAAACAATGGAATATTTTTCAAATTTCAAGTTTTTGCAATCAGGCGCCCACCTGTAGAACAAGAGAATATTTTTTAAAATGCCAAAGTTTTGGTAATCTGGCGCCCACCTATAGAAGAAGGGAATATTTTTCAAAATTTCAAATTTTTGTAATCGGGCGCCCATCTGAGAACAAGGGACTATTTTTTCAAAATTTCATGTTTTTGTAATCAGGCACCCACCTATAGAACAAGGGAATATTTTACAAAATTTCAAGTTTTTGCAGACGCCCACCTGTAGAACAAGCGAATAATTTTCAAAATTTTAAGTTTTTGTAATAAGGCGCCCACCTGTAGAACAAGGGAATATTATTCAAATTTCATGTTTTTGATAATCAGGTGCCCACCTGTAGAATATGGAAATATTTTTCAAACTTTTAAGTTTTTGCAATTAGCGCCCACTTGGAAAACAAGGGAATACTTTCAAATTTTAATCAGGACCGTCGAGGTTTCTTAATCAGACGGTCCTGAAGCCCACGTCTCTAAATATATAAATGTCCTGACACTACCCCACCCTCTTGAGACCCCCTTACCCTCATCCCCTGATCTCTTTAGAAACCAATCCTCATACCACCATCTCCCGCCCTAAAACCGCCGCCAGAAATCGCCTCACGGCGGCGGCCGGCCACCAATAAACTCCAAATTTAAACCATGAAATCCCCTCACCTTCCTCATTCCAAATCTGTGAGTTGCATCCCTTGAATCCTACCAAATCGTACTGAATATTCAATTTTGTGGACGCAGCCGCCCACGGCGGTATCACCACCAAATAACCTTAGTTTCATACACCTGCACCCCCTTAACCTCCCCTTCTCATTACTACAATTGTTCAGGCTCGAATCATACCGCATCTCCTCGAATTTCAATTTGAACTGGCCAGCAAAAATGCAGCTTTGCCCAAAATCCACCAAACTAGTGTCATGCACTCTCCTCACATCCCTCACCTTGAATCCACGTCCCTTTATCCTTGAATCTTTCCTGTTTAGTTCGAATTTCAAATCGAAATTTGGTCAGGAGCCTTGGTTGCCAGATTTGGGACATCTTTGGTTTTAGGGTTTATTAAACCTTAGCCTTATGTTTTCCAGTAGAAAACACATTACTAAGGGCGATTGGACCCCAAATGATGCCGTGAAGTTTGCTAGTCTGATTCAGAATTTGAGGTATTTTGTTTATCTTTATATATCTGCTTTTATGTGTGATTTCATTCTCATTTTTTGTTCCATTATAATCTCTGTGGTTAGTATAGAATTTTGTTTCAGTATTCTACTTCTTTTCTTACAATATTATTTTGTTTCATTAGGCATGCAAATAAGTTTGATTTGATCCCATACTGCTTCGTATTTTCTGTGAGTTGTGCGTAATAAATTTCAATTGTTCTCCTTGTTGTTTGTTTTGTTTATATCATTTGAGTTTCTTGACTCAGTTCTTTCCTTCTTTGTTTTTTATTTTTCTCTTTCTTTTGTTTGGCTTAAATAACCCTATTCACGTGAGCCTCATGGCTCGTCGATTATTGGTTTGAGGTTTGTACGTTTGGGCCAGAGTATGCACTCCCAGTGGTTTAGGTTTGGGGTTTTGGGTCGAATTGGCCCACTTGTGATTTCCTAAGGGTAGTTTGGGTAGTATGGGATAGGGAATATTTTAATAACTGAAATAATAATGTTCTAGCAGGGGTTTCTAGGCAATTCCAAAAGTTTGATTAGTTAACTTGGGTAGAAAGTCAGAAATCTAAGGGCATCTAGGTTAAAATAAAAGTTCAAATGGGACTAGGGGTGTAAAGTTAAACCTGCAGGGTTGCCCTGTAGTTTAGCCTATATAAAGCAGCATTCTTGCCTTTGCAGGCAAGATTTGAGAGCTAAAATATCAAAAAAACTTCAGACATCAAAATTTCTACTGTTTCATTGATCTCTTTACTGATTATTGAGATTTTCAAGTTCTGGAATATTTTCCGGTTCATTTGAGACTAAGTATGAATTGATTTTGGGTTTTCGGATAGTTTTGGGTTCAAGCTGGTCAAATATTACCATTTTGAGTTTTGAGCTGAGCTCCCTGTTCTAAACTGCCGAATCTAGGTTCATCTTTGTTGTTTCTCTGCTTATTCCTGCTGCATTTGTTGATCACTAGCCCCAATTTATCTTTACATTTTCCAAGTACATTCCTAACTATGATTGATGAATGATTGTTGAACATGTTATAGAAGTGAGAGTTCATTGAAATGAAGGATGCATTTGAAGCTAGTTTCCTTGTTTTCTTTACTATTTCCATGCTTTGTAACTGGACTTTAGATGTAGATGCTAATTAGTTTTGTTTAACTTTTTTTTATTACTTATTTTTGAACTTGTGTGAGTGACCTACAAGTAGTACTTAGCATTGGCATCAGTTACCGACTGTTATATTTTGGGACTGTCAGGGACTCCAACAATGTATCTCTCCAATATGAGATTTCAGCTTTAAGATAGGTAATTTGTTCATATGAGATCGTGTATTTGAACAACTTTTGGCAATAACTATATGGTCTGACATGTTTATAAGTGCTATGATATATTGTTAATTGCAAGCTAGTTGTTAGGCAATGATGTATTCATAGTAGTCATGTATTGAGTTGCTTGCCATGTTTTTTAGCCTCCATGTGAATAAGCTGCTTTTGCTTGTTCTTTGTTTAAGTATTCGTATTCTGGGATAATTTGTTGGTATCAATTAGGGAATCACAGATTAGTATAATAGGTTTCGTCACCAATCTCTATGGTCATTAAACTAATTCGCATAGGTTCAGCTGCCATTACTCCCCTTTCTTCGATAGATCTGGGCCTTATTTGAGCCAAAAGTTCGAAATCACTAAAAATGCATTGCAGATTAATGTATGCTATATGTGATCTATCCAATGGTCCATTGTGTAGTGTATCAGTTAGATTATAAAACTGGATCCTATTATTTGGCACAATGTTATTTGGATGTGCCGGCCACAGGCTCCTTTCAAGCCTTAATATCATTTGGATTCTAGGAAAATGGGCTGGTGCACATGCCAAATGGACCTTTAGGTCAGTTGAACTTCTCACGTAGCCTAGTTGCTCATTACACTGTTGTTTATTGGTTTTCAAGCCTGGTTTAGTTAAGTTAATCCTTTTAATTCAGAATTGGGCGTGTCGAGCCGAATAAAATAATCGCATGGCCCTTGTGTAGTAAACTTTGTTCGATCCTTAGAAATCGAGGCGTACCACTTAGCAAATTTCCATGGCCCTCACAAACTGCAAACGCATAGTTGCTTTAGGCGTGTATTTAATAATATTACTTTCCTAAATTCAGGTGTGTATTTATGTGACCCAAATCCAAATCTCAACAAAGTTGGAATGTATCAAAATCCACGGGTGCATTTATGTGACGTGGTTCGAGGAATATTTTAACGACGCTGCTAATCTCATTAAAATAATAGTAAAAGCGGTTAAAAAATTGAAATTGACACATATGCTAACAATTGTTTAAAATCAGATAATTATGCCAAATATAAATATTGAGAGATCGTGCTACAACCACGGAACCCGGGAATTCCTAACACCTTCTCCAGGGTTAACAGAATTCCTTACACGGATTATTGGTTCACAGACTGTTAGACATAGTCATTCTTTCCTCGATTCGGGATTCAAAATGATGACTTGGGACACCATAAATCTGGAAAGTGGCGACTATGAAATTCTCTTATATAATTGAATCCCGTTTTGATTGTCCTTTAATTTGAAAACTCCCCATATCTACGCCCTTCATCGGGCTGTAGTAACAAAAAGGAGGTGTGACAACCTCCTTTATGTCGACGTATGAACCGAGCCTCCACCCTCGATGTGACGGCCTCCCCGATATTATGGTATCGACCATAAATGTAGGCACATGTTCCATCTGTGGTACCACACTTCTATCAACATCAACAACTACACCTTTCCTAAGATCCATTGTCCTTCTAATTCTCAATAGCGGCTCGTCCCCATTGGAGGATTCGTCCAAAGGGTGAGGAACCGGCATTAAATAAGCCTCGTCCCTCACGACTATGACTTTAGAAGAGCCTTCTAATTGAACAGGTCAAGGATGAACTTCCCAAACTAATTCATTCAATACAAGTTGCGTGGCCCCGACGATAATGGCCTGTCGAAATAAGAAAAATGGCTCCCTCTACCTAGAAGCCCCTTGGCATGCCATCGTGAAGAAGTTGAATTAATGGATTGTATATATAATCAACGAAGTGGTAAAAGGAAAAACACTCGCCAATTTGAACTTTGGGTCTCTAACGCTTTACAAATGAAGGCCAATCTTGTGTCTCCGTTGCATGGGGTAAAACACAAGCTACCGAATCCCTTATGCCCGCAATAGGGTGAGGCAGATGTCTCAAAGCTGCAAACAAAATGTAAACCAACTTTATAACAAAGACAAAAGAAGAATAGAAAGAGTGGCGACACATACGAGTTTCATTCTATCGTTCCGGGAATCTGGCGAACTCAGAAACGATACGTTCAGTTTTGACGAAGAAGTACATGTTCCAAAACATGCGACTTGCTCGATCATCCGTCCCAACAACATACCTTTTCTTGCCACGGTGGCTCAAATTCACCATGTTACCTTTGTGGAAGCTTGCTGAGAACAAATTACAAAGATTGAATACTAAGTGAGGTCAATGGCCTAATCTTGAGGATATTGATACTATAGCACCTGAGTTCTCCGTGTGAGTTTTGATATTGTTATTATGGCACGTGAGTCCGTGTAGATGTTTGAGCTTGGGTTGAGGGAGCCCCTCCAGAGTCTATATACTGTAGATGAGGCTCGAGGATAAAATAATACCATGATGCATAACATTTTTGGGTTGAACCTCTTGGGAAATAGTGTTTTCTATGCTGGCAGGGGGAGTCACCCTGGAAACAACATTTCACGTCACGGAACCAAGAAACCGCCTACAACGCCATCATATGACGACCATGGATACACAACATGCATGCCGTTCCATCTAGTTTCTATCAAGTAATTAAAATTTCAACCCCATGGAGGATGTTCAGCATTTCAGGCAAGCCACACACTACCCAAGAATGCGATCGGATAGCCCAGGACTGCACGTACACCGAGCACATAAAGGGGGCAACTGGGGAGGCATAGTAATCAGCCGTGTCAGGAAAAAACCCCATGCTTGCAGAAAAAATAAAAGACCCAAATATTGTAGAAGCTTGCAAAGCCACCATAGAAGATCTTGATCCCGTTTATATAGTCCATACTGATAATATGAGAAAGGCCTATGTCGGACATACCCTCTCGGAACCAAGTAAGTATTGTGAGTTCTTGACTAACAATGCTGATTTGTTTGCCTTTTCCCACTCAGATATGCCTGGGATCCCAAGAGATATCGCCACGCACATGCTGCACGTTGACCCTCTCTACCCTCCGGTAAGGCAAATGAGGAGAAAATTCAATGCTGCCATCAATGAAGAAGTTGATAGATTACTCAAGGAATCAAAATACCCCTAATGGGTCGCCAACGTGGTCATGGTGAAAGAGAACAACGGGAAATGGCGGATGTGCATTCACTTCACAGACTTAAACGAAGTATGCCTGAAAGTTTCCTTCCCACTACCGCACATCAATAAACTCATCAACGCAACAATAGGGCATGAATTATTGAACTTCTTTGATTCCTATTCTGGCAACAACCAGCAACTACACATTTCCCAAGATGCATTCTCCTTCTTATTCTCGATTGTGGCTCCTCCCCGTTGGAGGATTCTTCCAAAGGGTGAGGAGCCGGCATTGAAAAAGCCTCATCCTTCATGACTATGACTTGAGAAGAGCATTCTAATTGAACAGGTCGAGGATGACCTTCCCCAATATATTCATTCAATACAAATTGCATGGTCGCGGCTGCAACAGCCTATCAAAATACAAAAATTTGCGCCCTCTACCTGGAAGATCCTCGGCATGCCATCATGAGGAAGTTGAATTAATGGATGGCGATATATAATCAATGAAGTGGTAAAGGGAAAAGCACTCACCAGTTGGAACTTTTGGGCCGTAATGCTTTTCAAAGGAAGGCCAATCCTGTGTCTCCGCTGCATGGGGTAACAAACGAGATACCTAACACATTAAGCCCACAATAGGGAGGGGCGGACGTCTCAAAGCTGCAAACAATAAGTAAACCAACTATACAACAAAGACGAAAGAAGAATAAAAAGATTGCCGACACTTACGAGTTTCATTTCATCGCTCCGGGAATCTGGCGAAGTCAAAAATGATATGTTAGATTATGATGAAGAAGTACGTGTGCCAAAACATGCGACTTGCTCAATCATCCATCCAATCAACTAACCCTTTCATGCCATGGTGCCTCAAATGCACCATGGTACCTCTATGGAAGCTGGGTGAGAACAAACTAGAGAGATTGAATACTAAGTGAGGTCGATGGCCTGATCTTGAGCATATTGATACTATAGCATGTGAGTTGTCAGTGTGAGTTTTGATATGGATATTATGGCACATGAGTTGTACGTGCAGATTATTGATCTTGGGCTGAGGAGCCCTTCCGGAGTCTATGTACTGTAGATGAGGCTCAAGTATAAAATAATACCATGATGCATAACAATAATGGGTTTTAATAATACAGTAGAACGAACCTCTAGGAAATAGTGTTTCCTATCCTAGTAGGGGGAGTACCTTGGGAACAACAATCCATGTCATGAACATAGAAACCGCCTACAACACCATCATAGGACAACAATGGATACATGCCATGCGCACCGTTCCGTTGAGTTTCTATCAAGTAATAAAAATTTACACCTAATGGGGGATTTTTCATCATTTCAGGCGAGCCCCACACTGCCCAAGGAAGCTATCGGATAGCCCATGACTGCTCATATACTAAGAAACTAAAAAGGGAAACCACATATGCATAGTAATCGGCCATTTCGGGAACAAAACCCGACACACAAGCATAGGGTAGAGCGAAGCTCTTGGGAAATAGTGTTTCCTATCCTGGCAGATAGAGTCACCCTAGAAACAACATTCCACGTCATGAACCAAGAAACTGCCTACAATGCAATCATAGGACGACCATGGATACACGCCAAGCGTGCCGTTCCGTCTAGTTTCTATCAAGTAATAATAATTTCCACACCATGAGGAATGTTCAGCATTTCAGGCGAGCCATACACTACCCAAGAAAGCTATCGAATAGCCTAGGACTGCGGATAGACTAAGCAACTAAAAAGGGCAACTACGGAGGCAGAGTAATCAATCGTGTCAGGAACAAAACCCGACACACAAGCAAAAACAATCAAAGACCTAGATATTATAGAAGCTTGCAAAGCAATCGTAGAAGATTTTGATCCCGTTTAACGAGACTATACTGGTAACACGAGAAAGGCCTATGTCAGACATAGCCTCTCTGAACCATGTTAGTATCATGAGTTCTAGACCAACAACACCTATTTGTTTGTCTTTTCCCACTAAGATATACCAGAGTGTTATAATATACGCTTAACGCTAGAGGGGGGGTGAATAGCGTTATAATAAAAAATAATGTAAATTTGCAGAATTAAAATTGCTGGAATAAAGTAAGTGCAGTAATTAAAATGGTAAGGAGAGAACACACCGAATTGTATCCAGGTTCACCACAACGTGTGGTTAGTCCAGTCCCCGAGAGACTCTCTCGAGTTTTACACTAACTTCGTTAAGCTTACGGGTGCCTAACAAACCGTTACACTTGCTCGTAGATATACACTCTACAAGACTTCAACCTGCTCGAGGATACCGCACCTCAAGACTTCAAACCAAGGAACTACTTTTCCTTCTTACAACAAGGGATTGGAATATCCCTTCAAGTGTGTACAAACACTTAGCACTCAAGACAAGACTCTCTTTATAGAGTAGATATGAGTAAAAACAATACGCTCAAGAACACAACAACTTAGTCAAGAGTTTGGCTCTCAAAAAGCTATGAAATGAATATAAAATGATTGATATGAGAGTATGTAAGCTTAAGAAATAATGTAATCAGTTGTTGTTCTTAAAAGAGTGATTTTGAGGTGTATTTATAGTGCTCAAAGTCACCAAGACCGTTGCTTAATTGCCAATCACTAATTGCTGATTTTGTGCTTGCATAATCGATTATATGATCTGCATAATCGATTATCTGCAGATCGTTCAAAAATCATATGCGGATTATAAGCAGCATAATCGATTATTCAAGATGCATAATCGATTATCTGTTAACGTTAAAAAATCGGATGCAGATTCTGTGCAAGCATAATCGATTATTGCCTTGTATATAATCGATTATATTTCAGCGTTTTAAAAATACTTTGGCAACGGTCTTAACATAGTCGATTACCTAAAAGACATAATCGGTTATTTTGCTGTATTGAAAAATCCGGTTATACACTGTCTGGACATAATCGATTATCGGAGAAGACATAATCGATTATTTTGTTGTTTTGCAAATTTCGGTTAACACTGCCTTAACATAATCGATTATAAGTAAGACATAATCGATTATATTGCTGTCTTAAAATTTTCGGTTAACACTGTCTTAACATAATCAATTATATGAAATACATAATCGATTATTTATGTCCAGATTTGAAAAACATGTTTGAAAACCATTTTTACTAAAATGAAAATGTTTGAAAATCATTTTGGTTTAACTCAATGATGCATGAAAATGATTTTACGAGAGAAGCCAAGACTTGAATAACTTGTCGGATCAAGATCACACTATAAAGTGACTCATTTATAACTTTGTTGATATTCTTGATCTTGCTCTTTGTTTCTCATGTGCTTGGACTTTGTCATATGTCAATGTTCCATGCGCGTCGGTTTGTCATTTATCAAAACCTACAGAAATGAACAAACGTTTAGTTTTAGCGACTTGAGAATGTGTTTCAACAATTTCCCCCTTTTTGATAATGGCAAACCAATATTGGGATATGCATAAGATAAGTATAAGTTCCCCCTCAATTTATGAGTTCCCCCTCAATTTATGCCAAAATGTATTAGTGTGCATAGCCCTTATTCTTCCCCCTTTTGACATTAGCAAAAATAATGAACTTTCATTAAAAATAATAAATATACATGAGAAAGCATAAAATAGGCAGAATATAATTCAAACGATACATAATTAAAAATTTATTATTCATTGTCATCATTAACATCCGGCTCGGCATCCGGCACTCCATCCCGAAGAACAATTTGGGCATATGAATAGTTGACATGATCAAAGTACCCATGAAGCTCATAAGTCAAACGAGTGACGTTTTGATCAATACGAGCCATTGAGGTTGACAAAGAAGCAAGTTGGTCCGAAATGCTTTGAAGAGTAGGAGCTTGAGGACGACGTATTTGAGTAGGGGGAGGAGGAGGATTTTCACAAATATTGGGAAATGGAGATTCTTGGATTTCCCAATGCTTTGTTTCCTTTTTGTGTGGACCGACGGAGGTGTCGATACTGGAGGGTTCAAAAATAGCAATTATGAGAAAGGCATATGGGAGTGGCTTATCGTCCCCAATTGCATCATACATATGAGTCATGACGAACTTGCACCAATTGATGCGAGCCTCGGTGATAATTGCATGTAAGAGTTTTGAATCCTCATGAGAGAGAGTTGTATGATTGAATTTTCGGGGTTTGAGAACTCGGGTGATGAAATAAAATATTAGACGATATTCTGGGCGCATGTGCATAATAGTTGGGCGACGATTCTCCGGACAGTCGCCAATACCAATTTGGTGGAAAAGAAGTTGTTCATCAAATAAAGTGCCTGCTTCTCTAGTGTAGAGAGAAATGTCTTCACCATTTCGTGGAAGGTTAGTGAGGAGTTGCAAGTTTTCCTCATTTACAAAAATTGGGACTCCATTGATGTTAGAGACAAGGTCACCATCTTCGTCCTGCTGTAGATTTGAATAGAAGGAACGGATTAGAGCAGGGTGAATGTAAGGAGTTTGAAGATATAGAAAGTCAATGAGTTGGCTTTGCATAAGAATATTTTCTGTTGATGGGGGTGCGCTATTTCGAAGATATCGAGTAGTTGAAAAACGAGGCGGAAGGATTTCTCGATTCTCAAATTTTTCAATGAATCGAAGAAGTTCGGGTTGAGTATCAAAACGCAAATAAGAGCCGTCTTTATAGTTGAAAACGGGTGGAGGAGCGGCGGAAGAGGAGGCAATTTGTTTGCCGGAACGAGAGCGTTTAGAGTGCTTACTTGCCATTAGTATAAAGAAATAGGAGTTGTTTCAAAAGTTTGAAGGCTTTGGAAGATTGTTTGAAGCTAAGAGTGAAGTATGAAGTGAGAAATTTGAAGGATGAAAACATCTATTTATAGAATTGAAGAAGTGAGGCATTTATGGAGCAGAAAAGCTTCAGATTTATGAAGCCCAACGGTCATGAACGGTAACAAAAATTTGAATACTGACCGTTGGTAATCGATTATGGAAGCTGAATAATCGATTGTTTCCAATATTTTGAATTGTAGTCAGAGAAGAAATCAATTATGCGATAGGAGATAATCGATTATTTGAAGACAGAAGTATTATGAGGGTCTGGGCTCGGGGAATAATCGATTTTGGTTAATATGATAATCGATTATTTCAGTCCAGTGAAGTGACGAAAAGCCGAGACGATAAAAAGTAATCGATTATGCAGTACTAAATAATCGATTATTATAAAACCTGTAACACTGAATCTCAACTTAATCGATTAGTAATATATGATAATCGATTATTGCCAAATTCCTGCAAACCGAGATGTTAGAAATAATCGATTGTTCTGAGTCAATAATCGATTATTTGTTACCAGTGCTCGAAAATTCCCCCTGTCTTTGGGGCGATACCTGCAAAAAGAAAAAAAAATTAGGCGCCTCCGACGCTCAAGTTAGTAATTGGTTAAAAAAATGCAATGCATGAATTAGATCATCGTGGAGTCAAGAATTCCGAGTTCACTACGAATGCGGAAAAAGGACTCTTTCTCTAAAGGCTTTGTGAAGATGTCTGCCAATTGATTTTTGGTTTCAACAAATTCAATTTCGACATTGCCCTGGAGAACGTGATCTCTTATAAAGTGATGTCTAATTTCTATGTGTTTCGTTCTTTAGTGAAGAATAGGATTCTTCGTCAAGCTTATGGCGCTAGTATTGTCGCATCGAAGAGGAACATGATCAATACTAAGACCATAATCCGAGAGTTGTTGCTTCATCCAAAGGATTTGAGCACAACAACTCCCCGCGGCTATATATTCAGCCTCGGTTGTCGATAACGCAACACTAACTTGTTTCTTGCTAAACAAGAAACTAAGGAGCTACCGAGCAAATGGCAAGTGCCACTAGTGCTCTTGCGGTCCAATTTGCAACCCGCAAAATCGGAATCGGAATAGCCAACAAGTTGGCATGAAGAATCTTTGGGATACCATAGTCCCACATTTATTGTTCCAACAAGATACTTCATAATCCGTTTTAACGCAGTTAAGTGTGACTCCTTCGGACATGATTGATATCGAGCGCATAAACATACGCTAAACATGATGTCCGGTCTACTAGCAGTAAGATAGAGAAGGGATCCGATCATACCTCGATACTTCTTGGTGTCTACTTCCTTACCTTTCTCATCTTTGTCAAGATGGTCGGATGTACTCATTGGAGTGGCCATTGCTTTGGCGTTGCTTATTTCAAAACGATTTAGCAACTCCTTGCAATATTTGGATTGACAAATGAAAGTTCCCTCTTTCATTTGTTTCACTTGCAACCCCAAGAAGAAGTTTAGCTCACCCATCATTGACATTTCGAATTCGCTAGTCATTTACTTAGAGAATTCCTCGCATAGAAAATCATTAGTAGCACCAAAAATAATATCATCGACATAAATTTGAACTAATAGAATGTCATTGTTTTTATTTTTGATAAAAAGTGTGGTGTCGACTTTCCCCCTTTCAAACTCATTGTCTAAAAGAAATTTACTTAGACGTTCATACCAAGCTCGAGGAGCTTGTTTAGGACCATATAAAGCTTTCTTAAGCTTGAAGACATGGTCGGGAGATTTACATTCTTCAAAGCCCGGGGGTTGTTCAACATACACTTCCTCTTGAATAAACCCATTGAGGAAGGCACTTTTGACATCCATTTGAAATAATTTGAAATTCATAGATGATGAAAAAGCAAGTAATAAACGAATGGCTTCTAGGCGTGCAACGGGTGCATAGGTTTCTTCATAATCAATGCCTTCTTCTTGATTATATCCCTTAGCAACTAGCCTAGCTTTGTTTCTAGTGATTATACCATTTTCATCTAATTTATTCCGAAAAACTTTGGCACCAATTCCCAAACATTATTACGTTTGAATTGGTTAAGCTCCTCTTGCATTGCCAAGGTCCAATGCTCATCCCCAATTGCTTCAGAAATGGTTTTAGGTTCTATTTGTGAAACAAAAGCCATATGTCCTACGGTGTCTTTACGAAGATTTCGTGTACTTACCCCTTTCTCGATGTTGCCAATTACCTTGTCAAGAGGATGGTCTTTCGACGTCCTCCAAGCCTTAAGCATCATCGATTCTTCTTCTTGTGGTGGTACTTCTTCCGAAGGTTGTTCCATGACTTCATCTTGAACTTCCTTTGGATCCTCCTTTTGTGCCTCGTCTTGAAGATTGATTTTCTTTAAAGCATCTGCAAGATCAACACAAGAATCCTTTCTCGCCAAGCGAGCATCATTTTCACAAAATACTACATGAGGAGATTCCTCAACAGTTTTGGTTCGATTATTAAAAACTCTATGTGCTTTGCTACGCGATGAGTAACCAAGAAAAATTCCTTCATCAGATTTTGCGTCAAATTTTCCCAAGTTATCTTTTCCGTTGTTGTGAATAAAACATTTACAACCGAAGACTCTACGATGGGAAAGATTTGGTTTCCTTCCCTTATAGAGTTCATAGGGAGTTTTCATGAGTATCGGTCTAATGATAGCTCTGTTTAAAACATAGCTTGCGGTACTCACGGCATCAGCCCAAAAATATTTGGGAATTTCGCCTCATCGAGCATGGTTCTAGCCATCTCTTCGAGACATCGATTTTTACGTTCTAGCACTCCATTTTGTTGTGGTGTACGTGGAGCCGAAAAGGTATGTTCAATACCGAGTTCGTCACAAATATCCGCGAAGATATTATGATCAAACTCTCCCCCATGATCACTTCTTATGGAAGTAACGGTAGTGTTCTTTTCATTTTGAACACGTTTAAGAAAACTTTTAAAAGCTTGAAAGGCATTACTTTTATGAGAAAGAAATAACGTCCATCGACAATAACAAAAGCATAAAGATTACCACATGACTTTTAATTCTAGAAGGTCCGAAAAGGTCCATGTGTAGAAGTTGCAAAGGTCTAGTGGTTGAAACAACATTTTTGGATTTAAAAGAAGCCTTTGTTTGTTTCCCTTTTTGACATGAATCACAAATAGAGTCTTTTTCAAATTTCATGTTTGGAAGACCAATTACTAAATCTTGTGAAACTAGTTTGTTTAAAAGATTCATATTTACATGAGCTACTCTACGATGCCATAACCACATGTCGTCTTCTTTACTCATAAGGAAATATACAAAACTTGATGAAGAATTTTCAAGATCAACCATATAGATATTATCCAGTCTAATACCACGAAGAATAATTTTGAAATCACTACGACGGATAACTAAGCATTCTTCGGAGTCAAACAAAACAAGATTTCCCTTGTCACATAATTGACTTATGTTCAAGAGATTATGTTTAAGACCTTTAACTAGCAAAATATTCTTAATGGAGGAGGATTCGTCCTTACCGACCGATCCAATGCCGATAATCTTTCCTTTGTTATTGTCTCCAAAAATAACATTTCCTCCTTCTGTGGGTTTTAGTTGAAGGAATTTTGATGCATCCCCGGTCATATGTTTGGAGCATCCACTATCAAGGTACCAGAGTACACTTGATCCCTTCAAACACACCTACAAAACAAATTAATGATATTTTGCTACCCAAGCCATTTTGGGTCCTTGTGTGTTAGGTGCAAAATATTGGTGTAATTGTCCTGCAGTGAAATGTCTATGCCTAGTGAAGCATGCGGGAGCAATATGTCCAATTTTATTGTAATAATGACAAATGACATTTGGATTGTGCATTGTTCTAGGATGATAATAATTTGGGGGTCTAAATTTATTCACTCTATTTTTAGGAACATAGTTTTGATGTAGTTTTCGAAAATCTTGTCTAGGTGGTCTATACATGCCAACATTTCTTCTAGCATTCACTCCATTTTTAGGAATATAGTTTTGATGTGGTTTTTGAAATCTTGTCTAGGTGGTCTATACATTCCAATATTTCTCCTAGCATTTGTTCTAGGATGAGTTGCAATTCTAGGATTAAAATTTCTAGGTTGAGTGTTGAGATTTATTTTGTTTTGCCTAAGTTGAGTCTTAGGTGGTTTAGGAATGGACTCAACTTTTTCTTTTGGCTCGTGTTTAAAGCCTATACCGTGCTTTGTGGATTTCAAATTTACAAGCACTTCATTGAGATTTTTGTGTGAAGAATTGAATTTGTGCAAAGTGCTTCTAAGACTTTCTACTTCTTCCTTTAGAGATTTGTAAGAAGTACAATCCTTATTTGAGCTTTCGGGTTTATCGGTGCTTCTTTTGCCATAAAACTTGTTTTCCTCTTTTAATTTCTCATTTTCAAGAGTTAGTTTTTCAAATTCCTTTTCTTTTGAAGAAATGAGTTTTCTTAAATCTTTTATAGATTTAGAAGCGCTAATAAACTCTTTATACAACTCATCAAATGCATCTTGCATTTCTTCTAAAGTGAAATAGTTCTTAGAAGTGGTACATACCTCATTTTGAGTTTCTTCGTGTGCCATAAGACACAAGTTTGCGGTCTCGTTTCCTTCTCCATCACTTGATTCGTCTTCGGAGTCGCCTCCCCAAGAGATGTATGCTCTTTGTTTCTTGGCGGGTTTCTTCTCCTTTTTGATGTTTGGACAATTTGATTTGATATGCCCGATTTCTCCGCATCCATAGCATTTTAATTGGTCTCCTTGTTGCTTACCTCTTCGTTCATACTTCTTTTGCATGAACTTGTGAAATTTCTTAATAACGAGTCCGAACTCGTTATCTTCGTCGCTTGAGTCCTCATCATTTTGAGGTTGAGCCGTGCTTGCTTTAAGGGCGATTCTTCGTTTCCTTTGATCATCCAAAGGAGGGTTAAGAATAGTAGATTCATAGATTTTGAGATTACCTCTAGGCCCGTCAATTGTGACATTTGTAATGCCGATTGATTCTTGAATAGCGTCGGCTTTGGAGCGCCATTCCGGAGTGAGACTTCGAAGAATTTTACGGACAAGTTCCCTATCCGTGAAGGTCTTCTTAAGAGAATGAAGATCATTAACGATTTTTGAAAATCGTTCGAACATATCATCTATCTTCTCGTTTTCCTTCATATGAAAAAGTTCATATTCATGGGTTAGAAAATCTATTTTAGCTTCTCTTACCTGGTCCGTACCTTCGTAGGTGATTTCCAATTTATCCCACATTTGCTTAGCCGTGGTGCAACATGATATTTTCCGATAATCATCAGGATTTACCGCACAGTACATCATGTTGATGGCTTTTGCGTTGTTCTCCACCTTTCTAATATCGTCTGCGTCATACTCATCTTCCGATTTTGGCACCATTTCATTTTCTACCTTTTTGGTTGGAATTTGCTCTCCATTCTTGATAATTTTCCACAGTAGAAAATTATTTGATTGGATGAGTATTCTCATCCTTTCCTTCCAATACGTATAGTTTGTGCCATCGAATAGTGGTGGCCTTGTGAAGCATTGTCCTTCACCTAGTCCTGCATAAGCGTTACGAGTAGAAGCCATGGATTATTTCTCTCAAACTGTTAAGTCTTTCAGAGAGTTAGGCTCTGATACCAATTGTTATAATATACGCTTAACGCTAGAGGGGGGGGGGGGGGTGAATAGCGTTATACTAAAAAACAATGTAAATTTGCGGAATTAAAATTGCAGGAATAAAGTAAGTGCAGTAATTAAAATGGTAAGGAGAGAACACACC
The DNA here is from genome assembly GCA_034376525.1 of Nicotiana benthamiana. NCBI lineage: Eukaryota > Viridiplantae > Streptophyta > Magnoliopsida > Solanales > Solanaceae > Nicotiana > Nicotiana benthamiana. Next base: position 5,046,841 of record CM067333.1, on the reverse strand, counting down.
GAATATTATCCTGGTTCACCACAACGTGTGGTTAGTCCAGTCCCCGAGAGACTCTCTCGAGTTTTACACTAACTTCGTTAAGCTTACGGGTGCCTAACAAACCGTTACACTTGCTCGTAGATATACACTCTACAAGACTTCAACCTGCTCGAGGATACCGCACCTCAAGACTTCAAACCGAGGAACTACTTTTCCTTCTTACAACAAGGGATTGGAATATCCCTTCAAGTGTGTACAAACACTTAGCAGTCAAGACAAGACTCTCTTTATAGAGTAGATATGAGTAAAAACAATACGCTCAAGAACACAACAACTTAGTCAAGAGTTTGGCTCTCAAAAAGCTATGAAATGAATATAAAATGATTGATATGAGAGTATGTAAGCTTAAGAAATAATGTAATCAGTTGTTGTTCTTAAAAGAGTGATTTTGAGGTGTATTTATAGTGCTCAAAGTCACCAAGACCGTTGCTTAATTGCCAATCACTAATTGCTGATTTTGTGCTTGCATAATCGATTATATGATCTGCATAATCGATTATCTGCAGATCGTTCAAAAATCATATGCGGATTTTAAGCAGCATAATCGATTATTCAAGATGCATAATCGATTATCTGTTAACGTTAAAAAATTGGATGCAGATTCTGTGCAAGCATAATCGATAATTGCCGTGTGTATTATCGATTATATTTCAGCGTTTTAAAAATACTTTGGCAACGGTCTTAACATAATCGATTATTTTGTTGTATTGAAAAATACGGTTATACACTGTCTGGACATAATCGATTGTCGGAGAAGACATAATCGATTATTTTGTTGTTTTGCAAATTTCGGTTAACACTACCTTAACATAATCGATTAGAAGTAAGACATAATCGATTATATTGCTGTCTTAAAAATTTCGGTTAACACTGTCTTAACATAATCCATTATATGAAATACATAATCGATTATTTATGTCCGGATTTGAAAAACATTGAAAATCATTTTAGCTAAAATGAAAATGTTTGAAAATCATTTTGGTTTAACTCAATGATGCATGAAAATGATTTTACGAGAGAAGCCAAGACTTTAATAACTTGTCGGATCAAGATCACACTATAAAGTGACTCATTTATAACTTTGTTGATATTCTTGATCTTGCTCTTTGTTTCTCATGTTCTTGGACTTTGGCATATGTCAATGTTCCATGCGCGTCGGTTTGTCATTTATCAAAACCTACAAAAATGAAAACACGTTTAGTTTTAGCGACTTGAGAACGTGTTTCAACACAGAGATCCCAAGAGATATCGCCATGCACATGCTGAACATTGACCCCCACTACCCTCAGGTAAGGCAAATGAGGATAAATTTAATGTTGCCATCAATGAGGCGGTCAGTGAAGTAGTTGATAGATTACTCGCCAACAGTTCCATCCGGGATTCAAAATACCCCCAATGGGTTGCCAATGTGGTCGCGGCAGCAACAGGCTGTCGAAATACGAAAACTGGTGCCTTCTACCTGGAAGCTCCTCGGCATGCCATCGTGAAGAAGTAGAATTAATGGATGGCGATATATAATTAACAAAATGGTAAAAGTAAAAGCACTCACTAGTTGGAACTTTGGGTCCGTAATGCTTTACAAAGGAAGGCTAATCTTGTGTCTCTGCTGCATGTGGTAATCAACGAGCTAGCCAGTCCCGTAGGCCCGCAATAGGGTGGGGCCGACATCTCAAATATATTAACAAAAAGTAAATCAATATTATAACAAAGGCAAAGGAAGAATAAAAATAGCGGAAACATATACGAGTTTCATTCAATCGCTACGGGAATTTGGCAGAGTCAGAAATGATATGTTCGGTTTGATGAAGAAGTACGTGTGCCAAAACGTGCGACTTGCTCGATCATCCATCCCAACCACCAACCTTTTGCATGCCATGATACCTCAAATTCTCCATGTACCTTTGTGGAAGCTGGGTGAGAACAAACCAGAGAGATTGAATACTAAGTGAGGTCGATGGCCTGATCTTGAGGATATTGATACTATTGCACGTGAGTTATCAATGTGAAAGCACGTGAGTTGTCCATGCAGATTATAGAGCTTGGGGTGAAGGAGCCCCTTCGGAGTCTATATACTGTGGATGAGGCTTGAGGATAAAATAGTACCATGATGCATAACACTAAAGGGTATTAATAATACAGTAGAGCGAACCTCCGGAGAAATGGTGTTCCTATCCTAGCAGGTAGAGTCACTCAGGAATCAATATTCCACATCATGAACCAAGAGACATCCTACAACGCCATCATAGAACGACCATGGATACACGCCATGTGTGCTGTTACGTCGAGTTTCTATCAAGTAACTAAAATTTCAACCTCATGATGGATGTTCAGCATTTTAGGCGAGCCACACACTGCCCAAGAGTTCTATCAGATAGCCCAGGACTACACGTACACCAAGAAACTTTAAGGGGCAACCGCGAAGGCATAGTAATTATTCATGTTGGGTAAAAAACACGACACACAAGCAGAAACAATCAAAGACCCAGATATCGTAGAAGCTTGTAAAGAAACTATAGACGATCTTGATCCCATTTAACTGGACCATACTGATAACATGTGAAAGGCTTATGTCGGACATTCCCTCTCGGAACCGTGTAAGTAGCGTGAGTTATCGACTACCAAAGCCAACTTTTTTGCCTTTTCCCACTCATATATGCCAAGGATTTAAGGGATATCGCATTCAGCGGCTGAATGTAGACCCTCTCTACCCTCCCGTAAGGAAAATGAGGAGAAAATTTAATGCTACCATCAATGAGGTGGTAAGTGAAGAAGGCCATAGATTACTCGCCAACGGTTCCATCGGTGAATCAACATACCCTCAATGGGTTGCCAATGTGGTTGTGTTGAAATAGAAGAACGAGAATTGGCAAATATGCATTAACTTCACCGACTTAAACGAAGCAAGCCCGAAAGATTCATTCCCGATACAGAACATCAATCAACTCATAGACGCAACAATAGGACACATATTATTGTGCTTCCTGGATGCCTATTCCTACTACAACCAATAACTACCCCTTTCCCAAGATCCATTCTCCTTTTTATTCTTAATAGCGGCTCGTCCCCATTGGAGGATTCGTCCAAAGAGTGAGGAGTCGGCATTGAAGAAGCCTTCTCTCTCACGACTATGACTTGACGATAGCCTTCTAATTTAACAGGTCGAGGATGACCTTCCCCAACATATTCATTTAATAAAAATTGCATGGCCGCGGCAGCAACGGCCTGTCGAAATACGTAAATGGCGTCCTCTACTTGGAAGCTCCTCGACATGCCATCATGAAGAAGTTTAATTAATGGATGGCGAAATGTAATAAACGAAGTGGTAAAATTAAAAGCACTCACCAGTTGGAACTTAAGGAATGTAACGCTTTACAAAGGATGGCCAATCTTGTGTCTCCGCTGCATGGGGTAACAAACTACCTACCCAATCCCTTATGCCTACAATAGGGCGGGGCGTACATCTCAAAGCTGTAAAAAACAAGTAAACCAGCTTTTTAACAAAGATGAAAGAAGAATAAAAAGACTGGGGAAACTTACGAGTTCATTCTTTCGCTCCAGGAATCTAGCGGAGTCAGAAATGATATGTTCAATTTTGATGAAGAAGTACGTGTGCCAAAACTTTCGACTTGCTTGATCATCCGTCCTAACCACCAACCCTTTCATGCCATGGTTCCTCAAATTCAGCATGGTACCTCTGCGGAAGATGCGTGAGAACAGACTAAAAGGTGGTGGACGGAAACACTACACTCTGCCTACTCGACATACTTGGTCGCTAGCAGAAGCACCTTAAGATTACGTGGTGAAAGTTGCGCCGGGAAAATGTGGTGGAGCCTAAATTATTCCTCCTCTAAGGGGAGAAGAGGAAAATTGTAGTCAATCACAAAAGGATACTCATATAAGGCACATTAATAAGGCTTGTGGACTTTAATTAATTCCCTCCCCACAGGAATCATGTCAATGTAGGCTAGAATGTTGTATTTTGTTCTAAGAGCGTCAAGGTGAGCTTGCTCCATCTTAGAAAGTATGGGGGCAGGAGTGGGAGGGAGATTTTTGAGTAATTCACAACGAGACGTAGGATGTCTCAGTAATAGCTCCTCCACCGTAGGAAGACTCTCACCCTCTTCTACCCCTTTATCCTAACTGCTTGGAGGGGGCACCACGGACAATGGGGTGGCCTCAGGAACCCCTTCAAGATAACAATGCAACATTGGCATGTATTTGTTCAAAGGAATTAATTAAGAGAATGAAGAGGACGAGATTGTAAATGGACAACGGGGGAAGAAGAAGCAGAAATGTATTAGAGCAAACTCGGAGAACTAAGGAGAGGTTATCAGGAATGAAATGGCTAAGAAATTTTGAAAAACCCTTCACCGATTTATAGATTTGGGTTCACAAAGTGGCACTAGAATCGAGGCATCAAGCCATCAACTCCTATCTCAAAAACATGCTCAATGATGACGCATGTGAGGATGATATCATTTTATGGTAAAATGTATTATCCGGTATCTTACTAAACACGTTGATCATCCCCTCGTTGGCCATGTCATAACGTCTTAAAGGGTCAAACTTCTCCATAGGAACCCATGAGGTCTACTCATCGAGGATGCACCATGGCCATTATTCGTATGAACTCCTATATCCATGAAGGACATGGGCATCCCTAAAAAGCGGAGGGACTAACTGTATGGGTCTAAACTTGAAAAATGACGACCAATGATGAGCACAATGAATGGCGGGTTTACCCTAATTGGATGTTCTGTGAGAGACGACCTAAAGGCAGACAAAAGACTATATGATCCTTGCAATGGTGTAGGTCCACTAAGGGACATTGAGAACATTTCTTCGAATATTCCTTATACTTTTTCTGTTACTGCTTGGGAGGTTTTGATTCTTTGTATATAAAGGGGAGTAATAATTGTAATGGGGATACCCGAATCTTGGTAAGAATATTCTATTTTATTAACGAGAAGTCTTCATTTTTATGGATCTTTCCATCTAGAGATTATTACAACTTAGTTAAGATTTATCCCATCATCTTCGATTGATTTGTTCAAAAGGGTTTTGATAATTTTGAGTCAAATAATATTTTAAAGTGGTCTTCTACAAAAAATGTATCCATAAATAGAGTTCGAAGTATCCTACCTACAGTATTGCTTTATTGAACCTTCTATCAATGAGGTGAGTTCTTATATATCAGCAAATTTATTTTTGTGGTATATGCTCTCTCTCATTTGTCTAATAAATATTGTTTTGACTCCTCCCCCACTTCTTGTTACTATTGGAAGAAAATTTGGATTTGATCCTTCTCCCACCATATAAGTCTGCTTATTACTAAGAAGAAAACGGGAAACTGAAGCCTGTCTGAAATGGCAGCCTTTAACTTATAGTTTAAAGCATTGGTAACTACTACACTTCTGCACCTTCGTGCAAATTTTGGATGTTGATGTATTTAACGGGAGTTGGATTTGAAGATGCACATGTGTTTAAATTTTAGCTACATCTTGTTCAAGGTAGCATTAGATTATTGACAAATCTGTTTATGTACATTTCGAGCATATGATGTATTTAATTCTTACCAACTTTGCAAACTCTACAATCTTAGACTCTCGATTTGTATTACCAGTTCCTGGGGAACGTATAAGAATCAGATAATTTCTTCTATTTCATTGTTTTATTAGTTTCATTGGAATTGGAAAGTTGCTAATTGACTTACCTAGCAGGTTGAGTTAGGTGTCATCACGACTAATCGGATTTTGGGTTGTGACATTAATACTTTATCATTATATTTACTCTTCATATAGTAGTTTTTAATGATAATATCAAGAAAAATTAAGAGAAGAGAAAAATATGAGTTATTCAATTAATATGATTCTATATTTTAACTATAACGACCCAAAGGGGTCATCAGTTGTTTCCTTACTCACTCTATGCTTCCGAGGCCTTGAAAACCTCATTTAGGGTTGCCTCAATTTGCGTGCGCAGTCCGGGCGCGTAGCCGGAAAGCTTATATGTAAAATTCTATGAAAAATGCTAAATTTTAATATTAAAATTAATAGATTTGACTTTGGTGTATATTTTGGGTAAACGGACTCGTACCCATGATATGACGGCCGCGGAGGGTCCGTAGGAAAATATGGGACTTGGGCGCATGCCCGAATCGAATTTCGAGTAGGTTCTGGGATGCCTTAGGATAAACTAAGATCAGATGTTTCATGTTTTAGAAATTGGCAGGTCTCTGAACCCTCTAGCGTGGCCCGCGAGAAAAATCGTGCGGCCGCAGTCGCCTTTGCTCGGTCCGCAGTGGGTGTTGTGCGGCCGTTGTCGGCTTGGTTCGGTCCTCACTTGGCAATGATCTACAGGCCATCAGCAAGTCTGTGCGGCCACTGTCCTTTTTGTGCAGTACGCATATCGAACCTCAGAGGGGTATAAATGCTCGTGAATTTAAGTTATTTTAAACTTTTCAAAACCCCAAAACATAAGATGCAATTTTTCAATTAACTCTTCTTCTCCAAAATAATTGGTAAATGATTTCTAACTCATTTTATTCACTCTTTATTATCTTTTAGCATGATCTCAACTTCAAATCAAAGATTTTCATGGGGAAGTTAGATGTTTTGGGTAGAACCTAGGTTTTCTAAAAATTAGGGAGTTAGACCTCAATTTGAGGCCCGATTTAAAAAAATCACATATTTGGATTCAAGAGGGAATGGATAACCGTTTTTTTTCCGAACCTCGAGTTTCGACCACGTGGGCCATGTGGTATTTTTGACCTTTTTGCTAAAAACTTTGTAAAACTTATATTCATGCATCGGGGTTGATTAACTTAGCATTTGTTAATGAGATTAAATAACATATGACTAGATTCGAGCAGATTGGTGGTGGAATTAAGGGCCAAATCTATAATTGATGTTTGAGTGGAATTAAATGCATCATGGTAAGTGTTTGGTTTAACCCTAGCTTGAGGGAATATGTATTGAGTATTAATTGCTACTTGCTAATTATCGAGTACGATGTATAGTGATGGTGAGGAGTATCTATACATTGGTGCTTAGCATAACCGCGAGTACTTGTATTGAGAATAATTTTGTTGTAACTATCATGCTTAATTGACGATTTCTTTATGTTGTAAAGAACGGAAATTGTGAACTTTAAACTCCAAGGAGCATTGGCATGAGTTGAAATACAGGTTGTGAAAGCATACAAAATAATTAAATCCTTGGAACATTGGATTACATGATAATGTGAACTATGAGATGAAAATGAAAGAAAGAAAAGGAGTTATTGGTTTTTCCTTTGCCGGGACACATTGTTGTTTTGTCGATATTCTCCCTTGCCGGGACGTATATACTTGCACTGTTGAGTTACCTTGACGGAATAGTATAAATTATGGTTAATCTCTTGTCGTGACTGTTGACATGATAAATGTGGGTTGTATATTTAGATATTATATTGGATCAGATTGCACACCGCAACAAATATTATATTGGATCGGGTGTCATGCCGCAACAGATGTTATATTGGATCGGGTTGCACATCGCAACAGATGTTGTACTGGATCGGGTTACATGCCGTAACAGCTACATATATATTGGATTGGGTTGCATGCTGCAATGAAGTTAATTGATAAGGGATCGGTTAACGAGCCACAACAGTAGTATTATTGAATTGTTGTTGATGTTGTACTATTCTTTCATATATCTATTGGGTTTTTGTTAGGTTAATCTTGTTCCCCGAAGCATGTACCCCCCTCCCTTTTAACTGCTCATTACCTGTTTATTTTTTTGCAATGTATGTTACATAACTACACAGGTTTACATGGTAGTTCGGTCTAGCCTCGTCACTACTTCGCCGGGGTTAGACTAGGCACTTACCATCACATGGGGTCGGTTGTGCAGATGCTACCCTCAGTGCTATTGTGCACAGATCCAGGTGTTGGAGCAGCATTTGAGCAAGAGTATTAGATTGGGAGCCAACCTTCAGTCCAGCGACATCGAGGTAGCCCTGCAGGCGTCCGCAGGCCCGACGTCTCCTCTATCCTTTATTTTAGTTTATTTTCTCTTTGTATTCGAGACAAACAGTTATATTTTCTTTCAGAAGATTGTATTTAGCACTCTTAGTAGTTCGTGAATATTGTGATACCAGTCTTCAGTAGAGGCTTATATTGAATATTCCACATTTCAATTTAGTTTTCTATAATTAAGACTTCCGCTTATTATTTAATTTTGATGCTTTTATATTATTTCTGATAACTGTTAAAAACGGATTATGTTATTAACAGAAAGTAATTAAATCTGGCTTGTCAAGCTCCCATTAGCAGGCGCTATCACGACTCCAGAGGATGAAAAATTCGGATCATGACATTAACGTATCAACTTTTATATATTCAATATTATTTATTTATGCTATGATGTTTGCTAGTGCTAATCTTAAAATTATAATCATTTATTGTTCCTAAGTAGTGTTATTTGTCAAAACATTTGATAGAGTTATGATACTACAACAATTGAGCTAAGCAGATGGTATTTTTATTGAATATAAAAATTTCATTTTATATCCATTAAACACAAACAATTCATCCTATGATATTCAAGATTAAATTATTTTTTATTTATTTATGCGGCCTGAACTATTTATCTGGCTTACCAATTAGCTTTTTGCCTTTGCACAAAATATCCAGCTTCATTTTCCAGGGTTATTTAATAGCTATTACAATCTAATAACTAAATAATTTGGTCTTTCTTTATTTTTAGCACGTACCATTACTAGTATATTATGTTTATCGGATCTGATTTATGTGTATTATGAAGACCCACCATTCTTGAGCTTGAAGCTCCTGAATTTGTATTTTTATTTTAAAATTTTACTATTTGATTCGATGTGGGTGCTATGATATATTTCTTATCGTACCTTCGAGTAAACTTCCCGGGTTTGAATTTTTACCATTGTTGTGCTTGAAACTCTTTAATTTATAATTTTTATTTTAAAGATTTCTTGTTTAATTAAAAGTGGGGGCTATTAAATATTGCTTATAATACCTGCTAGAAGTTCATACTGAAATTTATTTGCATTTGAAGCTTATTTGAGGTGATTGACATTAAATTGTTTAGCTAAAAATGAAGAATACAATTACCGAACAGTATACCGCTATAGTATAAAATATCTTATAGAAGTATATAGCTATATTGCAATAGTATACAATATACTGCAATGGTGTACTATGATAATCAATGAAGAACACAATTATAACAGTATACCACTACATTATACGATATATTGTAGGAGTATATAATTATACTACGACAGTATACTATTATAGTATATATTATACTATACCAGTATATTTTAATTGATTGTATTCAATATACCGTAATAATATACTTCGACTACTATTTATTGAATCATCTAGGAGCTATTGTGCAAAGTTAAAGTCATGATTATAGTAACATTATGTTGTTATAATAGAAAACATAATATAATTTTATATCATGATAAGTAAGTTACCTTAAAATATTTTTAACAAGGTCCTCGCAAATATTATCTTAAATGAATTTTTTGATACAGTTCCATGACAATATTCATCGTATATGAACTAGGTGTAGGAACACATAAAATAGTAATATAGCTATTTAATATATTTATATGCAGTTTTAGCATACTAATGTGACAAGTATTTCACAATAACATCAAATATTAATATGCCCTTTTATTATACTATATATAATTTTATATAATGATATATAATTTTGGATTCTACGCACTACAAATATAGTAATACATTTTTTTTTAATGAAAGATAAAAACAAAAGAGAAATATGTTATATATGGAGAAAAAGAAAATATGAAACAAAGAAGGAATAAATAATACTCTAATCAATTATTCTTCTACTATAACAAAGGAAGGAAAAAGGAAGTAAAGCAGGAAGCGCTCCGCGCTTCCACACATACAAAAATCTGGGTCCTTTATATCGACGATACTTTTAATGCCTCGAGACCGGGATTGGGACTCGTCCTCGAAGTTCCTGCAAAATAATTAGTCAGTCCATACGATTCCCCGAGATAACTAACAACGAGGCCGAATACGAAGCTTTGATTGCAGGATTTAAATTAGCCCTCAAATACGGCACCCGCCGACACATCATCCATTGCGGCTTTCAAGCCGTGGTGAACCAAGTCACCGAGTCTTTTCAAATCAAAGAACAAAGACTACAAAAGTACCAGTCAGAAATTCACAAACTGCTGCCAGAGTTCAATGAATGATGCATCGACCAATACCCAGGGCACAAAATATGAAAGCGGATTGCCTCACCAACTTAGCGGCATCCACCAAAACTATCAACAAGAATAATATGGTAACTCTTCTCCATTTTGCAATAGATCACGATAAGATACACTCTGTAAGCCTGGCTTGGGACTGGCGCAATTGTCTCACAATATATTTGCAGGATGGAATGCACCCGCAAGATAAGAAAGTAGTCAGCTTTGGATATAGGCAGCAATATACAGCCTTGTAAACTATCTCTACCAACAACGTTCGTCGGCCTCTTGGCCAAGTACCTTGGGCCAAACAAAACACGACGAGTACTAGAAAAAGTGCACGAAGAGAACTGTGGCGCCCACACTGGAAACCATCTGTTGCCTCATCTGAGCAGGATACTACTGGCCCACCATGAAAAACAAAAGCGGAGGACTGCATCATGAAATGTGAACAGTGTTAGAAGTACACCCCTATGATACATTAAGTAGGGGAACTCCTTCATTCCGTTACATTACCATGGTCGTTCATAAAGTGGGGGATGGATGTAGTTGGACCCCTCCCCGCTGGACGAGGTAAAGTATGCTTCCTTTTAGTTTTTGCTGAGTATTATTCAAAATGGGTGGGTAAGAGGTCATTGAATTCACATGAAAAAATATAATATGCCATTTTGGTATCCCTAAATAGATCATTTACGACAACGGATCTCAATTCGTCAGAAAGAAAAAGACCGAGTTTCTCAAAAAATCGCACATCAAACGAATACTCTACACCGTATCATCTCGCCATTAATGGTCAAGCTGAATCATCCAACAAAGTAATGTTGAATATATTGAAGAAAAATCTTGAAGATGCTAATGGGTTATGGCCTGAACTATTGCTGGAAGTATTATGGGAATACCGCACCTCTCCAAAAACCAACACAGGTAAGGTGATCTACTCAATAGTCTACGGGACTGATGCAGTTAAACCCATCGATGTTGGAGAACCTAGCTTGAGATACTCAAACGATAGCTGACAAAGCAATGACGAAAGAAGGCTACAAGACCTGAACAAAATTCGAGAACGGAAAGACATAGCCCAAGTAAGAACGGTAGCCCAAAAGCAACAAGTGGAGAGGTACTATAACAAGAAGGCCAAAGTGCGACCACTCAAAGTCGGAGACTGCGTCCTCAAGGCAAACACCAGCAGTAAAAGACCCTAATTAAGGAAAAATAGGAACAAACTGGGACCGACCACACAAAATCACAGGCACAGCAACCAAATGAGCATTCTAGTTAGAAACAATGGAGGTAAAACTACTCCAAAAAAACTAGAATTCACCTATCTATATACTTCTAATTCTGAAGAAGACGTCACCTAAGTACTCTTTTTCCCTCATCCGGGTTATGTCCCAATCGGGTTTCCCCAGTGAGGTTTTTAATGAGGCGGCAATGGAGATGTCTCAAGGTTTGGAGTACTGTTAATTATCTTGCTCGTCGATACAATCTCCGGTGCGAAGTAATGAAGGGACTGGATATAAATAGCCAAAATGTACATCGTATGTAAAAAGATGACATGTGATTCTTACAGAAAAGATAATCAAATCTCCATTGTATGTACAAAGTATACATGTGGTTCTTACGAAAAGATAATCAAATCTCCATCGTATGTACAAAATCAACATATGGCTCTTACAAGAATAATAATTGGATCTCCATTAAATGAATAACATCGACACGTGTCTTCATGCGAGAACACAATCAAACCTCCAACGACAGGATATTACTTCGACTACAGTTCGAAGCAACATCCCAATGGCCAGGGCCATCAATGAAACATGAGTTTGACCTCGTTCGAACTATGATGGGACACTTCTTCAACGACACTTTGAAGCAGCATACCAATGTCCAAGTCCGTCGATGAAACATAAGTTTACCCTCAGTCGAACTATGACGGGATACTACTTGGACAACAATTCGAAGCAACATCCCAATTGCCAAGGCCATCGACAAAACATGAGTTCAAACTTGTTCGAACTACGATAGGATGCTACTTCAACGACAGTTCAAAGCAATATCCCAATGGCCAAGCTCATCGATGATATACGAGTTCGACCTCGTTCGAACTACAATGAGATACTACTTTGACGATAGTTCAAAACAACATCCCAATGGCCAAGGCCATCTATGAAACATGTGTTCGACCTCGCTTGAATTACGACGTGATACTACTTCGATGATAGTTTGAAGCAATATCCCATTGGCCAAGGCCATCGATGAAACATGAGTTTGACCTCGTTCGAACTACGAAGGGATACTACTTCGACAAACGCAAACAATTCATCCTTTGATATCAAATCCTAAATTATTTATTTTTTCTATCTATGCGGCCCAAACAAATTATCCAACTCACCAATTAGCTATTTGCCTTTGCATAAAATATCCAGCTTTTTTTTCTATGGTTATTTAGTAGCTATTACCATCTGATAACTAAATAATGTGGTCTTTGTTTATTTTTTAGCGAGTACGATTACTTAGTATATTAAGTTTATCGAATTTTATTTATGTGTTGTATGAAGACCTACCATTGTTGAGCTTAAAGCTCCTCAATTTGTATTTTCATTTTAAAAATTTTCTATTTGATTCGATGTGGGTGCTATAAAATATTACTTATCATACCTTCCCGCAAGCTTCCCTTATCTGAATTTTTACTATTGTTGGGCTTGAAACTCTTGAATTTAAAATTTTTATTTTGAAGATTACTTGTTTGATTCAAAGTGGGAGTTATTAAATATTGCTTATAATACCTACAAGAAGTTCATACTGAAAATTAATCGCACTTGGAGCTGATTTGAGGTGATTAACATTAAATTTTTTAGCTAAAATGAAGAACACAATTAACCAACAGTATAGTGCTATATTATACAATATGTTATATAAGTATATAGCTACATTGAAATAGTATACTATTACAGTATACAATATACTGCAACGGTGTACTACGATAATCAAAGAAGAACATAGTTACCTATTAGTATACCGCTACGGTATATGATATATTATAGGAATATATAATTATACTACAACAATTACAATTATAATATATAATATGTTGTAACTGTATAATGTAACTGATAGTATACAATACACCATAATAGTATACATCGACTACTATTTGTTGATTCATCTAGGGGCTATTGTGCAAAGCTAAAGTCATGGTTATAGTAACATTATGCTGTTATAATAGAAAATATAATATAACTTTATACCATGAAAAATAAGTAATTTTTAAATTTTTCTAACTAGGTCCTTGCAAATATTATCTTAAATGAATTTTTTGATGGATTTCCATGAAAATAATACTCATTGTATAAGAACTAGGTGTAGGAACACATAAAATAGTAATATACCTATTTGATATATTTATATGCAGTTTTAGTATATTAATGTGATAAGTATTTTACAATTATACTAACTATTAATATGCCAATTTATTATACTAATATATCATTTTATTATAATGATATATAATTTTTGATCCTATCTACAAGAAATACAGTAATACATTTTTTTAAAATAAAAAATAAAAAGAAAAGAGAAATATGTTATATATGTTACTTTTTATGATAATTGATATGGAGAAAAAGAAAAATATGAAACAACGAAGGAAAAAGAAATAATACTCTAATCAATTATTTGTCTACTATAATCAAAGGAAGAAAAAAGGAAGTAAAGCAGCGTGCTTCCACACATATCAATATCTGGGTCCTCTATATCGACGGTGCTTTTAATGCCTCGGGGTCGGGATTGGGACTCGTCCTCGAAGTTCCTTCGAGGCAGAATAATTCGTCAGTCCATTCGACGCCCCGAGATAACAAACAACGAGGTTGAGTAAGAAGCTGTGGTTACAGGATTTAAATTAGCCCTCAAATATGACACCCGCAGACTCATTCTCCATTGCGGCTTTCAACCCATGGTGAACCAAGTGATCGAGACTTTTCAAATAAAAGAACAGAGAATCTAAAAGTACTAGTTAAAAATTCGCAAACTGCTACCAGAATTCAATGAATGCTGCTTCAACAAAATTTCCAGGGCACAAAATACCAAAGCGGATGGCCTCACCAAGTTAGCGGCAGCCACAAAAAAGTCAACAAGTAAAACATGGTCACCCTTCTCCATTCCACAATAGATCACGTCAAGGTACACTCTGTAATCCTGGCCTGGGACTGGCGCAACCGTCTCTTAACAAATTTGCAGGATGGAATACTCCTGCAAGAAAAGAAAGAAGCCAAAAAAGTTTGGATACAGGCAGCCATATACAGCCTTGTAAACAACGATCTCTACAAAACAACGTTCGGCAGTCCCTTGGCCAAGTACCTTGGTCCAAACCAAGGAAGAAGAGTACTAGAAGAAGTGCACGAAGGGAACTGCAATGCCCACAATTGAAACTGTCCACTGCCTCATCCGAGCCGGATACTACTGGCCTACCATGAAAAAAGAAGTGGCGGACTATGTCATGAAATGTGAACAGTGTCAGAAGTACTCCCCTATGATATATTAAGTAGAGGAACTCCTTCATTGCGTCACTTTACCATGGCCGTTCATAATGTGGGGGATGGATATAGTCGGACCCCTCCCAACTGGACGAGGTAAAGTACGTTTTCTTTTAGTTTTAACTGACTGTTTTTCTAAATTGGTGAGCAAGAGGTCATCACGTTCATATGGAAAAATATAATATGACGTTTTGGTATCCCTAAAGAAATGAGTTGCGACAATGGATCTTAATTCATTGGAAAGAAAACGACCGACTTTCTCGAGAAATCACACATCAAATGAATACTCTCCACACCGTATCATCTCTCTGATAATGGTAAAGATGAATCCTCCAATAAAGTAATATTGAATATATTGAAGAAAAATCTTGAGGATTCTAATGGGTTATGGCCCGAATTACTACCAGAAGTATTATGGGCATACTGCACCACTCCAAAAATCAGTACGGGTAAGGTGCCATACTCAATAGTCTACAGGACTGATGCAGTTATACCCATCAATGTTGGAGAGCCTAGCTTGAGATAGTCCAAGAGCGGATCGAGCAACGACGAAAGTAGGCTACATGACCAGGACGAAATTAGAGAACGCAGAGACATGGCCCAAGTAAGAATGGTAGCCCAGAAGCAACAAGTGGAGAGGTACTACAACAAGAAGGCCAAAGTGCGACCACTCGAAGTCGGAGACTACATCCTCAAGGCCAAAACACAAGTAGAAAAAGACCATAGTGAAGGAAACCTAGGAACAAACTGGGACGGACCATACAAAATCACAGTAGTAGAAACCAAATGAGCTTTCAAGTTAGAAACAATGGAGGGAAAACTACTCCATAACAACTGGAGTATCACCCATCTTTATACTTCCACTCCTGAAAAAGACGTCACCTAAGTGGTACTCCTTTTCCCTAATCCGAGTTTTGTTCCAATTAGGTTTTCCCAGTGAGGTTTTTAATGAGGCGGCAAGAGAGATGTCTCGAGGTTCAGGGTACAGTTCATTACCTCGCTCGTGCATACAATCTCTGGTGCGAAGTAATGAAGGGACTGAATATAATAACCAAAATCTCCATTGTATGTGTGAACACGACATGTGATACTTACAAAAAGATAATCAAATCTCCACTGTATGTAAAAATTCGACATTTGGTTCTTATGAAAAGATAATCAAATATCCATTGTATGTACAAAATTAACATATGGCTCTTACAAGAATATAATCAAATCTCCATTAAATGAATGAAGTCGACATGTGTTTTTATACAAGAACACAATGAAACCTCCAACAACAGGATATTACTTCGATGACGTTCGAATCAACATCCTAATGGCCAGGGCCATCAACGAAACACGAGTTCGACCTCATTCGAACTACGATGGGATACTTCTTCGACGACAGTTCGAAGAAACATCCCAATGTCCAGGGCCATCGATGAAACATAAGTTCGACCTCACTTGAACTATGACGGGATACTACTTCGACAACAATTCAAAGTAACATCCCAATTGCCAAGGCCATCGACGAAACATGAGTTCGACCTTGATTGAACTACGAAGGGATACTACTTCGATGGTAGTTCAAAGCAATATCTCAATGGCTAAGGCCATCAATGATATACGAGTTCGCCCTCGTTCGAACTACGACGGGATACTACTTTGACGACAGTTCTAAGTAACATCCTAATGTCCAAGGCCATCGATGAAACATGAGTTCAACCTTGCTCAAACTACAACAGGATACTACTTCGACGATAGTTCGAAGCAATATCCCAATGGCCAAGGCCATCGATTAAACATGAGTTCGACCTTGTTCGAACTACGATGGGATACTACTTCGACGATAGTTCTAAGCAATTTCCTAATGGCCTAGGCAATCGACGAAACATGAGTTCGACCTCGTTTGAACTACAACGGGATGCTACTTTGATGAAAGTTCAAAGCAACATCCCAATGGCCAAGTATATCGATGAAACACGAGTTCGACCTCGTTCAAACTATGACTGGATACTACTTCAACGATAGTTCGAAGAAACATCCCAATGTCCAAGCCTATTGATAAAATATGAGTTCGACCTCATTTGAACTATGATGAGATACTACTTTGATGACAGTTCAAACTAGCATCCCAATGGCCAAGTCCATAAAATAACAGAGGGAAGTTAACCAACCTAAAAGCTAATAGCTCAACAAGTACCCCGGATACCAGGGAAATTACGAAGAGCACTAACCCATCTAAAAATAAAGTCTACATTGTAAATAATACTATCTACACTAATCCTTACAAATTGGGCTCATGCATGCCCCGTCTATAGAAGCCCCAAAACAAAACCAAAGCACCTACAAAAGGCTACACATCATCCCCGGTAGGTTAAGCATCTCCGTACCAAGAGTCCAAATCCAATCGGTCCACCTCATCTGAGTTGATGTCATCACAATCAGGAGTATGAGGGTGGTACCCGCATGCCTCACGAGTGGAATGAGTTTTGTTGCACACAGCTTGAAGCTCTGCCTCGATTTATTATCCCCTCAGTATTAAAAGCCTTGTACACATCAAGTTGAACCTCAGCAAGAACCCACAATTCTTATAAGTGACAAGGCACGTCCGGATCAGTTAAAGTATGGGATGTGGAAGGTTGAGAATGTCAGATTGTATCCTCTGCTCTCAGTGAGACCACTTGACCATTTAGTATAGACGGTTCTGCCTCCAACTCTTCAACACGCCCTTCAAGCCCTTCAACCTTAATATTAGAGGCCTCCCTCTCCCCGGTTAGCTCCGACCTAGAAATACAAAGGGCATGTTCCAAAGATACCATTTAAGAAATAGTTGTTGCCATCTTATCAGCACTACGTCTAGCTCACCCTTAGGCCCCCCAATCTCCGCCGCCTTATCATGTAATTCAATGGTCAAGTCACCACCTTCACTTGTAAGTCGACATTCTCAGCCATCACCCCCTGCTCAACCGAAGCTCATCCTCATTCGCTTTAAGGGAGGCCTCGTGCTCCCTATTACGGGCGAAAACCTTCACGAGCTCCTCGTCCCTTTCCTTAAGCTCTTCAACCTTGCACTCCAGTCTGTCTTCCCTCTGTTTGAGCCCTTCATGAAACAACTAAAACTTCAGGTCTTGAGTATAAATATCGGTCATAGCACGATATGTAGCAAGATACTGTTGAAACTTGCATGATATCCTCTCATATACTATCATCTTAATCCTTTCCCGACGCTCCCGCTTGGTCTCCATGATGAGGGTATAGCAAGAAAAAAAGTGACTAAAAATAAAATACAGTCCAACAATCACTACACAAGCCCAACAACAAAAGGAGAAAAAGAGAAACTTACCCACAAATCCATACTAGCAATGTTCTAAGACAATTACACATCACTCATTGCCCTGAGCACCTCGTTTTCAGGGGCTGCACGTAGAGGATAAAAAATGGATGCCACTTGCTCACAGTTTGATAATAAGTGCAAATCCCTTGGGATAACCACATGGCGATCAGGCCCCTACCATATGACCTCCACGTGAGTACGGCGGCCAACAAATTCGTTGACCTCCTCCTGGCAACATCTGTACATGTGCCTCCGCCTTTGGTGTGACGGCCTCCAGTGATAGATGATGTGTCGCCTTTGGCAGAGTGTACAGAATAGGCTCCTAGGTGAACACCATCGGTTTGAGGAGATCTCCCCGACAATATGGCATCGGCCATAAACGTAGGCACATGTGCCATCTACGATGCCCCACTTCTACCAGCATCAACAACTACACCTTTTCCAATATCCATTCTCCTTCTTATTCTCGATAGCGGCTCGTCCCCATTAAAGAATTCGTCCAAAGGGTGAGGAGCCCGCATTGAAGAAGCCTCCTCTCTCACGATTATGAATTGAGAAGAGCCATCTAATTTAACATGTCAAGGATGAACTTCCCCAGTAGATTCATTCTATACAAATTTCATGGCCACGGCGGAAGCGGACTGTCAAAATACTAAAACTGGTGCCCCTCTACCTGGAAGCTCCTCGGCATGTCATCGTGAAGAAGTTGGATTAATGTATGGTGATATATAACCAACAAAAGGGGTAAAAGGAAAAAGCACTCACCAGTTGGAACTTTGGGGCTGTAACGCTTTACAAAGGAAGGGCAATCTTGTGTCTCTACTCCATGGGGTAACAAACGAGCTACCCAATCCCTTATGCCAGCAATAGGGCAGGGCGGACATCTCAAAGCTGCAAACAAGAAGTAAACCAACTTTATAATAAAGACGAAAGAAGAATAAAAATAGTGGCGACACATACGAGTTTTATTCCATCGCTCCGTGAAACTGGCAGAGTCAAAAATGATATGTTTGGTTTTAGATAAAGAGGTACATATGCCAAAACTTGTGACTTGCTCGATCATCTTTCCCAACCACAAACCTTTTCATGCCACGGTGCCTCAAATGCACCATGGTACCTCTGTGAAAACTGGGTGAGAACAGACTAGAGAGATTAAATACTAAGTGAGGTCGATGACCTGATCTTGAGGATATTGATTCCATAGCACATGAATTGTCCGTGTGAATTTTGATATTAATATTATATTACGTGAGTTGTCCATTTAGATTATATAGCTTGGGCTGAATGAGCCCCTCCGAAGTCTGTATACTGCTAGTAGAATACTTTTTATTTTTGTATATGGGAAGTTTCAGCTTTTATTCTTATTTGGAAAATATTTCGTGACACATACTTGTATAGGTCTAAATTTTAACAATGACGACCAATGATGAGCAAGACGAATTGCGGATTTACCCTAATTCGATGACCTATGAGAGACGACCTAAAGGCGGACAAAAGACTAGATGATCCTTGCAACAGCGTAGGTTCACTAAGGGATATTAAGAATATTTCTTCGAATATTCCTTGTACTTGTCTGTTACTGCTTGGGAGGTTTTGATTCCTTGAATATAAAGGGCAGTAATAACCTTGTAATGGGGATTCCCAAATCTTGGTAATTTTTTTTATTTTATGAACGAGAAGTCATCTTTATTGATCTTTCCCTCTAGAGATTATTACACTTAGTTAAGATTTATCACATCATCTTTGATTGATTTATTCAAAAGGGTTTTGATGAAGTTTGAGTCAAACAATACTTTTAATTGGGCTTGTAAAAAAATATATCCATATAACAGAGTTCGAAGTATCCTACCTGCAGTATTGCCTTATTTAACCTTCTATCAATGAGGTGAGTTCTTATATATATCAGCAAATTTATTTCTATGGTATATGCTCTCTCTCATTTTTCTAATAAATAATGTTTTCACTCCTCCCCCACTTCTTGTTACTGTTGGAAGAAAATTGGGGTTTGATCCTTCTCCCACCATATACGTCCGCTTCTTATTGAGAAGAAAATAGGAAACTGAGGCATGTCTGAAATAGCAACCTTTAACTTCTAGTTTAAAGCATCGGTGACTGCTACACTGCTGCACCTTCATGCAGATGTTGGATGCTGATATGTTTAACGGGAGCTGGATTTAAAGATGCACATGTGTTTCTGTTATGGCTACATCTTGTTCATGGTAGCATTAGATTATTGAAAAAACTGTTTATGCACATTTCGAATAGATGATGTATTTAATTCTTACCAACTTTGCAAACTCTAAAATCTTATATGCTCGATTTGTATTATTAGTTCTTGGAGAATGTATATGATACAGATAATTTCATATATTTAATTGTTTTATTAATTTCATTGGAATTGGATAGTTGATAATTGACTTACCTAGCGGGTTGAGTTAGGTGCCATAATGACTAATCGGATTTTGGATCGTGGCATTAATACATTATCATTATATTGCTCTTCATACATTAGTTTTCAATAATAATATCAAGCAAACTTAAGAAACGAGAAAAATATGAGTTATTAATTTAATATGATTCTGTACTTTAACTTTCCAGGGGTTATCACTTATTTCCTTACTCACTCTGTGCTTTTGAGGCCTTGAAAACCTTATTTAGGGTTACCTCGATTTTTTGTGTGCACAGTCTGAGAGCATAGCTGGAAAGCTTATATGTGAAATTTCGTGAAAACTACTAAAATTTGATATTAAATATGAATAGATTTGACTTTGGTCAATACTTTGGGTAAGCGGACCTTGATCCGTGATTTGACGATCTCGAAGGTCTTTAGGAGTATATGAGACTTGGGTACATGCCCGGAGTCGAATTCTGAGATCCCAAGCCTGAGATATGAATTTTAAGTGAAATTTTGCTTTTTGAAAATGGTTTAAGAGGATTGAAGTGAAATCTAATTTAAATATAATGGTATCGTGCCCGTACTTTGGTTCCGGCGCCCGATATAAGTCTCATATATGTTTGAATCAGTCCTGTAAAAGTTAGGTATAAAACGAAAGTCGTTTGACGCGACAAGGACCCTAATGGGGAAATTTATGCTTATAAGGGAGATTTGAGAAATTTCAGTGATATTGAGGTTCAGTTCCATGTTCACGATGTTATATGGGTGAATTGATCACTCGAATATGTTCGTAAAATGTTTTTGAGGTTGCGTGTATACTTGGATTAGAGTTTTCACTTGGTGCGGTCCGCACTCTGTAATGATACGCAAGCCTTCAGCAAGGCTATGCGGTCACGGTCCTTTTTGCGCGGTCCGCACAAAGAATCTCAGAGGGGTGTAAATACACGTGAATTTCAGTTATTTTACACTTTACAAAACCCCAAAACATAATATGCGATTTTCCAAACAACTCATCTTCTCAAAAAGGATTGGTAAGTGATTTCTAACTCATTTTCTTCACTCTTTAACATATTTTACATTATTTCAACATCAAATCAAAGATTTTCATGAGGAAATTAGGTGTTTTGGGTAGAACCTAGGCTTTCTAAAAATTGGGGAGTTGGATCTCAATTTGAGATCCGATTTCAAAACAAATCACATATTTGGATTCATGGGGGAATGTATAACTGCATTTTGTTCCGAACCTCGAGTTTCGACCACATGGGTCTCAAGGCATTTTTGACCTTTTTGGGTAAAAATTTGTAAAACGTATTTTCATGCATCGGGGTTGATTCACTTAAGCATTTGTTAGTGAGATTAAATAACTTATGACTAGATTCAAGCGGATGCCTAGAGGAACCAAGGGGCAAAGCTATAGTTGAAGTTTGAGTAGAATTCAAAGCATCGAGTTAAGTATTTTGTTTAACCCTAGCTTGAGGGAATAGGTGTGGATCCTTAATTGCTACTTGTTAATAGTCGAGTATGATGCATAGGCATGGTGACGAGTATCTATATATTAGTTTCTAGCATGACTGTGAGTCCTTGTATAGCGAATATTCTGATTTTTTTGTAACTCCCATGCTTAGTTGATGTCTTCTGTATGTTGTAAAGAGCATGTGAAGGGAAATTGTGAACTTTAAACTTTGAGGAGCATTGGCTCGAGTTGAAATACAGTTTGTGAAGGCATACAAAATAATTAAATACTTAGAGCATTGGCTCACGTAATAATGTGAGCTATGAGATGAAAATAAAAGAAAGAAAAGGAGTTATCGGTTATTCCTTTGCCAGGACGCTTTGTTGTTTTCTGGATATTCTCCCTTGTCGGGATGTATATAATTGCACTGTTGAGTTCCCTTGCTGGGATACTAGAAATTATGGTTAATCCCTTGTCGGGAATGTTGTCATGATCAATGTAAGTTGTGTATTTAGTTATTATATTGGATTGGGTTGCTTGCTGCAATAGATATTATATTAGATCGGGTTGCACGCCGCAACATATGTTGTATTGGATCAGGTTGCACACCGCAATAACTATATGTATATTCGATCGGGTTGCACGATGCAACTATAATTGATAAGGGATCGGGTTGCACACCACAATAGTAGTGTTATTGAATTGTTATTGATGTTATAGTGTCCTTTCATATATTTATTAGGTTTCGGTTAGGTTGATCTTGTTCCCCGAAGCATCTATGCCCCTCCTTTATCTACTCATAATAAATATTACGTAACTGCACAGGTTTACATAGTATCCTGTCTAGCCTCATCACTACTTCACCGGGGTTTGACCAGAAACTTACCCGCACATAGGGTCGGTTGTGCTGATGATACAGTCCATGCTATTTTGCACATATGTACGTGTCAAAGCAGCATTTGAGCAGCAGTATTAGATTGGGAGCCAGCTTTCAGTCCACCGAGACACCGAGGTAGCCCTGTAGGCGTCTGCAGGCCCGGTGTCTCCTCTACCATTTATCTTAGTCTGGTATCTCTTTGTATTCGAGACAAACAGATATATTTTCTTTCAGACGATTGTATTTAGCACTCTTAGTAGTTCGTGAGTATTGTGACACCAGTCTTGGGTAGAGGCTTATATTGAATATTCCGCATTTCGATTCAGTTTTCTATAATTAAGACTTCTCCTTATTATTTAATTTTGATGCTTTTATGTTATTGCCAATAACTATTAAAAGGGGATTATTTAATTAAGGGAAAGTAATTAAATCTGGCTTGCCTGGATCCCATTAGTAGGTGTCATCACGACTCCCGAGGGTGTGAAATCCCGATCATGACAAGTTGGTATCAAAGCTCTAGGTTGAATAGGTCTCACAACTCATGGAAAAACTTAGTAAAGTCTGGTGGATTGGTACGGAGACGTCTGTATTTATCTCCTAGAGGCTACCGAGTTAGGAAAATTTAACATCTTTTCTTCCTTGTCATGCGTATTGGTTTCTCAGTACTAATTGAAATTCTAATTTTGTTCTTTCGTAGATTGCGAGAACACGTGCTTCCTCATCTTCTGATCAGCATTCTGAGCGCTAGGAAGCTCCTACTTGGGGCGGAGGGTGAGGCGCAGGTCGTGCTAGAGGTCGAGGTAGGGGGAGAGCCCAGCCCCGAGCCGCAGAACTAGTGGTAGAGCCTCAGGTTGACTTTAATGAGGAGGTTTCGGCCCCAGCTCCAACAGTTCTAGTGGGCCCAGCTTGGTCCTAGAGGGTTTCATTGCCACCCCGATTCGTCAGGATGCTCTAGTCTGATTGGTAGGTCTTATGGAGAGTGTCACCCAAGCAGGATAGCTTCCTGAAGCACCAGCTGTCTCTCAGGCTCGAAGAGTGCCCTAGACTCGTGCTACTCGTACTCCGGATAAGGTAGATGCCCTAATTCAGAATCCAGCAGCTCAACCAGTTGGAGTAGCTCAGCCGAGTGTGGTAGCCTAGACCAGTGATGGAGCAGCTATGTCTGGCGACACTTTATGGAGATTGGATAGGTTTACAAAGCTTTTCACTACTACCTTCAGCTGTGCATCTATCGAGGTTCCTCATAATTATTTGGACAGCTACCACGAGGTTCTTCGGAACATGTGTATTGTGGAGACCAATGGAGTTGATTTTGCTACATTCCGATTGTCTGGTATTGCCAAGGCTTGGTGGGGGTATTATTGTTTAGCTAGGCTAGCGGGATCTTTTTCCTTGACCTAACAGTAGTTCACGCGTGTATTTATGGAGAAGTTTCTAGCAATTACTCAGCGAGAGGCCTATCGGAGGAATGTTTGAGCATCTCCATCAAGGATCTACGACAATCACCCAATATAAGACCAGGTTTATTGAGTTGGCACGCCATGTCATTGTTATACTCCCTATTGATAGGGAGAGAGTGAGACGGTTTATTGATGGACTCATCCAGCCTATTCGTCTCCAGATGGCTAGAGAGATTGGGAGCGAGATATCCTTTCAGGAGTCGGCCAATGTAGCTTGGAGGATAGAGATTGTATTGTCATAAGGGATGGATACATGGTAGATAAGAGACCATGTCAGTCAGGCCCTTCCAGTCAGTGCTCCAGGTTTCCCATGGTACATCAGATGATCGTGGTTTTTGTGGGCAGTATTCTGACTAGCAATCCTACAGTGCAACATTAGCTCCTATCAGTGCACCGCCACATTAGAGTTTCTGGGGTGGTCATTCAGGCTGCTAGGGTCGGCCCCAGTTTCCACAAACACAACATCTGGGTAGATTTTATTAGTGTGGTGAGTATGGTCACGTCAGGAGGGCTTGTCCGAGGTTGAAGGGTACTTAGTCGCAGCAGCAGGGTCCCTGTCCTATGATTCAGGCACCTGATGTCCCACAACCCGCACAAGCAGCTACAGGTACGGGTAGAGGTTCTAGAAGGGGAGGTAAAGGCTATAGAGGTGGAGTATTGACCGCTAGAGGTGGAGGCCAACTAACAGCAGGTCGTCCTAGGGAGGTAGACCAGGGTGGTGGGGCCCAGCCCGAGGTTACGCTCTTTTGGCCAGGCCTGAGGCAGACGCTTCATATGCGATTATTACAGGTACGGATCTGGTTTCTGATCAGGATGCTTCATTGTTGTTTGATCAGGGGTCTACATATTCATATGTGTCATCTTATTTTTCCCCATACTTGATCATGCCTAGTGATGCATTGGGTATTCTTGTTTATGTTTCTACACCAGTGGTTGACTCCAACGTGGTCGATCGAGTCCATCCTTCTTGTGTTTTTGTGATTGTAGGTCTTGAGACTAATGTAGATTTTTTACTTTAGACATGGTAGATTTCGTCATTATATTAGGCATGGACTGGTTATCACATTATCATGCTATCTTAGATTAACGTGCCAAGACTCTGACCTTAGCTTTACCGGGTATGCCTCATTTAGAGTGAAAGGGGCCCAGGTCATTCTAGCTGCATTGTTATATCGTATGTGAAGGCTCGGCGTATGGTCAAGAAGGGGTGTTTGTCTTATTTGGCTTATGTTCGGGATTCTAGTGCCGAGGTTCCCTCTATCGATTCTGTGCCCATTGTTTGTGAGTTCCCTGATGTATTTCCTTTCGACATGCTGGGTATTCCACCCGACAGGTATGTTTATTTTTTGCATTGATCTGGTTCCGGGAACTCATCCCATTTCAATTTTGCCATATCATATGGCCCCCTCCTCAGTTAAAAGAGTTAAAGGAACGGTTGCAGGATTTTCTTGAGAAGGGTTTCATTAGATCCAGTGTCTCACCCTGGGGTGCGGTAGTGTTAGTTGTCAAAAAGAAAAATGGGTCAATGAGAATGTGTATCAATTACCGGCAATTGAATAAGGTAACGATTAAGAATAAGTATCCACTGCTGAGGATTGATGATTTGTTTGACCATCTTTTGGGTGCCAGGGTATTTTTCAAGATTGACTGGTGATCAGGCTACCATCAGTTGAGAACTAGGGAAACCGATGTCCCTAAAACAGCTTTGCGCACTTGGTACGGGCATTATGAGTTCTTGGTTATGTCATTCGGGTTGACCAATGCCCTAGAAGCTTTTATAGACATGATGAATCAAGTGTTTAGGCTTAGTTTGGACTCATTCCTAAAAGTTTTCATTCATGATATATTGATATATTCTCGCAGCCAAGAGGAGCACGAGTAGCACCTTAGAGTGGTTCTTCAGACTCAGAGGGATAGCCTGTTATATGCTAAGTTCTCAAAGTGTGATTTCTGGATCAGTTCAGTTGCATTTCTAGGTCATGTTGTATCAGCAGAGGGTATTCAAGTGGACCCAAAGAAAATTTAGGCAGTCAAGAGCTGGCCTAGACCAGCATCAGCTAAAGAGATTTGGAGTTTCTTAGAGTTGGCAAGCTACTATCGACGGTTCGTGGAGGGGTTTTCATCTATTGCAGCCCTGATGACCAGATTAACCCAGAAGGGTGCCCAGTTCAGAATGGCCAGATGAGTGTGAGGCAAGCTATTAGAAGCTCAAGATAGCTCCGACTACGGCAACAATATTTGTTTTACCTACAGGTCAAGGCTTTATACAGTCTACTATGATGCATCCCATATTAGGATTGACGCAATGTTGATGCAAGATAGAAAGGTCATTGTCTACGCTTTGAGGAAGTTGAAGATTCACGAGAAGAATTATTCGGTTCATGATCTAGATTTTGCAGCCATTGTTCAGGCATTGAAGATTTGGAGGCACTATATGCATAACATGGCATGTGAGATGTTCACTGATCTCAAGAGTCTTCAGTACCTATTCAAGCAGAAGGAGTTGAATTTGAGGCAGAGAAGATGGTTGGATTTGATTAAGGACTATGATGTTGCTATCTTATATAACCCGGGGAATGCCAATGTGGTACCGATCGTCTATTGACTCGGAAGACGATCGATGCATGTCTGGGTCATTGTTGGTAGGTTGACAACGTCAGTGCATTTTATTCCTGTGGCAGTCTCCTATTTATCCGAGAGGCTAGCTGAGATATATATTCACGAGATTGCTCATCTTCATGGTATGCCTGTGTCTATCATTTTGGACCAAGGTACGCAGTTAACATTGCACTTTTCGGGAGCAGTTCAGCGAGAGTTGGGCACTCAGATCGAGTTGAGTACAACATTTCATCCTCAAACGGACGGGTAGTCCGAGCGGACGATTCGCATTTTGGAGGATAGAATTTGTGATTGTGTTATTGACTTTGGAGTCTCATGGGATCAGTTCTTTCCATTAGCAGAGTTTGACTACAACAACAACTATCAGTCGAGTATCCAGATGGCTCTTTTTGAGGCTTTATATGGTAGGCGGTGTCGATTTCTGGTTGAATGTTTTGAGCCGCGAGAGTCTCGGTTGTTGGGTACGGATCTGGTTCAGGAGGCCTTGGACAAGGTCAGGATCATTCAGGATAGGCTTTGTAAAGCTCAGTCCTGGCAAAAGAGCTATGCAAATCGTAAGGTTCGAGATGTGGCTTTCATGGTTGGTGAGCGGGTATTGCTCAGAGTGTTGCCTATGAAAGGTGTGATGAGATTTAGGAAAAAGGGAAAACTTATCCCTAGATTCATTGGTCCATTTAAGATTATTGATCGAGTGGGAGAGGTGTCTTATTGACTCGCATTGCTACCTAGCTTATCAGCTGTGCATCCAGTGTTTCCTGTATCCATGCTTCCAAGGTATCACGCTAATCCAGCCCACGTGTTAGATTTCTGCACTATCCAGTTGGACAAGGACTGGTCTTACGGGGAGGACCCTGTAGCTATTTTGGACTGGCAGGTTCCTCAGTTGAGATCCAAGAGTTTTTCTTCTGTGTGTGTTCAGTGGAGATGTCAGCCTCCTGAGGCATCGACCTGGGAGTCCGAGTCTGATATGCGGAGTCCTTATCCACATCTTTTCCCTGACTCAGGTACTTATTTCTTTTGTCCGTTCAAGGACGAATAGTTATTTTAGAGGTGGAGAATTTGATGACCCAAAGGGGTCATCACTTGTTTCCTTACTTGTTGTGTGCTTCTGAGGCCATGAAAATCTCATTTAGGGTTGCATCAATTTGCTTGTGCTATCTGGGCACGTAGTGTGAAAGCTTATATGTGAAATTCTATGAAAAATGGTAAATTTTGATATTAAAATGAATAGATTTGACGTTGGTCAACATTTAAGGCAAACGGACCCAGACTCGTGATTTGACGGTCCAGGAGGGTCCGCAGGAAAATATGGGACTTGGGCGCATGCCTGAAATCAAATTTTGAGGTCACAAGCCCGAGATATGAATTTTTAAGTGAAATTTTCTTTTTGAAAATGTTTGGATAGAATTAAAGTGAAATCTAATTTGAAAGTAATGGTATCGGGCATGTATTCTGGTTGCAACACCCGATACAAGTCTCACATATGTTTTGAATCACTCCTGTAAAAGTTTGGTTAAAAACATACGTCATTTGACGTGATCTGGACCCTAATGGGGAAATTTATGCATAAAAGGTATATTTGAGAAATTTCATTGTTCTTGAGGTTCAATTCGACGTTCATACTTTCTCCTTGCGATTACTCTCCAACTGGTTTTTTTCTCAAATCCTTCTCCATCTCTCCTAGATCTTAATTAGATTAAAATCACTGTATCTCGAAATTTTTCTTCATCCTTGGCTGGTTTAACAATTATGGAGAAAACAAGTAGCTATTTCTGGAATTGTATCAACGCATTCTGATTTTGGCAGCCATGTCTGCGAGGACCTCTCCCCAGCCTTTGGCTGTGGGAGAGGCTATCCAAGAAACGACTAAATCAGTTTCAAACGAAAGGATCAAGCAATCATATGCTTCATCTTTACAAGCTAAGCAGCCGACTTCGACTAAAGTGGAGCTGTGTCTAGTAATATACGACCATGATGAACCAATAATTCAATTAACCATGGAAGAGGTTAACAATTTCACTAAGGAAGAAGGATTACATCAAGCAGTTGTTTTAAAATTCTCTTATGGCAGACCTGATTTAAAAGAAGTGCAAGAGATGTTTTCGTCGCAATTTGATGTGCAAGTTCAATATAATATCGGGCAGTTTGAATATCGACATCTTTAAATCAGATTCGATCTGTATGATGATTATGTTTGATTCCTCTCAAAGTCGTATGGATTTCTTAAATCCAAAGGTGAAGAATTCTTCTTCAGATTATTTCCATGGACTTTCCGTTTCAATCCGAGGGAAGAGACATCAATGGAAGTCGTGTAAATATCACTGCCAGGCTTGCCTACAAATTTCTTTGCTAAGAGATCGCTAATGTCTATAGCATCAGTAGTGGGGAAACCTCTTGCTATTGACGAAGCGACGCAGGACAGAACGAGACCTAGTGCGGCAAGAGTTAAGATTATAGTGGACCTTTTGAAAAATCATCCAGAAAGGTCATGCTGCAGATATTGGATGCTGCCTCAGGTAAATCTGTCGAGTTCCATCAACAAATTGTTTTCGACAATCTGCCAAAGTATTGTGAGTTCTGTAAACATCAAGGGCACGATATTACGGCTTGCAAGATCAGAAAACAAAATGCTGGAGTAGACGAGGTAATAGAGAGGAATCTAGCTAAGGATCTGCTCCAGAATGATAGGAATTAAATTGTCAAACTACAAGGGGATGCAAGGGACTATTTAAATGGTAAAATAGCTGGACAACGATCTAATGATTTACAAGAAAAAGAGGAGAATACAGGAGTTGAATACTCAAAAATCGCACAGTACAGCACACATTCTGTTAAAACAGTGAATAAACAAAACAATTCTGTTTTGAATGAGAATTGTGGTTTTTGTGATTCAATTGTACATCATGGCATTGGAAAAGATGTTTTTATACAGAAGGATGATCTTAACTCTACTCATTTTGCTGTAATGGATAGGAATGAGGCAGATGAACAGGTAGCTGTAGAAACTGAAATGCCAGATGGCTCTAATATTGAACCTACAGTTGAACTTGTGAAGGAGGTGCAGAATTTGGATAATCCTAAGGTAATTATTCACGCTCGAGCATATGACTCTGCAGAGTATATTGCTAATAATGCACGGGCTGAGCAGATAGGTGAAAGGGATGGACATAACTCCAAATGCAATATGCAGCAGCAAGTTTTGTCAACTGTTACATTTGCAGAATCTGTGCCAATAACCGAAGGAGCTTCTGGATCTGTTGGTACAATGCAAAACTCTGTTCCATTGGAAATGCATTGTAGGATTGAGAATAATGCTGAGACAGTGCACACAAATGTAATCTATAGCAGCCAGTGTGCGCAGGATGGACAGATGAGTTATCTTAAAGGATAGCATCACAGGAACACTTTGCACTATCTAATATCGGTTAATGCAGTAAATGGAGAAAAGGCATCAAATTTGAAAACTGCAGAGCTGACTCAACAGTAGAAGGCTAAGATGATGTCTAACAATGACAATGCTAATCTGCCTACTCAAGCAACTGGAAAAAACATCGACGCAATGGACAAAGATCACACTGATTTGCCTTTGCAACCAAGAGAGAAGGCATCAGTTTCTAATAACATTGATGATTCCATCAAATCTGGACAGAAACATTCTGCTCAAGCTGCATCTGAGAATGAAAACTTGGATACTGTTTTTCAACGGAAAACAAGACCTTCAGATAAGGACATTCAGTAGAATTCAATTCCACAACAAAACAGGAAAAAGATTCAACAGCTAACAGCAGAAGAGGAAGCAGCCAATACAGGCTGTTTATCGTCAAAGATGGCTTCACCGAGGTCCAACAGAAATGAAACTATCAAAAGAAGCAACAAACAGAATGCAGAGAAGGTTACAACAATAACAATAAGTTCCAATTCATCTGCCGCACTTGCAAATTTTTGTAAAGATGATGAAAAAGAAGCTGGAGGGGTCATTCAAAAGGTCAAAATCTATACTCCCACTTCTATATCCAGTATATATGCCGAGGGAGGTATCAACGACAGTGGGGAATTCTTAAGTCTCAATGGAAAGAATAAACAACAAATTCTAGATAACATGAGAGATATGGTAATTAATTCAAAACTACGGGACCAATGTTATTCTGATGAAGACGAGAGCTGGGATGAAGGCTCTGCTGGTTGGCCATCTGATCAGGAAGGCCAACAAGATGATTGCAACAGCACAGAAGAGGACAGTGAGGCTACGATCAAGCCAAAAGTTCAAAGGAATTCTGCAAACACGAATGGGAATGTAAAACTGTCATATAAAGCAAGTAATTTGAACCATAACGCGCCTGTTTTCATTCCAAAAAATGATACATCATCAGGCACTTCGAAGGTAACAACAACAGAGATCGAACAAATAGAAACAACACAAAAAGCAATCCAATTCTCGGGAGAATCATCAATTGTTGGAAACAAAATAGCATTTCCAATTTGTGGACAAAATCAGAAGATAGTCTTACACAACAGGCAGCCACAAATGAACTGTACTTCTACGGATAACAAATTAGTAGCATCTTCACAAGTAGCACAGTACAAACAACTACCTCCGACAATGCTAATATCCCCAGACCAAATCCAGAATGATATGGAAGGAAAACACACATATATATATATAGAAGAAGAGGAAGAGGATATCTTAACACAATGCCGGAAGAATGCTGCAAGAATTGGGGATTTGTCAACAATGCACAGTAAAACAAGTAAAATGAGTCATCAAAGGGATAGAAGTTGGGACAGCAGGATGGCTGAAGACACAAACAAAAGGAAGCTCCCAATGCGAATTGCAAAACAAAAGCAGATTACTCAAAATACCTTTAAAAAGCCCAGTAAAACAAAGAACAAAGCATGAATTGTGAAGATCTTTTCGAATTCATCACAAAGTTGGAGAAAGGACAGCACATTACTCGCTTCCTCATTTTTCATTTTATCATCTTAATATCCTCATATGTAATATCACCACAGATTTGTGTTATGAACTCTGTGGTGATCATGCTATACTTCGGACATTCAAGTTATTATGTTGTAATTTTAATTGTATATTATCAATAAAAATCTAACTCTAGGCTTTGCCTAGTGTTTGCTTAAAAAAAAAATTCCACGTTCATGATGTTATATTGGTGATCTGATCACACACATATGTTTGTAAGATATTTTTGAAGTTGTGTGTATACTTGGGTTAGAGTTTTGAGGGCTCGGGTGAGATTCGAGTAGGTTGCGGGATGGCTTAGGCTAAAAAAAATTAGATATTGCAAGTTCAAGAAATTGGCAGGCCTCTGATCCCTCTAGCGCGGACTGGGACAAAACGCATGCGGCCAAGGAGGGGCCAGCGCGACTACTGTCGCCTTTGTGCGGTCCGCAGTGGGTGCTGCGGGGCCGCGGTTGGCTTGATGCGGTCCGCACTGGGCAATGATCTGCAGCCCTTCAGCAAGCTTGTGCGGTTGCGGTCCTTTTTGCGCAGTCCGTACTGAGAACCTCAGACGGGTATAAATTCACCTGAATTTCAATTATTTTATACTTGTCAAAACCCCAAGACATAAGAGGCGATTTTTTGAACAACTCCTCATCTCCAAAACGGTTGATAAGTGATTTCTAACTTATTTTCTTCACTGATTAACATCTTTTAACATGATTTTAACTTCAAATAAAAGATTTTCATGGGGAAATTAGGTGTTTTGGGTAGAACCTAGGTTTTCTAAAACTGGGGAGTTGGACCTCAATTTGAGGTCCGAATTAAAAAAATCACATGTTTGGATTCATGGGGGAATGGGTAATCGGGTTTCGGTCCGAACTTCGAGTTTCGACCATGTAGGCTTAGGAGAATTTTTGACCTTTTTGGGTAAGAACTTTGTAAAACTTATTTTCCTGCATCGGGGTTGATTCACTTAGCAATTGTTAATGAGATTAAATAACTTATGACTAGATTCGAGCAGATTGGTGGTGGAACCACGGGGCAAAGCTATAGTTGACGTTTGAGTGGAATTCAAGGAATCGAGGTAAGTGTTTTGTTTAACCCTAGCTTGAGGGAGTAGGTGTGGAGTTTTAATTGCTTCTTGCTAGTTGTTGAGTACGATCCATAGGCATGACGAGTATCTATACATTGGTATCTAGCATGAGCGTGAGTCCTTGTCTTGCGAGTATTCTAATTTTGTTGTAACTCCCATGCTTAATTGACGATTTTTGCATGTTGTAAAGAGCATGTGAAGGGAAATTGTGAACTTTAAACTTCGAGGAGCATTGGCTCGAGTTAAAATACAGGTTGTGAAGGCATACGAAATTATTAAATATTTGGAGCATTGGCTCACGTGATAATGTAATCTATAAGATTAAAATGAAAGAAAGAAAAGGAGTTATCTGTTATTCCCTTGCCGGGACGCTTTGTTGTTTTGTCGATATTCTCCCTTGCCAGGACATATATACTCTTACTGTTGGGTTCTTTTGCCGGGATAGAATAAATTATGGTTAATGCGTTGATGCGACTATTGTCATGATCAATGTAAGTTTTGTATTTTAGATATTATATTTGATCGGGTTACACGCCGCAACAGTTATTATATTGGACCGGGTTGCTCGCCGCAACAGATGTTATAGTGGATCGGGTTTCATGCCATAACAACTATATATATTGGATCGAGTTGCACGCTGCAACGTAGTTAATTGATAAGGGATTGGGTTGTGTACCACAATAGTAGTGTTATTGAATTGTTGTTGATACTGTACTGTTCTTTCATATATCTTTTGGGTTTTTGTTAGGTTGATCTTGTTCCACGAAGCATCTACCCCCCTCCCTTATAAATGCTCATTGCGTGTTTATTTTTCAACAATATATATTACGTACCTACACACGTTTACATGGTAGTCCGGTATGCTCTCCTAACTACTTCGTCGGGGTTAGACCAGGCACTTACCAGCACATAGGGTCGGTTGTGTTGATGATACACTCTATGCTATTTTGCACATATCTAGGTGTCGGAGCAACATTTGAGCAGCAGTATTAGATAAAGAGCTAGCCATTAAGCCAGCGAGACACCAAGGTAGCCCCGCAGGCGTCCGCAGGCCCAGCGTCTCCTCTATCCTTTATTTTAGTATGTTATCTCTTTGTAATCGAGACAAAAAGTTATATTTTCTTTCATACGGTTGTATTTAGTACTCTTAGTAGTGCGTAAGTATTGTGACACCTATCTTAAGAATAGGCTTATATTGAATATTCCGCATTTCGATTCAGTTATCAATAATTAAGACGTTCGCTTATTTTTTAATTTCGATGCTTTTATATGATTGCCAATAACTGTTAAAAGGAATTATGTTATTAATGAAATGCAATCAAATCTAGCTGTCCTAGCTCCCATTAGTAGGCGCCATCACAGCTCCCGAGGGTGGGAAATTCGGATTGTGACATTAACCTATCAACTTTTATATATTCAAGCTTAATTATTTATGCTAACATGTTTACTAGTGCTAAACATAAAAATATAGTCATTTATTGCCTCCTAAGTAGTGTTATTTGTCAAAGCTTTTGATAGATTTTTGATACTATAATAGTTGAGCTACGGAAATGGTATTTTTATAGACGAAAAAATTTCACTTTATATCCATTGAACGCAAACTATTCATCTTTTAATATCCAAGGCTAAATTATTTATTTTCTCTATCTATGCGGCCAGTACTATTTATCCGGCTCATCCATTAGCTATTTTCCTTTGAATAAAATATCTAGCTTTATTTTCCAATGTTATTTAGTAGCTATTACCATATAACTAAATTATTTGGTCTTTATTTTTGGTCACATACAATTACTTAGTATATTAGGTTTATAAATTTGATTTATGTGATGTATAAACACCCATTTCCTTACTCAATCTGTTATTTGAGGCCTTTAAAACCTCATTGAGGGTCAGCTCGATTTGTGTGCACAGTCCGAGCGCTTAGCCGGAAAGCTTAAGTATGCGTTATGTGAGAAAAATGCTTGATTTTTATATTAAATAGGATAAACTTAACTGCGATCAATATTTTTGGTAAGTGGATCCGAACCCACGATTTGACGGTCCCGGAGGCTCCACAGGAAAATATGCGACTTTGGCAAATGCCAGGAGTCGAATTCCAAGGTCCCAAGCACGAGAAATAAATTTTTGTGTGAAATTGTTTTCTTGAAATAATTAATGACATTGGAAGTGAACTTTGATTAAAAGATTTTGGTATCAGGCCTGTATTATGGTTTTAGTTCTCGGAACAAGTCTTATACATATTTAAGTGCTTTCTATAAAGTTTAGTTGAAAATAGACATCGTTTGACGTGTTTTAGATTTAAAAAGAAAATTGAGATTTTTGGAAAATTTGAAAGAAAAATTGAGTTTTGAGGCTTAATTTGATGTATATGGTGTTATTTTGGCTATTTGATTGCACGGATAAGTCTGTATGATTTTTTAGAGGTTGTTTGTATGTTTTGTTTGGAGTCTCGAGGGCTCGGGTGAGTTTTGGATAGGTGTCAAGGTGCATTTTTGAACATAGGAAAACCTTGTGCATCGACCTGCAATTTTCGCATTTGCGAACCAGTCCTCCCAAATGTGAGCACGCAAATGCGAGTCTGACTTCTCAAATGCGAGGAAGGGATGCCTGGGCCGTGGTCACAAATGCGAAATATGACTCGCAAATGCGAGGGAGCTATTTCGCAAATGCGACCTAGTGTTCACAAATGCAAAGTTCTCCCAAAAAGGCCTAAGTTCGCAAATGCGAACAAAAAAAGTCGCATTTCCGAAGCCAGTTCGCAATTCCCATTTCCGCAGCCCAGCAATTTCTATTCTTAGTCGAATTCTAGGCCATTGTTCACTCCACTTTCGAAATACAACTCCTTAGGCAATTTTTCAAGAGCAAGTTTCATTCCAAATCAATTGTAAGTCAATTTTTACTAAATTCTTTCGATCATTAACATAATTTAACAAGTTTTCATCTTAACATCATTAATTGGGGGTTTTTGAGTAGAACTTAGGTTTTTCAAAACAAATTATATATTTGGGTTCGTGGGGGAACGGGTAACCAGGTTTTGGTTCGAACGTTGGGTTTTGACCGCATGTGCCCGGGGGCTTTTTTGGGACTTTTTGAGTAAATCTTTGTGAAATTCATTTTTATGCAACCAAAGTAATTCATTTAGCATTTGTTGATGCATTTTAGTAATTTGTGACTAGATTTGAGCAATTTTATTGTGAAACCGAGGGGTAAAGCCATAGTTGAGGCTTGAGCTAAATTCAAGGCATCGAGGTAGGTGTTTGGTTTAACCCTAGCCTGAGGGAATAGGAGCTGAGTCTTATATGTTACTTGCTAATTGCCAAGTACGATGTATAGGCATGGTTCTATATATTGGTCTCTAGCATGACCGCGAGTCCTTATTATGCGAATAGTTTGAATTTTGTTATACCTTCCATGCTTGATTGATGACTCCTATATGTTGTACACAGAAGTTTCTCCCTGTCACACAACGTGTGGCCTATCGAAGGCAATTCGAGCGTCTCCACTAGGGATCCATGTTAGTCACATAGTACGAGACCAAGTTTATTGAGTTGGCTCGCCATGCTATTGTCATACTCCCCATTAAGAGGGAGAGAGTGAGATGGTTTATTGATGGACTCATCTATCCGATTCGTCTCTAGATGGCCAGAGAGGTGGGGAGTGATATCACTTTTTAGGAGGCGGACAATGTGGCCCGGATAATTGAGAGAGTATTGCCATAGGGGGTGGTCATAGAGCATACAAGAGACCCTGTCAGTCAGGTCGATTCTGTGGTGCCTCATTAGGAGGCCGAGATTCATATGATAGGGGCCAGCCTTCTAGGCCTTTCCAGTCAGCCCTCCATGTTTTTCGGGGCGCCCCATGTAGCCGTGGTTCTCATGCCCACTATTCTGATCAGCAGCCATTTAGTGCACCGCCAGCTCCCATAAGTACACCCCCACTTTAGAGCTTTCGTGGTGGTCATTCGGGTTGACATGGTTAGTCTCTGTTTTCTCAGCAGTTTAGGTCTTCCAACACATATGGTGGTCCTGATCACACTATTAGATTTTGCCCTCGAGTACCAGGTAGTTCGCAGCAGATGGGTTCTTGCGCCATAGTACATGCACCAGGTGTTCCATAGCCCACCTAGCTAGCGAGAGTTAGGGGTAGAGATGCTAGAGACGGAGGTAGAGGTCATAGAGGTGGAGCTCAGGCCGCCAGGGGTAGAGGCCAGCTAGCAGACGCCCGTCCTAGAGATGTGACTTACGGAGGTGGGCCCAGCCCCGGTGTTATGCTCTTCCAGCAATGCAAAAGGCTAAGTCTTCAGATGTAGTCATTACAGGTTCTATTATGGTTGGTGATAGAGATGTTTCAGTGCTATTTGATCCAGGGTCTACGTGTTCATATGTGTCATCTTATTTTGCGCTTTACATGGTCATGCCTAGAGATGCATTGAGTATTCCTATTTATGTGTCTACACTAGTGGGTGGTTCTATCGTAGTTGACCGAGTTCATCATTCTTGTGTTGTAGTGATCTGGGGTCTTGAGACCCATGTTAATTTGTTGCTTTTGCACATGGTCAACTTCGATGTCATATTAGGGATGGACTGGTTGTCCGAGTATCGTGATATCCAGGATTGCCATGCCAATACCGTGAGCTTACTCTTATCATATTTTCCCCTTTTTGGAGTAGATAGGGGCTCTTGGTCATTCCACTCGCAGTGTTATCTTGTATGTGAAGGCTCAACGTATGGTCGAGAAAGGTTTTTTTCTTATTTGGCTTGTGTTTGTGATTCCAGTGCTAAGATCCCCTCTATTTATTCTATTCCTGTTGTTCGAGAGTTCCCTGATGTCTTTCCTTCAGACCTTCCGCGTATGCCGCCCGACAGGGATATTGACTTTTGCATTGATGGCCATGCCTGAGTTGAAGGAGTTAAAGGATCATTTGTAAGACTTGTTCAAGAAGGGCTTCAATAGGCATAGCGTATCGCCTTGGGGTGAACCTGTGTTGTTCGTCAAGAAGAAGGATAGGTCGATGAGAATGTGTATTAATTACTTGCAGTTGAATAAGGTAACAATCATGAATAAGCATCCACTGCCGAGGATTGATGATTTGTTCGATCTGCTTCAGGGTGAAGGTGTTTTCATGGATTGACTTGCGATCTGGCTACATTCAGTTTAGGATTAGGGCATCTGATGTCCTTAAGAAAACTTTCTGCCTTCTGTACGGGCATTATGAGTTCTTGGTATTGTCATTCGGGTTGATCAATTCCCCGGCGGCTTTCATAGAGTTGATGAACCGTGTATCCAGGCCTTATTTGGACATTTTCGTGATAGTCTTTGTTGATAATATTTTGGTATACTCTCGCAGCCAGGAGGAGCACGAGTAGAACCTCAGAGTGGTTCTTCAGACTCTAAAAGAAAGTCAGTTGTATGTCATTTTCTCTAAGTGTGAGCTCTAGCTAAGTTCAATACCACTTCTGGGTCATGTTGTATCAGCAAAGGGAATTCAGGTGGACCCGAAGTAGATTGAGGCAGTCAAGAGTAGCCTAGACCAGCATCATCTATAAAGATTTGGAGTTTCATGGGATTTGCGGGCTACTATCTTCAGTTCGTGGAGGTTTTTTCTATCTATTTCAACCTCGATGACTTGGTTGACCTAGAAGGGTGCCTAGTTCAGGATTTTGGACAAGTTTGAGGCGAGCTTTAAGAAGCTGAAGTAGCTCTGACTACAGCGCCGGTGTTGGTTGTTTCCATAGGGTCAGGGCCTTACAGTCTATTATGATGCTTCCCGTATGGGGCTTGATGCGGTGTTGATGCAGGAGGGCAAGGTTATTGCCTATGCTTTGAGGGAGTTGAAGATTCATAAGAAGAACTATCCAGTACATGATTTGAAGTTGGCAGCTATTGTTCACGCGCTGAATATTTGTAGGTATTATTTGTATGGCATGGCATATGAGGTGTTCACTGATCATAAGAGCCTTCAGTACTTGTTCAAGCAAAAGGAATTGAATTTGATGCAGAGAAGGTGGTTGGAGTTGTTGAAGGATTATGATATTACTATCTTGTATCACCTAGGAAGGGCCAATTTGGTGGCCGATGCATTGAGTAGGAAGTCGGCCATTATGGGCAGTCTGGCTTATTTTCCGGTCAGCCAGAGACCACTTGCTTTGGATGTTCAGGCCTTAGGCAATCGACTCATGAGGTTTGATATATCTGAGCATAGACGAGTGTTAGCTTGAAGGTTCGCCCATTCTTTGTTATTGGAGTGTATCTGTGATCAACAGTTTGATGATCCCCCTTTGTGTGTCCTTAGAGACACAGTGCAATGTGGAAGTGCCAAGGAGGTGACCTTAGGTGATGATGATGTTTAGAGATTGAAGGGGCGAGTTTTCGTGCCTAATGTTGATGGGATTTTAGAGTTGATCTTGGTGGAGGCCTATAGTTCCCGGTATTCTATTCATTCGGGCGCCGTAAAGATGAATCAGGATTTGCGGCAGCATTATTGGTGGCATAGAATGAAGAAAGAAATTGTTGCGCATGTGGCTCGGTGTTTGAACTATCAGCATGTTAAGTATGAGCATCAGAGACCTGGAGGATTGTTTCAGAGGATTGAGCTTCACGACTGGAAGTGGGAGAGGATTACCATGGATTTCGTTGCTGGACTTCCGTTGACCCGGAAGAGTTTCGATGCAGTTTTGGTCATTGTTGATAGGCTGACTAAGTCAGCACTTATAATTCCTGTGGCAGTCTACAATTCATCCGAGAGATTAGCTGAGATTTATATCCAGGAGATTGTTTGCCTTCCTGGTGTGCCAGTATCTATCATTTTGGACAGGGGTACGCAGTTTACCTGGCATTTCTAGAAAGCAGTTCAGCGAGAGTTGGGCACTCAAGTGGAGTTGAGTACGACATTTCATCCCTAGATGGACGATCAGTATGAGCGGACTATTCAGATCTTAGAGGATATGCTCTCAGCCTGTGTCATTGACTTTGGAGGCTCGTGGGACAAGTTTTTGCCTTTAGCAGAGTTTGCCTACAACAACAGCTATAAGTCGAGCATCTAGATGACCCCTTATGAGGCTTTATATGGCAGGCGGTGTTGCTCTCCTGTTGGATAGCTTAAGCCGGGAGAGGCTCGGTTGTTGGGTACATATTTGGTCAGCGGGCCTTGGTGAAGGTCACAATCATTCAGGATAGGCTTCGTTCAACTCAGTCTAGGCAAAAGAGTTATGCAGACCACAAGTTTCAAGATGTGGCATTTAAGGTTGGTGAGCTGCTACTGCTACGAGTGTCGTATTTGAAGGGCGTGATGAGATTTGGGAAGAAGGGAAAGCTTAGCCCAAGGTTCATTGGTCCGTTTGAGATCCTTGATCGAGTGGGAGAGGTGGCTTATCGACATGCATTGTCTCCTAGCTTATCAGCCGTGCATCCACTTTTTCATTTATCCATTCTTTAGAGGTATCACGGTGATCAAGTCCTCGTATTAGACTTTTGCACTGTCCAGTCGGACACTGATTTGGCTTATAAAGAGGAGCCGGTAGCTATTCTAGACCAACAGGTTCGCCAGTTGAGGTCCAAGAGTTTCCGTGCTGTTCGTGTTCAGTGGAGAGGTCAGCCTCCTGAGGCATCGACCTAGGAGTCCGAGTCCGATATGCGGAACCATTACCCCCATCTGTTTCCCGACTCAGGTACTTCTTTCTTTTGTCGGTTTGAGGACGAACTGTACTGTTATTTTAGTGGTGGAGGATGTGACGATCCAAACAGTCGTCACTTGTTTCCATACTCATTTTGTACTTTCGAGGTGTTAAAAACCTCATTTAGGATTACCTCAATTTGCATGTATAGTACGGGCGCATAACCGGAAAGCTTAAATATGAATTCTGTGAGAAAAATGCTAGTTTTTATATTAAATTGAATAAATTTGACTTTGGATAAGATTTTGGGTAAAAGAAACCAAACCCATGTTTTGACTCTCCTAGAGGGTCCACGGGAAAATATGAGACTTGGGTGTATGCCTGGAATCGAATTCCGAGTTCCAAAGCCCGAGAAATGAATTTTTGTGTGAAATTATTTTCTTGAAATAATTCAGGAAATTGGAAGTGAAATTTGATTAAAAGATTAAGGTGTAAGGCCCATATTTTGGTTCCGGTGCCTGGCACAAGTATTTTATATGGTTTAAGAGCTTTTTGTAAAGTTTGGTTGAAAACGGATGTCGTTTGACGTGTTTCAGACTTAAAATGGAACATTGATGTTTTATAAAAATTTGGAAGAAATCATGAGTTTTGAGGCTTAATTTTATCTATATGATGTTATTTTGGCAATTTTATCGCGCTGATAAGTCTGTATGCTGTTATAGAGGTTGTGTACGTTTTGTTTGCGGTCCCGAGGGCTCGGGTGAGTTTTGGATAGGTGTCGTAGTGCATTTTTGAACATAGGAAAACCTGGTGCATCAGACCTGCAATTTTCGCATTTGCAAAGCAGGCCTCACAAATGCGAGCATGTCTTCGCAAATGCGAGTAAGGGATGCTTGGGCTGTGGTCGCATATGCGACAAACGGCTCGCAAATGCGAGGGAGTTGTTTCGCAAATGCAACCTAATATTTGCGGATGCAAAGTTCTCCCAAAAAGGCCTGAGTTCGCAAATGCGAACAAAAAAAGTTGCATTTCCCAAGCTTGCAAGGTTCGCAAATGCGAACCAAGTTCGCAATTCCCATATCCGCAGCCTAGCAATTTCAATACTTAGTCGAATTCTAGGACATTTTTCACCCCACTTTCAAAATACAACTTGTTATGTGATTTTTCAAGAGCAAGTTTCACTCCAATTAGTTGTAAGTCAATTTTTACTCAATTCTTTCAGTCATTAACATTATTTAACATGTTTTCAACTTAAAATCATTGATTTATGTGGGTGAAATTGGGGGTTTTTGGGTAGAAGTTAGGTATTTCTAAAAATTGGAGATTTGGACCTCAATTTGAGGTCCGATTTCTAAACAAATCATATATTTGGGTATGTGGGGGAATGGGCAACCGGGTTTTGTTTTGAACCTCGGGTTTTGACCGCGTGGGCCCGAGGGAATTTTTGGGATTTTTTGACTGACTTTGGGAAATTTATTTTTATGCATTCAAATTGATTCATTTAGCATTTGTTGATGTATTTAAGAAATTTGTGACTAGATTCAAGCGATTTTGTGGTGGAACCAAGGGGTAAAGCCATAGTTGAGGCTTGAGCTGCATTCAAGGCATCAAGGTAAGTGTTCGATTTAACCCTAGCTTGAGGGAATAGGAGTTGAGTCTTATATGTTACTTGCTAATTGTCGAGTATAATGTATAGACATGGTGACGAGTATCTATACATTGGTGTTTAGCATGACCATGAGTCCTTATTATGCGAATAGTTTGGATTTTGTTATACCTTCTATGCTTGATTGATCACTCCTATGTGTTGTAAAAATCTTGTGAAAGGGATTGTGATCCTTAAACTTCGTGGAGCGTTGGCTCGAGTTGGAATACAAATTTTGAAGGTATATGAGATAAGTAAATCTTCGGAGCATTGGCTCAATTTATAATGTTAACTATGAGATCAAAGTGGAAAGAAGATAAAGAGTTAATGATATTTCCCCTTGTCGGGGCTTTGTAATTGTTGAATATTTTTCCTTGCGCGGACGATGAGATTATTGATGTTGTAACCTTGACGGCTTTTTAATTTTCTTGTTTGTGTTCCCTTGCCGGGATTTTCATTATTATTTATTTATTGCCTTGCCCTTGTTTGTGATTCGTTGATTGGGTGAAGAAAAGTATTAAAGCACGATGCGTGATGCCGTGCCGTACGATGTACCATTGAATACTAATAATCATTGATTAGATATATTATGAGGAAAGAGTGTAAAACATGAAGGGTGATGTCGTGCCGTACGATGTACCATTCCGTACTAGTATTCATTGATTATATATTATGAGGGAAGATAGTAAAAGCACGAAGGGTGATGCCGTGCACATGATTTACTGATACGATTGATTCGGTAAGGATGAGAGTAAAAGCAGAAAGGGTGATGTCGTGCACTTGCTGATCCTTGTTCCTTATTGTTGTATGAGTTGTGCTTTCCCTTCATGTTAATCAATTTTTACTTGAAACTGTTATTTCCCCACGGCATGCTTTCCCCTCCCATATTGTTTACTTGTCTTGTATTTCGATTCCGCTTTATATTTATAATTGCACACATTTATGTGGTAGCCTAGTCTAGCCTCGTCACTGCTTCGCCTGGGTTAGGCTAGACACTTACCAGCACATAAGGTCTGTTGTGT
Source organism: Nicotiana benthamiana (assembly GCA_034376525.1). Lineage (NCBI taxonomy): Eukaryota > Viridiplantae > Streptophyta > Magnoliopsida > Solanales > Solanaceae > Nicotiana > Nicotiana benthamiana. The sequence continues at coordinate 5,003,563 of CM067333.1, read as the reverse complement.
TTATACTATACTATGTGATATCTTTGCCCAAATCAAGATCTCGAGCAGCATCAACAGTAGTGTGGAAGCAAACTTTCATTCCTGCAAGACCCGAAATAGCCTTGCAGACGTCCGCAGGCCCAACGTCTTCTCTATGCCTTATTTTGTCTGTTATCTCATTGTATTCGAGACAAACAATTTATGTTCTATTCAGACATTTGTATTTAGTATTCTTAATAGTTCGTGAGTATTGTGACACCAGTCTTAGGTAGAAGCTTTTGTTGAACTTTCCCCATTTCTATTCAGTTGTTATAATATTAAGACTTTCTCTTAATTATTGAATTTTGTTGCTTTGTATTGATGTCGTTAATTGTTGAAATGGATTAGATTATATATGGAAAGGAAATTAAAATTTTGCTTGCCTAGCTCCTATTTGTAGGCGCCATCACGACTCCCGAGGGTAAAAAATCCGTTCGTGACATTGAAGCTCCTGAATTTGTATTTTTATTTTAAAATTTTACTATTTGATTCGATGTGAGTGCTATAAAATATTTCTTATTGTACCTTCGAGTAAGCTTCTCGGATCTTGAATTTTTACCATTGTTGGACTCGAAACTCTTGGATTTAAAATTTTTATTTTGAAGATTTCTTATTTAATTCAAAATGGGGGTTATTAAATATTGCTTATAATACCTACTGAAAGATCATACTGAAATTTAATCGCATTCAGAACTAATTTGAGGTGGTTGAAATTAATTTTTCATCTAAAATTGAAGAACACAATTACCCAATAGTATACCGCTATGGTATATAATATGTTATAGATGTATATAGCTATTGCAACAGTATACTATTATAGTATACAATATACTGCAACAATGTAGTATAATAATCAAAGAAGAACACTGTTACCTAATAGTATACCGCTACGGTATACGGTATATTTCAGGAGTATAATTATACTACTATAGTATACTATTATAGTATATAGTATACTGTAACTGTATGTTGTAATTGATAGTATACAATATATCATAATAGTATACTTCGACTACTATTTGTTGAATCACCTAGGGGCTATTGTGAAAAGCTAAAGTCATGGTTATAGTAACATTATGATGTTATAAGAGAAAATATAATATAATTTTATACAATGATAAATAAGTTATTTTTAAATTTTTCTAACTAGGTCCTCGTAATTATTATCTTAAACAATTTTTTTGATGGAATCCCTTGAAAATAATACTCATTGTGTAAGAACTAGGTTGTAGGAGCACATAAAATAGTAATATACATATTTGATATATTATATGCAGTTTTAATATACTTATGTGATATGTATTTTACAATAACATTACATATTAATATGCCATTTTATTATACTAATATATCATTTTATTATAATGATATATAATTTGGATCGTATGTACTAAAAATATAGTAATGCATTTGTTTTAAAATTAAAGATAAAAAGAAAAGAGAAGTATGTTATATATGTTACTTTTTATGATAATTGATATGAAGAAAAAAAATGAAACAAAGAAGGAAAAAAATAATACTCTAATATCAATTATTTTTCTACAATAAAAAAAGGAAGAAAAAGATAAAAAAAGTACTAATCATCAATAAGTATTATGTGATCCATGAAATAGGTAGATCAAGTAAATACTATGGTGATGTCCAAATGGTTCCATTACCTAGCAGGGTTATATTAATTGATTTCCTTTAACTTTAAACGTACTCAAAATATTTAATGAATTATTTTATGTAAACTATTATTTTTAATATAAAAGTAAAATATTCCATAAAAAAATATATCTTACATCCACTTATTATTCATAATTATCATTAACACGATATGCAAAATTTGAATATAATAACTTTATGCCGTTTTAAAATTTGAATACGATATGCAGTTTTAATATACTAATGTGATATGTATTTTACAATAACATTACATATTAATATGCCATTTTATTATACTAATATATCATTTTATTATAATGATATATAATTTGGATCCTATGTACTAAAAATATAGTAATGCATTTGTTTTAAAATGAAAGATAAAAAGAAAAGAGAAGTATGTTATATAGTTTAGCTTAAATTATTAAATTTTCAAATGACATATAGTGTTCTATCTAGAGAAAGTTGACACATAAAAGGATATCTCATGTAGTAGATATTCAGTAGCTAATATTGACAAAGCATACCAAAGTAATCAAATATTTTGTAAAGTTTTCCTTAATACTTGAGAATATTTATTAATTAAAAAAATTTATGCGGCATATTTTATGAAAATACGAGTTAAAATAGCAAAATATTGTAATTTTCTTCTTTCACCATAATTTAAAGGAAAAATAACATTGTATAGCCGCTTTCAAAATAATAGCCGAAAAAATATAATAATACTTTTTGTATGTTATATACAAAAATTATATAAATTTTATATACTTTTTCAGCTACCAAAGGTAAATAATTTCTTGAGCGGGCTAAAAATTTTAATCCCCCCCCCCCCCCCCCCCCCCATTATATTGGGGTTTTGACACAGTTATGCAAAAAAATAAAACTATTTACCCTTATCGATCCATTTGTTTTTCTACCCATAAACTAGTTACATTTCCTATCCATAGAATGTTTTTTGGGAAATTGTTTCTTTTATTCTCAATTTTTATTTATTTCTATGCTTCTTTTCTTTTCTTTCTTCTTTTTTTTTCTTTTTTCCTTTTTTTTTCTCGTTTTCTCGTTTTCTTTTTCTTTTTTCTTTTTTCTTTTCTAATTTCATTTAACTTTTTCAAATATTAATTTTCTCTTCATAATCTACTTTTATTTACTATTTTTTATTATTCTTTTTTATATTATTACTAAAAAATTAAATTGCGTACCAATTAAATGTAGCTAATACAATCAAAAAAATATTAACTAACATATGATACCAGTATAGTAGATAGCTATACCAATAGGGTATACAATTGTATGCATAGAGTTAAAAAAATTTTAATTCAATTATTAAACTGAAATAATATGAGTTGCTACTAAAAATTTTAAAAATTCTAAAATGAATTAATTGTAAGAGTATACTGTTACATTATATATCACATAATATTATTATTATATTTTTATCTTTTCAATTTGCAGAAAAGGCAAGTGAATTTACGTGTAATAAGTATACTATTATAGTTACGGCATACAGTTACATTATATTGCATATTATTATAGTTTACTATAATAGAAAATTCTATACTATAATAGTATACTGTTGCAGTATAACTGTATACACCTATAGTATATTGTATAAAGTAGCGATATACTGTTGAGTAAGTGTGTTCGTCTTCGATTATTACGATATACAGTTGATGTATATTATAAACAATAATAGTATATTGTTGTTGTACAACTATATACTCCTACAACATATTAAAATTGTTGTTGTACAACTATATACTCCCTTAAGGGAGGCCACCACCCCTTGCTAAACTCAAGCTCATCCTCTTTCGCCTTAAGAGAGGCCTCAAGCTTACTACTATAGACGACAGCTTTCACGAGCTCCACGTCCCTCTCCTTCAGCACGATACCGTTGAAACTTAGATGACATCTTCTCATATACAACCATCCTCCTCCTTTCCCGCAGCTCGCGCTCGGTCTCTATGGTGAGGCCATATCAAGAAAGAAGGTGATTAAAAATAAAATACAAGCCAAGAAACGCTACAAAAGCCCAACAACAAAAGGAGAAAAAGAGAAACTTACCCGCAAATCCATACTAGCAACGTTCTAAGATAATTCCACATCACTCATTGCTCTGAGCACGTTGTTTTTAAGGGCCGCACATAAAGAAGCCAAAATGGTTGGATACCACTTTCTCACAATTCGATAATAAGTTGAAATCCCTTGGGATAAATATGTGGTGAGCAGGCCCCTCCCATATGAACTCCACATGAGTATACAAATTGATTGACCTCCTCCGTGTCGATGTCTGTACCTGATCCTCCATCCCCGATATGATGGCCTCCCAAAATTGACGATGCACCACCCTTGGCAAAGCGTGCAGAGCCGCCTCCCAGGTAAACCCCCTCGGTTTGAGGAGATCTCTACGACAATATGGCATCGGCCATAAGCATAGGCACATGTTCCATCTGCGATGCCCCACTTCTTTTAGTGTCAACAACTACACATTTCCCAAGATCCATGCAGCTCACCCCATTGGAGGATATGTCTAAAGGGTGAGAAGCCGGTATTCAAGAAGCCTCCTCCCTCGTGAGTATGACTTGAGAAGAGCATTCTTATTGAACAGGTCGAGGATAACCTTGCCAAGTAGATTCATTCAATACAAATTGCGCGGCCGCGGCAATAACGGCCTATCAAAATACAAAACCTGAAGCCCTCTATCTGGAAACTCCTTGGCATGCCATCGTCAAGAAGTTAAATTAATGGATGGATATATATAACCAAGGAAGTGGTAAAAGGAAAAGCACTCACAATTGAACTTTGGGGCCGTAACACTTTACAAAAGAAGGCCAATCTTGTGTCTCTACTGCATGGGGTAACAAATGAGCTACCCAATCCCTTATGTCGGCAATAGGAAGGGGTGGAAATCTCAAAGCTGCAACAAGAATTAAACAAACTTTATAATGAATACGAAAGAAGCATAAAAAGAGTGGCGACACATACGACTTTCATTCCATCGCTCCAGGAATCTAGCGGAGTCAAAAATGATATGTTCGGTTTTGACAAAGAAGGACGTGTGCCAAAACATTCGACTTGCTCGATCATCCGTCCCAACCACAAACCCTTTCATGCCATGGCTCCTCAAATGCACCATGGTACCTCTGTGGTATCTGGGTGAGAACAGACTATAGAGATTGAATATTAAGTAAGGTCACTGGCTTGATCTTGAGGATATTGCTACTATAGCACGTGAATTGTCCATGTGAATTTTGATATTGGGCTGAAGGAGCCCTTCCAGAGTCTATATACTACTAGTAGAATACTTTTTATTTTTGTGTATGGGAATCTGGAAACTATTTTGTGACAGATACTTGTATGAGTCGAAAATTGACCAATGATGACCTACTATGACCATGACGAATGACGGGTTTCTCCTGATCTATGTACTGCAAGAGACGACCTAAAAGCGAAAATGATTGTCTGATCCTTGCAATGGAGTAGGCTCACAAGGGATATTAAGAATATTCCTATTCCTTTGAATATTCCTTATACTTTATATTTTACTGCTTAGGAGGTTTTGATTCCTTGTATATAAAGGAGAGTAATAACCTTAATATGGGGGTCCCCCAATCTTGGTAAGAACATCTCATTTTACGAACGAGAAGTCTCATTTTAATGGATCTTTCACCGTAGATATTATTACACTTAGCTAAGATTTACCCCTTCATCTTCGATTGATTTGTTCAAAAGGGTTTTGATAACTTTTGAGTCAAATAATTTGGCGCCATCTGTGGGTATTCCTATAGCTAAAATCGTAGTTTTCGTCTAGATTCTCGAGAAAAATAATCATTTTTCTTCAGCTTCATCAAAACCGACTATGGAGGGAAATGGAGAAGCGAGGCAAAAGGCAATAATGGATGTCACAAAAAACCTCATGAGTTACCTCAGCGAAGCTAGTGGAGAAGACAACGAAAATACAACGCTAAGTGTCACACCTGATGGAGAGATCCCACCTCCCCCGCATGGGGATCTAACAATCATGTGTGAAAGGGAAACCTCAACATCCGTAGCAGGAGGAATGCCACCGGCTGTCAAAAGGCTACTAAAGAATGGCTGACAAGTACCTTGAGCAACATGCTCGAGAAACCCATTCAGAGAGATACCGAAGACACGTCACCTGCAGCAACCGCAGATGAGCCAAACACTATACGAACAGGTAACGTCCGTACTATTGCCGATAGAGGCAACGATGCGCTCATGAACATTCTAAAGAAAATGAAGAGATGGAAAATGAGAACAAAATGCTTCGTGGCCAGATGAAAGAACATCCGGAAAGGGTCGATAAAATACCAAGCGCTCCGAAGTTGTTACCAAAGCGTGATGTGGGTCAGTTAGTCGAACAGCTGTATAGCAAAAGGGCAGCTCCCCATTGTATTCCAAAAATCATCTAAATCCTGCCATATTTCAAAATATATGATGGTACCATGGACCCATAATACCAATTGCTCCATTTCATTAATGAAGTAAAAGGTAACGATTTATAAAAGGAATAGATATCGTCTTAATAGCTAAAAAAGTTCACCGAAACTCTGACAGGGGGAGCTTTGACATGGTACTCCCAACTACCATCGTAGTCAATATCAATATTTGAAGAAATGACAGATAAGTTGGCCACCACTCAAGCGGTTGCGAAAAGGACAGAGGCCCACATTAATGATATCGTTGCCATTAAACAATTGACAAGAAGGAATTCGAGACTTCTTAGCCCGATTCAACAAGGTAAGAATGAGCTTACGGAACGTGTAAGAGGGAATGCCATTAGCAGCCTTTCAAAATGGGCTAAACAGAAATGGGTCGAAAGCAACCAAAAAGCTACTAAGCAGACTGATGAAATACTCCCTACAACGTGGGAAAAGATCCATAATGCCAATTGCGCCGAAGTGAGGGTAAACGAGAATGACCTCAATGTTCGCTCCAAATGAGAAACATCATTCCAGACCAAGGCAAGGAGTAATCGCCGCAATGACAGTCGAATGTATCAACAACTGCATTGTAATCGGAAAAGGCACTAGCCGTATATTCAAACCTCTAATCCACCTCCTCCATGACATACAGATGTCATACCTCGATATGCGGCCCCTCCCCAAAGCAAAAAAGGTATTCCCCTACTATTATCTGCTCATAACTTTTGTGTTTCTCTTTCAAAAATAGTGTACATATTAGAAAAGCTCGGCACGAAGGTGCAGTTGCTAAAAAAATAAAGTCAGATCCAAGCGCTAGAGGTCGAATGTTCTGTGTGAATTCCACCAGGAAAGAGGGCACACGACTGAAGATTGCATAGAAGTACGACAAGAAGTGGTAAGAATGTTTATCTAGGGATACCTGAATGAACGGTTGAGCGACCGAGGAAGGGCCAATTTTGCTCGTGGACGTGACTAAACTTAGGGACCTTCAAAACCACCGTCACCAACCCGTAACATAAAAATGATTATTGACGGCGGTAATGACATGATAATCAAAGATTTGAAATTCACCACCTCGATAAACTCAAAGGGACGGTTGCCTATGAACTGTACGACGACCTCGAAGATAGTATCATGTTAGATATGTCGGATACTAGCAGTTTGTCTTTCCCTCAGTGTGATGCTTTGGTTATAACATTGCAGATAGTGATGTAAAAAGAATAATGGTGAATGACGGCAGCGGCATGTGCATTGTACACCCACGAGTTCTCATGCAAATGAGGCTCGAATCGAAGGGATACCAGAGGTACATACCGGAAAAAAGCAGGTGCAGAAAATAATAGGGCAAATAGCCACACTATCAAGGTTCATCTCACGATCATCGAATAGATACAACAAATTCTTCAATGTGGTAAAGAAAGATCACGGTCTGCAATCGAATGCAGAATGCATCGACACATTGAGGAAACTAAAGACATACTTATCCTCGCCACCCCTACTCGTCAAGGGAAACCCAAGTGAATGTTTGCTTGTATATCTAGAGGTCTCAAAAGTCACCATAAGCATAATGTTGGTCCTCAAAAATCAAGGTACGCAATCTCCGATTTACTATATCGTTAAAACCCTAATCGATGTTGAAACAAAGTACCATTACCTTGAATAACTAGCTTTGGCATTAGCCGTAACTTCACGAATGCTTAGACCATATTTTCAATGTCACCTCATAAAAGTCGTGACAACCTTTCTCCAAAGAGGTATCCTACACAAACACAAATTATCGGGTAGATTGGCCAAATGGGCCATAGAACTAAGCGAGCATGACATAACATACCAACCGCGAAATGCTGTTAAGTCGCAGTTGCTCGTAGATTTCATCGCTAATTTCAGCCGCAAAATGTTGCCTGAAGTAAAGCAGGAAGCTTTCCACTCTTCCACTCATACCAATATCTGGGTCCTCTGCATCGATTGTTATTTTACTTGTCCTCGAAGTTTCTTTGTGCAAAATAATTTGCCAGTCTATGGATTCCCTAAAATAATTGACAACGTGGCCAAGTACGAAGCTGTGATTGAAGGATTTAAATTATCCCTCAAATACGGCACCTCCGTCGACTCGTCCTCCATTGCGACTTTCAACCCGTGGTGAACCAAGTTACTGGGACATTCCAAATAGAAGAATAGAGACTACAAAAGTACCAGTTAGAAATTCACAAACTGTTGCCAGGTTTTGATGAATGTTGCCTCGACCAATTACCAGGGCACAAATACCAAAGCGGATGGAATTACCAAGTTAGCGGTAGCCACCAAAAATATCAACAAGGAAAACGTTGTCACCCTTCAACATTCCGCAATAGATCACATCATGGTCTACTCTATATGCCTGGCTTGGGACTGGCACAACTGTCTCATAACATATTGTTCTATAGAATGCTCCCGCACGATAAGCAAGAAGCCAAAAAACGTTTGATACAGGCAGCCATATAATGCCTTGTAAACAACGATCTATACAAAAGAATGTTCGGCGGACCCTTGGCCAAGTACCTTGGGCCAATCCAAACAAGATGAGTACTAGAAGAAGTTCACGAAGGGAACTTTGGGGCCCACACCGGAAACTGTCCACTGCCTGATCCGAGCTGGATACTACCGGGCCACCATGAAAAAAAAGCGGCGGACTACGTCATGAAATGTGAACATCGTCATATGTACGCCCCAATGATACATCAAGTGGAGGAACTCCTTCGTTCTGTCACTTTACAATGGCCGTTCATAAAGTGGGGGATGGATATATTCCAACCCATCCCAGCTGGACGAGGTAAAGTACATTTCCTTTTAGTTTTAACTGACTATTTTTCTAAATGGGTGGAAGTAGGTGCATACACACAGATACGCGAGCAAGAGGTCATCACGTTCATAAGGAAAAATAAAATATTCTGTTTTGGTATGCCCAAAGAATCAGTTGCGACAATGGATCTCAATTAGTCATAAAGAAAACGATCGAGTTTCTCGAGAAATCGCACATCAAACAAATACTCTCCATACTAAATCATCTCGTTGATAATGGTCAAGCTGAATCCTCCAATAATGTAATAATCAATATATTGAAGAAAAATCTTGAGGACGCTAATGGATTATGGCCCGAACTACTACCGGAAGTATTATGGGCATATTGTAACACTCCAAAAACCAGTACGGGTAACGTGCCACACTCAATAGTCTACGGGACTGATGCAGTTATACCTGTCGAGGTTGGAGGGCCTAGCTTGAGATACTCAAACGAGAGCAGACTGGGCAACGACGAAAGCAGGCTACAAGACATAGACGAAATCCAAGAACAGAGAGACATGGCCCAAATAAGAATGGTAGCCCAGAAGAAATAAGTGGAGAGGTACTACAACAAGAAAGCCAAAGTGCGACCACTCAAAGTTGGAGACTACGTCCTCATGGCCAAAACACAAGAAGCGAAAGACACGAATGAAGGAAAACTAGGAACAAATTGGGACGAACCAAGCAAAATCACTGCCTCAGCAACCAAATGAGCATTCTAGTTAGAAACAATGAAGGGAAAACTACTCCAAGACAACTGGAATATCACCCATCTTATATACTTCCACTTCTGAAGAAGACGTTACCTAAGTCGTACTCTTTTTACCTCATCTGGGTTTTGTCACAATCAGGTTTTCCTAGTGATTTTTTTAATAAGACGGCAAGGTGATGTCTCAAGGTTCGAAGTACTGTTCATTACCTCGCTCACCGATACAATCTCTAGTGCGAAGTAATGAAGGGACTGGAAATAAATAGCCAAAATCTCCATTGTATGTATAAAGACGACATGTGATTTTTAAAAAGATAATCAAATCTCCATTGTATCAAAGTCCACATGTGGTTCTTACGAAAGGATAATCAAATCTCCATTGTATTTGCAAAATCAACATATGGCTCCTACAAGAATATAATTGGATCTCCATTAAATGAATAATGTTGACACGTGTCTTCATGCGGGAACGCAATAAGACCTCCAACGACAGGATATTACTTCGATGACAATTCGAAGCATCATCCCAATAGCCAGGGCCATCAAAGAAACATGAGTTTGACCTCATTCGAACTACAATGGGATACTACTTCGATGACAGTTCGAAGCAACATCCCAATGTCCAAGGCCCTCGATTAATCAGAAGTTCGACCTCACTTAAACTATGATGGGATACAACTTCGACAACAATTCAAATCAACATCCCAATTGCAAAGGCCATCGAAAAAATATGAGTTCGACCTTGTTCAAACTACAACGGGATACTAATTCGAGGGCAGTTCAAAGGAATATCCCAATGGCTAAGTCCATAGATGAAATTCGAGTTTGACCTCGTTCGAACTACGACGGGATACTACTTCGATGATAGTTCAAAGCAACATCCCAATGGCCATGGTCATCGATGAAACATGAGTTCGACCTCGCTCGAACTAAGACGGGATACTACTTCGACAATAGTTCGAAGCAATATCCCGCCAAGGCCATCGACGAAACATGAGTTCAACCTCGTTCGAACTACGACAGTATACTACTTTGACGACAGATCGAAGCAAGATCCCAATGGCCAAGACTATTGAAAAAACATGAGTTTGACCTATTTCAAACTATGATGGGATACTACTTTGATGGAAGTTGGAAGCAACATTCCAATGACCAAGTCCATCAACGAAACACGAGTTCGACCTCGTTCAAACTGTGACAGGATACTACTTCGATGACAGTTTGAAGCAACATCCTAATGTCCAAGTCCATAAAAAATATGAGTTCGACCTCAGTTAAACTATGATGGGATACTACTTCGACGACTGTTCGAAACAGCATCTCAAAGGCCAAGGCCATAAAAAATTAGAGGGAAGTTAACCAACCTAATAGTTAATAGCTCAACAAGCACCACAGATACTAGGGAAATTACAAAGAGCACCAACCAATCGAAAAAAGAAGTCTACATTGTACAAATACTATCTATACTAATACTTATAAAATGGGCTCAAGAATTCCCCCTCAACAGAAGCCCTAAAACAAAAGAAAGACACAATAAAAACTTGACGAAGAAGTACGAGTGCGAAAACTTGTGCTAAAAAAGAGTTTCATTCCATCACTTCGGGAATATGGAGGAGTCAGAAATGATATGTTTGGTTTTGACGAAGATATACATGTACCAATACGTTTGAATTTCTCGATGATCCATCCCAACCACCAACCCTTTTATCCCACAGTGCGTCAAATGCACCATGGTACCTTTCTGGAAGCTGGGTGAGAACAAGTGCAAAAGGTGGTGGACGAAAACAATACACTCCGCCTACTCCGCATACTTGATCAATAGAAGAAGCACCTTAAGAGTATATGGTGAAAGTTGCACCGTGAAAATCTGGAAAGAATTCTTCCCCTAAGGGGAAAAGAGGAAAAGTGTAGTCAATTACAAAAGGATACTCATAGAAGGTGCAGTAATCAGGCCTGTGGACGTCTATAAAGTCCCCCCCACCGGAATCATGTCAAAGTAAGCTGGAATGTTGTATTTTGTACTAAGAGCGTCAAAGTGAGCCTGCTCCGTCTCAGAAAGTACGGGGGCATGAGTGGGAGGGGGATCTTTGAGTAATTCACTACGAGACATAGGATGTCTCAGTAATAGCTCATCCACCATAAGAAGAATGTCACCCTCCTCTACCCCCGTATCCTCATCGCCTGGAGGGGGCACCATGGACAATAGGGTGGCCTCAATGACTTCTTCATGATAAAGATGCAACCTTGGCATGACCTCATTCAAAAAGGTATTAATTCAAAGAGAAGGAAGAGGAAAAGATTGTGAATGAAGAACGAGGGAAGAAGAAGCAGAAATGTATTAGAGCAAACTCGGAGAACTAAGGAGAGGTTATTAGGAATGAAATGGCCAAGAACTTTTGAAAAAACCCCTTCACCTATTTATAGGGTTGTGATCATAGAGTGGCGCTGGAATCGAGGCATCAAGCCATCAACTCCTTTCTCGAAAACATGCTCAATGATGACGCACGTGAGGATTGCATCATATTCTAGTAAAGTTGTCTTACCAAGCACGTTGATCATCCCCTGGTTGGCCATGTTGTAACGTCTCGAAGGGTCAAACTTCTCCATAGGAACTCACGAGGTACGCTAATCAAGGATACACCAGGTTGCAACCCCGACAAGTGGAGGGACGAACTGTATGGGTCCAAATTTGAACAATGAAGACCAATGATGAGCACAACAAATGGCATTTTTACCCTAATTAGATGTCGTGTGAGAGGCGATCTAAAGGTAGACAAAAGACTATGTGAACCTTGCAATGGCGTAGGCCCACTAGGGGACATTAAGAATATTCCTTCGAATATTCCTTATATTTTGTCTTTTACAGCTTAGAAGGTTTTGATTCCCTGTATATAAAGGGTAATAATAACCTTGTAATAGGGATCCTCGAATCATTGTAAGAATATTTTATTTTATGAACGAGAAGTCTTCATATTTATGGATATTTTCCTCTAGAGATTATTATACTTAGCTAAGATTTATCCCATCATCGTCGATTGATTTATCTTGTTGTTGATATATTAAAAAGGATTATGTGGTTAAGAAATTGTAGTTAATATTTGGCATGCCTAGCTCCCACTAGTTGGCGCCATCACAATCCCAGAAGGTTGGAAAATCCGGTTCTGTTTCTCAAATACTGATTGTTGTTCTACTTTGTTCTTTGCATATGGCAAGAACATGCGCTTCCTCATCATCTGATCACCAGTCCGAGCTCTAGGCAACCCCCGATAGGGGCAGAAGGCAAGGCCGAGGTTGTGCTAGAGGTAGAGGTAGGGGCAGAGCTCAGCCCCGAGCAGCAGTACCAGTGGTAGAGCCTTAGGTGAATTTCAACGAGGAGGTTCCGGCCCCAACTCCAGCAGTTTCGGTGGGCTTAGATCAGGTTTCAGAGGGGTTCATTTCCACCCCAGTTACTTAGGATGCTCTGGTTCGGTTAGTAGGTCGGATGGAGAGCGTAACCTGGGCCGGGTTGCTTCCTATAGCACCAGCTGTCTCTCAGGCTGGAGGAGGGGCCCAGACTCCTACTACTCGCACTCCGGAACAGGCAGCTCCTCAAGTTCAGATTCCAGTGATTCAGCCAGCTATGGCAGTTTAGCCGGGAATGGTTGTTCAGACTAGCGGTGGAGCAGCTATTTCCGCAGATGCTTTTTGGAGGTTGGATAAGTTCACCAAGCTCTAGACTACTACCTTCACCAATGCACCCACCGAGGACCCACAGGATTATTTTGACAGCTTCCATGAGGTTCTTCGGAACATGGGTATTGTTGAGTACAATGGAGTTGATTTCACTACATTTCTCCTATCTGGATCCGCTAATACTTGCTGAAGGCATTTCATTTTAGCTAGACCAGAAGGGTCTCCAGCCTTGACCTCGGAGCTGTTAACGCTTACATTTCTAGAGAAGTTACTCCCTGTCACACAGTGTGAGGCCTATCAGAGGTAGTTCGAGCGTCTCCATCAAAGGTCCATGTCAGTCACCCGGCACGAGACCAGGTTTATTGAGTTGGCTTGACATGTTATTGTCATACTCCCCACTGAGAGGGAGAGAGTGAGATGGTTTATTGATGGACTCATCCAGCCTATTCGTCTCCATATGGCCAGAAAGGCGGGGAGTGATATCACTTTTCATGAGGCGGCCAATGTGGCCTGGAGGATTGAGATGGTATTGCCAAAGGGGAGTGTTTATAGAGTAGACAAGAGACCCCGTCAGTTAGGCCGATTCACTAGTGCCTCATCTGGAGGAAGATATTTATACGATAGGGGCCATCCTCCTAGACCCTTCCAATCAGAACTCTAGGTTTCTCAGCGTACTTCAGGTGGTCGTGGTTCTCAGCCGCATTACTCTGATCAGCAGCCTTATAGTGCACCATCAACACCTATCATTGCACCACCGCTTCATAGTTTCCAGGGTCACTAGTCTTAGCGGTTGAATGCTTATTTTACTTATGGTGACACGAGGAAAATTGCTAGGTATTGTCCTTGAGATTTAAGCAGTTCTTCACAATAGGGTTCCCGTGCCATGGTGCAGGCACAAGATGATCTCTAGCCTACGAGGCCAGCTAGAGGCGGGGGTAGAGGTGCTAGAGGTGGAGGTAAAGGTCATAGAGGTGGAGCTTAGGCTGCATGGGGTGGAGGCCAGCCAGCAGCCGGCCATCTCAGAGATGTGGTTCAGAGAGGTAGGGCCCAGCCCCTGTGTTATGCTCTTCTAGCCAGACCAGAGGCTGAGTCTTCAGATGCAGTCATTACAGGTACTATTTTGGTTTGTGATAGAGGTGCTTCAGTGCTATTTGATCTAGGGTCTACGTATTCGTATGTGTCATATTATTTTCCACTATACCTGGTCATGCCCAATGATGTTTTGGGTATTCCTGTATATGTGTCTATACCGGTGGATGATTCTATCGTTGTCGACTGAGTTCATCGTTCCTAAGTTGTAGTGATTGGACTCTCGAGACCCGTTTTGATTTGTTGCGTTTAGACATGGTCAAATTTGATGTCATATTAGGGATGGATTGGTTGTTCCCGTATCATGCTATCTTGGATTGCCATGCCAAGACCGTGACCTTAGTATTATCAGATTTGCCCCGTTTAGAGTGGAGAGGGACTCTTGGTCATTCCAGTGCAGTGTTATCTCATATGTAAAGGCTCAATGCATTGTCGAGAAGGGGTGTTTGGCTTATTTGGCTTATGTCCGTGATTCCAGTGTTGAGGTCTCCTCTACTGATTCTATTCCCATTGTTCGGATGCTTCCCAATGTTTTCCCTTCAAACCTGTCGAGCATACCACCCGACAGGGATATTGATATCTGTATTGATTTGGCTCTGGGCACCCAGCCCATTTCTATCCCTTCATATTGTATGGCCCTACTGGAGCTGAAGGAGTTAAAGAACAAATTGCACGATTTGCTGGAGAAGGGTTTCATTAGACTCAGTGTTTCTCTGTACGGCATGTCACTGTAATTCGTCAAGAAGAAGGATAGATCGATGAGGATGTGCATTGATTACTAGCAATTGAACAAGGTAATGATTAAGAATAAGTATCCACTGCCGAGGATTGATGATTTTTTCGACCAGCTTCAGGTTACCAGGGTATTTTCAAAGATTGACTTTAGATCTGGCTACCGTCAGTTGAGGATCAGGGCATCCGATGTCCCTAAGACATATCTCCGGACTCAGTATGGGCATTATGAGTTCTTGGTCATGTCATTTGGGTTAACCAATGCCCCAGCAGTTTTCACGGAGTTGATGAATCAAGTGTTCAGGCCATATTTTGACATGTTCGTAATAGTCTTTGTTGATGATATTTTGTTGTACTCCTGCAGCCAGGGGGAGCACGAGTAGCACCTTATAGTGGTTCTTCAGACTATGAAAGATAGCCAGTTATATGCTATGTTCTCGAAGTGTGAATTCTGGTTGAGTTCTGTTGTATTTCTGGGTCATGTTGTTTCAGCAGATGGTATTCAGGTGGACGCGAAAAAGATTGAGCAGTCAAGAACTAGCCTCAACCAACTTCAGCTAAAGAGATTCGGAGTTTCTCTGCCTTAGCAGGCTACTATCGTTGGTTCATGGAGGGGTTCTCATCTATTGCATCCCCGATGACCAGGTTGACCCAGAAGGGTGCTAATTTTAGATGGTCAGATGAGTGTGAGGCAAGCTTTCAGAAGCTCAAGATAGCTCTGAATGCAACACCAATATTGGTTTTGCCCATAGGTTCAGGGCCTTATACAGTTTATTGTGATGCTTCCCGTGTTGGGCTTTGTACAGTATAATGGAGGATGGTAGAGTCATTTCCTATTATCCGAGGCAGTTGAAGATCCACGGGCGATTCATGATATGGAGTTGGCAGCCATTGTTCATGCATTGAAGATTTGAAAGCATTATTTGTATGGTGTGACATGTGAGGTGTACACTGATCACAAGAGTCTTCAGTATCTATTCAAGCAGAAGGATTTGAATCTGACGCAAAATGAGGTGGTTGGAGTTGTTGAAAGATTATGATGTTACTATCTTGTATCACCCGGGAAGGCCAATGTAGTGGCTGATGCGTTGATTAGGAAGTCATAAACTGATTTCCTTTCTTCTCATTTTCACTATCATGTTCCTCACTAACCTGAAAGGCTTTCTTTAAACCATACTTTGGGGAGGGGATATCTGAACCATGTTGGAGCTCCTATTCCCCTTTCTAGAAAAGAAAGGAGAAGGAGAAGGGGAAATCCTTTCTTTTCGTTTTCACTTACATACGCAAATCTAGGTCCAGCCTCGCTTGCATTCAGTTATCAAGGGGGATGTCTACTATTTTGTTTACATACGCAAGCTCTCGATTAGTCGCAATCTCACTTCTGTGCAATATCCAATGCATATTAAAGCACTTAGCAACCAAGCATCAACAAAGTAGCTTGCGGATTGGTGCCCGATGACACAGTAAAGTCTGAACCATCAACAACTCTGAGTGCCCCAGTCTTAAGTTCCAATCAACCACTTTCTCAACAAGGCAACCGCCATGGTCATGCAATATTGTGGTCACCACGACAGAACTATCCCATCAGAGAATCATTGGATTGATCAACAGGTAATGAAGGTCCAACATACCCAACACATATAGGACCAAACTCTTGTTGGTACTTGAATTCCTACATAGAGTGGCTTTGTTGTAAATCATGAATCTTTTTCATTCACACACCTCTCCACACGTATCACCAGGATTTCAGAAGTAATGAAACCTTACTATTGGGTTAACTTAACATCAGTTGATGCTAGTCTGAGAGAACCAACAGAGTAGGGGCCAACAATCTTTTCCATCAGGGTTGCCACATTAATATATACCAGAGAGGGGGAACTACTAACCAAAGCACCATGAGACGGGGCTTTTCTCCCAAACATCTCCTTCACAACGAGTGGCTATTGCGCCTAACCTTTGAAATTAAGCTGCTTCTCTCTCCTGTTCCTTATCTGGTTCCGGCCAGTGGCTTGGAAGCAAGCTACCTGCGCTATATAGAGGGAGAATAGCAGCATGATTGAAGAAGCTGGTTCAAAGCTAAGGTATCAATCGGCTTTCTTTCCATCTTCTTTTCTGCAAGGGGTAGATGCCTTAGATTAAAAAAGGGTTGGTAAGCCCTTAGTCCATTCCCGATGATCCTATCGTGGTCAATTGCTTGGAGTTTCGGACCACTGCTCTCTTTTTTGGTCGTATCAGGTGCATCGGCTTTTCTTTGACTTGCCTTGTCCGTATAGTTAGTAATTGATGTAAGAAAGATTCTTCTATGATAAGTGGTCCATTCCACCTTGAGAAGTAGCCCATTCTATTAGGTTTCCTGTAGAGTGAGGGCATCTTCATCCTGCCTTTTCGGTAAGAGACTTTCTTTGTTGCCTGAGTATGGGTCTACCTGCCTTATTCTTAGATGCCTTACCCTTCCTTATCCTGAGTCTCGGTATGCTTAGATTCCGATTCCCTAGACGACTATTGAATATCGTTTTGCCTTGGTGTGCGAGACAATGGAGGGGCAGCGTAGCCTTCTTCTCCCTTGCAGATCTATTACAACTAACGATTCTGATAAACATTATTATAGAAATAGGGGCTAATACAATAGAAATCAGTCGTACCTAGCCTTGATTTACGTTGCAAACATTGTCCAATGCTTCATGAAAACATGCAAAGAGCAGAGTTGGCGCATCCGATTTTTCTTCTTCAGTGCCAGGCATAAAGAGCAAGGGATTAATCTTTATCGACTTCATGTTGAATAACTTGGATAACATCTTTATGGACATCTGAGAGAGGTTCTTTCCACTAGTGCTCCTCCTCTTGCTAATGCTAGTGCAAATTTGAAAGTTGTTAAAGCAAAGATTCGATAGCTCTTTTATTATTAATTAATAATTGGCAGTATACTCGGTAGTTGTTGTTTTTGTTGTAATTGGCATTCTCTGGTCAGCCCAATCTCGTAATACATGGCTATGTCCCTAACCTGAGACTAATGCAATCAGTTCCTTCCTCTGCCTTCTCTTCTGACGTTTGCCAATCGGAGAGGACAACCGATTGAGTCTGAACCTTAATTTAAAGATGGAAGGAAGATCCGGACTTAATTAGGAGCATGGGCAACCCTTCGCGCACGAGATAGCAATGATAGGAGATTGACCTGTCGGGGTCGAGTGATCCTCACGGTTTAGGGCTCCTTCTCCTGCTGCGACTACCTCTCTTATCTTCTCTTTTAGAAAGGTACAGGACCACCAGAGAGGCAAGTGCTTTCATGAATACGGTAAACCAATCAATATTTTCGTTACATATCGGGGACAGGGAACTAGCCCAGCGAACTCAATTTCCCGAAGAAAAGAGAGGGCGATCTTATAATATTTAGTTCCTAGCTGCTCTACCTCTATATTTTCAAAAGCCCTGCTCAGTTATAGCCCTATAACCAAGCAGGAAGGCGAGACATCAGAGCAGATGTGGAATGGAGATTGAAATTCCATTTATTTATATGAAAGGGGTGGCATGTGAAACAAGCAATCCCATATTGTGGAATAAGAGCAGTGGCATTTGCGTAAATAGGTTTTGAGGAAGGGAATGATTAAACTATGGAACTAAACTAATGGACGAGGAGGAATAATAAGTAAATCTTGGTCGGAATCGAAGCGGGGAAACTGACGACATGATCGGCAATGGGAATAAATCCTAAAACGAGATTTACTCGTTCTTCAGTCCTCACGTAGACATGAAGGGGAGGCCCCACAAATTGGATTCAAATTACTGAACGGGAAAACATTTTTTGTCGGCATGTACGCTGACTCTGAATCAAATATTTACTCACTGCCAACAAAAACATACTCTATTTACTAGTTTAAATTGATTCACTAAGGTAGTTAAAAGCCTTATTACTCATGGAATTCCACCAGTGTGTAATGCATCCAACATTCTCAATATTAAACGCTTTTGGCAAGCAGAGCAAGACTTCTCTGTGGGAACCCCCCGGTAAAGGAGACTTGTCTAGTCAAATAGGCTTCTTATAAGAAATTAGCTCATTCATTACTTATGCAATGCCTTTCTTATTCGTAGCGTCAATGTTACCTTTATATCTTCCTTGTCTAGTCGAGATTCCCTAAGAGAAAGGGATCAAATCCGTAGTTATAATTTCTATAAGTCAATCCATTCTCGCATCTATTCATCATCCATTCTGAGGAAAGATTCTTGAATAATAGGCAAAGAATAGTCTTATAAGTCCCTGTCCGTTATGTATGCTCTAGTAAGAAAGTCCCTTACTTCGTCGGCAAGTAAGGATTTTCGTTTAAGGTAAGCAAGCTGCAGCGCGAGTACCCTTTTTTTTACTTTTGCTGCAATAGAGGAGATTTCCATTGGACTAGTTAAAAGACTTCGATAACACAGCGGGCTTACATATGAAAAAGTTCATGTAGAGAAAAGAGATTAGACTAGTCATTACACTTGTAGCGTCTACGAGCCTCACATTTCGGTACCATCTCCTTTTTTACCAGCCGAGCTGCCCTGTAAACCCTTTGCGGCGCTTGCTTCCTAGCTAGAACTCACACAGCGCAAACGTAAATGAGAACTAAGCATAGTCTGAATCACTAGGGCACAGAGAAAGAGTAAGCTACTTCACTCGAGAAGAAGAAATAAGCTAACGATCGGCTCAGATAAGGATGCCTCCTCTCTTTCCAAGCTAGCTCCGATGCAAGTGCTATCGAATTACCTCTTGGGGATATCACAGGTAAGAAGAAAGCCAATGCTGGAGGAAGTGAATAAATTATAAGAGGTTGTTAAAAAGGGTCTGTTGCTTGCCCAAGTAGGGGAAGGGAATGACCTAAGACAAGGTTTACTTATCCTACTCTAGTGCTGGTAGGAAGCCTCCTTTCGAGTAGTCTCATAGGTCAGACAGGTTCCAACCATTCTTGCTAAGGCTCCTAGCGAAAGATCAAACTTAAGAGTAAGAAAACTTTCTTGTCTTAGACTTAGATAGCAGTTGCAAGTTTAAAGACCTGCAGCGAGGGGAAGACTTTTGTAGACATCTTTAGACAGGTTGAATCCTTTTTTGAGAATTCTTTATAGAGAGAAGAGCGGGAGGAGATCGAAAGAAAATGCTTGTATCGAACAAGCCCCTATCTAAATTACAAGTAAGGAGCTATTACCCTATGCCTATGGTCATCGTTTCTTACACGATAGATTGAGAGCCAAATTGAGATGCTCTATCGAGGGAGTCTCCATCTCTACATCTGTCTATTATTAATAAAGGGAGGGGATAGGGTTTTAGTTACCCAGCTCAGTAGCAAACAAGGTTCGGAGAACAACCGAATTACTAAAGAACCCCTGTTGATTCGCCAAAGATTTACAAGCAAGGATTCTAGAGAAAGAGATGCTATTAAGGATACTTTAACAGAACCTTTGGACTTAACTTGAGTTGGGAATCCTTGACTATATTCCGGACTAGAGAAGGGAATGCGGCGAATCACCAGTTTGGATCGAAGAATAGGCACCCACAAATTAGCAGTATATATGAGGGATCTATCGAGTGGAAAACCTGGATGTCGATACACCGAAGAGCTACTAAACATGATCACCAACAAGAGAGTATCAAGTTCTGGCTTGGGGCTAAGAGCTCCTTAAGCTTGTGTTCGCTTCGGGCTAGCGTTCGACCTTGGATTCGGGGTTGGCTCCTAGGCCCAGCTAATAATAAACTACAGCACCAGATCTCCTGCGGATAATACCCTAAAATAAAGCGTGGTGATTTGTCGATACCAAGGTTGAGGCTCCTTTACAAGCTCAAAAGAAGAATAAGAGGAATCATAGTTTCATAACATAGGAACAAGAGCTACAAGAGCGAGTTACTAAACCATTTGAGAATAAGCAAATGGATCCTCGCTCTCGACACCCTCCCCCTTTGGCTTAGCTCTTTGCGAACACCTCAGTACAGATCACCAAACAAGAGATGCTGGCATTGATATCAGAAAAAATAATATTGACTGGTTGAAGCCTGCTTCGATTAGCTTTTAGCTCGGTAACAAGAGAGAGATTGGCATCAGAGAACAAATAAAATGACGAAGGAAACACCGCTGATTTGTTGAGAATCTACATCCAGGACTGGTAGACAAGAAACTAGCAACTCGATCTAGAGATCGAAGAATAGGAGAATGACCCGAACAGGTAAGAGATACCGGCGATAGGCCTCATAGATACAATCAATGAATCACCGGAAAGAAATACCGGTGATACGCCGAGATATACTGGGAATTCTTCAAAGAAGTGGACCTGGACAATAGAGCTCCTCACCTACTAAAAATAGAAGAGGTCGGGGAGGATCGATACACTTTGTTGTTCATCCCATGGAAAAATCCTTCCTCTTGCTTATTCTTTCGTTTGAGTGCTGCTTGAGTGAAGAAGCCGGTTGAATACTTTCAACCAGACAAAATCATTTGGTTGACCAGGCTTCTTAGGGAATGCGGATTCAGCAAAAATCGGTACCAAGATTGACTAATTAAAGAATCTCTTTATTCCTAGATGCCCGGAATGATGCGAGAAAGACCTGAAAGGCGAAAGAAGTCCTTCGATCAAATGAAAGTCCCTAGCCCCAGTTTAGATATTCTATTCGTCAACGGGGTCATGCTCCTTGAGTGAGATAGCGTTAACCGTAAATCCCCATCTTCAGATTCAAAGAGGTCTGTGAACCTCTGCTTCAGCTTTCGCTGGCGGGCTTTTGTCATCCATATCCATCACTGTCAGGGGTAAGCGTATTCGTACATACTAGACTCCTTTAAATGGAAAAAATGATTCATGTCGGCAAATACCCATTCTCATCAACGTATTTTTAGAATTAATGAAGGGTGGAAGATACCACGCTGTGGATCCAAGCACAAGAAGTTTAGGAGGTATCACCGTCAATAACGTAAGATAAGAAGTGAGCTCAGTCTTTCGGATCCTATGTGTGGCACACAGATGAATCTTGTCGATGACTGTTCACAAGTAGGCGTGACGTCGATTTGAAAAGCAAGCAAGATGCTTATTATCTTATCTTTATCTACTTAAAGACTCTACTTGTACGAGTCTTAAGTGATTCCAGGGTTGGGATCACGAATGGAGTTCAGTCACCTTCCACCCCAACCTAGAAAGAGCTCCCTTTCGGCTAGGATAAATAGCCGAGTTCAAATGAGAGAGTTATCTCGCGCCACTAGGTATTCCCAACCTAGCCACCTGTCTCGCTTTCGGGTAGACGTAGGCTGTTGCAAGATGCAAGATGCTTAAAGCCTTTCGAGTTGCTTTCACTCATTCTTTCGTTGTTGCTAGCTTGCAATCACTCGTCACTTTGTTGCTAGACGAGGCTTTTGCTTTGCTCATGTCGCTTGCCGGTCACTCTGATTCTTAATTTGTTGCCAGCAGGTCGCTAGGCCGCCTCACTCTTGATTGGTTTAAAGGCTTCTTTAGCGGCATAAGTAGAAGACTGTTGAAAGTTGACGAAGGCTAGACAATGAATAACACTCTGTCAGCGAAGCCCCCTACTACGAATGAGAATGAATGAACTCGGTCTAGAGCAAATGGAGAGAAGGATAAGAAAATGGATCAGAGAAATTAGCGAGTCTCAGAGTGATTGCAAGCTATGCTCATTTGGCAAGTGCAGAATCAGAGTGAGTCAAGCGAGAGGGAAGCTAGTGAGAGAGAATCCAAGTGAGCTAGCAAGAATGAGTACTATACCGACAATCAAGGCGATAGAGAGGGCACTCATCGCCTCATGGATCATGGATTGAGACGGACAGGAGATCAGTCGAGCCACAAGGAAAAGACAAAGGAAGAACCCAACTGGAAAAATGAATAATGAGAGGTCGTCAGGAATAGCTAGAATGAGCAGCACAGAGCAACTCGACAGCGACAAGCGAACAGTATAAGCCTTTCTCCTGCCTGGGGTGGGGAAGGGACATCCCTCTCTGTAAGGTGGGAAGTAGCGATTCACGACAAGGAAGGAATAAAGAAAATCACACTAGTCGTACGGTGGAGGAAAGGAGGGGAAGGTCACGCGAGAGGTTCGGTTGCTTGACTTCATAGAAGGGGCTTTGGCTATTCATTCCCCTTTTTGTTTTGAAAGATTTAGGCCTAACCTAACTATGACTAAGGTAAGGAGCTATTCATTAGGTCGATTCATGGTTCACCACTCATTCCCGAGCCCGAGAAAGCACCTCGTTTTAGGTTAGCTGTACTTACTTGTTGTGTACTAGCACGTTTTCCTAGACAGATTTGAGGGCATTTAGCTAGCCTATATCTCCATCTCCATTCTTCTTGCTCCACTAATAAGCTCCTGTAGCAATAGTAGCCCCTATGTTAGCTTCATTGGAAGTCGTGATATGATAAACATAAGCATATTCGTCCATGTGAGGCCGGCGATATGGATGAATTGTATACCCGTCCGTGGTAGGAACCGATCCAAGGGCTACTTTCAGGCTCTACTAAGAGAATTCTGAATTCCCGGGTCTTAGTCATCGCTGTATGAAGGAGTGGACGAAAAACGATCCGTCAAAGGCAGAGCTAGTGCACGGGAGGTGACACCAACCACACTCCTGGCTAGGCGCACTCTCTTCGATCCACCAGAATGGTTAACGACGTATTCAACCGAGTTTGGAAGAAAAGAAGGGGGCATCACATTATCCATGTGGAAATGGAGATACGGTCCGGTTCGAGCATATCTTCTCCATATCTCGTCAGATTCTTCGATTGCATAACTATATGCAGTAGGAGATCCTGTTCCCACTCGAGAGCTTGTAGTTGCGGATCTTGAAGATCTCTAAGGTGGAGTTGATCCCACAGACGCAGAAAGCGTCAGAGCCAATTCCCTAAGTCAAATAGCTAGTTAAAGAACCTCCAATCAGTGGATTTATCCAGTAGATGAAGATTCGGAGACTTCACCCGTTCCTTTAAACTGTTGGGCACTACATTCAATAAAAAGAATGTGAAAATGAAAGGTAAACAAAGGAGAGAACAAATGCGACAGAAAGCGTCACAGCTTTGAAAGCGTGAAATTGAGCATGAAATTGAGTGTCCTTGAACTGAGCCCGTCGTATCCTTCCCAAACCAAGACAACTAGGCGGTAACGGAACTACGGCAACTCTGTAACGCATCATGCAGTTTCTTACAAAGCATGGGTTATGGCCTAGGAGAACCTCATGCGACTATTGGCATTGGGGAAGCCATGCGTTAGGTAAACCAACCGCACATTTCATGCGAAGGAGTGAAAGCTACTCAACTGCAATGGTTGGAGAGGACCTACAACAAGTTGTGGTTGCTTCGCAAGCAATACTTGACAGTATAGCGCATGCGTCTCATCGTCTTGGGGAGCACTCGTAGTTGTTTGAGTCGTTGCGTTAGGGCAATACAACTACGAGAACCAGTCGTCCTAACGCTACTGTCAAACCTACTTACGTTGTCCTTTTTACCACTCGTCGGGTAGTTGTTCCGTAACACCACTAGTCGTTATAGCACTTTTTGTTTGGCGTTAGGGGGCTCCACGAGCCGTCGCTAGCATCATCGTTTGTTTTGAGCATAGATCGGTGACACTGCTAGTTTTTTGGAACACTAAGGTCGAAAGGCAGGCGGTCGGGAACACGAATGGCACTTGCTCTAGGCGATAGGGGCCGTTGCTCACTCAAGCGAAAAGGTGTTTAGGAGCACTAAGGGCAACTAGTGGTTGCTTCGCTCGACAAGACTGAAACCTTCGCTAGCACCACTAGAGTCGTTCCGGCACTTTGAGTTGCTACCAATAGTAGTGTAAACAACATCCCCGAAACTAGCACATGCGATATCCCTCGGTGTCTTTATAGTAACCAGCATGCGTTAGGGAAAGAGTATAGCAAGCCGAAGGCGATCCCCATAACTACTGGTGTTGGGGATCGTTTGCCATAACGCTCTAACGCACATCATTATGGCACTTTAAGACACTACCGATCGCCACCTCTTGTAAGCAACCGTCACTCACAACTGGGAATTATCATACGCTATCATAGCTGCTTCTAATTTCTTGGTAGATTCTCGATACGGCATGTGTTGAAATCCGCCTAGCTATATACTACACTACAACACTTAAAATAAAAAATGAAATGGAATTCAAATTAGTTGAGATAAAGAACCACGCTAGTCGGAATTTGGGGAAAGATAGAGAGTTCTCTAGGCTCTTATGATCAAATTGGGAGTTCGCTTTACCAGTCCATGAATACGCTGCACCCAAAAGTTTGAGGAGGTTGCCAGATACGGGTCGAAGCCCTTCCTCGAAAAAGTCAAGACTTATATGCAGATTCTAGTATCCGACCCATCTCTTTCTACAGATTCTCTGGGTTGTCGGAATCTCTGGTTCGATCAGGACCAGGAGTCCCATTCATTCTTTTATGGGAGAAACTCTCTGTTCCCATTCTCCACCGGGTCATCAGGTAATTAGCCAGCTCAATCCATTTTTCCATCCGATGATCTTCACCCTAAGACTGACTCTGTTCTACCTGCCTTGATTGCCTAGCTAATCCTACCGTCGCAAGAAACCTCTCAAATAATAGGGAGTAAAGGACCCTTTTATGTAGATCTGTGATTCCGTCCGGCCGAGCCAGCTTTCAAAAGTCTTGCAAGAAACCTACACTAAGTTAAGCTAGCTAGAAGGCAAAGTGAATCTTTTTTGGCATCTTTTTCTTTGCTTTGACCGCGACTTTGTTTGGTCTTCCTCTTTCCTTCGGCCCATCTTTCAAAGCTAGCAAAATGTTCGAACCTTCGAGATCTCTCTTGAACGGCGGTCGGTCAGTCCTTTTCTTCTGTTGATGCCGAGACAGATGCTTTGAACGTCTCCATATCATTCGATAATAAAGATCCACTACTTGCCTTGTCGACGCTAAACTCAGTACCTCGCTTCCTTACTAGTACATCTACTAGACCAATACACATTACGAATGTGTTCACCAGACATCTGACTTGTCAACCTTCTACTTTGACAGGCAACGATAAGGAAGGAGATCTATGGATAGTGGGATATAGAAGTCAGGTGCGACAGTCAGCTTAGTCAGAGCGGAAGCGGTCAGGCAAGGTTACCGTCAGACAATGTAGTGCAAGCTAAGGGTAGTGCTTTCCATATGAAGAACCGACTACAATGAGAGATGAAGGCAACGTGGGCTTGCCATATAGATTTAGCGCTTGCAAGGCAATTCAGACAACGTTAGAAAGATGTAGCGCTAGCTATGTTAGGGTAGCGTTTGCCATAAATAAGCTAGCCAGAAAGCAGGTCAGGCAGGCGAGTGATAGTACAAGCAAGATAACACGCGAGCGAGGTTGAATGGGTCTTGCGTAACCTTCAGATTATCGCAAGAGCAACCTTTGACCTCGTCGTCGACAACTTCTCATTTGTTCGACTACTCGCGGGGCCTGCTGCATTTAGGTATAAGAAGCCCCACCCAGGAAAAGAGTGCACAGCAATACTCATGTTAAATTGTGTGCCTTGTAAATGAAAGAGCTCATGCCATTAATTGCTAATGAAGAACGGGTCCCCAGTCGGTGACAATTGAGTGTGGCATTCCATGCAATGAATATATCAGTCAATGATGTTGCCAAGGTAGATGTTTTTCTTTGCCATTCAAGATATTGCGTATAAAGAGAAAGATAGCCAGAACTCTTGGGCGGCTGAGAGTGATATGTAAAAAGGACCAAGGAGGATCCTATCCTAAAGGAGAATGAGGAGGAGTAGGAGCAAGCATTGAGGGCAGAATCGAAGCGAAGAAATTAGTTCATGCCACGACGATCTATATGGAAGGGAAGTTTTACAAGATATGGTACTTTTACTTTGGGTCAAATGCTTTTTGGATGAAACTTTCTTATTTACTATCCCGAGTAGTAAGAGTTTTAATACATATTTTAATACGGATACTCTATCTGCTGCTAATTTCTTCCTTCCTAAGAAAGGGTCATGGTCATATAGACATTTTGCTCTTTTTTCGCATTTTTTGACTCCCCTTCCTCAAGTGGAGAAATAGATTCGTCCAATTCTACTACTACTATAATTGTAGGACAATCCCATAAAAATTCACTTCCAGTTAGGCAGGATAATCTGGTGCCCCCCTTCTCTCCAATTCTCATTTTCTTTGGGGTCGTCAGTTCCCAGAGCTTGAGGATCTGGAGATAGACATCAATGCATGAATCCATCTCTTAGAAGCACGCCTAATCGACCAATTACCTCCTCAACTTAACATTGGAGGATACGAAGCCTTGGTGAGAAGATATTTGAATGAAACGCGGACTCCGATTGAATTTCTATCCGCGGTAAATAATGAGCTGTTCGATATCAAAGTTTTAGAATTAAAAGAGAATCTTCGGGATCAACTTTTTAATCACTTTCTCAATGAACCAGACATCGAATTTATTGCAATTTTACACGAATCTCCTTTTAGGGAACAATGCTTGAGGCCAGAAATACAAGAGTATATAATTCTGCAGTTAGACAGAGCCAGTCGAAGCGATCCACATCCCCGCGATCCTGTAATGTAGGCAGTACTCAAAGAATTTCTTCGGAGAATGCTACTTCAACTACAGCAGCAAGGGCGAAATAGCCCCGTCTATCATGAATATCTCTCTATTTTCGTAATAGGGGAGACTAGGTGAGGGGTGAACCTTTTTGTTTTCTTCGTCCATCTTTTTTTCTCCCATGCTTTCTGTTGGTCAACAACCAACCAAAGTGCTGTATACTTCTTCACCAATCGTACAGGCTTGATGGAGTTAAGCTGTATTGAGGGAATCGTTTTGTCTTAGTCAATCAAGAATGCCTCAATTGGATAAATTCACTTATTTCACACAATTCTTCTGGTCATGAAGTTTACTCTTTACTTTCTATATTCCTATATGCAATGATGGAGATGGAGTACTTGGGCTCAGCCGAATTCTATAACTACTGAACCAACTGGTTTCACACCGGGAGAACAAGATCCGGAGCAACGACCCCAACTTTTTGGAAGATATCTTGAGAAATGGTTTTAGCACCGGTGTATCCTATATGTACTCAAGTTTATTCGAAGTATCCCAATGGTGTAACGTCGTCGACTTCATGGGAAAAAGGAGGAAGATGACTTTTATCTCTTGTTTCGGAGAAATATGTGGCTCACGAGGAATGGAAAAAAAAATTCTATTTGATCTCTATGTCCATACATAGAAATCCTGGGTGGGTCATCACTTGTAGGAATGACATAATGCTAATCCATGTTCCACACGACCAAGGAAGCATCGATTTTTAATATCAGTATGACTTGGTCGTTTGGAAGAGCAATTAATTCGATCAAAATAGTGGAATGGAAGGTAGTAATAGAATTAAATACTCCTTTCTTTTCCAATCGCCCCGTGAAGAAAGATGTTCGAAAAGGTTCTCGAGAATCTCAATCGCTCTTTTTAGTGGGGAGGAATAGTGCGGGAAGGGAGCAAGACGAAGCCGAGCCACTAGTAGAGTAATCCCTTCCCGCGTGTCAAGTTGAATATGAATAAATTAATGCATCCTCAACCAAAGAGATCAGCCTGCGCCTTTAGGTAGAGGCCACTGGCGGCACAGAACGAACTAATTCGCGACCAGCAAGTTTTCCGAAAGTGAACTGAATGGAATTGTTACTTTCAAAAAATCTTGCTTTAAATCAAAGAAAGAAGGTCTATTTTCCCACGTAGTTCGTCGGTCAAACCAACGATTCTCTTCTCAAAGTAATAGAGAAAGTCTTTTTCTAGTTACACTTCAATCAATGGAATGCAAGAACCACCCCTTCCTATTTCATTGTTTGTCCTGTCAGATAGAAAGCAAATTAGACCTAAAAGAGCCCTTCTTTACTTTACTACTTTAGGGGGTGGGGGTGAAGGGGGGTTTACATAGAACCGATGCAAAGTAGTTTATGATTGATTCTTAAAGGCATTCTTATCATTTGGTAGATCCAAGTCCATGGCCTATTTTGGGTTCACTCGGAGCTTTGGCAACAATCGTACGAGGTGTGATGTACATGCACTCATTTAAAGGGGGTGCAACACTTCTCAGTTTCGGCCTTATATTTATCATATATAGCATGTTCGTATGGTGGTGCAATGTTCTATGTGAATCCACGTTCGAAAACATCATACCATATTCGCACAATGTGGACCTCGTTATGGTTTTATTCTTTTTATTTGATCGGTGGTTATGTTCTTTTTTGCTCTTTTTTGGGCTTCTTCTCATTCTTATTTGGCACCTACGGTGGAGATCGCAGGCATTTGGCCCCCAAAGGGGATTGCAGTTTTTGATCCTTGGGAAATCCCTTTTCTTAATACCCTTACTTCCCTTTCATTCGGAGCTGCCGTAACTTGCGCTCATCATGCTATTCTCGCGTGGAAGGAAAAACGAGAAGTTTACGCTTTAGTAGCTATCGTTTCAGTGGCTCTATTATTCACAGGCATTCAAGGAATGGAATATTATCAAGCCCCATTCACTATTTCAGATATTATTTATGGTTCTACCTTTTACTTAGAAACTGGCTTTCATGGTTTTCATGTGATTATAGGTACTACTTTCTCGCTCATATGTGGTATTCGCCAATATCTTGGTCATCTAACCAAGGAGCATCACGTTGGCTTTGAACCAGCTGCATGGTACTAGCAATTTGTAGACGTTGTTCGGTGATTCCTATTTGTCTCTATCTATTGCTGGGTAGGTGTATGAAGGAAGGAATCAGTGGATTGAGGAATGAAAGCTCGAAGACAAAGAGAACCGGGCTTTTCCAAAGAATTACTGCAGCATTCCCACTCCCTTTGATTATCATATAAAAAAAGGTCTCTTCCACTTTCCTACCAAATCTCTCTCTTTTCTGGCACATAAATGAAGGGATCGAAGAGATTATGGCAGATCATGTTCACCAACAAATGACCCGATATTGGATCTTGGTATATTTGAGATTATTCCTTTTAATCGTAATGAAAAATGTTTTCTTGTCTCTCGTTTCTTTTCTTAAAAAAAAGAACCTAATGGATGGGGCATAGCGTACTCTGGTCTGCCTTGATGAGTGGGAGAGGTAGTCGAATAGTTTAGTTAGACGAGGGAAAACGGGCGAACTATCAAAGAGGTCCGCTCCCAAAGAATTAGGAGTTATAACATTCATAAAAAAAATAAAAAAGCAACATAGGAACTTCAACTAAGAAAGAATAAGAATAAGCAGAATTGCTTAGGTAAGGTAGTCGCTTCTTTTTTATGGTATACCGCTTTGCGAGAAGAGCGAATGAACATAAATCTTTCTGAATATCATGAATATCCTTCGCCCATTATCTCATCCTCTCCCAGGAAGGGTCTTTTCCCTTCTCATTTTTTTGGTGTTCTTGGCTTCGCTTCTCTATTACTACAATCTTTTGGTCTAAAATTGAGATCTTATTGTGGCGCTCATACAAACAAATTCTTGTTCACTTGGTTGTTAGTCGGTTCGGGTGGTATTTCGGAGGTTTCCTACTTACAATGGTTTTTTTGGGTCTTGATCTGGAAAATCATATGATGATGGCTCCTCCGGGGGCCTCTGGCTCAGGATCACGTGAGAGCGCTGGAGGAAGGGGCTTCAGGGCAGTTCCCATGGTAATTCTGAAGCCAGTCTCAACCAACCGACCCCGGACTCTCCCAACCCTGGTGAACCCGCAGCGCCTATTTCCGCGATAATGGAATGCTCATATTAATAATCTATGATTATCTTAGTAAACAGGTGGTAGCATATCGACAAATGTCATCATCTTTACGCCGACCACCAGGTCATGAGGCTTTCCCAGGGGATGTTTTCTATTTACATTCCCGTCTCTTAGAAAGAGAGGCTAAACGATCGGACAAGACAGGCGTAGGTATCTTGACCGCCTTACCCGTCATTGAAACACAAGATGGAGACGTATCGGCCTATATTCCCACCAATGTGATCCCAATTACTGATGGACAAATGTGTTTGGAAACAGAGATCTTTTATCACAGAATTAGACCTGCGACTAACATCGGCTTATCTGTCAGTCGCCTCGGCTCTGCCGCTCAATTGAAAACTATGTAACAACTCTGCGGTAGTTTAAAACTTGATTTTGCACAAAATCGCGAAGTGGCCGCCTTTGCTCAATTTTGCTCCGACCCATATGCTGCGACTCAGGCATTACTCAATCGAGGTGCAAGGCTAACAGAAGTACCAAAACAACCACAATATGCACCACTGACAATTGAAAAACAAGTTCCACTCATTTATGCAACTGTCTATGGATTCTGTGATCGAATGCCACTAGACAGAATTTCTCAATATGAGAGAGCCATTCCAAATAGTGTCAAACAAGAATTACTATAATGCTTTTTAGAAATAGGTGGCTTAACTAACAAAAGAAAGATGGAACTAGATGCATACTTAAAATAAAGTGATTTAGCTTTTATTTAATACAATACAAGGAAAGGAAAAAGGTCTTTTAGGGGTACCACAAATAATGGACTTACTAATTCTTTTTCTTTGTTTGAAGTAGGAAGAGTGTCCTACCTAATGCAATGCTACGTAACCAAGTTAGTGTCCTAGCGGAGCTCTTGAAGGGGGGAACATACTAAAGGATGAGTATGAGCACGTTATACATCTCATATTAGACCCCAGAAAAAAAAAAAGAAAAAAAAAATCGCTAATCACAGCCTGTTTCCTTTATCATATATATGAGATGGGCAGGCCTTTATAAGCAAAAGGTGATCCAATATCGGTTGTAGTCTTCTTGACATATTAAGTCAAGAGGGTGAAGCTCCTAGCAATGGGGTGAAAGGGGAATGGGTAAGCGGGCTCCTTTCACTTGACTGTTTAGTTAGGAGTGATCATTTTTCGCACATCTCCACTCTTTTTCTCTTTCAAACTATGAGGATTGGCATTTGGCAATATGTGATCTATCTCTTTCCTTCGTTGTAGTGTAATTTTTGTTTTATTCAGCGAGGAACCATTTCACTCGGTGTCGAATGATCAAAGATAAAAGCTTTAGGCATCTTTTGAGCATGTTCAGCTTCCAAAATTCCTTGAGTCCTATGCTACGACATTATCACAGAAAGAAAACATGGTAGGTAGATAACTATTTTGTTATTGTAGAAAGCGATCAGTTCTTTTGATCTTGTTCAGGCTTGGAAAAGCTTCACTTTTCAATTCCAGAAGTTGCATAGCCTATGTAGAAGAAGATGTTGAAGTGCACCACCACGGTTCAGGTCCCGACACATGGGGGATTAATTAAGCTGCAAGATCGTGAATCAATGGAAGGGAAGAATGAGACCATAATTTGGAATTCGCCCCCGGTCGTGACCTAGATGGCAGCCTAATCGAGTACTTCATAATTGAGAAAGGGAAGTCCCACCCCCCTGAGCCAAGCCGGCCTCTCCGCATCCCAGCACAAGTGAATAACAAAAGGTCACGTCGCCAAAGGTGGTGGTATCAACGTCTACAGGTCGAGTCATGAGATCCAAAGTGCAAATACTTGATGTCGTGAATCAAGAAATTTGGGTGATATAAATACGAAGGCGTTGGTCCATCAGTGTCTTAGGGGAAATCATCTGCGCCGGTGTAAAAAAAGAAATTCAACATTTTTACAGTAGCAAGGAGAAGGAAAGGAAAAGTATGGATTAGTTGAATGACCTACTTCTTCGAGCTGAGTGGGGTAGCACCCCTTCCTTCTTCTAATAAGGGAGAGCGAAAGACGCTAGGCACACTCTTATTTAAACCTTTCCAATCTCTCTTAGCTCCCAAACCAATGGAAATTCTAGTTATTATTCATTGGAAATGTTTCCATTACTTTTGCACGTACTGGAAATGCTGAAGTTTGAGCTTGTGGTTTCCTCTCTTCTCAGCGATGCCCGATGCACCTTATTTGCTGGAGGGAGGTTACGATTGTCGAAGCTGAAGTCCCCTTAAATTGATATACATTCGCGGACTACCCTCTTACTCGCACGCCTACCAACTAGAATGAGGACGGTAAAACTAACACAAAAAAATAACTATCACTCGAGAAAGCCTTTCTTTCTTGATTCGTCTTTCATCTTAGTGTCTTGTCCAGATTGAATGTATAATATCCCCCTATCGGACTAACGGTTTTGATCGAATCTTCCTCTCTCTACCTGAATTCAATTTGTAAAAAAAGAAATATTACAAAAAGAGTGAAATTCCATAAAACATGTTCCACAGGGCACTTGTTAATTAAATCAGGACAAAGCGATTGATCCAGTTTAGAGCGTAGCGTAGGAGACAGGTAAGATGACCGTCAACGGACAAAAGCCTCTCATTATTATTATTTCACCTTTATGCTTCAGTCAGGCCAATATTCGCATTTGAATGTTACCAATCGAGAAGGTTTTTCCAGGGACTGGCCTCTTTCCTTAGGCAATCCCTGGGATTCAAAAGAGAGAGAAGGAACTTTCTGTGCCCTATGCCGTCATCACTAACCATTCCCCTTCTCTTTGCATTTCTTGATCGGTCTCTTCCTTTCTATTTCATGTGGATGGTTCCCCCTACCAGCTTGAAAGAAAGAATGGTTTTTAGATAGAGATTTGGCAATGGCGCCATTTGCGAAGGAATGGGTTTATGCGTTTTCTTTACGACTATGCTATTTCTCACGTCTTGGGCGTGATTCATTTTTGGTGCTCTTATCGGATTGGGTGGTTGATTCCTTAGCTGCGCTAATGATATAGATGCGGAATCTGAGGTAATGGCTCACTTCACTACCTTAAAAGGAGCTAACTACAGGCCAAAATATACTGCAATCACCCAGACCTTTCTAATACTGAAAACCTGTATACGAAATTTCTTCAGTTGCTTACTCGGCCTAAGCAAGCCTGACTGAACACCCGAAAGAAGTTCTTTCTCCATCAAACGGAAATGGACGAAGAACGAGGAGGCATTCTTCATAGAGAAGAGCCCTGAGAAATTTCACGATAACTGAAGAGGGAATGCGACATTACTACTTTTATTAGACTATAGACTTTGAAGGCATTCCCAGTTCGCCATAACACGGTCTTAGGGTCACTACGAGTTGGACTCGTCGTGAAGCTCACTTATTCTTAGAGAAATGATGTGTGCTAGCCTTCCCTACAATCGGCTTATTCACTTCCAAGGCTTATTCTTTATCAAATAAAAATAGTACAAAGGAAAAGACGAGGCTGCTCCCAGATCGACAGGGGGAGAAGAAGAAAGTCTCTTCCCAGCTAAGTCCTATGCTGAGTTGGAAGACTGGCCTCTCTCCTTAGTGGTCTACGATCCCCAATGCCTTACTACTAGCGCTTGGGCTTGCCTTACGCTTTCATTCAAGCTAATTAGACAGGTAGGCAATCCCATCCCCAACGCAGATTCAAGTATGCCAAGCATGCCTATTCTCTATTACACGCATCGGGGCCATTTCCCTGGAGGAGGTTTTTTTCTGTTAGGTTAGCGCATGCAGGTTCAATCTCTCTTACTAGTATAGAGAAAATAAGTCTAGCTTTCTATATAGAGAGAATACGAGGAATCAGATATAAAAAACAATTTATGAACAAGAGAGAGACGAGGTAATAAAAAGTAAATAAATCGAATAGCTAGTCGTTCCTCTCTTTCTCCTTCCACATTTTAGGTTTTAGAAGAGTTAGTTTTGTGCAGGTCACCATTACTAATTTTCCCCTTTCTTTAAAGGCTTGCTGGCTGCATTAGCTAGCTTCAAGGCATTTATTTGAAACAAAGTATAGAGAGAATTTAAGGTTATCACACTTTATTGTGACGATTTGTAGACAACCGGGGTATCATCGTACTTCACGGCTAACTGAAGCCAGTGCAGATAATTCCTTTTCCGAATGAAAGGCGATAGGGGGCGTACCCTAAGGAAGCAAGAAGCGAGGATTTTCTTTACTTTACCGCTAGAACCTTCCATTAGAGAGTGAACCCGGGCACGAGCCTACCTTGGTTGAACAAAAAAGAGGTATCGGCGTACCTACCATTACCATAAAGGGAACGAACTGAGTTAGAGGCATATGCTTCCTTTGCCGATATACAGTAGCGAACTATCTTAAAGCCCTCTCGAAGGCTCAAGAAGAAGGATTGGATGATCTGCGGAATGAGAAGCTGCAACAATTGCCTGACCAAAGTCTTACCCTTTCTTTCCCTTTCAACTGGCATTATCACACCGCCATCACCATATTCAATAGCTGCTCATAGCATGATTCCAAGACCTGACAAGGTTTAAAAATTATAGCAGCGTTGATCAACTATAGGAAAGTAGCAGTTTTCAACAGTGAGAAGGACTTCGAGCGAAAGCATTGATTTCGGGTCTCATGCTGGCAAAGAAAAAGAAAGAGGAAGCACTCTTGTTCTTGTTGCGTGGACCCCACAATTAATAAAGATGGAAGGCAAGAAGCTCAGTAGCAAGGCCGTATCATAGTCACCACTTTTCTGCCATTTCAACCTTCCAAAACAAGCAGAAAAACACGTTGTCAGTTCAACAACTCGAAGTTCATCTCTATAAAATGTCTGGTCAATCACATGACTCATCCTGTTAGTCGAGCATAGCTAACGCTACCATGATGCTATGCTGCGCCTACACCGACGTGACTTGTAAAAAATGCTGATTCTATATAGCCATATATGAAAGGCTCGGGACCACCTCTCTTCGCTTCATAGTCTTAGGCGCATCTCTTCTAGTCAGAGAAGAGTGCAGTTGCAAACCTGTGCACTAGTATCCTATTGTTGCTCCTATCATGATAGGGAATCTTGTGATTCTTTCTATCTCCGTACTTTCTCACTCTTATGGAGTTGTATTCCGTATGTTATGCAGTTATCTTCCATGGCCTGACAGTAGTCAAGGGAAAATCACATAAGCTTTTTCGCCTTTGCTCCTTCTTTCTGGAGCGCACTAACGGAACACCAGAGATAATTCTTAGCTGCTGTGGAAGTTAGCGTCTTAAAGAAAGTAAGTTCTTGGTGCTCCTGCTCTTATAGTTAAATAAGGTACTTAAAGTGTACCTTATCTCAGGGGCATGAGTACACTGCTTTCACACTCGAACTCTCCTACTGTGTGTTGTGTGTGCTTTCAAGCAATAAGACTATTTTCTAAACGAACCACTGCTGATGAAGTGCTCTCTCTTGATAGGTTAGTTTGATGTAAGGTGTGAGCCTCTTCAGTTGCTGTGAAAGTTCCCGACTCTCTAGTGATATCCCCCCTTTTTCAGCCCGACATTACAAAGGTAGACTTAATCCACCGGACGCCCTGGATTTCTTTTTAGTTTTCCAATATTCTGTCCTTCTTTTAGTTTCCCAATCTTCAGTCCTTCATTATTGCAGATGCAAATAATAGATGACCTAGTGGCATTTATGCTAGACCAGAGCATTCTTGTCAAGAAAAGAAAGTGGAGAGGATGAATGAATTTCACTCTCTATCATTCCTTGCTACACCTCAACTCCCATCAAGTGATGTCTTATTTCCCAAGCCACTATTGAATCCTTCTTTTTTTGATTGATTGAAAGTAGCAAGGAAAGACAAGCAAAAACTTTGTTTGCTCAAGAAGCAACTGAGGAGAGAGAAAGAGTAGTAAAGGAAATACAAGTAGCAGTCTCAAGTCAAAGGAGTCAAGGAAGAATTTCTTCTGATATTGCGGTTACTCTTTCAAAATCTCATCCTCTGGCCTAAGTATGCCATTCTTTTCGTCAACAAAGATCGAGCAGCATAGAAGCCTTGACTTCAAGATTAGGTCTTTTTATTAAAAAGGGAACTAAGGACACTTTTTGGTGCAAGGACAGAAAAAGGCTAGCGAATCTCTTTCCATGAGGTACAATACAAAGGGCGAAGCTCGAGTAGGTTACTTTGAGTGACCTTCATGGCGGGTGTTTCGATGTTATCGATTTCAGAAAGAAGGTCAAGGATAAACAATAGACAAAGAAAAAGGAAAGAGGAGATGGAGATGACCTCGCTGCTGACCTGGGAGCAGGCTTGCTAACCTTCAGCCATAGTGACTAGTGACGAGAGAAGTTGCTTAGGGACCTACGGAGCTAGTGACCAAAGAGGAGTCAATTCATATTAAAACTAGAAGAGGGAATTCAATGTAAATTGCCATCTCCTTGACTTTGTTCACATTCAGTAGCAGCTTGCTGGTGTCCTTTCAGGTCAGGAACTCCTACAATAGGCAGCTAGCCAATTGGAAAAAGGCTACTCTCATCCCTCTCCCGAGGTAGCTATTTTTTTTTTCGTGCTTCTCTAGTCGATGTTTACCTATATATAAGTCATATGTTGGAAAGGGAAGCCCCCATAATATAAGCACTCTTTCAGCAAAGTAATGCCCTTTGAGCCTATAGTATTGCTGAGTAGCCAAGAGATTCCGGTAATTTTAAAATGTAGGAATCGACTTCTTTTGCTTTAATGGGGCTTTGAGGGACGTATTCTCTTCCCTTATCAAGCAAGTCACACCTAATCCCCTTGATGCCATCTTGAGAACTGGACTAAATGTCTCATCATAGTCTATACCCTATTGCTAGTTGTAGCCTTTGGCTACCACGCAAGCCTTGTAGCGACCAATAGACCCATCAGACTTTGACTTTCTCTTGTACAACCACTTGCGAGCTGATACACAAATATATAAATCAAAATTTAGCAGGAAAATGGGATGAAGCCCGCCAGAAAGCTTTTGACAAAATAAAGGACTCCATTCTAGTGCCTACAATGCCAGGAAGCCTTTATTACTATACCTATAAGTCATCGAAACCACTGTGGAGTCTATGTTCCAACTGAAGAAGACAACGACAGCTGAGGTAAATGGGTGAAAGAGAGAAGAGGGTTTGGCCCCATATCCCAAAACTCTCATTCAAAGGCGTAAATGGGTTTCTCATAATCAACTCGAGGTGGGTTAGTTATCAGGATATCCTGAGTAGTTTATCCCCATTCTCTGAGCCTTTTGGATATCCTCCCTTTCTTCAATCTAGTATATTTAAGTGGGCTATTCCCCGAAAATGCCATTACTTTTTTTCGTTGGGGTCACAATCTTCCTTATTTGGTCAATTCTTGCGTAAAGGTAGGGCTGGGCAGTAGCTTTACCCGTTTTCAGAATCGAATGTAGCCTTTCATTTAAAAAGGCAATGCCCCTAGCGATAGGGGAAAAAAGAGAGGGAATTTGGGCTTCTTTCACTCACTTGAGTTTTATTTTGGATAGAAAATTATGGAGCAGCAAAAGGCATAACGGGAGTTGGAATGGAATATCGTATGTAGTGTTGAATCCAATCTGAAGCTTTTTCGAACAAGCGAGGAACGAGTGACCATAAGCTCCACTTAAGCGCTCGACATGCAGTTAGCTTAAAACATGTTCATCATGTGGTCGAGTGAAGCTCACCTTTGTGAAGCAGCCTAGCATCACATTAGATAAGAGCAGAATGGATGACTTAAATTGAAAGTAAGTTCTCCGGATCGATATATCGTACGATGTAATGGAGATCTTGATCTTGATCTGGTGCTTCACTGAATTCGGGACCAAACGATGTTCGGTTCGTCACATGAACAGAACGGTAATAGTCTATTACCCGTCTCACTTCGTTCGAGCTTAATTACATCCACCCTCTCACAGTCAAAGGCTCCGCAACACGTTGGAGAGCTTTTAGATCCCGCCCTAAAACGCCCATTCCCCTAGAGTTAATAAGTGATTCTAATTCTCACCGCATTCTTCTTAAGCCAAAAAGTATCTGGGAGTGGTTCTTCGGATCGATCACATATTCTCGGCCCCATCCTTTGGCTTCCACTCCAGTTGACCTCTCTTGTTTCCATCACACCGTGAGAAGTTAGAGAGCAAAACCAACTCAGCAAACAACTATTACTATGCCCCTATTTGTAAAGCATGTACTTCTTGCAAGGCTTGGTGAGCTTCTTCATCTGACAGACATCGCAAAAGTAGTCCGTTGAACGATCGTCGATCAAGGGCATTGTAATAGCATACAATTTTTGAACCCTGATGGGTTTTGCAGTCGACCATTTGATAGCCCTGTTCCTTAATATACACAAAATAGGGCTTTGATGAGCCCTAGATTTAAAGGGGTTCTTGAACCCTTCTAAACAATTAGAAGAGCGCGGAATTGGACCTCCCTCAAATAGATGGATCTGGGATTTATTGTTGAACCACCCATAGAGAACCGAGGGCGGGCACGAAGATAGGCTAGG
Organism: Nicotiana benthamiana; assembly: GCA_034376525.1. Taxonomy (NCBI): domain Eukaryota; kingdom Viridiplantae; phylum Streptophyta; class Magnoliopsida; order Solanales; family Solanaceae; genus Nicotiana; species Nicotiana benthamiana. The sequence continues at coordinate 4,964,278 of CM067333.1, read as the reverse complement.
CGGATTAGTCGCTCTGGAGCAGCGTCTTCGACTGGCAATGCATGTATGAACCCTAAAAAAATCCTGAAAGTCTAGTCAAGAAAAAACCCGAATTTTGTTGGGTTAGATTTTTGGTAGGAAAGGCGGTCACATGAAGAAATGCCCTATCAATGAATAGATTAGTCTACTAAATTCAACAATCTCTTTCTTCATATACGAGACCATCTGCTTTTCTATCCTAACTTATAGATATGAAAGAAAAAAGAAAGATAGATATTCCCATGGTAGGAATAAGGCAGTTGCACTAAGGAAGAGAGCTAGGGATTTGATAAAGGTGATAGGAAAGCGTTCCAAACCTTCCTAAGTCTTAAATAGGGCGCAAGCTAGGGACATTACTATATGAATGAGACTTCATCCTTATTACATTACAAGTGATACCTCAAATTACAAAAATGCTCCTCGAGTCCCTAGCTAGGTAAATAAGGCCGTGGGAATTGTTTTTCTTCCGGCCTTTAAGTGATAGGGGAAGTCACTCTTGTGTTTTCTCTCTTTCGTAGGTCAGTATCACTCTCTCTTGCCAGTAAGTATAAATATTATGGTATTCTTGTCGTGCCATTCCAGTAATGTTTGTTAATTTGTAGTTTTGAGGGGGGAATGAAAAAAGGTAATAAAGACCTTTGCCATAAGCAAGGGATTCCCGGGGCACGAATGAGAGAAAAGATAGCAGGGCAAGTATTCCCAATAAAGAAAGAAACGAAAACAGGCAGGGAGGTAAGAGCGAGTAAGACTAGGATATAGCAAGAAAACAGAGGTTAGGTAGCTCTTACCAGAGGAAGAGGGTTCAGGTCACCCATCCCCTTGACCCAAACATGAACTATTCCTTCTCTCTCTCGAATGTAAGCCCGGTTTTAGTCGAATATTTTTGATCACCTTCAAAAACAAACCGGAATTCCGTCCTAACATGATAAAAAGTGATGCCCACCTGCAGAGCGTAGTCCTCCTTGCAGGCTTGAAATAGACTATTTCTCGAGTCTGATCTTATCCCCAAAGCCTTTTTGCAAAAGGAGTAGGTAGCGAGATAGATGACTAAAAGCTGATGATCTTTGCCTCTTACTAGTAAAGGGAAAAGCCCTATATATCTTATTAATGAAGCCTAAAGGCCCTTTACTAATATAATAGAAGGTAAGACCGGTAAGACCGGCTTTCGCGCAGTAGTTGCGCCCTAGCTTCTTGCCCATAGAGTTAGGATATTTTGATAGCTCCTTTGCCTAGCAGAAACCTCCGCTTTTCGGCCGTAATCCCGTGCTTTGCCAACGCATTTAATGGATTCCACCATGAACCAGGAGCGAGCAAAGACATGCACCATTCAATGGATTTCAAAAGCGCAAGGTGCGGCATCCTCCTGAACGGGGAGAGGATTTTCCTAAAACAAAGATAGGCGTGTCAGGAAACAATGTGAAGTCACCCCTATTTTGCTGTCCAGGAAGATGTTGACTAATGACCTAAAAAATGTGTGACGTTAGGGAAGCATGAGCAACCCTTCGCGCACGAGATAGCAATGACAAGAGCTTGACCGGTCGGGGTCGAGTGATCTCAGGGGTTTAGGGGTGCTTCTCCTGTTGTGACTACATCTCTATTTTCAAAAGTATATAGAAATGGTAGGCACTGGGAGTGAGTGAAATACCCGAGTAGAAAGGGGCAACCTCTCTATAAAAGGGAAGGGAAAGGGTTATCCGCTCATAATGATTGTAGAGTCTCTCGGGGTTGGATGTCTAATAATAGTCACATAAAGTCCTCCCCCTCTTACTCTGAATAGCTAGAGAGAGGAACACTACTGATTATCTATGAAAGAAGGCTTTTAAGAATGAAAAAAAGTCTTATCTTAAGGATAGAGAGCCCACCGCCTGCCTTTTCAGATACAAGTGAGTGAGCTTTTTTTGCTATGAATGAATGACCTCTTGATTTATTTTCGAGCTTGCTCTTCAAACCGGCCTATCATTTTCCTCTATGAAATGGTTCTTCTGTAATCACTCTCACATCCATTCCCCTTTCAAATAAAAGGAGAACTAGACATTTCTCTTCATCATTGATATCCGCATTTCAATTGCACTGCGGTGCTCTCAAAAAGCTCAATCCTCTAAGGTTGAAATGAATAGATCAAGAATTTGACCTGGGATCCGCCCGTTCCAATCCTTGCCTACTAAACAGTTGCACCCCTGGATATGTATGTTGGGAGAACCCCATGACCCTACCGTGTGGAAAGAATGGAAGAAAGAAGGAGAACACGAATACTGAAAAGTGTTTCATGGGGACCCCCAAAAAAGGGGATAGAGAGCGCGGAACGGGCTTTCCAAGAATATAACAATCCATACTTATACATTCCATGGCAACAGACAAAAGGCTGTTTTGTCGTCGTTCTTAACCCCAGGCACATTTGTATTCCCAATAATCTCCATGAAAATACTACCATGATTTCCGAATGAACCGAGGGAGAGTCGAGGAATGAAAAAACTTATCTATAATCTGCTTATTTCAAAGTACGTATCATCGGTTGCCTTATCCGTCGTCTCTGCGGCTTCCAATAGCCTACCCTCTCTCGGATATTGAGTGGGCTGACCCGGGAAGAGATCCGGACGAACCTTTCAACAAGCAGTATAGAAGGTCACCATAAGGCCATCTCGGGCATGGGAAAGAAAGGCGGCGGACAACCAACTTAACTGGAGAGCCTAAACGGCATTAAGGATCAGTCCAACGATCGAAAAACGGCTTCTTTCTACCGGTTCTTTCATTATGGATCGGTCGAATAGTCATGATTGATTGGTCACACACAGTTGGGTTAGGCAGGCTTGGGGAGGTGATTTGAATCGCTATCGATACAATGCATGGCGAATTTGCTAACCGTAACGAACTTGACTCTGCCCCTGAAAAAAAGGGTGGGAAGATGTTTGCCCTGGGCTGGGAGGGATTGGGGTCGCATTTCTTTAGTACTTTAGTCCGTAACAAGGATCGAAGACCTCCGAATGGATTCGAAATAGATTAGGCAGGGCATCCGTTTACGACGTGGGTGGGATTAGCAATTTTCTCTATTTTCTTCAATGGTAGGAAATACACATTAGCGGGGCTATATGGGAGGAAAGAAGTCTGCAGTAATTCAAATAGCTCCTTCGGATCACTAAGTAAAATCTTGAATGACACATACCGCGATGTATTGTTGTCAAATCACATAGTCGCACCTACCAGCAACAACACGACTACTCCTTACACGCGACTAAACAACGCTATTTAATGCTTGGGTTCACCCAATACAAGAACTACAGCCCAACCTAGCTCAAGCAAAAGATGTGGAATACACCCCCGTGAGAGCCCTCTATTTGACTAACATACTCCCTTTTGATCTCCACATACCTTAATATCAAAGCTTGGAATGATTGACTTTCAGATTAAAATAAGAGCGCATAATGGAAGTACTCCTTCCCATTTCTTTTTTATGATCCTATCTACTTGAAATGCTTACTTGTAAGTTCAGAGATTGTACCAAGGGGACCAAACGAAAGGGCACTGAAAGGTCTTCAATTAAAGCTTCGCTAGTACTTGAAAGACTCGAAAGACCTACTTGATGAGTTTCATTATGAGTGAGTTCGTAGGTGCCTTTAAGTCGAGTGTAGCAAAGGGATTCTCCTAAGAGAAGCTTTAGCCCTTACACCTGAAACGACTTTTATGAGCTGTCTCAGTAGTGACCGACTTTATTTTATTAGCTGTATCATTAGTGTATTAGCTGTTAGCTGTCTAAAATCTACGGTACATAAAATCCCTTTTGAAAATAAACCACTAATCCGACTTAGGTACTCTTTTAAGTCCTTGTAAGGCGGAGGGAATGAAGGGATCAGCAGGAGGCTGAAAATCCATAGTGCGCTAGCGCTAGCGAGTTAGTGCAACAACTTGGCGTCTTGTTTTCTTAGTTGCATTTTGTTTACATAAGGTCCGCAGGAAAGCAGTTGCTAAGTCTTGTAGCTTGCTTCTGTCCTTAGTCAATTTTGTACTGAAGCTGTTAAAAGAAGAAGAAATCGTTGCGTAGAAAGTCTTGCTTACTATCTCATACATCTAAGTTAAGCAATAGGAAAAGAACCAAAAACATACTTTTAGGTAGTGGCCTAAGCGCTAAGAAGCTCCAATCGTGCTACTCAGACTATGTGCTTAACACATGCAACTCAAACCTTGGTTTTCGGAGTTCGAAAGAAAAGGGGAAGAACCGGGGTAGAGGAATTGGTCAACTCATCAGGCTCATGACCTGAAGATTGTAGGTTCGAATCCTTTCCTCGCCTAATCAGTGGAACATTGTTCACCGAGATAGAAGGCCTATCCCAACCCGTCTACAATATGAGGCTAGTGTTCATTCTTGGTTGGTTCCACCTCTTTGCAGGGTGATGGCAGCAGTAGCTATTACACACAGATGACCATTTTTTAGACTATTGAATTCCAACTTAGAGCTCCCTCTTTGCAGTCAAGTGGCTTTCACTCCTTCTACTTTAAACTACTGTGGGCCTATTTTCCGCTTTTCACAGTCAAAGTCAAGGTTTGTTGGTGGAAAGATCGGCATGCCTTCTAGTTGTAGTTGACTTTAAACGACCTGAACTACTCATACTTGTCGATTTACGGGCTTGCACTCAATATTCAATCAATTCGTTTTTCCGCTTTCTATCGCACGCTTCAACTATTTGTTTGTATAGTGTGTAAAGTCTAACTAATGGAAAGTGCCTATGAATTAGTTCCAATAAAGCGGCCGTTCACATCAGGAATAGAGGACGTTAAGGATGTACTTGCTTTTCCTATTTTCGTCAAGATTGGGCTGGTGTTCAGTGTACCACTTGTGATGCCTATGCTTTGCAAGCCTGCATAGGGTACAAGATCGAAAAGAACGCATTGGATGGATGCCTGGGCATTGAGTAGGAAGGACGCTTTCAGAGGTGAAAGGCCATGGGGAGATACCGTCTGTGATCCATGGATCTCAAATCGGGAAACCGTATCCAAGCTCCGTGGATAGTCTGCGCTCTTTGGACTTTTCAAACTTAGCGAACAGAAACATCTTAGTAGCTAAGGGAAGGGAAATCAACCGAGACCCCGTTAGTAGCTGCGAGCGAGAGCGGATTGGGGGTTTGAAGAAAAACAAACACGAAGCTTCGTTCCTCAGCAAAATGTTCACTTCTTTTTTCGCCAGGTTTTATTCGATTTTGTTGTGGATTGGATAATGGAAAAACCTGCAAGCCACGGCTTCAAAGATTACCTTACTTAGAAAAGGAGAAAGGGCTTATTTATAGATGTTGAGGTTGAATAAGGGGGTGGAGCTTGAAGAGCGAAGCGAGCCGCGCTAGCCTAGCAACGTTTTTCAGCAGCAAGGTACGGTCTAACGACCCCCTAACCTAGGTTGGGGCTAAAATTCCAAAATCAAAACGTTAGTTAGGGTTCCAAACCTTTCTCTAATAATAAGGTAAGCTTTCAAGCCGTCGCCCTTTAAAGAAGCGGGCGCAGTCAACTGTAATTGTGAAAAAACGGGAAGATCTGGCCAAAGAAGGTGATAGCCCTGTAGATTCGTTCCCATAGTTTGATCCTTCCCAGTAAAATGCGTCGTGTTCGAATTCTGATCATTTTTACGCGAAAAAAAGGTACCACCCTCTAAGCCTAGTATTCCTCAAAGACCGATAGCGTTCAAGTATCGTGAGGGATAGGTGAAAAGAACCATATTTAGGGAGTGAAATAGAGAACCTGAGATCCGATGCGAACAATCACTCTAAGGAGCGGAGCTTAGAGCCTTCACTTTATGTATAGCACACTCACTCTAACGGGGTACCTTTTGCGTTATGGGTCAGCGAGGAAATGGGAACATCGGCCTAAGCCATTAGGTGTAGGAGCTTTCCAAAAGTTGAAATCTTCTAGTTCCTCCTATTTGACCCGAAACCGTTCGATCTAGTCATGAGCAGGTTGAAGAGAGCTCTAACAGGACTTGGAGGACCGAACCCACGTATGTGGCAAAATACGAGGATGACTTGTAGCTAGGGGTGAAAGGCCAACAAAGATCGGATGTAGCTGGTTTTCAGTGAAATCTATTTCAATAGAGCATATGATGTTGATGGCCCAAGGTAGAGCACTCAATGGCATAAGGTGGCCTCATTTCGCCTTACCAGCCCCAAGGAAACTCCAAATACAGGCCTACATTGTTTGTACAGACAGACTTTTGGGTGCTAAGATCCAAAGTCGAGAGGGAAACAACCCAAATCGTACGCTAAGGTCACTAAGCAATCACTTAGTGGAAAAGCAAGTGATCGAACGATGACAACCAGGAGGCGGGCTTGGAAGCAGCCATCTTTTGAAGAAAGCGTAATAGCTCACTGGTCTAGATCCATGGCACCGAAAATGTATCAGGGCTCAAGTGATTCACTGAAGCGACGATGCTTTTTCAAGTGTCAGTAGCGGAACGTTCTGTCAATCGGGGATGGTTTTTGGTGACAAGACCTGGAGATATCAGAAGTGACATTGCTAACATGAGTAACAAAAAATCTTGTGAAAAAGACGATTGCCTGTCAGTGGAAGGTTTTCTGCATTCAGTCAATCTAAGCAGAGTGAATCGGTCCCTAAGGAACCCCCGAAAAGGCTGTCGTCCGATGGGTACACGAAAGTGACGAAGTTGCTTTGACTACAGAACCATGCCTGTCTTTTAGAGTGAATTAGATGATCGGGCCGAGGGCTGCACCCTCTTCCCCTCACTCTCCTTTCCTTAATATGAACCCATAGTCATCAAAAACATTCTGACTCGGACTGGCCCAGACGCCCTACGCGACTGGCACTTCCAAAGGCGAAACTTTCGATAGTAGTTTGGCGACCTATCTTTAGTAGGGACCTTTAGTCTTTTTATTAGAGTAGGGTTCGCGAGAGAGCAGAGCGTACCGCACTGCAATAGTCACGAGTCTTTTTATAGTCGCGACTATTATCATAGTCAACAAGGATGAAACTTTCAGGAAAAAACTTCGAATTTGGAGGGAGATTCTCCCCGTGAACTGACCATACCCCAAACGGACACAGGTGAACAAGTAGAGTATACTTGGGCGCTTGAGAGAACCATGTCGAAGGAAATCGACAAAATGACCCCAAAACTTCGGGAGAAGGGGTGATCTCCTATCTTTTGATTAGGAAAGAGGCACATACCAGGGGGTAGCGACTGTTTATTAAAAACACAGGTCTCTGCTAAGTGGTAACACGATGTATAGATTCTGACACCTGCCCGGTGTTGGATGGTCGAAAGGAGAAGTGTTATAAGCTTTGAATGGAAGCCCCGATAAATGGCGGAAGTAACTCTAACTGTCCTAAGGTAGCAAAATTTCTTGTCGCATAAGAAGCGATCTCCACGAATGGTGTAGCGACTGCCCCGCTGTCTCCGACATGGACCTGGTGAAATTGAATTCACTGTGAAGATGCGGAGTACCAAAAGCTAGATGGTAAGACACCGTGCATATTAACTATTGCTTCGCAATGACAACCTTAATCGAATGTGTAGATAGGTGGGAGGTGGTGACAGAGAATGACCAATCATGAAAGACCACTCTATTGTCTAAGGATGCCTAACCGCCACGCTGATCATTCGGGGGGGAGATGGGACACTACAAGGTGGGTAGTTTATCTGGTGATGTTTTGATGTATTGGAGAATCCGAAAAGCATCTTCTAAGTGAGATGATCTCGGCTTGTCCATATAAAAATCGGTTGATCACTCCCACATATGTTGTAAGTTTAAGCAATGTCTGGGCAATTATTAGTCAGGTAGAAAAGAGTCCTAACAAGTGTCCCTGTAAGTAGATAGGTCATCTAATAGCTCTCCTGCATCTGAGGCTAATTTTAGATCCTATTCCGGTTTACATGCTGAAAGACCAGCTTTTGACAATAAATCCAATGAATACTTGCACTGGGTTCCAAAACGCTTTGCGACCTCATCACTTTAATCTCCAGAAGGGACTTTCAGTCTCATAAATCTTTCTTATTAAACTGGATTCTTAATCTTCTTTTAAGCTCATTTATTGAAACAAAGTCATTACTAGAGAAAGCAATGTCATCCACATAAAGCAGAAGAAGTACACAATACCTGATGTTGACCTCCTTATAAACATTGAATAATCCGATTTACTTATTTGAAAACCGGATCCTTCCTCTACTCCTATTTAGGCTCTTATACATGTTGCTGTCACCTTTCAAACAAAGCTCTTGGTGCCTGTTTTAGCTTGCTGGAGGCCGTAACATAAATCGCTTTATTGATCTTGCATACCAAGTTAGGATTCCAAGGAGAAGAGAAGCCTGGAGTTGGAGTAGGCTGAATAGAAACTTATTCTTGCCCCTTCCCATATGTTGTTGAAAGGCATTCTATTCTTCACGCCAAATTGAAATAAGGCCACATTTTGATTGCAGCCAAGGAAAGAATGCCACGAATGGTGTTTAGCAACCTAAAGAAAATGTTTTCCCTATCTCTAAAGGGGTTCAACTCAATATACTTGAAGGAATCCATTAGCTACTAATCTACACTTGGATCTATCTACTGAGCAATCTGCTTTATGCTTGATCTTGTAAATCCACTTGCAGCCAATGGCTTCTTTCCCTGCAGGCAATGAGACTAAGTCTTATATTTTTTTCCCGGGCATTGATTTTTTTCTTTATAGCATCTCTCCAGCAAGAATGATTGGAGGCTTCAGCAAATGATTCAGGTTCATGAGAAGATTGAACTGAGATGAGATAAGCTCGATCTTCTGGGGAAAATGATTCATAAGCCTTCAACAGGATAAGAAACTTGAGAGGATCGATGAAGCTGAGACAGGGATCCAGAATTTGAGGAAGCGACTGGAAGGGAAGCAAGTGGGCTATACTGCTGATCTTCTGGAGTAGCCTGACCCTGGGAATGTGACTTTAATCGCCGCCGAGAATAAACATGCTGTGCCGGGTGATAGGAATTCTCTGAGGTCAGCTGAACAGGCTAAAAATTGGCAGAAAATGCTAGGCAAAGCAGCTGGCTTGAAGAGTGAGGCTAATCCGTAACATCAACATCAGAAAAATTAGGTTCGAGTTTATGAACAGGAGAAGGCCGCAACACATCTCCATCATCACTCTCCCCCGTGGCTAATTATTTAGGTTAAGGAAAATAAGAGGAGACCCTATTAAAGAGAGCATTAAGGATACATCGACTCTCTTGGATTTCATGTCATAGAATATATATACCCGGACTGAGCATATACAAGAAAGACACAAGTTGTCGCCTTGGGGACAATATTTCTCTTAACTGCGCAGGAATATGAACAAACCACGTGCATCCAAACACTCGCAAATGCCTATTATAGTACTACCCAGTAAGAAGTTCGTGAGGTGCCATTGCGCTTAGATTATCGTAGAATAAGAGGAGCCGTCTTAGGAAATAACTTAAAAGACAGATGCCGCCGCTGTGAGGCGAGGGAGAATCTTGTCTGGTCTTGCGGTGCACTCATTCCCGTAATGAGAATGAAATGACGCCCCAGCTTGACTCAAGACGAAGAATCCTTACAACTCGTACCAATCGCTGCACTGAGCGGCCGGAGATTGATTAAAAAGGCAGGCCCAGTCGGCTCTTTCCACCCCTTAACCGCCTATCTACTCGTGTTCTTAGCTCTATTGGAGGTCAAGAATGGTCTGACGGAAAAACATATGTCGTCCATATCAAGTAATACATGAATTACTCAGTAGTGCTTCGCCACTTCCCTTGCTGGCGAAAATAGCTCAATGGTAGAGAAAAGCATTGTCAAGGCTGTGGTTGAGGGTTCAAGTCCCTTCTTCTGCTCCTGGCTTTGTCCTTTGGTGGTGAGAAGTTCCATGTATAAGCCAATTGATAGATAGGGGCGAGCATCAAGCAGCCCGTTGTATAGGGTGGAAAACCTATCTGACTAATAAGAGGAAAGGGGCAAGCCAAAGCTGACTGCTAACAAGTTGTTGGCTTTTCATCAGTCATTGTGCGATGCGCGCTAGCCTTTTCCCAACCTAGTAAAGGGGCTGCTAGTTGTAGCACGCAGTGTACTAGTGAATAGGAAAAGCGAATTGAGATTACTAATGACGGATGGAGGTTTACGGTAGAACATGTTCGGTGCCTCGCCCTTGTCTCCTTCGCCGTAGACTGAAAATGATGGAAATCCTATCGATAAAGAAGAGGCACAAGCATCGCCTCTAGATCCAATCCATCTTCCCTAGCCTCCCCAACACACTCTTGAAACGAAATCTCCCGCCATAGAGAAGAGATCAAAAGTATGGGTCCCCTCGATCACCCTCCCTTGAACCTGAAGTGGTCGATCAAGATGAATCCGCACCATTATTATTGAATCGAAACCCCCACCTAGAGATGGAATTCCAGAACATGAACAACTCCGTTGAGAGCTCCGTGACTTGATCAAGGGAAGGTCAACCAATGCTTGATAGGCCATTCCCTCCCTGTCCGTCTCTTGATCCCTCATTCGACTAGTCTGTTGTTACTGATTAAGGCATAGACGATGAAAGCTGCTGAACTTCACACTCGAGTGGAGAAAGAGGGCTAGGCCCCCGGAGGGCTTTCAGAGACTAGGGAATATGGGTAGATTATAGAGCTAGGGTAGAAGCAAATACAAGGCCTATTGGGATTGGGCATGGACGAGTCTCGACTGGGCCAGCATTGATGAAAAACAAAAACTTCCTCCATCACATGATTAACCGGTGTAGGATTCAAGATCAGGTCCAGGATTCGAGTCAAATCGACCTTCCAGCTCATCTCAGGGTGAGGCAAGGAATTTTTTCAAATGTTCGTTGTTCAATAACTCGGGTGCTCAAGAAGTTTGACTAGTTGCTCCTCCAACCCGAAGTCGATTCTAGGGGAAGGGCAGAGTCTCACCTTGCAGCAGGAAGATGTTCGTTGTTGGGAAGGGTTAAAACTGGAGTGAATGGAAGAGGAAAAAAAGAGTCATCTCTTCCTGGTCCTATCGAACCAGACACTGAATACCTGGGGATTCATCACTGCCTAGGTCTTTCGAATCAAAGCACGGGCATCTTCTATTAAGAGGGAGCAATAGATCGTGGATTGAAGAGCCAGGTCAGTTAACTTATATTGGGACTCTATTGATAATTAATTCAACTCTAGATACTCTTAGCAGCAAACTAGTCCAAAAAAAGGGCCCCCCATAGAGAGGCCGGGGATGCAGGAGCCGCCAGCTGACTAATCAGTGATCCCTGGGCCTACCTAATACAGATGTCCATGAAATAGGGGATTGGTTGATTGGAAAGCTCGGGCAGGAGTAGGACATTCCATACAAATCTTTCTGATCCGCTAGCTGGTGGTCCTCTACTTAGAGTCAAGTGGCTTTCAGCTCCTCTCAAATCCCATTTTTTCATCGACAGGTACGGTGAATCCTAAGGTTCTTTATTCCGGTTGTAAAGCAGAATAAAAGGGAGACTGGGCACAACCCCAATAGCAGATCGCGTTTCTGACCCGAAAGGAATTGAAAATGAAAGAAGAATCTGTGTGCACTATCTATGGTGTGGAGTGACTATCCTTAATCTCCTCTTCACTATCTCCCCCCTTTATTTACCTTCGGCTATTACCGGCTGGCAAGGCTTGGCCCAACATTGGATTTGTTTGAAAACTACCAAGGTGGCATTCATTCAATCAATGCCAGCCCAAATAAATTTACTTTTTTTTGAAAGGAAAGAATGTAGGGAAGAAGCCTTTCCTTTCCACTGGTTCTTGAATGCTATCAATCCCCACTTCTTTCTCTCGCATCGATTGTGCATCAGATAATGAGCCCGTGCGAAACCTTTATCTTTAATTGGCATCGGATAGGTAGGCTATTTGATTGGATTGAAAGCCTACCAACGCATAAAGGATCCGATTCGAGCGAGAGCCCAAACGGGTGAGGCGAGAAGATCTTGATTTAAAGCTCCACTGTTCTGAATAGTGAGAATGACTTTTTGAAATTTTATATAATCAATCAAGAATCTCATCATCTGTTAAGTGGGCCAATCGACCGACCGAGTTGGGATAGGCGTCCATGTCAGAGAACCTTTCCGTAGCCAAGAATCCCATTATTGATCGAATTGGGGCGGATCAACTTCATTGGCAAAAGAAAAATCTATCATTTTAACACTCAGAAAAAAAAAACTAGAAAAGATGAAGAGTCACTAAGACAAGAAAGCTATAGGTAAGCAAGAAAGAAGGATAGGTGCAAAAAGGCGAGGCAAGGTGCTCTCTATCTCTAGGAAGATTGTGTCCAGGATCTGGTAATCTAAGCCTTGCTTCTTTTGGTCGGCTCGTATTAGCACGTGCTTTATTACAGGTAGTCATTCCCCCGTTCCTTTAGTCTTTTCAAGGGCACTTTTTTCATATGTCGCGGTCATGTCTTGCCCCCCTAGTATAGTGACCGCTTCCATGTTTTTCCCGAATTTCATCAGATCCAGGCTCAAGTTCCTATTCATCCATCTTCATTGCAAACAAAGGAAAACATCTCCATTGAGTGATTGTAACTGCTATGGTTTACAGTTAATAGTTCTTAACCAACCCTTTTTTATTAATTAATTAATTATTATATTATGTTTTTCTTTCTGAAGGACTTGCGGCTTATTACACCAAAGGCTTTCAGTGAAATATTGAAGCTATCGAGAGAGTACCAAATGCTGACGGCGACGAACGTTACCAACTTTCGGTGGACGCGGAGCTAACGAGTTCAGTCGAAGAGCGTAACGAGTCTAAGGTTACAAAAGACTCGACAACTTTGATAGGCATAGAATTGCAAGCAAATAGAGCAGATAGCTTACCCTTTCTTTCTATTAGAGTCGCGAGCTTCTTGTAGTCGGTCCTAAGGGGAAAACCTTGCTGCTTACTTGCTATATCCGCGCGTCCTTGCACGGCTCGTTGTTCAAGCCCTGCTTCTCCCATCCTCATCTCCTTGTTCCTACCGTAAAAAACAGGCCTATGGAGTATAGCCAAGTGGTAAGGCATCGTTTTTTTGGTACCGGCATGCAAAGGTTCGAATCCTTTTACTCCAGATTATGAACACCCGATAGGATCTGCCAAGAACGAGCTGACGACTCCAAGGGAAGCAGCTGACTGTAGTCCCCGAGCCCGCAAGACAACAAAACGTTTGAGTTGCACCTACCTTTGCTAAGAGAACAGAGAGAAGGGAAAAAAAGATGGCAGAAAGAAATCCTTCCAACAGCGGAATTGAACAAAAGACTGACTTCGGGCAGGTTCTTTTATCAATCTCCTAGCCCTTTCTTAACTCCCTGTTCCGTAAACTGGTCGCTGGTAGATCTGATCGGATCCCAGACACACGAGAGCGCAGCCCAAGAGGAATGCATGGTTCCCTGGCGCTTCATGGGACAGACGTTCGCTGTCCTCCTCCATCTAATCTAACACTACCTCGTTCGCCCAAGCCTGCCAGCACAATAAGAAAATGGGGGAGCTAATTTTCTTGCTTGTGCAGGCGAGGACCGCTCGGCTAGGGCGCGCCAGAGGAGCTGAAAGCCACTTGACTCTAAGGAGAGGAGCTTCGAGTGACTTTCTTCTTTGCTCTTCGACATCCCTAAAAAGTCACTTGAAGTTCTACCCTTTGCTTTGCCCCGTGCTGTCTTCCTCCAGCTGCTTCCACCCAATAGCCAATAGGCCGAAAAAGGTTGCAATCAATTTCCCTTCCCGTTATCATCAAACAAAAGACTACCATACATGCGTTTGCCGACAAGCTACCCTCGCATACCTCATCTATAGTTTTATTACTCAAAAGGACGTAGAATATATAGCTTATTCATAATCTTAAAGGCCCCGCACAGCTTCATTCAATTGCTCTGTCATAAATAAAGGGAAGGAAATCTTCTTTTAATCAATCGCCTGAACCTGCCTTTCTTTCTTTGCCACGAGGGGTGGCTCAATCACTAGTAGATCTCTCAACGGGAACCTCATTTTATCTAGAGAAAATAGCTTTGGTGGATCCGGTTGATTATGTCGTTGTGTCTATCGATACGCACCTGCTCGGAGTGCGGGAAAGGGATCACCTGTTGATTGTGTCGTTGCATGCTTTTTGTTAGAGCTCCCACCTCGCACGGCGATAGCCAGCACGGGCATCCTAGAAAGGCATAGGCACCAGTTCATTCAGTTAGTGAAGCTGCAGTCGGTTCTGATGATTATGCCATATCAAGTGTATGTTCTATTTGTTCAGCAATAGATGTAGTCGATGGGGTAGAGGTTCTGCAGATACTCGTCTAGCTCCTCATTGCCCCAACCTTCCCTGTAGGCTCCTTGCTCCGCCAGCACGACAACTGTCCAAATCATTTGACGCTTCTTCTCACTGAGCAACCCCTCAACTTCCACTTTAGGTCCGGGGAGCTCCGGCAAGGGGACTTGAGTCTCAGCAAAACAATCCGTTTTCTTCTCTCTCCTTTCCCTCATCTCCAAGGCCTCAACCGAATTTTCTCAATATTACTCTGTTGGGGAGCGGGGGTATCCTAGAGACTGTGTATGGGCTATGATATTTGTAATAGCGGGGGTAGAAATCGGAAGGCTGGCCAAGGCTGTGTCCTTCGGAGCGGACGAGGTCGGCTCAGTGAACGAGGACTTGCGTGGAGGCGGTAGTGCGACCACAGGCTTGGACGTCACTTAAAAATTTCTCTGCTTTTTTGAAGTCCGAGTGAAGGCATATATGTTGAACGGATTCACAATAAACAAAGGCGATTGAAAACATAAAAAAATGAAAGGGGTCTTACTCGTGACAATGTCGGACAAGGTGTCATAGAAAGATGTTTGGGGTAGTGGCTGTAAGTTTGAAGGCTTTTGTCTTATTCGAGCGAGGATGTGAATAAGTAGAAAAGGAAATAATTAGTCTTTGAACTTACCTTCTCTGGATGGAAGGGGTGACCGGGATAAGTGATATGTGGAAAGCGATATGCTTAAAACGTCCGCTTCCAGGACGTCACACCCACGCGTCTCCTGACTGTAATGGTTGGGCTTCGCTATGCTCGCCGGTTGTGCTCCGTGAGCCTCCAGATGCCTCCAAGCAAGAGAAAGTTTTTGGGGTAATTGTCGTGTATCCTTCCCATGCTCCGTGACAACGGCGCTACCCCGAAACAAAAGGGCCAGTCTTCGTCGTGCCGGGGTATCCCGATCGGATGCCCGAAAATTTAGGAAAGCCTTTTTCTTAAAAGACTTTCTGCGACCGATGAGAAAGCAGACGACTTTAAGGCTTAAAGGAACACCTTTCTGTTTCATATTAATTCCTCAGAGGTGCGGCCCAGTTGGTGTTGAATCAGCTTGACAGGTCACTCAATAGTCTTTCGTTGAGTATCCCCTGTTTTAGTGAACCTTTGGAGTTGTCGGCGGCTCGACGATCTTTATTCTAAAGGTTTACCGAGGTGAAGCTTTTGACAGGTATTCTTTTATTTATTTGTAGGTTCCTCTACTTCAGGCTCATCCAAGGGCCTTTGTTTGAGATGAGGTTCTATAGTTTGATAGTTACTTATGGTCTCCTCTACCCTGCCCCAGTAGCTAGGAAAGATTTTTTAAATATATTTCCTTCCTTCCGTTCAGGGGCACTATAAAGGATTTTCAACCTTCAAAGCTGGTTGACAGTCGTCTAGTCATACCCTCTCTCTCTCTTTGGTAGACATATTTCGGTTTTCGGTTTCATCCGACGAACTACTTTAGGTCTTTATTATGTGTCCTATCCTTCCTTGCGGATTCCCGGTTTCTAAAGGAGTAGTGGCTTGTGTCTCCGTCTATGGGAGAAGATGGGCTTCCTATGTGAAATAAGGAAGTTTAAAGCGATAACAAACGCCTTAGGGAATAGGATCTCTTTCTGCGTCTACTGATGCATTCGAAAAATGCCTTTGGTTTGGCTTGTTCAATTGATTCGTACAAAATCTGAGAGCTTCATACGTGGGATTTATTTGGCAATGGAACGTCAAGAGAAAAGGTGGTAGCTATTCTAGCAAGTCTTCTGTGGAGGAGTAGCACTAGGCTAGTAACATTTTACACTAGTTTCGATTATTCAAGGTTGTACGAGCTGTAATAGTAGTAGAAAAATCTCCCGTACCGAGTTGGTTTAAGCCATGCCTTTACTAAAGCATTCTTTCCATTTCAGATAAAATCTGGTGTGGAGCCCAGGCTAGCCAACAATGAGAAATGCCTTCCTCTTTTTTGTTTATTCAGGTGACGTAGTCTTATCCGATGAATGGCAGTGAGAAGGCGGAAATGGTCGTAAAGGGCTAAGCTAAGGGAGGTTGGCATTCCGAAGTCAAGTGGGCTTTTCTCACACCTCATGGGGTGGCTTCTCACGTGTATGCAACAAGCTCTTATTTTGATCTCCCTAATCTAGAGGGTTCTCACGCCAAGTTTCCTTTGATTCAGGAAAGTCCAATTACAAACAAAAGAGAAGGTCGGTCCCGTCCCACGGGTTAGTGAAGGTTGAAGTCCAAAGCATAATTAGGTGGAAGGCAAAGCAGAGGCAAGAGCAAGGGTTGAAAGACAAGAGAGAAGAATTTAATCTCCCCTATTTGTTCCATTCTCAATGGTTAGTCGGTTAGCCAGGATGCTTTATTTTATCAGATCGATCGCAGTGGTCAAGTGCGCTGGACGACACAACATTCTCATTTAAATAGTACCATCGACTGGAGACTTGATTTCTACAAGAGAGAGGAATGACTATAGGCACGGAACATACTTTTGACCCTTTCTTTGCCCCTTGGTTCGCTAGCTGACTTTCCAGTGCTTGGATTGTCGAACTCTAAGAGCAGATTTTAGAAATTTGTTCACAATTGATTTGATTGCATCTGTCCACTTTCTACCATTTGCAAGCGTGCAAGTTACTCGATGGACACACGATAGGGACTGCTTTTCCTTTAGGTTGACTTGGATCAAATCATCCCGAACTTTTGATCGTATGTCGTCCACCTTTATTTGTGCTTCCGGTATCAGTATTCTAATGTCAGCTCTTTGGTAGGCCAATCGATATCTGCTTGTTTGGACGTAACTGCATGATCGATCTAACGAAGATTCCCATGTAGATATATGAAACTATTGCCGAACCAAATGGGAATCCTAGGTATAGGTAAAGGTGAGAGGGATGACAGAGCAAGCTGGCGTGGGGGCAAGGGCAATAAAATCCGAGCAATGCAAGCCCTAGAAATCAGTAGAGTATGAATTTTTCTCCTTCGGTTTAGGCTGTCCTGGCTCGTTAGGTCGCAAGAATACAAATGATACAAGCTTCTCAAGGCCGAGTCGGAAAGCTTTGTTTGTAGAGTCTTTTTCAGTTTAGGTCTTGAATCATTTAATTTGGAAAAAATTTTGACGGAAAAAGACTATACGGCTAAGAGAAGCTCTCATACCAAGCCTTTGATTCGACTTTTGGCAATGCCATTTTGAAAGAAAGGGAACATGTTTGGTTGGGAGAACGTAGATATGTCGATTTAGAAAAAGCCGATGCATAAGGGAACGAAAGGTGAATGGAGGGGTGCTCCAGCGAGATATTGTAGATGTCCGAAGGTTAATGATTGGATTGAGGAATGCAAACCCATTCGACAAATAGACCGTACATGACTTGTTTGGAACTATTGGAATGATTCAGTTACCATTTGATTCTACCATGAGATCTTAAAAATGACTGCTGATATGGAACGGATACGGAAACAGAGTCCCTACCTTCTCTTCTCAAGGAAGAAGCGTGAAGGAAAGGCTGGTTGCACGTTTTCTTGGAGTAATGCCTCCTTTGTCACTCCCCCAAGGACTCAGTCTCTCGGGTATCTATCAACATATAGAGATCTTGCCTCTGTCGCTGCATAGAGTGATCTTCTTCAATCTCCGAGTTCGAAGGGTAGTACAAGGGAAGGTCAAGGCTTTCCTCTCATTACTCTTTCCACGGAAAAGTCAGCATCTTAGTGCGAAGACCAAGGATTTCTTCCTCTACGTCTGCTGCAATTGATGTGTCTACTCCCATTAACTCTTTTTGAGTAAGATCAGTATGCAATAAGCTTACATCCGACTCCATAGAAGGAAAGATCAGAGTCATCTTGTCTTCACTACTCCCGAGAAGACAAAACTCCTAACGATGCTTTCAACAGCAATTTTTCGTACCCCATTCAGTAGACTAGCTGGGAAATCTTAATAAAGTGACCACGCTAAGACCTTAGACAAAGAGAGTGTCCAACCAATCACGACAAGCAGCCTTGTACTAAGCAAGTCGTAGTCCCAGCTTTTTTCTCCTTCGATAGAGTTGGATTGGAAGAGTCAGCCTGCGGGGTAAGCCTTTTCACGTGTGCGCATTATTGTTGATTCCTCTCTTTTTGCTGGAGTGAGAAATCCAACAAGGATTCAAAAACTACAATAACATAAGGAAAGGAGGTAGAACAATAGCTTGGGTTGACCCTCTTAATGAAGATCGATCTGGCAGAGGAGAAGTAGATCCATACAAGTTCAAACCAATGTGCAAAGTCTCAATTCAATGCTGCGGTTGATGACCGTAGAAATAGTCAAAGGCACTGGATGGAAGCCGCTTGGGAGGTGGCTTATGTTGTTGAAAGCCTAGATCATCCTAGCATGGCATATCTGTATCCCCTGATTATGATCATTCCTATTCGATATCATAAATAGGTATGCCTGTCAACCATTTCTATAAGCGGGATGGAGGGATGCTTTGGTTTGGAGCTATTCCGTTTAGGCTGCTTTCTCCTCGCCATGTCGATACAGCACATTTTACAGGGTGCCTTTCATCAAGTAAAGGCTCGTGATAAGGCTCTTGTGGAACTAGGAATTCTTAATATCGTGCGAAAGAGTTCTTCTTTGCCGAGAAGATTGGCATGACTATTTCTATAAGTAATAGAATATATGATGTCGGCCCGAGAAAAAGAAAAAAAATTGACTTTTTGAAGTCAATAAAAGATCATATAATAAAGTGGCGGGTTAGATAGCAACATCAACTAGATCAGAAATGGAAAGGGGTGCAAAAATGGATAGATTTGAAATGCTATAATCTTTTTGTCCAGAACAACAGAATCAAGAGGAGTAGAGAGAACAAAATCTGCTTTGGGGTGAATTCCCTCCCCTGAAGTTGGCGCGAATTGAACCCTAGATTATGAGCTTACTGATATAAAGCTCTCATGAGATCTCGTTGGCATGCCCTACCAAATGAAAAGGAAGTTACAGGAGCAAGTTAAAGTTAGAATTCTCCAACTCTGTTCCTATTTATTAGCCTTCTTTCTACTTCAACATCAACTTCGTTAGCTAATTAATTGATCCTCGCCCATCCTTAGCTGCATGTTAAGAGAATTATGTTAAATCTATGCTATCTCGTACAAAGCTCTTTTTTTTTTACAGAGTTTTGTGGTGAAAACTTCAATCTTGAAGGATGGACAGGTGAATAGAATTTCCGAGGAAGGATAACTAGCTAAGCTTCTTCACAAGCGAAGGAATTGCAGCGTAACCATATGTGAGATCGGAGACTTCGAGAGGCTCCCCAGTCCTCTTTCAGCCTTTTCTTACTTATTTTTTATGATGAGCCTTCCCGAGCCTTCCTGCACAAGAATTTGTTCTCCTGAGATCCAGGTTTCTCCACGATGATTTGTTCTGTCCTCACTTCGTTTTTCATATATTATCCTAAGGGCATCATCATTGAATTTCATTTTCACTTGGGGATTAATTCCTTTCTCTAGGTTCATTCTCTCAATTTTTCGTTGTATGCAGCCCCATAAAGTGGCTACAACCCTCTCTTTTTGGAGATTATTTACCCTTTCGCGGAAGTGTAAGACCGTGAATCTCTCGTCGAAAGGCCGATTCGCAGCAACACACTCTGGTAGTTCATTCGCTATCATAACAGCTGGAACATTCTTTTTGTTCCATATACTTTTCTTTATATTAGGGTTCCTCCTTCAATTAGTTTGAGGACTTGTATTTCCTCATTGGAGCCCTTCATGCTCGGGTACCTTTGTAGAAAAATATGCTTGAGCTGTTCGTGCCCGATCACTTCCGGCAACGAATTGTGTCCCGCAAGCTGCTCTATAATGTCGGTTGCACTCATAGGAGCACCCCCTTTTTTGTTTCCCTCATAAGCCTCTGCCACTTCCATAACATGGGCCTTTGATGTGTTCCCCTATATATGTGGATTCTTATCTTCTTTAGTGATGTATGCGCAGAACGGACCCAACCATTTTTGCCTGGATGTCGCATTGCGTTTGCTCGAACTCATGAAACACTTTCCTAATCTGGCTTCTAAAGCTATTTTTAGGTACCCTCTCGACCTTTCCACCAGTGTTCTAATATAACCTTCCGATTCTATGGTTCTCCCTAGCTACGAGGCCTCACACGTGTAGTGTTCGGTATTCCTTTGTCGATGGCTGACCCCACTCTTTCCTTTCACCAGTCGGTAAGTGCATCCTTTTCCTATTAAGCGGGGAGGTAGTTGCTAAATAAAAATGTGGTGCCATTCCCACTAAAGAAAAAATAATTTTTCATCCTATCTCTGTTCCAGATTCTTGTCTTACCGAGTCACCTTTCTCTAACGCTAAATAGCTAAATATCCCCGTACTCTTTTTTCCTATTTTATTTATTCTTTCATGTCGAGCTTTTAAAAGCCACTGGGGAGGGAGAATGAATGATCTACTGCTAAAGATCTTGGATAAAGCATTGATAGCTTTGCAGAGGAGAGAAACTTTGATTCATTGTGAAGGTGTTCCTTGCATGCTGAAGTGAACAGGGGCAGTGCAAACTACGTCTAGAAAGCGGTCACTCCTATCGGTGAATACCATTCATAGTTGTCTATGATTGTAACATATCCATAACAACTTTGTTTTATTTCTTGAGGTGGTGATAGCTTTTATGAATTTGCTTAATTATAAGCTTGCATAGTGCTCTTCCTATTTGTTTTCTCGGCTTTCTTCTGCCGAACCGAACAAAGATTGTTTCTCGTACCTCTGTACCTATTGCACTGATATCTTCTCTTTCACTCGCTTTCATCATTCAGGATAGGTGAAGATTGAATCGGGAACCGAAAACGAAGCGGGAACAGACTTGTCCTTTGGTCGAAAAGTCTTGTAGGGTTACTCAGTCCGGGGGAACTGCAAGAACCCCTATGACACTTGGAGATTGCTTGCCTATGTCACTTGTACAGACCTCTGACATGGTAAGTGTGCCATATCCATCTTGGCTTCAAAGTCTTATTCTGAAGAGAGAGATGCGACCCTAGTCAGTCTAAATTATGTAGACAGAACCCGCTCCCGGCTTGATTACCACCGAAAATTTTGTGAGACGGTAGAATGTAAACTCTAGGGTGAACAAGAAAGCATTGCCCGACTTAGATGAGCCTTTTGATTATGATTTGTTAGCCCAACTAGCTAATGTAACATATAGAATTACCTTGTTGAGGTTGTCACCTGACATCTGACAAGTGTCAAGGCTCTAAAAGAAACCGATAAGTATGCACCCCATGTACACCAGATAGAGGTGAATGACGTACCTCAAGAAGATAACTGAGGCATACAAGAGAAGACGAAGGTAGAGGATCCAGACCTCATATTTTCTCGCAAAGACTTTTTTGTTGCTGGGGGACCTTCACCATATTCGTTCTCTGTACCTTTCAGGATATATTGGTGAAGTAAAACTCTGACAAGTGGAAGTAGATCCAGGGTCAGCTATAAATGTTATACCCCTAAAAATGGAAAGGAAGCTCGGGATTCCCACCAGGAAGCTAAACAACATTAAGACAAAGGGCACAACACTGAGTCTCAGAAAGCTATGTGCAAGATTTGCCTAAAGTGGACAGAAGTAATTTGCTCCGTGATCGAGAACGAGACTTCCAACAGCCTTTTGCAGGGAAGGCCTTGGATCATGAAAATGGCATCTTTACCTTGAAGCTGCTGAAGATTGCTAAATGTAATTAACTATTCCACTTGATAAGCTTAGAGCGACGAAAAAGCATTTCGGGAGAAGGGTAATGGAGACCAAGAAAGAGGGAAGAATCAGTCAACCTTAAGGAATGGAATCGATATTCTCGTTAGCTTTTTTAGTTTAGGTAAGGTATAAGATAAAGCCTGCAAGTTTGTTCCTTAATGTATTGGCCTCTTAGTTAGAGCTCTTGAATGATATAATCCATCTAATCAAAAGCAAGGAAGGATAGACAGTCAAGCAGGTGTATAAGCATGAAGTGAAGATGAAGTAAGCATGGCTTTGTTTGCGCGCCTCTGGAATTATGAAATCCTCTTCTAGGCATGTTCCCGATACTATAGTGGTCAAAGATGTTCCTTTCCTTTTGTTTTGTTAGTGGGCTGGTGCAGAATGAGTCTATAGTTATGGTCTTGGGAATCTCTTTGTCCCTGCACTGCTGGCTGCCAGAAGCATCGTGGGGCTTGTCAAGGTACAGCTTTTCTAACGGATTTCCAACTGGAAAATCCAATTCAAGCTCTGGCTTTAGATTGATCCCATCTGCTATCAACTATTCACCTATTTTTCAGTATGAGTCAAAATCGAGCCAAACTCTGCTCATCCAAACTGGGATATTAAGCGAAAGTTGGGTCTTCCGGTACGCTTTCCCGAAGGTGCAAAAGACTTTTTCAAGTTTGAGTAGTGAAAAAGTCGTCAAATTGTAATCGGGGAATATAAGTCCGCTTACCAAGACTACTCAATCCCTGCTCTATGTCCTGCTGCTGACCATAACGAGACAATGGGAGTGCATTTCGTTTGAATAGAAAGGCTTTACCTCTCTTCTTGGACGGGACTAAAAAGTTATTTTCAAAAGAAAAGTCTTCTGACTGAACAAACGGAGCAGGCTGAATACTAAAAGAATTCGATACAGCGGGGGGGTTCCCCAACTTGATAATACTTTTTTTTTAATGCTGACATGACAGGGGAAAGAGGCAAAGTGGCTTTTGATAATTAGCGCTTTTATTTTGTGCTAGCAACCCAGTTTCTAAAGAACCTCGTAAGTCTCGAGGGTCTTTTATTCATCATGGTTCCATTTTTTTCTTTCTTTTGTGTCTTCCATCGGACGTTCTTCCATTTGCCATCCTTCTCTTCTATTCATTGGAAAAGGGACTGGCGCAATGGGCCTTTTTTTCTTCTCTTCCAGCTAATTGTATACTACGCCATGTGCTACTTTTTGGAAGCCCGCCCCAAACAGTCAATTTACCCCCTTATTCTACATATGTTATATTCTTATGTTTTAGGAAAAGTCAATTATAGTGAAGATTTTCTTCATGAACCGGCACGGCTACCCGCCCTTGTGTCGGGGGCTTGAATATTTTCCTTTGCGTTAGAAAACACGGAAGAGTTGGATTTCTTTTTGAATTTTGGCTTTTTTTTTTCTTGAGTACCAGTTTAGGGGTAATTTCCATAGCGTCGGCCTCGGGCGGGGATAACATATCTTGCCTCATTCCCTTCCTTTTTATCTTCTGTTGTATATTTATCTTTTTAGGTTTCTTCCTTTTTCAAAGGAATATCCTACCGGCAAATCAACCTCTACTCCCCTTACTTTTTGTGGCATTAATATACTTTTTGCGGTATTTTCCAAACCTGGAGTGGCTAGAGGGGTGGATCGAGGGACTCGACCTCTTTCTTCTCCTAATAGGACTTGTTCTCTTCATTTGCGGGGATGAAAATTAAATACTAAAAGCATTACAAAATCCGAGGGAGAGAGACGTCTATGGTTGGGCACTAGAGAAGCATAGCCGGTAAGGCAAATTTTCTTAGTGGTGCATAAAGTTTGTGGAAACGGGGGAGTTGGCTGATAAAGATGGAGAGGATCTAAAGGTGGTGTTTGAAATGGTATATGCGTGAGTTCTAGGGAATTTGTTTGGTGTCTCGGGGGTTGTTCAAATTTTTTGATTTGGCTTGAGAGGGTCCAAAGTAAGATAGTGAAAGATTTTCACTTCCGTTTTCACGTACTGAGAGGCAGGCCCTTGTATCATGGCTAGTTTTTGGTTCTATGATAAGGGGAACGGGGAAAGGTGAGGAGGGCCCCCTTCAAGCAGACCACTTTACTAGGTTGAATTCATTCAAAGTACAGGAACTTCTTTAACAAAAGGGCTCGAATTATAGTAATATGAGGCCTTCTTCCGGAGGTAGGTTATGTAGGCGACAACCCTTAATAGGCTGTTTCGATCCCAAAGGGCAAAATAACCGATGAGTAGTATTCATGGTAAGAACCTTCTCAAGTAGAGAAAAAGAATCTAACTTTAATTAAGAACGATACTAAGGCCGATATTCCTGACGTTACGAATCTCCTCTTATGCTTCGCCAACACCCAATAAGGACCACACAGTGCATTACTAATGACCACTGGAGAAGATCCTTGCCTCTGGCCAACCACAACTTCATTTTCCGGGAGAGGGGGATTTTGGTGATCAACCGGCCCCCATCCAACCTCAGTATGCTAGAAATTAACCGCAGTTGCCAGCACATCAGGACCCCAATTCATATAAGGATCTTGTATGGATCTTTCAACGCAACACCATTAAACATCGTCTTTCAACTGTAACTCCACAACGTGACATAAACGGCGATGAAATTGATGCGATAATAAGGTTAAAGAGATGTATTATCGCTCGCATGCCCCAGTTGGATCCCATCCATTATGGACTCGGCAAAAAGAAAGCTTGGTCGTTAACGGAATCTTATATAAAGATGCAGAGTTTACTATGAAGACGCTGATGGGATACTTTACTAAATTAGAAACCGAAGAAGGAAAAGAGTCTTGTATTTATAAAAAAATTCTCAAAACAAGAGAAAACTTTGCAAGAAATGGGAAATTTAGTTAAAGCTCTATTAGTTAGAAATTCTTTGTCAAACAAGCTCTTTCTACAAGAAATACTTGAAAGAATCCTTACTACTATATACGAGGGCCACCTAGCTTAGGCTAGTCATAATTCGTGAATACTCTTTCTTTGCCAGGTCTAGCTCCAATTCTATTATAAAAAAAAGTGAATGGTGCTGCATCTTCTAAGTGAAGGGTGGGAGGACTAGTGAGCCGCAAACGCTTAAAGTGAGGAGACAAGAGCTATCAATCTTAAAGTAGTCCCTAAAGCAGACAGAGGTTCTAGGGGGAGTCCGGATATAGGATTCCTTTAAGCGGTCTTCCCGCAGATCTAGGAAGGCTAAAATTTAAGCCTCTCGAATTGCGTACCAAAAGAAACTCCATTGTCGAAAAAAAAGGATTGATAAGAGCCTTGTGAGTTCGAGTCTAGCGAGTTGCCGAAAAGAATGAATGCAAGCGATAGATAAATATCTTCTTAGACTTGCCAGGTAAAAAATATGGCTGGAGAATCATTGCTAGTCCTCCATCCTCATCCAATCCAACTCCAGCACCTGCAAAGGTAAGAAAAGCAATTGGCCTACTCGAGACATTGAATAGTGTCAATTTATGTCATGAGATCCATTTCAAGCAGCAAGAGGGCTTTCTAACAAAGAGAGCGGCGCATTCGAGAACATCTGTGCAGGGATATCTAAATTATTAGATTCACATCAGAAAAAACACTTTACTATTTGACCCGTATCCGAGGGTCACTTCTCTTAAGACATGCCTTGGATCGCGAAGACCCGAACCTTACCTTCTCCTTCCTCCTTGATAGAATAGCAAGCAGCGCCTCAAGGAACCTAGAGTCTATGGAAGGTTGATTACTTCAACTAGTCTGCACAGATCTCTTAGTTTTTGAGAAGTTGCCTAAAAGCGGTATATATGGCGTACCAATCAATAAACCAAATATACTGGTGTCTACTTTCGCTTCACTACATATCTAATCTCCTAAGCATTTTGTGCTTCTAGAAAGCACCGGCAAGATCTACTGAATCAATAGAAAGATACATAGGTTTTGAGAAAGGAAGACTCACTAACTGAGTAACTCATTTCAATTCAAATAAGAATACATATCTCAGTTCTCCTAAAAACACGTTGAGACGTTAATCCAGTAGCACGCCGAACAATTCCTGGAGCAGCAGTCGTTGGCAGGAAAGGGATGGGCCAATCGGTTCGGTTTTCAGCGGCAAGCGTAGCCCGATAGAAAGCCAAGCATCAAACAATGGATGGTGCAGCGAGGGGTGTTGGGTAGTTCAATATTCATTAAGAGTAGTAAGGTCAGGAATTCCGGTCATTGAATGGATCAGGTAGCAGTAGTTGTAATAGCCACGCCAGTTAATGAAAAGCATGAAAGTTGTGGCCTTATTAGATGTGGGGCTTTAGTCAGAGTAGCAATAGCAAGGGAATCTTAGCAGAACAATGTAGTTCCGAACTATTACGCACACCTACATTATCGAATCTTAGAAGTAGCTAGCCTAAATGAAGTCGTGATCTTTCCCTGTAACTTGAGAAAGAATAAGAGAGATGGGATCTCTTTTAGGGGTTAACCTATCCAAAAGTCGTAACTAGGTAGAAGAGGCTATCTCAGATCATGGGAGTGTCAATATCCATCTTAGGAGAAGAGGCGCCGAGAGACTAAATGACCAAAAGTCTTGCCACGAGCTGGACTCCAACCAGCGTGGTCTAGATGCGATGCATGATATGGATTTCAGCCTTCCTTATCGTGGTTTTGGTGACCCCGTTCACCTTCTAACTACATCCGGGGGTTACTAATAGTGAAATCTTCTGAAGCCATCTGTCTGTGGTCCTCCAATGACTTGTGTCCGGCATGAGGCTAATCTTTAAGCTCGAGCTCCCGTATCTCACTGTTGGAGCGTAACAAATCACTTTGTTCACCCACCATCGCCTACGCTATGAAATGGACAACCCTTTTTCCCATACCTGCAGGATTATTGGGGCATCGTTAATTATCTCACATGACGGGCCCTTCTCCTGCAAAGGACAATAGGTCGTGGCGAGACTGTCAACATCGGTCAAATCCAGAGTGATCGTCCTTGAAATTAAAGTCCTCGTAATCTCAACCCAGGAGTTCCCCCCTTGAAGTGATTCAATCCCTTGTTGATCAAAAAGGTAAAATTGCAGGATACTGGACATTTCATTAATATATACATCGGCCGCCCACGAATCGACATTCTCATATTCTAGATGAATCTCGTCCTATCATCCCAATCCTTTAAAACTTCTGCCTTTCCTGCACTAGCGCCCTTTCTCTTGATACACCGCCATTGTTTTTTTATGCATCTTTCTGTTCTCATACTCAAAATTTTTTTCGTGCAGAAGCAAACTTACCAAATTGTTGACCAACCTTTCGTTCTTCTACCACCAATTAACTTTTCCTTCTCTTTTTGGAGGGTTCGTATCACTGGTGCCCCAGGAATGGAACACAGGACGGCCACAACTCCTATTAAAAATCATAAGTAACTCTGTGGCTGCTTTATCTCTTATATTATGCCACCCTCTAATTTATCATGGTGCGAAATTCTATTTCTGGGAACCTTTTTTTTGGAGGGCAGGATAGACCCCCTAGCCCGAGGCGTAAGCAAACTTCGGCACCGCAGATGTAGTGATCCCGAAATAATGAGAAAACAATCAAACCCTATCATTCAAACCTACGCACATGTCGCTCCATAAACGAGAAAAGGCAATAGGGTATGGATGTAGGTGGGTTTCGGGTAAGCCCTTTGGCGAGACGTAGCTTTGCTTTCCCTTCAAGGCGAAATATGGAGTCACAAGGCTGCGAGCTGATGCCAAAATTGACAAGGAGATGTACGGAATGAAGATTTCCACAAATCATGTGTTAAGCACGAGTGGGAATAAGCGCATAGAAGAGAGCTTTCACTGGCTTTTTCTTTCTATGAGGATGGATGTAGATATAAGTCGTCTCTTGGCCAGGGCATTAGCAGAGCAGCTTCAACTCATCATCAGACTCTCCTTTTTTTGGCACTGGACTTTGTTTCCGCTCCATCAGAATATCTATCGATTCCGCTATCGGGCCATGCGCTAAGGTGAGGCTAAGACGGTCGCTACGTTCATTTAGCTGTAATACTGACGGGTTCGTCTGCTTCTACTGCTGCTATCAATTTTCTTACAATGCGGCTCATCTTTCTATATGAAATTCATGTTCATCCAGGCTCATGTTACTCCAAAAGAAAAGGTTTTTTAAGTACGCTATTCTCGGTGATGACATTGTCATCGGGGAGAGGCACGTAGCAGAACATTACGAGGAAACCATGGAGGAGCTTCAGATGACCATATCAAAATAAAAGTCTATGACCTCTGACCGGGGATCGTGGACGCCTAGTGTTTGCTAAGCAGTTTCTAACCAATAAAGGTCAGGTGAACATTAGTCCTGTATCAGTCCCGACGGTGAGGGCTCTGGTACATGCTCTTTCTCTTGCTCCTGGTATCCGGAAGTAAAGGGTAACCGAAGTAGGGGACCGCAGCTAGTGAAGTGAACCGTTAGAAAGCGGGGTATAAATAACAACAAGTCAGGCATGAATGCCAAGTTAAGTGATCAAAAGGTTAGGGTGCAGTGCTAATTCTTAAGAGTGGTGTGAGGCAGTGAGCTAGCCTGACAGTGAAATCAATGAATTTCCTGAAGTGAAGCAAAAGGATATTCAGTATATGTAGTACAGTTAGAACAACCTTAACTAACTGATTAAGGTATTATGGTACGGGCTCATTCCATAAAAGAATAGCGGGACGCGAACTCAAGAAGTCTTAGATTATCTCCTTGCCGCAGTCCGGGAAAGCTTAATCCTTAAAGGACCGTAGCCCTCTCTTCCTGATCATCTTAATTGACTTTCAGGGGTCCTAGTCCTAAGAGCACCACGAAGGAGAACAGCTACAAAAAGGCAACTAGCTCTGATAATTATATTCAGCTACATTCTTGAAGCGCAGTAGGAACTAGTAAGAGGACCTCAACACCCTCTCCTATAAGAGCTTTTCTTAAGGCAAAAAGGTCTCTAGACCCGTCATCAGCTGTCGTAATTCAAAGTATGAGCTAGTAACAAATTTTATCACTCTGTTTCTAACTCCAATAGAACATCCGAAACTCAAGAACTTCCATAACTACTTAGTGCATGAACTCTTTAGAATACCACAACCCTAATGGTCCCATTCATGAACTGTCTTGACTCTAGCTACAACTGCAAGAGCTAGTTTCTTTAGGCTTGTTAGCGCATAAGTAAGCATGGAAGAACGGAGATATCAGCGCAGATGTCTTTCCTTGATCGAAGTACTACTAATGAATGAAATTAGCATATTTTTTTCAAGGGAAAGACTCTATTTATTCACACTAGCCTGACCGCTAAATTGCCTTCCTTCATCAAGGATAGATACCAAAGAAAGTGGAATGCCATAGCCTAATTCTTTACTGCTATACGCCTTGCTTTGACTTCGATCTGCCGATGAACTCTTCCTTTAGACTTATAGCCTTTAATCCTATATTGTAAGCCCCTAAACTCAAAAAGTATATTTCCCCTTGAAGAACATCAAATCCCTCTCGATCAGATCTACTCAATCAAGGATCTTCAAGGCCAGAGAAATGCTTCCTTTCCATTATGCCATGTCAAAGCCTAATGAGCCAAAGCTTCATGCCTTTCTTTAAAGGTAGAGTTTCATTGAACAGCTGATCTTGGACTTGCAAGCTCTCTCGATGAAATCACTTTTAGCAAGCTTTTGAGAAAGTTTTAATCCCATACTTTGAGTTAAAGTTTCTTTTGTCCGATTCAGGCTTACTGGATCACTGAACTCGTACAATGAGGCAAAAAGAAGGCGGAAAACACTTGAGGATAGACAAAACCCTTAAAATAGTAATAGTGAATGCCCTAGGGGACACAAACGGTACTTACCGGTGCTCAATTCCCTCAACTGTGTTTACGACGCCTCCTCCTTTCGATCAAGTGTGGGTTGAAACTGCTCTGATACAATCCCTGACTCGATCATTGCTGGACCTGATTCCATAGCTACGGTCACACCACTTACAAGAGTGACACTCGGCCTTGATTGACTATTGAAAAAGATTTTCTTAATACAGGTGCAAATTTTGGGGTTTGTACTATAGTGAAAAAAGCAAAGCCAGTTCATGTCTAATCTCTAGAGATCGGGATCCGCTATGGAAGCTTTATCATTTACGGTACCTTACGATTTTGCAGTAGTCCAAGCCTTGCCCAAGCTTTTTATTCTAGTCTGTCACTGGCATCTATCAAGTCAATAAAATCTCTGTCTTGCTTGGTGATTTCTTTGTGTCTTCAATAAGCCAATCAATCAGTCAGTCAGAATCAAAAATATTCTCTCTAGGAAGAAGGGTGAATAGTGATTCTGTCACTATTCATCAGACATATTTCCGGAATCCGGCGGTGGATTGTAGTAAACGTGGTGTCAAAACAACCCCCTTCGCATTGCAAACAATCCCCAGTTGGTTTCTTCCCCAAATCCATATCCATTTCTTCAAGATCTTAATTTTATTTTGCAAAATACTGTAGCTCAAAGAATTTATTCTATAATTAATGTTCTTCCCAATTTTAAATATCAATGGATGAGACTTCTTTCTATCTCATGGATTTTGGCGTCATTTTGTCATCTTGGCAGCCATGGCTGCGTTGATCGCTCCCCAGCCTTTGGCTGTGGGAGAGGTATATCAAAACCACATAAAAACTTATCCAAAAGAAAACACAAAGCAATCGTATGCTACAACATTACAAGCAAATCAGTCTGCTCCGTAAAAAATAGAGTCGTGTCCAAATATCTTCGATCATGGTCAACATGTAATACAATTAAGAATGGAAGAGGTTAACAACTTCATTAGGGAAGAAGGACTGCATCAGGCAGTTGTTTTAAAATTTTCTTATGCCAGACCTGATCTATCGCAAATGGGAAGAATATTTTCGTTGTAGTTTGATGTTCAAGGTCAATATAACGTTGAGCTGTAAGAGTTTCATCACCTGTTATTCGGGTTTTATCTCTTCAATGATTATGTTCACTTCTTTTCAATGACGACTGGATATCTTAAATCCAAAGGCGACAAATCTTTCTTCAGAACATTCCCGTGGACTTTTGGATTCAATTCGAAGAAAGAGACGTCGATGGCAGACGTGTGGATTTCTCTTCCAGGTCTACCACCAAATATTTTTTCTAGAGGATGTTAATGTTTATTGCCTCAGTTGTGGGTAAACCTCTTGCTGTGGACAAGGCGACGTACGATAGAACGAGACCGAGCGCGGCAAAAGTTAAGGTTATAGTTGATCTTTTGGATAAACATCCTAAAAATGTCAAGCTGCAGATTTTAGATAGAGTTTCAGGTAAATCTGTCGAGTTCCGTCAAGAAATAGTATACGAAAACTTTCCTAAGTATTTTACTTATTGTAAGAATCAAGGTCATGGTGAGAAGGCGTGTAGAATTAAAAAAGAAAAAGTTGGAGCGGAGGTGGTGGCAGAGAAAAATTTGGACAGTGATCTGCCTGGTAACGAGGTGGATGACCTTGACAAATTACAAGGGGATGCAAAGGACTATCTAGATGCTAAATGAATTGGACAAAAAGCTAAGGATTTACAAGAAAAAGATCGCTTAAAGGATGTTGTTGGTCTAATTTATTTAGCTGCACAACCTGATATTGTAATGGATGTTACGAAATAGACTTCTAATTTGAAGACTACTCAACCTATTGTAAATGATAGAGGTGATGCAGATCAACATTTAATGGCTCGTAGTGCTGTGGTTGCTGGTTTATCAGATACACCACATGCAGCAATTCCAGTTGAGACTATGGTGGAGGTATTGAAGTTGGATAAAGGACCTTCTAAGCCTTCTAGAGATATACCTGCTTGTAATATCTATGCACAAACATATGTGGCTACTGCTGGAGCAATTAAGACTACTGCAGATCGTATTACTACTAGTGCACAGGCTGGGTAGGTGGTTGATCTTGATAGACAACATCATAGGTGCAATGTGCAGCAGCTAGGAGGTGATACTAGGGACTACATGGATACTAATCATGCGGGATGACAAATTGAAGGGGTTCGACCTAATGTGATTAGTGATGCAGCTCAAAAAACTGTTTATGCTTCAAATGTTACACCTGAATTTAGGAACAAAGAGTTCACGTTGACGCACATGAAGGCCGGGGCAGTTTCACTACATTACAAGGTGATGCTAGGGATTACATGAATGGTAATCTTGAAGGACGTCAAATTGAAGGGGTACTACCTACTGTGATTGCTGAAGTAGGACAAACAAATTTTTTTGGTTCAATTACTCCATCTGCTGAAGCTCTTTCAATGCAAATACTCATATTGCTTTGCTTGGTAAATCTTCTTTGCCTGCTAATATGAATGTCTTAAGTAGAAAACAGCTGGATGTGGTGGATTTGGAACCTACTGCTGCATCAAGGGTAGCAGCAGGTGAAAATGCAAAAAGGCTAGACAAGTTTTTCAAAGACCTCTCAGTGCAGGATAAAGTTATCGAGCAACAACACTTGGTGCAGAAAAATCAGAATCAAAACAGTGTATGTTTTGGGCAGGTAAATGTTACAAACTTAGAGGTTTCTGATATTTTGAAACTTTACACATAATCAACTGTTGTATCAGTTCAACAACTGGAGAAGTCATCTTTGCCAAATCCAATTCATGTTTCCAAAATTACTAGACAATAAGGATGTAATGAATTGAATAAACCATCAACTCTGGTTACTACCAAACTTTCCAATATAACTGAAAAATGCAAACAACAGAATTACAAAGTAAATGTGCACCAGCTAGTAGAAGGGGAGGTATATGTTCCAACTACTTCAGATCCAAATTTTATATCAATGGATGGCTTTAAATGGACTGAGCAAAATGAAGAGGTGAAACATCACTATGATGTTATGGAGTTGGAGCTTGCAGCATCGTTAACGAAGGTTTACAAGAATACCATCCTCGCAGTTCATACTGAGGCACTTCATGCATTTCCTAGATGTCATGATCATCGACAATTAACTGGGAGTGATCACCAGGACACTGTGGTTGAAATGCTTCAAAGAACAGCAAGGCCTGATTTGGTTCAAAAACAACACAGTGTGAATTCTTACACAAGTCATGCTGCTGTAGATTTCCATAATGATGACTTAGTACTAGGTGAGTTTGATCTATAGGGGATGATTTTGGAAGATCAAAACCTACTCAATCTAGAAAACACATAACGGAAGGTGGACAACATATTTCTACGGATAATTGGACATTGGTTTCCAACAAAAAAAGAACTTCAATAAGCAAAACACAACAGCTGATTGCACAAAACAGTACAGATGTACCAGAAAATCAAAACTCTTTTGCTGCACTTGGCAATGCCAATGAAGATGAGGGAAAGTTCACTAGAGATTACTTGCAGATGGTTGGCAGTTATCATCAAAATAACTCATCAAATACAATGGCATTTGATAAATGTCCTATCCAAATAGGCAAATGCAGGCAAAAAACATCAAAATGTAATCAAAGATGCACAGATTAAAACGATCTCCGATGCCAATCCTATGTTCAACCAATCTTTGATCACACTACCTCAATCATTTGAGTCAACTGACGAGCATGGGGGTGAATATGGGCAACCACCAATCTCCTTTGGCAATAACAAAGAAATAATTCAAGCAAAGATGAGTAACACGGTCATTAACTTGAAATTGTGGAAAGACCAACGAGTGTTTGATGATGATGAGGGCTGGGGGTGTCGGTTTTGCTAGGTTTTTATCTGAAGAAGACGATCAAGAAGTTGATCAGGATAGTGCACGAGAGGACATTGATGCTCCAACAAAAAAAAATTTAATAGGAATCATGCAACATCAAAATCGACCAAACTGAATTGTCGTGCATTTGCGGCAACTACATAAAAACCAAACAGCAAGTTGAACCATAACGCTCCAGTTTATGTTCCAACAAATACTGCAAAAGCAGTTATTTCAAATAAAGCAATACTAAAAATCGACTAACTTGCATTAGGAGTTACCATCCAACTAAACCAACACTCAGCTGAAAAAAAAGTTGGTGATCGAAACACAGCAAAGCTGGAAAAAACTGGGCAAAATCAGCTTGTAACAACTGAGCCAGTCAGTACTTCGGAGGAGAGGAAACTTGTCGATGGAACGATCCAACCGTTGGATTCCATTCATATTTCAAAGCAGAAACAAGGGGATGCATCTAACTCTCCTTCTGCTGATTGCAACACAAAAGATGTTTCACAAGCGGGGAAGCACAACATCGTAACAACTAATCCGTTATTCTCTTTAGAAGAAAGAAAACTCTTGGATGCGATGTTAAGTACAGATCCACTAAATGCCTTAACTCATGATAATTGCAGTACAAGTCGTGGGAACATGAGTAGGAACAAATCACAAAAACAAAGACAAACCAAGGCAATTTTTGGTACAGTACAAGCATAAAAAACACTGATAACACAAGGCGATTTTCAAGATATGCCAAATCCAATATTCACAGGTATACATACATATGAATAAGGGGAGGAAGAGGATATCATAAAGAAATGTTGGGCCGATGCTTCAAGAAATGGTGATTTTTCACCAATGCATAGTAAAAGAAGTAACAAGTCGCGTGCAAGGAATAGAAGTTGGGACGACAGGGTGATTGAAGACGGAATCATAAGGAGACCCCCAATGAGAAATGCAAAACAAAAGAGCTCAATCAACCAATATCTACAAAGTCCAATCGCTTGAATATAAAAACATGAATTTTGAAGTATTTTTGCAAAATATTGTGGAGGAAGACAACAATCTACAAATGGAAGTATTCACAAATCTAGAGAAAAAAGATCACCATGGTGGTTTCTTCATCACTTTATTTTACCATCTCATTAGTCTTATAATTTGTAATATCATTATAGAGTACGCTATAAACTCTGTGATAATGAAAAAATTCTTAATTCTTGCTAGTTCTTTCCTTTTACATGCTTGCTAGTAGGTGAGGCTTTTATTTGCCTAAATAGGATTAGTAGGATTAGGTTTACCCTAGTTGTGTAATATAGGAAACTACAACGGTGCTACGCCTTAAAAAAATCAATCAGTCAGCGAATAAGCCTTTTAGTGCTTGACGAACTCTCTCCGTTGCCGCATTTGGTCCTGCCTTCCATGTAGTATTATTTTCTGTTGTCGGTCAATTGTATTTTGAATTCGTCTTTGTTGAAGTCCCACAGCTCTTAGTCTGTACGCCCTCTAGCCCTATTTCAAACTCTCTCTTAGCGAGTCCTTCCGTTTTCTGAAAAAGATGGCAGAATAGTATTTGATTGAGATTGTGTCTGCTTGCAGGTATCTTCCCATTTCCCTATTCCTCGGTTTTCCCTTTAACAAATGCCACATCAAATGTTGTATCAACCAGCAAGTAGTTAAAGGCCAACGCGAACATTAATAAATTACTTAGAATAGTTATAATCGGCACTACTCAAGCATTCTTATTCACGAGTGCTACTCACCCAATGAAGTCTTTAGCGGTTCAATTCAATTAGGTGAAAATTGTGTCGGATGCCCCTTCCTCCTCAACCACGGAGAAGACATGGTTTTAGCCGCTTTAGTGCACTCGTCTCTCTCTTTAGGGGCCTTTGGGAATCTTGTTCAATGGGTAATTCTGCATCCACTTTCAAGCCGGTTGACGATGTGGAATTTCTTCCTAAACCATCAGCCTTGCCCTAAGTCAAAGGGGGGTTGGATTCTTGCACAAGCCATTTAATGAACTGATTCTAGCAAGACCTATTCGTGAACAAGGGAATCACTTCATATACAGCAAACAATCCGCAAAACAAAAGGAGTAAGACATGGTAATTGCTACGCTACTCTACCCAGTCGAATGATAAAGGGGAGTGGAAATGGAATTGATTTAAGAAAACTGCTAGTTCCGCATCAAGACCGCTTGTACCTTAGTAAGGAGCAAAATAAGACATACTTTTATTAACCTTTGTGTGCTATTATTCACTTGCCCTAGAAAGCGTTATGTAAAATGAAATGGTACTGGAACTTCCTCAAACCTTCCATGAGCAGCAGATTCAATAGCCATTGCAGCTACTTCTATCATACTTATTTTATTTAGCTGCAGTTACATCGACGCGCACGACAAAAGCGCATTCAGTCAAGTGTCAGTTCCTTGTCTGATTCTTGGCATCTTGATCGATTACAAATAGTGGAAAACTAGTAGCCTTTGACATAAGATCTTGATTTCTTTCGTACCCCCATCTTATGTTCTTGTCATATACTCTGGAAGAACCCAACTAATACAGTTCGCTGGTCCTTCCCAACTTGACTAGTGAGCATTGCTCGACTAATAAGAGCTTCAATGCTATCTATACAAAGCGTCATAGCATAGTCGTTCTTGTTCGTTGTCGTAGTGACCTAGTTGGGCTCCATTACGCTTGCTTTCAAACCTTCTTTGTATTAGAAAGGAGCGTCCTGAAACCCACGCCGATTATAAGGAAGTTTCATATGGGGCTAGGGATATAACTACGAATGAGTGGTTCAGTCCAGTCCTGAAATAATTGGACTAACCTCCAATAATGACTTCCGCAACATCGACATGATGGTCACACCTTTTACATAAGGAATGCACCCTAAGGTGTCAATATAAGGTCTCGTGTTAATACTTCCATTAATTTCGTTATCATTTGAATTTCTCATACCTATCTCTTTGATCATGGGCTATCAAGATACACTTGTACCTACCTAAGAAAGGTGGTATTCTATCTCCCACCAGATTGCCTATCCAGATTACCATACTCACTTAAAGACTTGATTGCTTACTCTTCCTTTCTTTCTTGTTCTTTTTCTACATTTTCTTCCTCCGCACTGAATGAACAATCAGATGCAGGATTACCTGTTGATTGCGGTGTGCTTGCATGTCTTGTTTTATTAAGGAATTTATAGAGAGGAATCCCCGGCATTAGCTCATTTAGCCATAGCTTATTGGGCTGATTGCTTTAAATAGCCAAAGTGTTTTGAAAGAGAAGAATCAACATTCTTGGGTTAGGCTGGTGCTATCTCTTATTTAGGAGAAATAATAAGGAGAAAGGCTGCCTTAGGTTTAGGATTTACGAGTTTTTGCAGCTTTCATAGGCTATCGTTTCTTGGTGCCTATCCTTCTGCTTCTGATCACGGGATAATAATAAGAATGGCTATTGTTGAATCAATTGTGAAAGACGCTATTTCCCCAGTTTTTGTTGGCGGAATAGACCCTACGGGAGCCCCGTGAAGGCTAATTTCTCTGTTCGGCAATCCCCTCTTTGTCACCAAATGTTGCAACGAGGGAGATGTGATTGAGGCCCTCAAGGACATGCTTGGCAAAGGTATGAGAAAATGTCGCTAGTTCTATAAAGTCAAGGGCTGGAGAGTCTAAGAGCGCAATTTGGGACTGAAAAAGTTCCACCTTTAATCAATGCTTCAAATACATTGATGAGAAGGGGGTATTTGCCGACAAAAAGTTTTTTTTAGAGGAGTCTAGTCTGTACGGATGCGCGTCTTTACAATGACGTCCCAACCCAGACAGTGATAGATGACAAAAGCCCGCCAGCAAAAGCCGGAGCACACGTTCGTAGACCTCTTAGAATCCCAAAGTCCAAAGCTAAGGGATTGACGGTAAACGCTATCTCAATGAGCATGACCCTGTTGACGAAATCTCTAAACTTGGGCTGGGGGAGAATTACTTCAACTCTCGGTAAAGATGCCACTTCCTGCATTACAGCAACCTTCTCAAGCAGAGGTGTCCATAATACTGGAGCGATATTCGTCCTCTGAATGGAAGGTTTTTTCCTCATCTTTAACAGGGTAGCCCGGAATTCTTCTTCAACGCTGGAAAGAATTGTCACCGTCACCGATGGTGAGATAATAAAGAGAAAGTATAGTCCAATTGCAAAGAAGCTAAGGACATGGGCAATATGACCTTGAGGAGCATGTCGGGCTGAAGTGAAGAACGGTCGAGGCAGAAATGTACCCCTCTTGCCTCTCGGCATGAACGAAGTTGAGTACCCGATCTTCTCGGACAGAGCTTAGTTCTCTTCCCTGCTTTTCTTTCTTTTTTGTTATGTTAGCAGAAGAATTAATCCATAGAATTAAAAAGAGAGAAAATTTATACGACAAACCTATAGAGCTAACCTCATCAATAGAGGAAGGAAGAGCAAGACTACTAAAAATACTCGACAGACAAGAGTGCCGAATAAATAGAAAATATGGTATGGCAATTTTTCAATAAGCAAGTGAATACCAAGTAGCATTGATTGAATGGGGTCATGGAAGAGAATTCGTTTGATGAAGGAGAAAGTCCTTCGAAGGAAGAAGCTTCCGA
Source organism: Nicotiana benthamiana (assembly GCA_034376525.1). NCBI lineage: Eukaryota > Viridiplantae > Streptophyta > Magnoliopsida > Solanales > Solanaceae > Nicotiana > Nicotiana benthamiana. The sequence goes on along the minus strand of CM067333.1, from coordinate 4,926,094 downwards.
CCTATCCTTAGTATCTTTCTCGATAGGGAAAATAGCTATATTGTAAGAAAGAAGCGGCCTTAGTGGAAGAGGAAGGTTAGATATTTTTTAGCTTAGCTGGGAAGAAAGAGTTTGATATAATTAATCTGCTTTCCTTGGCGAGCTCACTGGAACTCTTTTCATCAGGGTAGAGGGAAGAAGGTCTTCAAAAGGCATCAGTGGGCTTCAAAGAGTGAGCCGGCTCAAAGCGTAGAACGATTTAGGATCAAATCAGTACTTGGTTAGGCTTTGGATAGTTGGATAGATCGCCTTAAGTATATAAAGGCCATTGAAGGGCAGGCAAGCAATTTCTATCTATGCATAAGATAAGGAAAAAATAAGCAGATTTTGGCTTGGCATTACTATTGTCACACCAGTCTTACTCCCTTTATAGTAGCCGAAGGTAAGAAGGAAGAGCTCACTCTTCCCATAGGCAGTTTCATTCCTAACTGTTCATGCCTTCAGATCTGTCTTTGACAGAGATTTTACTTTCTAGTCAAAGGGGCTTTACCTGACAGATAGAATCTTCTTGAAAGAGGTTTTATGAAAATCAAACTTCCTTGCTGTCATATAGGTCCCTCTTCTCTTGCTGATTTAGAACTCGAGGAGGAGAGAGGCTCTTCTAACTAACGCAAAAAAGGGGTGAGCTTGAGAGTTGATCTTCTTTCAGCTGAGAGAGATGCTAGCACTAAATGAAGTGATTCACCAGTATTTGGAATAAAGAACCTTCTATAATGAAGAGTATGATGTGAGGGAAGTCTAGTCGACTAAGAGAAGAGAAAGAGTCATGTACATACCAATCCAATAAGGAGATAGAGTGGAAGAGAAGGGGACCTTATTCTTAGACAGAGTCTATTCAATATATCCCCATAGTCTAGTGGTTAGGACACCTCTCTTTAAAGGAGGCGCGGGGTTATGGGTACTATGAAAGGAAGTTGATCACGGAGAGATGGGCCTTTTTCTGGTTGAGTTTCACTCTAATGAATGTCCATTTATCTTCCTATTTTATTCTTCCTATCCTACAGGAAAGAAAGATCTTAGCGCACAAATCAAAGATAAGCCTTCTTTTCTTTCAACACTAGCCAGTAGCCGACGCTCTCTCTGGGATAGTTTCCATCATCGTACTTAGTTAGCCGACCTTTCTCTTCTCCTTTCTCTACAGAAGTGGATTCGAAAGCGCAAACAAAGCAGCAAGAAGAAAGCCTAAATGCACAATCAAGGGAAGGCTCAGACAGCTGCCAAAGGGCTTCCCTTAGGGGACCTATTATACCACTTCCCAGAATAGAAGACAAGAAGGAGGTTTGACATCACTCGTGACACAAGAAGGTCAGTTCACCAAGAGGGGGAAAGAAAGGTCGAGACTTGAGAGGCTTGCTTCGCTCAAAGGTGGGAAGAAAGGCCAGCACATGAGAGGATTGGTTCGGTAGGAGTCAAAAAGTAAAGGCTCAAGAAGGATTTGCACTCGAAGAATGGAAAGGCAGGCTGAGATGGTGCTAATACGATTGTTCTCGAAGCAAAGGCCCATACAATTAGCTTTTCCTTATATAAATAATAAATAATAATAAATATTCCCTTTGATCACTACTTGTATGTAGCCACATAAATTAAAAGAAGGCAAGCTATCTGATGAATTTGCTTGAAATGCCAATGCCGCATCACCACCTTTCTGAACACCTGACCTTTTGACTAAAACTCTTGAGCCACGTAAATCAACCCCAAAGCTAAAGGAGCATGAGGTTGATTCATTAATAAGCCTTGATCGGAGCCAGGCCTGGGATCGAGAATTTTCCCTATACTATAAAAATTACGAGTAGAAGGGCTCATTCCAGAAGTTTTCCTAGAAGTTAAACGGGAAGGGGCATTGGTACATATGCATGGTCAGGTTAAATGATTTCCGTGGGTAATCAATCCGGTGCAAGGTCCAGCTGATGCCATTTATGTAAAAAAGACATCTAGAATAGATCGATCTAAATGTTGAATCATAAGTAGGAGGGATAGCGCTTCCTTTTCTCTTTATAGGTCTACTTCTTTCACTACTTATGCCTTATAGCGATAAAAATAAGCTTATTCCGGGACCAGAACATGGAGACCAAAAGGTTTTGACTTACCGTCACACCTTGCTTTTCCTTTATTACAATTACGTTATGCCCTTACATCGTAAATGTCACGTTTAAGCAATAGAACTAGATACGTAAGAGAAAGAGAGGAGAGTAGAACTTTGCTTCTCTGCTGAGGCATAAGCAATACCAAACAATCTCTAACTAAGTAGTTTAAGCGGTCCGCTGTCTAACATCTTTCGTATCTTGTTCGTGTTCGGTGACCTTCGCTGAGGTTCTTGATCTACCTACAAAACATAAATCCATCTTTTTAAATGGCTAATTACTAGATTAGGTCTTAACAAAAAGGTTGTCCATAGAAAGAATTAACTCCAGGCTGGCATGGCTTTGAGGTTCACTCAATATCCGGATTACCTCTGAGATTATTAATTACGTATACATAAGGAATATTTAACATAGCAGACCAGCACATTTAATTCATTAATAGTCGTTACAAGGGAGAACATCAAATAGGAAGCATACACACACATAGGCCAGCCACAAAACTAAATACTACATTACAAAGTTAATACGGAAGCCATGAAGACTACTAGTGATACATGCAAACACACCCAAAAAAAGCAATCTACATAGGATAGGAGTAGATCTCCACCAAACAAAGAAAAAGAAGAAACACACCACTTTGCGTCTACAGTCACTTATTTAAAACTTCTAATACTAAAAAGAGTCGACGTGCTCTTCTATTCTAGTCTCCTTGGCGACCACGGATGACAGTACCCACAATTAGGTCTTCTTGTTCTTTGAGGAGGGCCCGTTTCCTATCTTGCAGAACACTAATGGGGTCACAGATCCATTGCATGGCTGCAGCCACAAGTGCAGGATCAATGGGAGACAGGCGCTCAAAAAAGGCAGCCAGGGTTTGCTGCCTTTGTTCTTTTTCGTTTTTGACGGCTTGAATAGATTCTTGAATTGTTCCAAGTCTTCTGACAGCAAAATTTTCAGTGTTGTTGGAATAAGTGTTTCTTAAAGTATTTATTTTTGACTTCTACGTCTCTCTTTGAAAATATAGAATGAAAGAAGCTTCTATTTATAGGCCTTGGAGGCGCTTAACTCTTTCTTATTAAAAGAAATAATTGTTGTCTTAGTTTCATAATAAGTTTCATCCCCAGTTTTTCATGAATATGGAATCCCATCCACTAGATTTTAGTGTGCTGAATAATTATCTTCGAAATCCAATCCGTACGAAAGTCCCCCTTTCGTTTTGCGGGCATCGCCACGTGGCTTAATCCTGGATCACCACTTAGTAAATATGACACAATAATATAGCGCACATCTGATAAGAGAGTACCCCCTTTATTATAAGACAACCCCCCCCCCCCCCCTGGGTCCTTTCTTAAGAGATGGAGCAATCGTCACTCGACAGCTCAAAGCTTACTGGTACAACCCGTGTGCTTACCTACTCGTCCCGGACTATTTTTACCCAGCTACAATCTCTTCCTTTATTGAAGAAAAAAGGGACCCTCTGCCAATCGTCACTCGACAGATCGAAAGCGGATCAATAAAAAACCATGTGATCTATACTTGTTTACGTACTGTCCCTTAGGCCTAGGGCTTCATCGTAGCCTGCTTACTCCTCTTTGACTTTCACTGGCTTCTAGTTGTCTTTTTTTTTTGGCTTCTTTCAAAAATGTTATCAGCATTTTAAACGACTCTCCCCGTCCAACCCTCAGTCGTCCGTCCTTGCTTAGAACCACTATCTCTTGATTTATCTATTTTTTTACCTTTACAGCTCGCTCTATTAATTCACTAGCAATACACCAATACAACACTAGCTATAGTAGTAACTAGTACAACGAGTCAGGAGTTGGGTGAATTCAATAATAGATGTCTGTTGGCATTCCAGCTTTCCTTCTCCTTTCAGGGAGAGCTCATGCGGGTATTATGCGTTGTAGGTAATAAAACCTACTATTCCACTATGAGGGAAAGGAGTGAAAAGCTATGTGAAGTAAAAGAGGAGATAAGAAAAATTCTTGTTTATTAACATTTAATAATAATGAAAGTACTTATATATTTTTTTTAATTCACATTTGATTTTAATTCAAAATTACAATTATATCCTGCCTCTATAAGGGGATAGTGGAATTTGTCCTTTATTTTGTCCTTTGGATTCACTCGGACTTCTTCCGTTTCACCGATTTCTTCCGGATCCCACCTTTCTTCCGAAAAAAGGGAAGGAGAAGGATCTTCTTCAGTGGATCCCTCTTGTTCCTGTTTAGTCCCCTTCATTTCGGAAGCTCTTTCTATTTCAACATCTCTTTCTTCCTCACTTTCCACCCTTTCATCTGTTTTTTAGGCTTCTTTCAGTTTCTTTGTAAGCATGGTTGAGGGTATTCTGCCTAAATAGTAGACACGGGTAATAAATAGGAGAATACTAAAGATCCGAGCCATAGAATGTTTCAATTCGAACACAAGGCACTTATTAGATCGACTTTACTTCTTAGATCTAATAGAATGATTTTTCCGTATCCAGACTAATACCAATCCAAGCAATTTCATGAATAAAATGCGACCAATTAACCAACGAACAAAACCATTTGTTACAAATAAGATCTTGTTGTTGCATCGAAAGAGATAAATGATTACTAATTTGGCTAACATTAAACTTGGTAAAACAAAATGGTTGAATAATTTAAAAATAATATTATTCAGGAATACACATTAAATGCTGAGATTACGCATTGAATTTCTTGTAGTACATCCATAGTAAAAAAATTCTTTCTGATTGTTCTAGAAGAAATGAAAGAAAGGAGATGGTAGAGCTAGGACAGTTATTGTATGAGGTCTACCCAATACTAGATGCAAAGGCGCAAAGTAGATCGATATGAAAATCATGAGCTGCCCCGTAATAAAACCAGTTGTTGTTGATACCTTCTTCTCGGTTCCTTTTTCCATAGCAAGAGCTCGGAGAAAGAAGAGATAAGAAGGCCCTATGGAGAATGTGGTCAAAAATCCATAGTAGAGTCCGACAACAACGACCAAATTGATTTCTTCATGCATAAGTATCCTATATTACCTAGTAGAAAAGATTGAAAAATCATCACAAACCTCCCTTATTTATTTTCTATTGTGATTTACGTGGATTATTATAAGATAATTTTTGAACTTTCCATATATAGAAAAGAAATAGAAAGAGATAGACTAGAATTGACATCTGTTATGTCAATGACACCAAAGGGATATTAAATGAATTGAATTGGGATATGGATGGAATATAATGAAAGAAAGCCACTTTGAGGTTCCCTTTGAAATGAGGGATGTAAGGGAGCCAATATGAATAAGTTCCGGGAGTTACAAAGGAACCATTGTGCTCATATTGGTCATGGGTTGATAACGGGAATTGAACTCTATGAGATCAAATCTCTTGTTGTTCCTCAGTAGCTCAGTGGTAGAGCGGTCAGCTGTTAACCAATTGGTCGTAGGTTCGAGTCCTACTTGGGAGATTTGATTGATTCTTAATTAATGAATTTAGAATAAATGAGTTCGCATTGCCCGTTAAGAGTAGGCAACTCGTTCCCTCTCTTTGTATTTATTGCATTCTATCTCATCGTATCACATTCTATTCTGCGAGATTTGAAAATCACCATCATTACCTCGGTCTAGGTCCGATATAATCATGTGTTCCATAGCCCTGGGGCTATTTAAAACTATCCAATTAAGAAGTCTCAGATGTACTAGCACTGCATCAAAGATGGAGTCATCGATTCTCCTGAGAGGTCACAACTGCCGCGAGCAAAGATATTAATGACGAGAAAGGTTTTTTTGTTATGCTACTAATACTAGCTCTACTTTCAAATGCCCTTTTATGGTTCAGAACCGAGCCATATAACCGAAATATGATCGATTGGCCTGAAACCTACATCTCTTTCACTTCTTGAGTTATCCTGAAGCTGCTAACATGTACCCTTCGACTAAACGACAAAATTCTTTCACCGCGCTGTACTTTCTTAGGGGATGAGAAGGATGGCCAGTTCTGTCTTCTTCGGACCTTCTTTTCGATAAGGGGAGGCTATTCTTGAAAAGAATAGGTATATTCAACTATTTATTTTAACTATTCAATATGAATAGGGATTTTCAATGCTAGAAATGCCATAGATTTCTTTCTGAATGTTTCGATTCTCTTTATCAAACCACCGGACAGGGGTGCGGAAATAGCAACAATTAATGGTAGAACAGAAATTGCTTCTGATTTGATATCGCCTGAAACGAATCCCTCGCTTTGATAAGAAATATCTGAGTAAACACCCTTTGAGCTAAGGAAATATTCCATTTTTATGGTTAGCTTTGCGTTCCTTGAGTATGTTTCTGCCGTAAACTAAGAAAGAGTATAATGCTCGTGTGATAAGAGTATTACATACTATCTGCTGGAATGTTTTCAACGTCCCCCTTATGAAACTATGTGAATTTCTTCTGCTTCGCTACTATATTTTCCTACAGCTCACGGCTCAACTTGAACAGGCCAAAAAGCTTTCTATTTGAATGAAATTCTACAATTGCAGAAGCTTCGGTCTCGATCGATTGTACTTTTGGTTAATTGGGTAGGTGACGATAGCAGCAGAACCTTTGCTTTGGTCCATACCATGAAACAAGAAAAGATCTAAGGCTTGCTTTGCTCTGCCTCTGGGCCCGAGAGCGAGGTCCAACGATCCTCTTTTCAATCTCTTACTTACTCTCTCGTGCGATTAACACTCAAGCCATATCGAACAAGTAAAGAAGGAATGACCGAACGAAGTTGCTAAAGGTAGGAATCCATCCTTCCATTTTATCAAAGGCATCCGAGCCGAAGTAATTCAATTCACTCGTATGGAGAAGAGCGTCAAGCAGCCCCAACTCTAGCTCTAGAGGGGTCTGTAGAGCAGGAGAATGCTCAGGCCCATCTTTGTGGGATTCCTCACTTGGTTCCTAAAACGTGAGGTGAGCTGCTGATTCTACTCCTGTAGTGACTAAACATAATACGTCCTGAAAACCGAAAATAAGATAAAAGAATAAAAAGGAACATAGTAGATCTATGATTAGCCCTCGGCCGGGATGGTACTGTCGAAGAACTTGATTCATGCAAAGAAAGAAACATTGGATAGGAGACTTATGGAAGCAGCTGGGGTGGGTCTGCAAGTGAATCCCCAAATCCTCAAATCTACTAATGCCTATCAAATAAGAGTCCTACCAAGGATCCGGTGTCTAAGGTGTCTAGGATTTCTTCCAAAAGTAAGTAGGAGTGCTCTTCCTTTCAAGCCTTCTGCCTTACAGTCTATAGACCTTACCTCACTAATCTTTTGTTTTCTCTCGGGATTTTGTTTGAGTTTCTGTCTCAGTAGTTGCATTCCCTCTAGTCCCATTGAAAGAGGAAAAGGGCCTAAGCCGGTTTAGTTCCATCTCCTTGATTTTCAATTGGAATGCTAGGGGTTTATGTCCTAGGATAAGTCCCAAAGTCCCAAGTTCTTCCTTTCAATCCAAGTCGAGGTAATAGTTTCTATGGTAGGGTTAATGATATTTGTTTTGCTTAAGGCTATGCGTATAGATAGGTTTATGGATCTCAAGATTAGTTTAATTTCTCTGGCTAGGAATAATAAAGAAAACTGGGAATAGCTGATTCTAGATCAATATAAATAAAAAACATGTTCTAGGGCAAGTGAATTTGAAACCAGTATATTTTAAAAAGAGTTACAAAAGCCAATCCAGTTGTTTCCTTGCAGCCAGTGGACGAGAGCGCCCTTACATATTGTTTCAGGCCATTTCCTGTTTATGTTGGAGTTTCCTATGAAAAAGGAAAAATTTACTACGCTAAAAGAGTTTCCATAACAAGGCCTAAGCGTAAACCTATCCAATTTCAGTGCCATATGAGTTAATAGCTAGAGAAATAAAGCAGGGGTTTTAGGAAAGCCGATTATCTTCTCGGGGAAGTGGTTCTCTCTTACGCATAAGCCCTTTGTTAAGTAAGGTGATGGTGCTCTTTATTTGTTGCTTTCCCTCCTGGCAAGTGACCTAAAGAAAACAAGTGAAGTAATCTCCCCCCCCCCCCCCCCCCCGATACAAGCGAACTAAGGGGCTTGAAGTTATCCCAATACCAGAGAGACACTTCACAGAGTGTGATACTAATGGCTAGGGGGATGGTAGTAACCCAAGTGCAAGCACATGAACCCGCTATACCAATAGTTCTCTGGCCGCAACCCAAACTCCTACTTCGAATGATAGAACAATTTGAAAGGGGCATACGTAAGGCATTGACTGAACGACTAACTTAGGCTAACAGAATAAAAGAATAGGAAGCACACGTAATTGAAAGAAAGCTTGGGCTGAAAGGAAAGGGCTTGCAACTATGGAAGGCTTACGAGATAGGGGCATATTCATATAAAAACTTTCCTAACTACACCAATTGGGGTGATAGACCTGCGAAGCAAAAGCATTTTTCCTAGCATTGAACCTTACTTAAAGACTGGAAAGCTTACAACACAGGTAATAGAGCGAAGCCTTAGGCTGATAAACTGATTGAAGTCAGACCAAGAGCATTACATACGAGGATTATTAGGATGGCTCAAAGACTGATTAGTCTTTTCCTCAAAGGCGGATACGATTGAATTATCTTTGGGCTACGAGAGAGCTAGACAACGGGGATGAAAGGTTTGCGAGGAAGAATATATGGCCAATGGTTCTACAACTGCAACAACACTTAGTGAAAATACTATTCTACGACCAGCTGCCGACTTAATTACACTTCCGGCATTAATCAAGTTCCTTCTTCTACGAATATGAGATAGGCCGACAGCCGGTACGAGTCTAAGATACTGTGGGAATAGCGAAAGAACGGATTCAAAGATATAGGACAATCAAAAGGAAGATGGTGAAAGAACACCACAAAGAGACCCTCGCTCACGCCTTAGTCTTATTCGAAACAAAAGCGGATGGCCTTCCTCAAGAAAAAAGCCAATCTAATTTTGAGGGGCATGTAGGCGGAGAAAGGCTGGGAAACTATATGGTCTCATAGGAAAAGACAAAACGTACGTAGGCTTCCACGCAGAGTGAAGGTAACTAGCCAATTCCCCTAGGTCTAGGATACTAAGGTGGTAGTGCAGGCAAGGTTAATTCACTCTGGGATTGGTAGTCTCGTCTGCTCCGACGTCGAAATAATCATTATAATACGATGATAGCACCTGATTAGCTAGAAATTCCCTGCTCTCCTCTTAGCAAAGATCTGTCTAGGGCTACTTTCAAAACTGCGGATTCTGTAATAAGGCCTTATTCTTGGGCATTCTGCGACTTAGAATCGAATTCATACCCAACAAACTACGATCTACCTAGCGCCATAGTTAATGTTGAATAGGAATACCCGACTTCCAGCTAAATATCAAATAAAGCTATCCGTGCTTTAATTCCTAGCTTGAAAGCATTCTTTGAAGAAAAAATTCCGATAAATCAAGCCTGCGTAAAATACGTGACTTCTACATGTGCAAGACATCAAAAAGTATTCCCCCACTGAAGCTCAACTCTGTGAAGGCCTTTCGGAGATTTACATTTCTTTGTCTTCTTCCCAGCCTAATCGGTTGAGCTCTCATAATCGATCGCTCATATGTGCATTTCGTTCTGGCTAGCGCTCATCTAAAGCTCTGTTTCAAACCTTTCATTTTATATATCATTCACGTATGCAATACCTCTTATTCAATCTTTCTATACGTCCAAGTCTTCTCCTGTTGGTAGTTGGAAGCAGAAGTGAAACTGGATATAACTAAAGGAAAGGCTATATAGGTACGATAGGAGGGTAAGGTTAGGCAGGTAAGCGAAGGCTCTCTCTCTCGCTCTAAGGTCTTGCATAAAGCCTTTTCGCCTATGTATTATTTTTTTTATCTTAATTCAAAGTAAGCAGATCGAAAGCACGAAATGGAATGTCTTAGCATGCCCTTACTCTAATTCCAAATCCGTCTCTTTCTTTCTATTCTAATTCCTCTCCCTTCATTCCTCGATCCACTTGTAAATTCTTGGTGTAATACTCACTCGTAAATGATTGGTGTCAGAGTTTCTCACTAATGAGGCGTGATCAGTCTCATCCGTGTAACAATTAGGAATTCCTCTTCCAACTCGTCCCAGAATGAGCGTTATGGAAAATAACAACAAGAAAACTAAAGGAGAAATTTTTCCAATAGTAACAAAGGGTGCCTCCACAGGTTGACATCCGATCCATCCTAGTAGTAAGAAATCCGCCAAAAGCAACCAAAATATTGCTTGGTGAATTGGGTGAAAACTCGAACTACATACATACATACTTTTAAAAAAGGGAAAAGCCAACAGACATATAAAATCTGGTGCTATTGTATCTAAACGTCTCGCTTTGTCAGGCATACTACGAAGAATGGCACGGATCTGTATGAAATACCATTATGGCACAATATGAGGCGGGGTGGACATAGGATTAGCAGGTATATAATTGTCGCGATGCCCTAAAACATTAGGAGCATAAAAAATCCAAATGGAAAAAAAGATAGCAAAAGCTACCCAATCTACTAGATCCTATCCATAAAAATAAGGGTAAGAAGAAATTTTATCCATCTTTGAATGTACACCCAATGGATTATTGGATCCATATTGATTCAATGTGGCCAGATGAAGAAGACTGGCGCTACTAAAATAAAGGGGTGAAAATGATGAAGACGAAAAAAATTATATAAGGTGGCATTGTCCACGGAGAACCCACCCCAAACCCAAGTCACTATGGTATCTCCTACTACATGTATGGCACTAGCTAAGCTTGTAATTACTGTAGCTCCCCAAAAGCTCCTCAGACCCCAAGGTAGTACATATCCTCTAAAAGCTTTCACAATCATTAATAGGAAGATTTCAACTCCAAGATACCGAACAAATTCCGTAGGACTGCTATTACTGGCATGATATAGACAACGAAAAATATGAAGGCGAACCATAATGAAAAACATACTTGCCCCATTAGCATGCATATAACGGAGCAACCAGCCCCCTTCAACGTCTCTCTTAATGTGTTCTACGCTATTGAAAGATAGATCCACATGAGGTGTGCAATGCATAGCTAATAAAACTTCAGTCACTATCTGAATGACTAAACAAATACCAGCTAATGAACCGAACCCACACAAATAACTAAGATTGCTCGGGGTTGGATAATCTATCAAATGTTGATTAAGTATGAAGGACATAGGTTGTTAAAGAGGATAGAGTTCCCCCACCTTTTAGTCATTTATTTATTTATCTTTTATATCGTGACAACTCTAGTTCCCCAACCTTTTAGCGTTCTGGGGCCCTACTATGTATTCAAATTAGAGTACCCTTTCTTTCACTTCCGAAGGATGGAGGGGGTATACAGCAAAAAAAAGCGTCGAAAGGGTCGGATCACCCTAGGTTACTGAATAGTCATCCGACTTCTCGGTGACCGAATAAGAGAGGTTTCTACTGCTTTCTCTTCTCTCTAGCACTCCCGGACTGATCATCTTGATGCAATAAAGCACGCTTCAGAATGAATCTAATGGAAATTTTTGTCTCTCTCCGCTTAGAAGATTATTCTTTCCTCCTCGGTGAAAGAGGGAAAAATAGGTGTGTGCGAGAAATAATTCTAATAGGAGAGAAGATTCCTTCCACCAAGCAGGACAAAGTGTGACCCCTAAGTAATTAGGTTTCTCGCTCATCTCTTAGGGGTTCATCTCATCTGAAAAATTTTCCTCTTCTATTAGCATATCTAAATTTGAATAAGATGAATCAACCTCGGGAAAAGTAAGCCCCCTTGCCTTGATTTAATGTGGCTTCGATGCGCCCTTAATAAATCAAAAAGCTTATTGATTTGATTCATCCCATTTCATTTATTTGGCCGAGAGGGAGGTTGTGAGTCATCTGTGCTACGGATTTTTCCGTTTGTTGCTTCTCAAAATCACCTCTTGAAAAACAAGCCCTCAGGTCCAGACCCACAAATGAATAGGAAGCGAGGCGAATGTCCTTCACTAAAGGACTGAAAAGAGGGCTGGGGCTTTGTTCTGGCTGGGCCGCCTTGTGCAGCTTTAGAAAGGAGAGAATTTCAGAAAGTCATTCTCTCCAACCTTTTCTACCTATCATTAGAAGTAGGGCGAGAGAAAGTCAATATGATATTTGTGTTGGTTTTTCCAATGAAACTAAGCACTTGTTTTCTTTCTCATTCGGAAGGCTCAGTCCCACACCCTGACTTCAATGATGGGAACAACCTCCGCACTCCGGCGCTCCACTGAACAACTGTTCTTCGCCTTACTATATTTAGAATAGTGGTCGATCCTTCGGGAGATACATTCGTATCTTAATGTAATGTTATGTTCACGCAGTGATATTCTATCTTTCCAAAGTACTACCCTGTACGTAGTCTATGTTTGGGGAGCATACTTGACAGGAGATAGATATTGGCGGTAGAGGGGTCCCCCACTTTGATTCCCGCCCCATTAGCATCTACGATCCTAGATAAGGGATTAGTATGTTAAGTCTTTCCGGTCCGGAGCCAGCTGGTATTGGACCTACTTACCTTGCTTGTAGACCTGCTGCGGAGCTAACCCTTGTTCTATTGGTTTGGTGGTTGCTACCAAAACGATTTCTTTATGCCCATCAAAGGACCTCGAGATGCTAATCCACGAAAAATGATACGAGAAATTTTTATCATATACAGAACGAGGGCGACCCGTGTAAATAAATTGGTTTCTTACTCGTGCAAAGGAACTCTTTCTTGGCAACTTGGACAACTTATAACGATGTTTGTCCCGCATATCACTTTGAAGATTAGGATCTTTACAAAGGGCTTACTAAGAATTTGTGTCAATTCATATTTATCCGCGAGCAATCTACGTTTGTGGTCTCGTACATTTCGCTTCTCTGACATCTTACTAAGTTTCCCCCTCATCTATTTGCAAAAAGCCACTCCACGGTGGTAAAGTCTCATCTTGTGTGTTTGCCGAAGTTACAATAGTAACATTGAACCCTAGAATATGTTCATTGATCTCGAAATGATCTTCCAGTTCGGGGGGGGGGGGGGGGGGGGAATTCTCAATATTCTGTTTCCATAGAGAATTGATTTTACCTTTCCCTTATTTCTACCGGAGAATATAATAGAGATTACTGTGTATATTTTGACCAAACAAGTAGACATTCTATGCCCTCGAAGAGTGCTTTGTCGTGCTAGGTCAGTGACATATCCTTTTTTGTCTTTATTTGACCCCAAGAATGGATTGGATCGAAATAACTTTCCTGTTGAAGCCCTTTCTGTCTGTATTTATTTCTGACCGCACGGAATCTCCATTGCCAATTTTCCATTTTTCATAGAAGGTGCTGTCTTCGGTACTACTATTATTTTTACATGATCCAAGAACTTCCATATCATTGGTGTGATTCGATTTGAGCAACAAATCCTGACGTGAGATATTTTCGTAATTAAAATAGAGTGGAAACATGAGTTGATCCATAATGAGTATTTGATTGAAGTTCTCTTAAAGAAGACCGCCAACTCCTATGCCGAAGATAGAAAGCGCCCGGTCCTCTTCTCTTGTGTCGAAGTGTAGTGTAGTTTGGTGAGGTTTTGCCTCATAGAAAGAGTGGGAGAAAAAAACGAAGAATTTCGAATATAAAAATAAAATGAGGTTTTTTTCCCCAACGACAAAGGAACTTACGGGCGGGGCATTTTCGCGGACTAGCCCGCTTCCCATTACTCAATAGGGAAATTCCTCACACATAATTAAGGGATCCATTGAAAGGAGACTAAAACGACAGAAACAGTGACTACCCGAGTTAATAATAGTGGCAATAACACTTTCTGGACAAGTCCCATTAATTGATCATAACGATATCGTGGAAATGCTGCACGGACCCATATATACAGGAAAAGAAAAAGAATCACCTTGATACTAAACTAGATCGAGCCCGGATCTTCTTGGAAATGGGAAGATCTAGGATAGGCGGCCAACCTCCGAGAGAGAGAGCGATGCGCATAGACCAAGTGAGTAGGGGTGCAACTCCGTGGACTGCTCGTCGGGCCAGATAGGTGGTGGTATCACACCCTTCATAAAGGAACCGTACGTTAGACTCCCGCATCATACGGCTCCGTCCCAGAAGCAGGACCTTCCGTTTTCTTTGACCAACGGGTCCGCAAACTATTATTATTTTGTGCTGAACCTGGTCTCCATCTTCGAATTTCTCGTTCGATGAGACCCCAGGTATCGCTGTTTCTGTTTTCTAGGTCACGCCTTAACCTCGTTAGATAGCGGAGTTGGCTAGCTGCCGACATATGTTTTACCTCACCGGCCACATAGTTGCAGCGTCTTTCACTGCATCGCATTTGCCGGGGCTGAATCCCCTTTCTTGAATGATCGCCTTCCCTCGTTGGCAGAACACCTTGATGCATGCGTAAAGTTTGTTTGTTCGACACTCCACTTCTTTATTCTCTTCGGAGGCGAGAAACTCCCATTCCCTTCTCCTTTTTTACTCTTCCGAGGATGGTTCAGGGGGAGCCGATTCCGCATCCGGCTGAGGAGAGAAATTTCAATCGATACGCGGTAGCTTCGACGAGCTGGGACGTGCAAGTGAAAACCCTAAACATTAAGCCCTACCCTTATTTTGTACTCACTATCTAAGGAGCAAATCCGAAGTCGATTCTCGAGACCCAAAAGCTCGGGGATTAAATACCCCTATGTTCCAAGTGACTATCTTGGCTGGTGATGCGTTCACCGACTTGCACGCTTCCTTGCAAGCAAGAAATCCTTAGTTCGCTTGCTACCACACGGGCCGGTGTACTCTTTTCCTAACCCCGAGAGATGCTATGCTCTAACAGCCAACCGACTTATTATCCCTGGCGGCAAGGAATTGCAAAGTATCAGGGGCTGAGTTTATCTTCCACTTAGGAACAAGAAATGGAGCTATTAAGTTAAGGTGATGCTTTATTTTTTCTAGCTCTTCCTTGGGTTCCCTATCGATGCGTGCATGCATTAATCGAAGAAAGAAGGGGAATCACAAGAAATTTTTATAGACCTCGGCCTAATTCCATCGATGAATCATTCCAGAACGATTTTAGCGAGACTAATCTAATATTATTCAAACTTATATGGGAATTAGGGCGAAACCTGGGGCGGTCTCTGCCTTCTTATCACGCGGCACACCAACTTGGAGTCTTATTTTAAAATCTCTCTCTACCTTCCCAAAACTCTCGCGCCCTTCTCGTAGTTTTGACTTGCTCTTAGGCTACCGTTGACCGGCTTGGCGAGACCATTTCGGTCTACACATACATGGCTAAGCGCTATAGGGCGGAGCTTTCTCAATCCAAGCTAACTAATAGAAGAAAAGAGAAGAAAGGAAGATCTACGAAAAGACTTACCCCATCTTTACATGAGCAATTTCTTGAACAGAAAAAATAGATGCTTTCATGGACTACTTTATCTTTAGGGATTTGCTTCATCATTGGCAAAAGAAGAGAGATATGGGAGAAACTTAGTCTAGTTGTACGAGGTGATTCTTTCTTGATTGGATGCCAGCTTTCTCTTAATTCCTATTGTGCACTTACATACAAATCTATTGGTAGTTCATCTCCTTCTAAGAAAAATATCCAATGTTTTCATTTTTGATCGAATTCTGTCTAGTAAGCCTCGAGATATTATAGATGTTGTTGAGAATCGTCATTAACCAATCATGTATCAGACACACCATCCCTTGATGTAAGTAAAGGGTGCAAAGATGCGTATTTCACCCTCACCCTCTTTCTTTTTCTTTAAATAAAGAAAGTGGTGGCTAGATTCGCGTTCACTTTCCAGACTATCAAGGATTTTAAAGATCCTTCATTCTAAGCTCAGTACCAAAATTTGTTCTATAAATATGACCACCAACGAGGAAAATAAATGCAAGGCAATATCAGTCAGCCACAGACCCGTAGTTACAGGATCTAATCCTCCACGAAAAGTAAGAAATCGCGCATATTTTGACCAATTCAAGGTGAAAAATGGGGTTGCTCCCTCGACAAATGGGATAAAGTTGAGCCAAAAGATCTAGATTCAAGATAAATTCATGAGGAAGTGGTAACCCTTTAGGATCTACTCGAACATTTTGAAATTGGTTAATCGGTAAAGATAGATGTACTCGATGCCCCGCCCAATAGAGAGACCCAAGTCTTAGTAGCACTGCCAAATGGTGATTCTGGTAATAAAAGAAAGCCCATACCGAACTCGCTATGCTTTGCGCGGTCCCGTGCTATGCTATTTGACAGAGTTTAGAAATACCCTTCCTCGCCGCCACCTTCCTTCAGATGTAGCCCGCTTTGAATCTTGTACACTTTCCTTATCTTTCTTTTATTGATCTACCCTATACCTATCTCCTCTTGCTTCGCGCGGCAGGGCCTTTACCTCATAGAAAATCCTTTTTAGGAATCTAGCGCCCACTCTCGCTCGAATATACGTGTAGGAGGAAGCACTAATGAAAGTGAAAATTTATTGTTTCCTTTTCTCTTCGAACCGATTAGAAGGACATCAATACTGATTCGATATACTCTCAAGACTCCCTCGGTACAATATTGACGATCTCACAAAGATGCAATTTCAGTGAATTGTCATTTACTGATCTCATCTTTTATGGAATCGATCCACTTTGAGCTCAGCATGTCTGGAAGCACAAGAGAATGTTCGTTTGCTGATATTATTACCAGTATTCGATACTGGGTCATTCATAGCATTACTATACCTTCCCGATTCATTGCGGGTTGCTTATTTGTCAGCACCAGTTTAGCTTACAATGTGTTTGGAAGCCCTCAGCCAAACGAGTATTTTACAGAGAGCCGACAAGTAATTCCATTAATAACTCGCTGTTTTGATCCTTCGGAACAACTCGATGAATTTAATAGATCGTTTTAGGAGGCCCTAATTACTATTAATCGAAACTATCCAATTTTTACAGTATAATGGTTTGTTGTTCACGGCCTAGCTGTACCTACCATCTTTTTGTTTTGGATCAATATCAACAGTTCATCCAACGATAAAGTTAACCTAAATTATAGAGCTACGACACAATCAAACCGAAACGAACAAAAATATGAAATTGAATCGTACGAGTCTCTACTGGGAGTTATTACTCATTTTTGTTCTTGCTTATTTATTTTCCATAATTTCTTCAATTAACAAAACGAAAGAGAATAAATAAGATTCACTTTGCTCATTCGGAAGGATCTCATAATTTCATTATCCATGACTATTTATGTCTCTAGCATGACCACTTGATGAAATCTAGAGGGAAGTGGGGTAAATGGCCGATACTACAAGAAGGATTCCTCTTTGGATAATAGGTATTGTAACTGGTATTCTTGTAATCAGTTTAATAGGTATTTTCTTTTATGGTTCATATTCCGGATTGGGTTCATCCCTGTAGTAATCGAATGAATTGAGTTGTCAACATGAAAGTGTAAGAACTCAACGGGATTCCCATCATCTCGTAGAAAAAGAGTATGTAATAAAGATTTTTCAGAAGGGTCTAAATAAGACAAAGGAGTTTTCATAATTTCATTTTTTTGATCATAAATAATTGCTAACAATAATTTGGTTTTTTTGAGAGATACGATCGGAAGGAGCTAATTCAAACCCCTTGGGTAAAACAAGAACATCCCCCACGTTCAACCCCCTAAGTAGGAAGAGGGACCTTAGGAAAAAGATGGAAGGTCTTAAGAAATGGAGCCCGGGTCAGTTTCGCCCGCCCAAAATACCAACTGATCAACCTAGTTGCCCAACGCCTGGTCGACCTCTCCTTCTTTAACTGACTTCACCAATGAGAACTCCCCTAGATGAGAACCCTCATTGCCATTTGGAAGGAACCTTGGACCTAACGTGTTGACTGTCACTGTATTCCATCAAAATCCAATGAGCAACCCGCTGAGGTTACAACAATCATGTTAGACTAAGAAGAGCGTTGGGTTCCAGTCCCTTGACAAGCAGTCCTGAGTCTAGACCAATGCTGTGCCTCATTAGACAGCAACAAAACATATAACTCGATGTTAATCAAAGTGAAGTTGGTACGCTCCACAACTTGGAAGGGTATGACCCTCTCAGCCGTCGGGTTTTCTCCCATGACGTCCAATTAGAGACCCTGCTTTCCAAACCTTTTTCGATAAATTTTATCCATTCTTTTTCAAGATGACCTGGAAAGGCTTCACTGAATGGATTGAGTGGACTGCAATCGCGATACAGGCTTGAGATTTCATATTCTATTGGAAGAGAGATGAGATTCCTTCGGGACACACTCCATTCCAAATGCGAATATGACCACTTCCTCAATCCTGAGCATCATTTAACTCAAGAGCCTTGCGGCACTCCCACTTCTACTGGATCTCAAACTATACACTTAATGGAGCGCGAGCTTTCTAACTATTTTATGTGAGATGGGTACCTTCACCTCTGTAAGAACATTTATCTCGAAATAGATTAAGTAAGGCAAGTTTCTGACCGTTAATTCTGTAACAAAGGAGCGTAGTGGCAGGCTCGCATAGCTAAAGCCTTCGAGTCCTATTATCGGATACGGAATTTATCCATTATTTAACCTATTTCCGATAGGAACTTGCCCTTGCCAATTCCTTTTCTATCCCTGTATTAGAATTAGCCCGACTTGCCATTAGATTGTTCTTTTAGACGTTTAGAGGAAGGGACCCGCAGACACACCATCAGATCTAGATTTAGCTTAGGATCGGTCAATTTCCCCAACCCCATCATCGAATGAGGTTAAGTACGTCTTTCGAAGACTTTGAGAAAGAATCCCTTCCTTCACCGAACGGCTGGAAACTTCTATAGTGGGATCTCTTGAACCTATGAAACTCGTGAAAGTGGATGAACTTGTTGCCCTTCACTGGCTCTCCTTGCACGTATCCCGAGTCGCCAGGTGAATCTTAAAGTGGATATAGAATTCCATATCCGCTGTGGTGCTTTGATTCCTCCGATTTGTTGATCTGTGGGCATACGGGTCTTTTCCACAAATAAAAGATTGCTACCCTTGTCCCTCTCAGCACCACCCTTGAAGTTGAACCAAATTCTTGTGCCGCAGGTGACAACTCTTTTGGTACCTTACTATATGTCTGGCCTACATTTCCTCTTCTCTCGTATCTGTCCATCTTTCTGATGGTGAAGGAAGAAATTATGACAACAATTGATATAATGGAAACGAAGCATGCAGCAAGGCCTCCCAATCCAAGAACCCAATCAGGAATCTTCGTTCCTCTTTTATGATGATGAATGGAACTGCTGACCCGCGTAAGCCTTTGGAAACAAACAACCGTAAAAAGTAAAAATCGAGAAGTAGTCTAAGTAGAGCTAAGGTAAAAAACATGGACAATCCTATGTATTCAATATAGTGCTCTCACTTGCCTATAAGGGGCCAGAAGAAGATACCCGATGTTCAAGGTACAAAGCCAGGGTTTGGTACTTTGACGAGCTGGTCGCCGAGAGAGCACAAAGACGAAGAACCTTGCAAGGAATTTCCCTGTCCCTGTCTACCTCTTGAAAACCTAAACGGGTAAGGTAAGCGTATCAAGGGAAAACGAGCAAAGCAAGGGACAGTTTATGCCTGGCTAATTGAATGGAGTTCTCGGTTGTAAAGAATCAAGTTCAAGTACCGAGGAGATTGATTTGAAGAGATTTGGTAACGTATGCTAAGCAAGATAGCTCATTTCTTGGATTAGGGATCTATATAGCCTTAGAATAACGTCATCTGGTGCTCATGTGGATGATTCCCCATATGAGAAGTGAAAGGTTGGTTTATCAGTTTGAAGATTGCTGATGTGGGATCTAGCAGCGCCAGCCGCATTAACGATAGTCCTTTATTGCGATTTAGATTGAACTATCAAGATCAAAGAGTCCGTCCATTCGGTAAGTTAGCTAGTCGTCATCTTATCTTGCACGAGCATCGTCGTCGCCATCACTTCCTCATTCTCAACCTCTAGAGGAGTGGAAAAGACTTCTTTGTCCTTTTAGTTTTGACTTTTGCTCTGACTTCTTCTCATCTAAGCATTTATTTCGGCCTATAAAAGCTCGGACGAGCTGGGAATATCATAAACTCAAAGAAGACCAGGTTCAGCCGACCTAGAGAAAACACAAATGGAGAGAGGTCAACTGATTAATAGGTATACTTGTCAAGCGACACATGTACATAAGGAATAACATCAGCAACCCCTTCTTGCTCTTTGGATTTATTAGCGTCAGTTGAGACCTCTCCTTGATTATTCCTGTGTTTCGGTGCTTGCCCTTTCTTTTAAGAATAAAGATCTTCATCGATCACCACTACAGCTGTCACTCCTACATGATCGGGATACTTTTTTTACGTATTACGAGAAGTCCGTGATAGTAGGATTGCTAGTGGGATAGTTTAGCAGTACTCCTTTCCTCTGATGACACAATTAACCAACGAGGACCGACAGACTGCTTGCTTAGTAAAGTCTTTTATCTTAATTCAGGGGTCATGAATGATTAACAGAAACGAAGGGCGAGTGCAACGAACTAGAATTTTGGACCAGTCTTGTAGCGAATAAAGGAAAAAGGTCCAAGTAGGGGTCAGCAGCGTCGGGAGGCGGAGGTGAACAACAAGGACTCTCTCTCGTAGCCGATATTTCGTCCTTCTTCCGTAAAGATGGATTCAGGCATAAGACAACTAGACCAAGGGGGTAAGGATTTTGAGGAGGATAACTCCTTTTGAATAATAGGAGCGTAACCTACTACTAATGTCTGTAGACCAAGGACTTTCCATTTCAGCGGGATTCTCATCTCAAAGGCATTTCTGCCGATAACTTCAACAATGCCAAAATGCCCTATTCCTTGAGTCACTTGAACCGCTGGCCCAACTTACAAGAACCTCCATACTTCTTATGAGACGGGATCTATCAGCCCCTAGCAACTCTCAAAAGCAAAGAGATCAGGTCGTGATATTCTACCAAATAGATGTCGATGCTCCGTAACTGCTATAGGAGTCTTATTATCATTCCCTTCCCGCATCATTAGATCACTAGAAAGATAAAGCGATCGAGGAGCGAAGTTATGAGCTGACATGAGTGGAATCGAAGCAGCTACTCCTGTCGAAAGAGTCCCAACCCAGGGAAAGTCTTTTGTCAGGGTGAAAGCCGACTCAACAAAGGACTTTTTTGAAGGGATTGTCAACAAGAACTACTCATGAAGACCCAAAACCTCAGTATGTGGAAAATTCATCCAATCCGGTTCGGAAAGAAGGGTGGTGCCTTAGCACATGGGTGTAAAATTTTTTTGTCATACGCTATCTGCTTGTCCAAAAGGCCAAGCCAACGTAACCGAAAAGAAAGAGTTTGACCCTGGCTAAGTAGTAGGACCAGTTCCTCCCTCAAATACTTAGTGATCAGTTAGTAAACCCCCTTCCTTTCGGTCTAGTAGCTGGTTACCTCCTTTCCCTCAAAGTCTTTGGTGAGCTTATCCCCATTTCCAGCTAGATCTGTTTGTATATAGTTCAATTGCAACCCTTGATAGCCGAGCTGTTCCCTTCCGCCTAAAACCTCTCCTTATTCGGTTGAGTTAGCATCTGCTTCTTCTTTCTCTTCCTCACTAAAAGAGAAAAAATCTTTCTTTTTACTTGTACTTTCCCTCTTATTCTACAATATTATATAATATTCATAAAGGTGATTACCTTTAATTTTATATAGCTGTAAAAGCTTTCTTTTTCTTTCACAAGAAAATGTATTTGGTGATTCCGTATGTAGTGAATGCTTTTAGGTATTTGAACGACTCTGCTCATATCTCATCCGCTGCTCTAGCTAATTGTCCCCCCTTTCAAAGTTTGATTCTCTCGTATGAATGGACGTGCCTAATGGCATATCAGTTGAAGTAGATTTTTCGTTTGATCAATTCCCAAACTCTTTTTGGAGCTCACTAAGGCAAGTGGCGCTCCATTTGTGTCTGTCTGCGATCGTGCCTAGCTAGGCAGTTCATCAGCAGCTGCTATCTAGGACCAAGCACTAAGCACTCTTGATTTTCTTTTTCAATTGATTTCTAAGAGGATTGTCAAATATCACTGTGCCTAACACATCTAATTGGAAGTGGAACGATGATAATGCGCTTTACTATTTCATTTATAGTTGGATTACCCCTCGGCTAACTTAAAATGAATCTGTTCTCTTTAGTTTTTCACTAAGCCTCATTTGAGTGCTATATACATAGCTCATTGATTACTTATCAAATAAATTGAACATTCTTTAAGAACTGTTTCTCCCTATCATAATAGCTTAGTAGCATGGAAATCACAATAGTTCTAGTAGAGTAAGCTAGAAGATGACAAATCCCACCCCATTGGTGTCGAGTCCGTTGTGAGAGGCGCTTAAAAGGTTGGTAAGGCATTAGACTCATGGGTGAACCCACAGAGAAGGAGAGAGGTTGCTGCCTATAAAGAACTGGAGTTGGCTCCTTGCCTTTGATTCCTTACCCATAGCATAAGATTAAGAAAGGGTGCGTGCTTCAACATCTAAGTTTCACACAAGGAACCTCCCGCACTAAAGGATTAACTACGATATTTGATGGGCTGGCAGGACAGCCACGTAATTTATCCCTCAAGCTGAACAAACTTGACCTGCTTCTTTAGTTTAGGGCTATAGAGTTTACTTTCTTTTCACTAACGGTAGAATCATGAGTTTCATCACTCGACTCTAATCCAAATTAAAAATACTCGGCTGTAGGATGACAATACTTCACTCCGTAAAGATAGGATCCATACCGACAAGACCTCTTATCCTAGAATCCGCTCATCTCCACCAACTAAATCAGAACTTAATCACCAAGGTAGAGTTGTATAAAGCCCTAATGTAACTGAACAAAGTGGAAAACCCACAATACGAGAGAAAAAACCTTCTATGTCTAAGAAGAAAAGCAACATCGAGTAAGGTAGGATGTAGATCGATCGCAATAATCTGGAGGAGTGATTATTTCACATTGAAAGGAAAAAAAGCATCTCAAAAAAGGTCCTCACTCAACTCTCGAGTTGTCTGGGAATAGCTCCACCAAACATAGAAGAAAAGAGTGTAGGATTGGTAAGCTTTTCCGGAAAGAAGCTAGTCAACTAATATAGGAGGCTACTACCGGTGAAACTTGCTTTGGAGCGTGCTATTGCATGAAGCGGAAACGGATAGCTGAATCTATGGCCACACCAGATAGGGAAAAGGAGAATCAGATATTTTGTCAACCACCACTTGAGCGCGATTCGTTTATCTATTGAAAAGTACGATCCACACAGTAAACCTTTAGGGCATATGACTAGTAAGGTAAATTAACCTATCACATCGACGAGATGCAAGAAGAAGAAAATTAGCAGACTATGAAAGAAAAAGAATTTTTTCTCATCTACCTTAGTCTCAATCATGGGCGATTGAAGCGAATACAATAAAAGAATGCAAGGAAGGGTTCCCCCAGCAAAGGCATCTCGACTGCTTCCAAAATCAGGTCATCGACCAGCAATGTGACTTGTAGAATACTCCTTACCTATACCTAGCGAAGTTGGCACTAAACTAATAAGGAGAGCAGAAAGCAGCTAGCCTCCATCAGGTGATCCATGACTTTAAGATTAATATCCGCTTATTCTTTGAGAAGACTAAGCTCACCACTAGACGCAAATTTTCGAAACAAGACTAGGGAGTATAGGAGTCCTTTCGTTGATCGGCCTTCCCCAGACTAGAACTGAAAGGACATACCAGCCCCCGAAGTATTATGTGGCATTCCTTGATGTCGGGAGAAGGTAGCGGTTGGAGGAGAAGATAAGGACAACTTTCTTTCTTCCATTCCACTCTTGCTCCAATCTCAATAGGATAAATAGAGCTAGCACTTGCTATAAGGGCTTCTGACTCGCCTGTAACTGGCTGCAAGGAAACTAAAAAAGCTTTCTTTCATTTAATATAAAAGAAATATGCGCTCCTCCCCTCTTCTCTGTTGAGTTCATCTTGTAGAAGGGAGCTCTAGTTCAATAGTATGGGTATTTATCCTTAGAAGAGGGAGGGAGTGCTAAAGCCATAGAGGTAAGCTCCCACAAGGATGGATAAAAAGCATAAATCAGGCCTTATGCGGAGATAAAAGGAAGATTCTTTATAGAAGATTCTCTTTATTCCCACCTCAAGCTCGGTCATTGGCTGTCCTCCTCAATCAATTAGACTATGTCGAATCACTTGTCTATTGGTCTTTGGGAAAATATAAGACGCTATTTCTCGCAACAAGGTCATGAGTGACGATCTAACAATAAAGTCAACTCTAGTTGCCTCTCTTGTCCGATCGGAAACTTGACTTCTTTTTATGGTGTAAGGGTCGGCAACAGCTCCCTTTGGAAGGAATCAATCGTAAACGTCTTTGGTTATCTCCACCCGCCTCCTTCAGTCAACTCAAACAACAGGCTAGGAATGACATTGTTGAAGGCTCACTGAGTGCTTCTAGGTTAAAAGGAAGCACTAGACTCACTCCACAGGAACTAGCTTTTCGGTTTGCTTCAAATTTTGCATTCATTCCCCCTCACCTTCCCTGAATTTTGCGTTATTGTATGCTATGCTAGCCTATGATGAAGGCCTTTCATTTTGGATCTACAGGGCTACCCAATGGTATGGGATGTTATATCTAGGGTCTGGTTAGGCTCTTCTTGTTTGAGTATCCTCGCTCAGAGGCAAAAATGAATTGAATTCTCTCTTTTCTTTAGGGAGTGCCATAAGAGACCTGCTTACTGGAAGGTACCATTCTTTTAGAATGGTTAAAGGTTACCTACCCTATGATCCTCGTTAACTTACATAGGTTTACTACGCGGCATACCCCTCGGGATACATATTGCCAAAATGGAACCTAAAAGATGGGATGGTTGATCCATAAGATCATTTGGCGAGGTTCATCCCTCAGTGTGGAGATCTTTCTAGAAATAAAAACTTGTTTTGTTGAGGCAATTTCCCTCATCGCCTACCCGCATTTCTCTTGGTATACCCACATGTGTGCCTTCTAATACCGTGAATCCTTGGAGCATGTGCGATTTATTCAGTATCCTTGTCAAGAAAGAAGTCAGTCCCTTATTCTTTGTTTTATGATAAAAGGTCTAGACTCGAAGTGGGAGTCGATTCACGTACTTCACCATTTCCTGGGTCGTTATCTCCTTTCCCCGGTTCAGGGTATCGGTTCTTTCAGTATTAACAAAGTCCCGGTGTAACCTCTCTTATAGATCTGACTCCATCGAATTCTCGGGAAGCCAATTCTCTCTTTCGATCTAGATCTACTTTACCGACAAGAGCTCTTAATGAATTAGCAATGAGTTTGATTCTGACTATTCAGACTAGAGGAAATAGAATATTATATAGACTATGGCTATAGGGCTAGGCTTCTCTCCTTGCTCGAGCTACCAGATTTCTTAGATTTCATTCATTTTGACTAATCCAAGTCCTGGAGAGCTTAGACAGCAGCGGGGAGAACTCCGAAAGAATTTCATCAGATCCTGCTCTCTTTTCCACTTGATGGTATCCAGTATATATGGTTGTTGGATTTCCCCTAGTTCAAGCTCTAAGTCAAGCATTCAGGCACCAAAGACCTCTGACTACGATCCTCAGCACAGGAAAGCAAAATCCCATTTGCCAAATTCTAATGTGCAGCAAATGATTTAGCTATTGTTATTCCTCCACCAGCTTCTTCATGGCATCAATCCAACCCTTATTCCTTGCATCAACAGGTAATGCCGCATAAAAGAAAGGCTGCTGACTTGGCTGATTCAACAAGGGAAAAAGGCATCCATTCAAACTGCTCCCTTTCCTATGTTGACACCAAGAGTAACCAACCATGAAGCCTTCCTCTCTATCAATTCCTTTATCATAATCATATAGGATGGAAATGCTTAGCTTACTAAACCTGCAATAGTGGAGTAAGCTCCCATATCGGTGAAGGACTGCTTTCCAGCAGAGGAAAACATCTCGTTGCTGAGGTTTCCGTTAAAGAGTAAGATGCTGATTCAATAGCAGCTAAGCTTCCTTCACCGAGAATGAGAAGGAAGTCTAATTGAACGAACAAGCTCAAAAAGAAGGGGGTTGGATCTCTCCTACAAGAAAGAATTGACCTCGAGCCTGTCCTACTCATTCTCCTTTTCCCGTTGCTGACCCTGAGTGTGGAGGGGTTCGCCTTCAGCCAAGTATTGATTTTTTATTCCATTTTGTCATTTTAAGTACTAGAATGGGAGTTACTGATATTCATTCCAAAACTATGTCACCGATTGGTGACCTGATCTTGCTAAGTAAGAAATGCTACCGACACCGACTTTATCTTAACGACCGGTTTTCCCCTAGACATTTCCGCTAAGTCTAGTTGACAAGTTTCCTTTTTTCACTCTGTAGACAAAACAAGCCCTTAGTCTAGAGGTCAGTTTCCCTCTTCGGTATCGGCAGAGAAAGTAGAGAAGGACAGTAACACAATAGCTCTAACATAAGCAAGTTGTCAAGAGGGAGTCAATAGCTGCCTATTCTGCGGCGCTTATTCCTACAGCAGACTCAATAGTTGTGGTTACGGATGCTATTGCTAAGAGGGCATTCGAGTCGAGTCAACTATACTGTAGTGAAGTTCCTCGTTGGAAAGACTCTTACTATACATGGGATGTAGATATGTCAGAAGGACCGGATTCGAATGTCCCCATTCTGAAATTCAAACATGGTAAAAACGATATGACGATTAGTGACTTTTATTATGAGTAAGGAGTATGTTACCTTTTATTTTGATCCCAAGAGTATGATTCATGTCATGGAAATCATGAGAGGAAGGAGTTTCCTGGCATGAGCTTAGGGCGAAGACATCAAGGTCTTTTTTAATTTCCCCATCCTTTTTTCCCATGAGCATGGTTTTCGGCTAGGTTACTAACCTCAAGAGGAGGAGGATTCCTTTTTATTTATAGAAATGGTTTCATTCGTGCTAAATTAGCAGTATACTTTCAAGGTTGAAGGATGATCTTTCGACCCCAGGAAGCCATACAGACCCAATCTTCCATGGCTACTTCATCAAATAAGGGGATTATAGCCTTCTCATTCAAGAAAGGACTTGGTTGCGCTTTATCTGGTATATCTTTTCTTATCCTATAAGGGTTTTGAAGTGGTCTCCTTTCTGTAGAGCTAACATAGAATCATCAATAGTTCCAATTTGGTTTTTTCTACAAGTTGATCGCTGAGGAAAAATAGAATAGCCCCCTTGAGTCAATAAGAATGGCAGAATTCCGCTTTAAAAAACCTAACCTTAAATGTGTCAAAATTGAAGTTATCTCATTAGCGATATGATACTGTAAATGAAATATGCATAGAATAGTGGATTTCGTTCTATGAAATTCACTATCCATTATGGTCTGACACATACAAAAAATGAACGAGCTGACTTTACAACTGGAAATGCAATTTTGGCAAAGGCTGATAACACAGAAGTACCCCTGCTTCGTGTGTATAATGAAAATTTGAACAAGTCTGTGAAAAGGATGAGAAATAATATATGAAGAGGGGCAGCTAGACCAAGTAGGGTTCGAATCTATCTCTTCGAAAGGGTTTAACACCATGAAGTCCACCCTTTTAGCCTAGAGGAAAATTTTAAGCAACTTTGTGATGAATTAACGGATGGCAGGACAATGTGTAATGAACCTGTAGAAGTGGTAGCTATGGGTAAGAAGAGTCGTCGTCCCGATCATATACCCGCACTGAAAGCAATTAAGAAATAAAAAGGAGCCCATTCATTGTTGCCGATATAGAGGATGCTCTCCACGATGATGTTCATGTTCCTTGCGCGATGGGGTTCTTAGTGGTTAAGCCGGGTAAAGATCTTACTTACAAGTCGTAATATTATATTGAAGCATATTTCAGTGAAGATAACAATTTCTCAATATCAGATTTCGAAAAACGAAGTGAACGTATGATTCTTGACTTCATAGAGCGTTTAGCGGCTATGGTATCAGATGCAAATGAAATGTAATCGGTCCATTTCCATAACTTTTCACGATACGATGGCATTATAGTAAAAAGAGCTTTTACTTCTCAGATTGGCAAGTACCCATTCCAAACGGTGATGAGGAAGCATAAAATGTACGAGTTAAAAGTCTATCGTAGAAATGAAAAAAAGAAATTATTGTTTTGTATAAGGGATTTCTACCTTCTCCTTCCCGCTGCACTAAATAACTTGGCCCAGGAGTTATGCCTGATATTAGGTTCTTAGGGCATCATTCCCTATGAGAAATTACGACTTGAGTATCTTCCGGAGATAGGTCAACAATTGTTGGCTAATATGAAACAAGATATTCGTCTCTTAAGTGGTGTTATGCTGAAGGCACAAAAGATTTATTGGAATCTGTACAAAATAGGCATCGTTGATACAATAACATTGTCATCGCTAGCTCTATCAATCTTTCATATGCACTATTACGACCCAAAGAGTTGGCCCATCCATATACCTACTCGAAACCAGAAATGCTTCGTTCGGCATAGTTATTATAGAGGACATGCCGATGTCTATAAGGCCCCATCGTTAAAATATAGAATATTACAATGTGAACTCCTTATATCCATTTATAATGAAAATTTTTCCGATGCCAGGAGAACGGGGCTCCCAGGTCGGGGCGTCTGGCATAATAATATAGAAAATGCGGAATTAGATAACTTCTTTGGCTTTATTGAGGCTTTTGTAGTGTGTACTCTCTACAATAGAGAAAGCCTTCTTACCCTATAAGGATAGACATAATGCTTTAACCTTCCCAACAGGTAAATTCGTAGGCATCTATTTTAGCAAAGAATTTTCTTATGCCCGAAACATGGGTTATAGAATTTATACGCTAGGGGGCTATTTGTATGAGAAAAAGAAGAGTCCTTTCAAAGGTTTTGTATCTGACATTTTCTCTAGAAGACAAGAAGCAAAGATACAGGATGATGCAGTTATGGTATATATCTAGAATATACTAATGAACTCTCTCTATGGTTGATTTGGTATAAACCGAGAAGCTATTAATACCGAGATATGCACAGAAGAAAGATATCATGAGTTTAATAAAAAAGAAACTTTTTACAGTGCTGGGGTCTTGTACCTTGGACGACTTGAGTAATGAGAGAATGGCAACAGGGCCGTGCGGTGGTAGAACCTCGTGAACCAGGCATACTGTTGAAGAACCTTCTCTAATCTTTTCATCTCCTATGAAATTTCTACTCAGCTTGAAAATAAAAGAAGACTCAAGCCCATAAGTCATCATGTTTGATAATTTTTAAAGAAGAGCTGAGGGCTGATCTATGACCACCCTCTCACTCACGGCACACATGATATATGTGTGATGCCGACACCCTGATCTAGACATCCACTCCATACTATTTCCTTATTTATGATCTTCTTACGGCCTTCACTCTATTTTATAATTAACCATGCTATTTATGCTAAAGATAGCCCTTCATAGATCTCTACGACCTACCTCTACGAACAGCCTTACACTGGCGTACTGATAGTAGTTGCTACCCATACACTTGATGGTTGCTTACCCACATCTATCTATGTGTATGTGCTTAGATCTCACCTCCTCACACGTACGACTCTCGATCGTAGAAGAGAAAAGGAACATATCCAATGAGTCTGATTGCAATGGTATAAGATATAAGATTAATGGAATAGATTGGTGCAAGGTAAACGACAGAACAATGTACTAACTGGATATAAGGAAGAGGTCTCATGTACAATCTCTAGCCCAACAATCTGTCTCTTCCCTAAATAATCCCATCCTAGGGGAGTCCTCCACTTGTGTCCATAGAGTTCCTAAAAAAGGTGGCATGCATACACTCGCCTGAGAACTGTTGTTATAGGCAAACGTAACCAAGGGTAGATGTCTGTCCCAACAACCTCAAAACCCAATGGATTACCTCCGCATAGCCTCCAATGTCTGGATGGTCCTCTTAGTCTGGACATCTGTCCGAGAATGGAAGGTTGTGCTAAGACTCACTCTGCTACCCAAAGCCTTATGTAAGCTCTGCCACAAGGCTGAAGTGAACCATGGATCTCTGTCTGATACTATTGATGATGGTATCCTGTGTAGGCGCACTATCTCATCAATATATATCTGGGCTAGCTTGCCCGTAAAGTATGTCATACTGATCGGTAGGAAGTGAGCTGACTTGGTCAGCTTATCAATACTCACCCAAATGGCATCATGTTGCCTTGCAGTCTTTGGTAATCCAGAGACAAAGTCCATGGCTATCTCTTCCCACTTCAACTGTGGTATCTGAATTGGCTGTAAGGGTCCTGCTGGTTTCTGGTGCTCAGCCCTATCCAGCTGGCACAGTAAGCATTTAGCCACACACTCAGCGACATCCCTATTCATACCTTTCCACCAATAGTGTGGGTGGATCGTCCTGTACATCTTCGTGCTCCCTGGGTGCAGGAAAAATAGTGAGCTATGCGCCTCCTCCAAGATATCATGGCACATGTCACTGTCTTGAGGAACACATACTCGTCCCCGGAATAGAAGTGTGCCATCCTGGCGAAGGTTCAACTCCTTCTATATCATCAAGTACCTCAAGCTCTTATGATCCATAAAGATCTGGCCCTTCCGCGCATACAAGTAATGTCATCATATCTTAAAAGCAAAGATAATGGCTACAAGCTCTAGGAAAGAAAGTGGCCGTGAGGTTACAAAGGTCGTGACTGAGTCTTGGTTGATTAGAATGCCTTTTCTTGGTCTGGTGTGGCTAATAGTTGACAGAAGGATGACGGCTTTTTATTGGGAACGTAGCGTCGAAACGGGTTCTCCGCAGTGAAGCAAATGATCTAGCCAATCATTCTTCTACCGATTATCCAAGTTCGGTATTTTGTAAGATCCTAGGTTATATCGAAATGACCCCATTGAGAGTATGATCTGTTCGATATGTAAGTGGTATAGTCACTACCTGTAAGGAAAGACCCATAGACACCTTACTACTTTCTATGTTTTCTCTCCTGTCTCGCCAATCTAGTATTGCCATATAAGAGAACTGCCTTTATGGGTAGAATATCTTTGAAAGGTATCTTTCCCTTCATTCACTACGCCCTTTCACTCTTGAACTACTTGAACAAGGATGGAAGGGGGTGCAATTGTAGATTAGAAAAACTACTGCATTTTGGCAAGGGTTAGCTCTCACTCTAACTAGAAATTTGATAAGAGAAGTGCGAAAGGAATGCAGGCTAGATTCAAGGTATGCCAGTTGTCCAAGGAACTTTCAAGATTGGTTGAGTCTTATGTGTACTTTATTAAGAGAATGAAGGATCTAGTGGGCGTAATTATCTGTCCACTCAAGGCGTTGCAAGAAAATGTTTTTGAAAAGCATTACAAATCGTGGTCAACATTTTTCCAGTGCTTCAGCGGACTTTGGCCTTTTTTTGTTATAGGTATTTAACCGGTTCGGAAGATAAACTATCAGTCAATGACGTTGCCAAGGTAGATGTTTTTCTTTTCCTTTCAAGATATTGCTTATCAAGAGAAAGAAAGCCAGTCCTTTTGGGCGGCCGAGAGTGTTATGTAAAAAGGACCAAGGAGGATCCTATCCAAAAGGAGAAGGAGGAGGAGTAGGATCTAGCTTTTGGGGCGGAATCGAAGCGAAGAAATTAGTTCATGCCACATCGATCTATGTGGAAGGGATGTTTTGTTGATGCATTCCTCTTGAGAATGAAGAAGAAGAAAGATCCTTTTTTTAACAGGAAATTTTTTCACGTAGATCTTCCATTTCGCCGTAATTTGTTTATTGCTCCGTACGAACTTACAATGGAAAAACTCCTGTTCATTGTAATATTATTGAAGGAAAGGTTTGTCATAAATTTGAAGAGTTTGCTTCTACACGGAAATGAAGACCTTCGAGGACTAATATTGGACCGGAAAGAAAAAAGGGAAAAACTAAAGTCTAAGCACATATGGCATGAAAAAGAAAATCCTATTTCGGTAAGACCTGATGTGAATCGTAGTTCAGATTCAAGTTGGTTGTGTTAGGGAGACCGCGAAAGTCACTAAATGGGTCAGTCTTTTAGTTCTCCCAAATTAGAATATCAAAGGAGGACGTTGCAGATGCCCCGGACGGACATGAATTCTTCTAAGGAAAGAAGACCACTGGAAGACACCCAGGACTATAGCATTTCGTGAAAGAAGCACACGGGAAGGGAATGCTTCGACCTTGTCTCTAGGGCACAATTGAATGTAGATACAATGAACGCGAGGTCAGAATACAAAGTCGAGAAACACAGGAAACCATTCCCCCATGTACCAATCGCTAAGGTATCTAGGGCCCCGGCGCCCAGCTCAGCTGGAGAGGCCTAGCCTGATCTAGGAAGTGCTTATTCAGTTTGGATAAACTTCATTCAAGAATGTCACCGCCCTGGGAATCAATAAGAAAACAAGTGCTTAGATTCAGATCAG
This sequence comes from Nicotiana benthamiana, assembly GCA_034376525.1. NCBI lineage: Eukaryota > Viridiplantae > Streptophyta > Magnoliopsida > Solanales > Solanaceae > Nicotiana > Nicotiana benthamiana. Next base: position 4,893,599 of record CM067333.1, on the reverse strand, counting down.
TGAATAAACCGAAAGGAAAGAGGGGGCCTTTCTAGCTTAGCGCCTAAATCGCACTATTCTACACTTCAACAAATGAGAGTTTTCGGTTGAACCGGTGAACCACACAAGAGTGTTAGATACGTGGGATAGAGGGCTTGTAATACCTGGTTGCACGGCTACGCAGTGGAAGTGAAAGAGCAAAAATCGACCCCCTCTTTTTTTCTTTGAAAAAAGCAGTAAGGAGTAAGGAGATTAAACTCTCGGATGAGACTAAGTAGCTACCGACCGTTCCGACACGCCCTTGACTTATTTTGATTAAGACCAAAAACATATCTCTAAAGTGGATCCTAATTTAAGCTGTCATACAAGTAATGATTGAATGAAAGAAAAACCACTAGTCGGGATATGGATGGAGTCTCGCTTAGTAAAGAGAGTTGTAGTATTCGTATAACAGGAGAAGAGCCTTTACTTTCAAATGAAAACTGCTTCTTCATGCTGCGAGGCCTTTGAAACCAAACCGCCCCCCCGCCCGATCAAGTACATGGTGCTTCGCTGGTAGGCCTACTTATGTTACGGCTCCAAACCTCAGTTCTTACCAACCTTCGGTGTGTAAGTTACAACTTTTTAGCTAGAACTCGGTCGAATAATAATCATTGATTCCCTCTACTGTCAATTTCTTATTCATTAATTGCGTTCGGCCGGTGCTCCTTTCTCATCTCAAGCCATAACTACTCTGAGCATTAGGGAAGATAAAGGAAGACCGCCTGCGCGAAGCGACCAAAGGAACTTGACTTATTTGAACCAAACGATAGAGGCTTAAAGAGTTTCCTATCACGAGCAGCCTCGCTCCTTGATCGGTGGGGAGGAGCATCTCAAAGTATGGCGCAAAGGATGTTGCGTTTTCACTTTGTCTCCCGGGATCCACCACAGGTTGGGTTTGAGAGCCGTGTGATTGGTGACTATCCAGCACGGTTCGGTGAGCACTTTTAGTCTGCGCGGGTGAATTGAATTCCCCTTATCAAGCAAGAATTAAGCGGCTCTTCCCACGGCGTAGTCACCATTGACTCTATTTATTATTATGGTAAATCAGTGTATCAATATGTCAATCTGAGATCTTATTTTAGTTCGATACGTCCACCTACGAGATTCACCTTTAGCTTTCGTCTTGGTAGGTGTATTATTATACATTTTCCCAAAAGAACATTCATTCATTTCTTTCTTCCCCGTCGACCACGATGACTTAAACGATGCAAAAAATCCAAACCCGTAAAGGAGAAGGGCCGGTGGGGGGCATTTGGGAAAGCGGGGCCTTCAAGCATCCGAAATATGCCGGGATTGAAAATGACGTAGCGTTCCTGATAGGAAATGATGACTCCTTCTGAAAAAAATACTTATTTAAGTTCTTTTTCCCAAAGAAGTCCCGCTCCGACCGCCCAACGAGTCATCTACTTATAAGGACCCTCCCCGCAGTCCGCCCTTCCGTGAAATATTTCTTGTATAATTATTGAATACAAAGAACAAAATTCATTTCGACCCTGTCGTAGTACTGGGCGTGGCTGAACCATCTACGATGGGGGGAGCTAATCCACAGGGAAGAAGCTTAGATAAAAGAATATGTTCTTGCATCGCTTTTTTGTACAAAGCTTGACCAGTGAGAAAAGTGTTTGGCCGAAGCAAAAAAGAGGGTTACCCACTTTATTCGCCAAGCGAATGATCTTCGCTTCACGAGAACAACAAAAACCACCATCTCGCTCTTTCCTTTCTTCGGTGCTACCTTTATATTCCAAGGGATGGGGTTGGGGTGTATAAAAATCTTTCTATCGGATGCTCGGGAAAAACTCCTAGGTCAAATAAGGATAAAATGTTGGAACCTCATAGGTAAGGATAAGGTAATGGAAATGATTGAGAAATTAATAGACCTAAATAGGATAGGAGAATTGATAAGGGGAATAGAGATGATGATAGAGGTCATACTAAAAAATGGAATAACTCTGTACGGATACAACTATTATTTGAACAAAGTGAAAAAAATGCGATCTTTGTTGTATAATAGAACAAACACTAATAGCTTAATTGAATCGGTCAAGATCAAATTTGTTTATCAAAGTGCTTCTCTGATTGCTCAAGACATCTCTTTTCAACCGAGGAACAAAACAAGATCATTTCTTTCCATTATTAGTAAAATAGTGAAGGATATTCCATTAGTATTGAAAAGATGGGTAGAGGGTATACTTATATGTTGTTCAGGTCGATTAGAAAGTGGAGAAATAGCTAGAACTGAATGCAGAAAGTATGGAAAAACATCTCATAATGTATTTAACCAGAAAATAGATTATGCTCCTGCGGAAGTATCTACTCGTTACGGAATCTCAAGTGTCGGAGCGTTGATTTCATGTAGTCAAAAAAAAGGGACGTTCTATATCCGAAACGTACGAAATATAGTAAATATCGTAAAGGCAGATGTAGTAGGGGTTTCAAACCAGACAGTACACAACTTGGTTTTTGAATATATTGCACTAAAAGTTGTAGAGCTGGTCATCTTTCATATCGAGCCATTAAAGCAGCGCGTCGTGCTATAATCGGACACTTCCATCGTGCTATGCACGAACAATTTCAAAGAAATGGTTAGATATGGGTAAGAGTTCTCGCCAATATCCCTATTACCGGGAAACCTACACAAGTAAGAATGGGAAGAGGAAAGGCAAATCCTACGAGTTGGATTGCTCGTATGTCCAGGGGACAAATACGATTTGAAATGGATGGTGTGAGTTTGTCCAATGCTCGACAAGCCGCTATTTTAGCGGCACATAAACTATGTTCGTCAACCAAGTTATTTCAGTGGTCGTAAGCTTATAAATCAGACCCAAATTCTCCATTTTGGTACACGCCAAAGCGTTCCATTTCGGCCGATTGAAAGAGCCATCAATCACTATGAACTGTTTCTCAGAAAAGAAATTGCGTAAATTCTTCCTTTTTGTCTCCCATGCTTCCCATTGGTCAACAACAAACTAAAGTGCTCTATACTTCTTCACTACCCGTACAGGGAAGGTGGAAGAAATGAAGTCTCTCTTATTTTTGGGGGGGAGTATAGTAGTCAAAGAATGAACCAAACAAAATGATTGTTCTAGAATGGCTATTCCTCACAATTACTCTTTGTGATGCAGCGGAACCATGGCAATTAGGATCTCAAGACACAGCAACACCTATAATGCAAGAAATAACAGACTTACATCACGATGTCTTTTTCCTTGTTATTCTGATTTTTGTTTTCGTATCATGGATCTTGGGTCGCGCTTTATGGCATTTCCACTAAAAAAAATCCAATCCCTCAAAGGATTTTTCATGGAACTACTATCGAGATTCTTCAGACCATATTTCCTAGTATCATCCCTATGTTCATTGCTATTCCATCATTTTCTCTGTTATACTCAATGGACGAGGTAGTAGTAGATCTAGCCAATACTATAAATGCTATTGGACATTAATGGTATCGGAGTGCGCCTCTTCACGAGGGTGATTAAAGTGCAACGAAATGCCTTAAAGTTGAATATGGTTTGCGAAGCATCTGGCTTACCGGTAATCTCCCATTCCCACCGTCAAGAGACTTTAGTAACTATAGCATGCCAAAAACGGGGAGTTGAGGTGGTTAGACCTATACCCCAAAATGCTCCCAGCATAGGAACCTATGGTTCCATTCTTGTTGTTGCTGGAGGTACACATCCCTCTTCTCGGTGTGGAGCGATATACGAGAAATAGATGCTCAGCCTGCAATGTTCGATAATAGTGTTGAAGTAGTGAATCTATCGGCACCATTGCAGTGGCATACAACTTTGGACCTAACGGACGGCCTAGTAACCTTTCGGAATGGGGGATCCCCGTTGGCAACAACCACAGTTGTCGTTGCGGAACTACTGTGCCGGGAGAAGACAACCTTTGTTCCTACTCCTCTTTCTTCACGTCGGGGATGGAGGTCCTACGGTAGGTAACAGCAAGCCCAAGCAAGTTGCCCGAAGGGGACCAGCGCTTCTACTCCTCCACTGAGGAGCCGTTCTTTCGAGAAGTAATGGATGTCGTGAATGGCGGGAGGTCACACAGAATTGACCTATTCATAGGGTGATCCTATGATCGATACAGGACACAGACTATCTCATTCTTTATTTTATTATATTTCTGAAAGAAAAAAAAAGAAGGTTGACTCAACTTCTCAGCTAGAGTTGGTGGTGGGACCTGTTGTCATAATGCACGCTGGAACGTGGGAATTCGAGGTATCATGAACTACTACTAAAACCTACTTTCTTTTTATTTTGTTTGTGGACAAACGATATCCGGTAAAGCCTATGGCTGGATCCTTTTAAATCTACGGGCCGGCCGGCCCCAGCCTTTTACATGAGCATAGGGAATCTATACTCGAGCGTTCCACTGGGCCCCTGACAGGATAGGTGAGGAATCACTCTGGATCTTCTTTTTTTGGGCTAAAACTTTGCCGAGCCGACTAGCATCGTGTTCCACAGTGCATTTTTCGAACCAAGAAGATGACTATAGGATCGAATTCACTCTTCAAGAAACTTCTCGTCCCATACCTTCTACCTGTCTCATATGTGTGGAACCTAGTCTTTTTCTGTTCCAGCCTCTCTCTCTAATACATAGGTTAGGTAGGGTTGGGTGATAAATGGTTCCCTCTTTCCAGTAAACTTTCCCCGGCCTTGGATTAACCTTACTCATAAAGGGTCTTATGGTCGGGAGAACTACTTAACTAAAGAAAAAAATGTTCTTTCTAAGAGTAGGCGTGGAGAGATTTTTGCGGGGAAACTTGCAAGTACAGTTTTGGGGAGGCGGGCGTCGACCCTATTTTATGAGTATTCACACTTTAACGGTTCCGATAAACAGTCACTCACTTTTGGCAGTTACACGATTCCAGAAGATGATCCTGAATTAGGTCAGTCACGTTTATTAGAAGTTAACAATAGAGTGGTTGTACCAACAATAAATTATATACGTTTATTGTAACATCTGCTGATGTACCTCATAGTTGGGTTATACCTTCCTTAGGTGTCAAATATGATGCTGTACCTTTTTCGTTTAAATCAGACCTCTATTCTTATACAGCGAGAAGAAGTTTACTTTGGTCAGTGCAGTGAGATTTCTTGAACTAATCATGCCTTTATGCCTATCGTCGTAGAAGCTGTTCCTAGAAAAGATTATGGGTATCAGGTATCCAATCAATTAATCCCACAAATCGAGGAAGCTTAAGCGGAAATGAATGAGGAGGGTGAGGGAAGCCACTAAATGTATGGCTTCCTCGCTCGCTCTACCGCTCGTTTCGTAGACAGCGAGTGGAGTGCATAATCCCCTTTAGAGATACGGGTGAGTACTACACGAGCTCGTAAGTAAAGTACGGAACGAGCCTTGTCTACGAAGCAGAGCGACCTCATCTTGCTTGCTTTTGGAGAAGCTTCTAGCTCTATATAATTGGAATTCTGGTATGACAGGAATAATGTCGACCAATACGAGCGATAGCGAAGCCAATCCGTATAAAGGCGAGCAACCTTTATAGCGATATGAAACGGACTACTTATAGCCTATTAGCAGGTCAGTCAATATCAGTAGGGTTCCTCTTGCCTAACAGAGTCAGCCTAACATTGACAATGATAGGTAGACAAAAGATTTAGGCAGTCGTTGCGTGCTTTCTTTACGCACTGGCATAGAAGAATTCGAATGCGCTGGCTCAGATGAGTGGCTCTTGGATTCTTAAACAGATCCATTTTGTTGCTTTTTCACTACCAATGAGTAGGCAGCTTTGGATGCTTATGGAGATATGGCTTTGGTAAAGATCTGCTTAGCGTGTTCTTTCTCTGGTGCTACTTAGAATAGAGATAGTCAGACTCTAACTTGAGAATGTTATAGCTGTGAAATAATGACATTCTGATCAACCCGATTGGCTCTCATTCTGGTTTGGCGGAAAGGTAAAAAGGACTAAATCTTTCTTCCTTGTTTGTGTACTAGGGCGAGGCGAATCCCAACCCCTTCATTAGCTAGCTTAGGTTTTCCTCTTTTCAATCTATATCAGATCCTCTATTACTTCTTCGCTAATACCTTTTAGCATTCCATTAGCACCAACTTTTTCCCAGTACACACCAAATCAGAGTAGTCAGTGTGCCTGCTTCGTCCTTCTTTGACAAAATGGATGCTTTAGGAGAGGTTGGGTAGAAAGGACTTTGCTAAAGATGGTCTGTCTGTGCGCGAGGAAGGTCTTTTTCCTTTCTCCTTCCATTGCTTGACTAGGTTCGCCTTGCAAGGAAGGGAATGCACCCGTGCAGGTAGAAATGGCGGAGGTCAAGCTATGGCCACAAGTAGCTAAGGTATAGTAAGTTTCTTCTTCGTCTTTTGCTTGTCATTGGATTGGAAGCCGCAGGCGATGCCTTCTTACTTGTATAGTTGGCCTTGCATGCTTAGTGCGTAAGTGCGTAAAGTAGGCTCATTCTTTGGTTTATTAAGATGTTGTAGTAGCCGAAGGTATTCCGCTTGTTATATTGAATTGAATCTTATATGACAACCGGGGCCGTATTAATTAAGAGACTTTACCAATACTATAAGTTGATCTCTCAAAGGTATACGTAGACATTAGTCTTGCTGGTTCAGGCGGTAAGGCCTTGGGTAAGCTCAAGGTATCCTGTCAAGGTGAATGTGGGTAGTGGATGTAGCTTTTCTTCTAAAGCGTCTTAGTTCGTAGCTGCCAAAGTGTAGCATTGAGGCGAGGAGCGCACTAGCTAGGTGGAGTCTCCTTTCGAAACTACCTCTTTTCCTTTATCTCTCTGGTATCCCATCCACTGAACTGTCAGTACCAAGACAAATTCGGAATGTTGGCTGAGCGCAGACTAGTCTGTTCAGGCAGTCACAAGCTTGGTAAAGCTAAAAATGGAACTTAGCTTCTCACTAACTACATCAGAAGCAAAATCGTCTACTTCAAATACAATGCGAGCTTGAACGGGGTTGCCTTAGCTACTGTGGTGTACATATGCCAGGAATCACACCATAGCCGGAGTCGATCGAGTGAGGATAAACCTACCTATCTTGGGGAAGGTCCAGATCTTGATGTAGAAAGGAGCTCTCAAACTGAGGCGGAGAAGAAAACTTGTGATTCTGTTGTTGTCAAGTGAGCTCTAACAATTTAAGCGGCTAATGGAGCCTGCTTTGGTGACCCTACGAGGAAGTGTTGCTCATTAAGGTTATCTTCAAACTTCCGGTAACCACTTATCCAAAGATAGGTGGGAAATTTATTCCGGATGGAACTAAATATTTCACATTTATAGGCTTCGGCGGATGTAGATTTTGAAAAATATTACTCTTCTTCAGGTGCATATAAGGTTTATGGGAAGAGGAGGCAAGGGCAGACGCTTAAGCATCGGCTAGTTGAACCACTCCTGTCCATCTTTTGTATCCGAGGTTGGCTCTTTACACATATGATATGGAGGTCTAGTACGGTGAACAAGTAAGGTAGGGGCTCTTCGATTAGGCAAACCAGTCCAACTAGGCCAAAATACAACCGTCCACTCCTTTTTAAGGCATTAGCAAAGCTTAGGTCCTCGGGTCCAAAATGTGCCTATCGGTCCAATCCTTATTCCCCTTATATTAGTTCAATTAAAAAAGTAGAAAGTCCCTTGGTCTCCTTCTTTATATCGATTTGACAACTCTTTATGGTTGGTATAGGCAAGGGCTCATCTGTGAATGAATCCAGTTTCCTCTCAACTTCCACCTTCTTTGTATTGGTTTTTGTAGGAGATCAAGTTAAAAGGAGCGAAGGGAAAGTGCCCGTCTTGACCGACCAACTTCCGGAATGTCCTTGCTTGCGTCAGTTCATAAGGGTCAAGTCTTTTGACAGCTTGTTCTAGGGTTACCTTTTTTAGTCACGCATTTTCTTTTTGCTTTTCGATGGGTGTAGTCCCCTAGCCTATCAAAAAGAACTTCTCCAATCGGCCTCTTTCTTCTCATTATTCTGTCGGGCCTACGGTACTATGGCCTTTCTCATTCCACTTTCTCGAAATGTAGAGCAGCTGATCGAGAGTCTCTCGCTCTTTTCCCATTCCTTATTCTATGGCCGATCTTCTTGAATCCAATGCCGGTGAAAACGATCTCATAGGTGGATCGAGGGAAATCACTCGAGATAGGAGAGCATTAAGCAAGAAAAAGCATTCACTAAAGAAAGCCGATTCCCCTAAGCAATTAAAGGGCTACTGCTTTCGCGGGCAATCGCTTCTTCGAGACTAATTCCAACAATATTGAGATTGGAATAAAATTCTAGTTAGACCGTGGCCGCTTTCTTGGAACTAATTGATAGGCACTTAGTTTTCTATAGAAGAAGCGGGCGATATGCAGCATCAATCAAGGTAAAAAGGTAGTCACGGCCTGTGCTATAATGCACAAAAGCCCTCCACCCCACAAAAAAGTAAAGAACCCGCGGTGCCTGCTTGTGACACATAGGTCTTGCTTTTCGTGATTACTTTGAAATAGATGGCGGACTCAATTCACAGGAATTGGAAGGACGACATCTCTTTCAGAAAAAAGGGAAATAAAATACTAGAGAATCCTGCCTTTATTTTTACTACCCTTGGCTAGAGGACTTGACGGACCACCTCAGATGTCAGAAGAACATTCCTGGAGACCACGTCAACCCTTGCTGAAAGGGGTATGGGGGACAAGCAGGGCATATAGCCCATAAAAAGGGTGGAATCTATTCGTACATACGCACACCAATTGGATAATCCACAGCGAAAATAATACTCGAAAAGGCACTACGAGTCACCTTCATTAAGAAATATTCTATTTTTCAAAGAGAAGAATGACCAAAACTAGACCTGACCTGAACAAGTACATACGACCTTTCGTCTTGATTCATAATCAATAAAGACGGGATTCAAAGTCACGCAATTCTTGATCTTTTTAGAATTCTGAAGGACATCGATCTTTCTCTTTGCGCAAGTATATCTCTCTTTGCTGACTCCATATGGAGAAAATAGTCCACTTGGATGGAAGGGGAGGCCAGGTTTTATTTTACCTGGGCCAAAGACTGTCACTTCTGCTCTTCCAGGAAAAGTCGCTTCCTTTTTTCGGGGACTTTTCCGCAACTGCTTGTCACTATTTCGCTTTCTATAAAGCATAGTGTCAGTCTCCCTTACTTTAATGGGTAGGAGAAGGTATCTCAAATCTTTCCACTGGAAAACCAAACCATAACTAGGTTAGGGGCCTTGAAAAGGGGAATTCCCTCCTATCTTCCCCTTGTTGAAGACGGGTTGACGTAATGGATAAGGTTCTAGGAGGTTACCAGAGCCGGAGTTCCAATTAGCAATAAGAGAAAAAAAAAGAAGTGAAATAAGCCTTAAAAGTCCAACCCCTGGGCAGAGTTGGGCCAAGACTAACTACGAGTTTAATGTGGTTTACTATGTATATTTCAAGGGAAAGCAGGTATAGGCATAAACTTATGGGACTAAGGCGCGCTACCTTTAGCGATATGGGGCAAAGAGTTATCCACTAAATGATAGAAAGGCTACCTTCTCAAGAAGGAAGAAATCTTTCAATATAAAGAAAGGTGTAAGCAAGCTTCTTTCCGACCAGACTGACCTGGCAAAGAAGTATCTTCCTATACATAGCTCCTTGCTTACAAAAAAGATTTATAATGAGAATCAGCTGAAGCTTATTCAGGATTGATCGTTCTTATCCGAGAGTCCTATCAAACTCTCTGCCACTGTAGGTGCGACACAGGTAGTAGTGACTGAAAGAGCTGATGCGGCATGATCCCGATTATAAGCGTCCAATTTTGTTTAGGTATTTACGGACTAAGCCTGTTGAGGAACTGAGATGATTCATCTTAGTCTTAGTATGCCGGTTATGCCTCTGGCCAAGCCCAGGGATTGAAAAATTAATAGTGGCGGGTCTATCTTCTTCTACGCAAGCTGCTGAGCTACTTTTTCTTTCTTTCATTCCATCTGTCTTGCTTGATTCATTAAAGAGAGCGCTTTGATAAGAATGTTTCACAGAGAGTGTTGCCAACCAATTCTTCACCTTTCGGCCTACAAAGAAATGGTCGAAACTGTGATCCTGATTAGATAGTTGCATTCTTATCCTCTCTCTATTTTGTCTTGGGGCACAGTTAGGATCATCTCCCTGAGTTCGTTGAACTCCTCCCAGGCGAATCAATAATGATTGTGTCTGGACTCCTCTATTCATCTATCAATCTCGTTTATGAATGTTATGATGGCAAGGCATAGCCGGAACTCTTTCGTAGACAACTCTCGAGGCAATGGCTTTTTTCTAATCTCCCCCAGTCACCCACCATGATCGGAGCTGAGATGATTCATACTAGCTTGGTTAGGTTAATATATGTACCATCGCTTCTATTTAATGTAATATAGTATATAGGCTGAATATGAGAAATCATCAATTAAATTAGATGCATCTTCCCTGGCTTAAAGGACAGAACTCCAGCAAGAAATCTATTGAAGAGTTGGTGCTGGGTTAGCCGAAAATCAAAGTTTATTCGCTCCCTTAAAAATTCACTTTTTGTAATTACATCGGCAATAATCTAGAAAATTGTGGATTTTTCATAGCGGAATCAATGGAGTCAGTTATAGCATCCTCCTTCTTCTTACAAAAGCAATTTCATAAGAGAGATGAGGCAAAGAAGGAATTGATAGAGGTGCGCCGAGAAGTTCAATACCTTCTTGATCGAGAAAATGTCCTTGCTTGTACTTCTCTTTATTTTTAAAGATTGGGTTGGTGTTCAGTCTACTTCTAAATAAGTTTTCTGATTTGTTTAGTCTCTTTCTTCATGCAAGTCAACTAGTTGATCGAGAAAGCGCCGCCTAAATGGCGTCATAGAGGCGGTCACTGGTAGGCTCATCCCAAAGCTGAAATGAAGAAAGTAAAGATCTTGCATTTTTCAACCATATGGTTGTCTTTTCACTAGAAGCTCAGCCTAGAATTGATCGACCAATTCCCCCGAGCTTTGGGGTCAATTTAGGGGGAGTCGAAAACTATTGTTATCTTTTTTAAAGCGGCATTCTCCCTTCTATCTATCTTGAATTGAATTATGGAGGTGCAATCTATTTGGAGGAGGTGGGTTTGAGAAGAAAAGCCATGTACTATTATATGGTGTAATTCTAGATCTCATTCGTATCCCAGTGGATTGGGCTTAGATGTGGCCTTTCATTCCTTAGGGAGTGAGAGGGTAAAGGGGAAAGGGTGGGTGGCCCCTACAAATTCTTGAAGTCAAATGGAACGAAAGCGCATATAGGAAACGAAACACAAACCTATGGTGCCATATAAGATAAGCATTTCCTGACCGGGTAACGATTTCGAGATTAGAATTGAGTGAGGGCAGCGGTTCCTCCATAATAGCTATGAAAAAGGGAAGTGAAATTTTACCACGAAGGGTAAGGATGAACTGTGGTTGAACTCGACAGCGTGGTTAGAGCAGCACCACAAGCCAATTAACCAACAAAGAGATACGCTTCACAGAAGGAAGAGATAGAATCCAGATTTTGTTTCTTATTAGGAGTGGAAGTTCCCAACATAGCTCTGGTTGAATTAGAGAAACTAAGTTTGTTTCGGTATGAGAAATTAACAAATCCTGAATAAGGGATATGTCAGTCGTGTACAGACTATGGCATCACTAAGCCCTTTTAAATAAGTGTGAAATGTGTTGTTTCAAAGTAGCTAAGGGAAGTTTGGTCGGAGGCTTGATCTTTGGTCATATAGCCATGTGAGAAGTCGGGTACTCTATTAAAAAGAAAATTCCCTGATCGTCTACCATATGCGCTGCCAATATCCGGAGCCAGCTGAAAGGACTCTATAACTGATATCTTCTTTGACACGCGGACCTTGTTTCCACCAACCCAGATGTACCCGATTCAGTGATGGCACTGACGGTGCTATCCCATTTTTTTGGCTTATGGCCTGATGCTTAGTTTCCTTCTAACTTAGTTCTAATCTTTATTGTCTGATTTGCTTTCTTAGTGCTGACACCCTCGTACGCCGATCAACAACCGAAGCGGCAGAAGAACCTATTTGAAAGTAATCTAGAAGGAACTTCAGAAAAGACTTGAAAGTAACGAACGAAGTGCTCGACCGAAAAAGCAATGACTGAAGAGATAGGGGCGCGCTAGCACATCTGTTTTCTTGCTGGACCGCAACGGTTTGATATTTTAAAAATATGGAGAGTCATCGAACGAACATGGTTCGGAGATTGGAGGTGTTGAAAAAAAGGAGAATATAGAGATGTCGGAAGATTTTTTAATGAACTTTCCATGATGCAACCGAGTTGCCATATTGATACAGCACATCTACTTCAACGGTGAATAAGCAGCTACCAAGTAGAGAAGAAAGAGAAAGAGTGAATGCAGTGCTGGTTCTAGTCTTGAGCAAGACATATGTACGGATTTCAAGCGGGTAGTCAGTCATAATTCAGAGGGGAGCAGGTTGCAAGGGTTCTATCCTACGGTGATCCTTTGGGCCTTTCGAACATTAGCTGCCCTTTCCAAGGTTTAAGACATAAAAATCTCAGTTTACTGCTGCCAATCCTTAGATAAATTTTTTAGCAGATGGGCTCCTTCCCGTGTAGACGGCCACAACCGTGTGGGGAGCCAAAGATTGTTGGCCTATCACTAACTCGAACCGACAGATGCAGATATTTTTTGTAGGTATTAGCATAATTGTGCTACGTCCAACAGCTGCACCTGGTTGGCACTCACAAAGTTTCCTACGGAGCAGTACTCCTACAATAACGCATTGATCTTTTCGGCCATCTGCCCTAACTGATATGGAGATAAAGACTCGTGGAGAAGTTCAGCTTTGATTTGACCCCAAGAGTTTGAATACATCTGTCCAGAATCTTCCTGTGAACCTAAAACATTAAGTCGTTCAGTCGTGTTGCATCACGAGTCTACAAGCCTCAGTTGAGGAAGAAAGATGAGTTTCAATTTGGCATGAAAGCGAGAAAAGCATTTCATGAGCCCTATTTGCCTTTCGCCCAAAGATTTTTTACTATTCAACTTCATCAAACAAACTGGAGTTAGGCCAACTTTCTTTTCTGGGCATGGCCACATCCGTTGGTGCCATATTTTTCCATATGCTGGGTGGGTTCCATGGGTATTGCTTGGATTTGGACTGATTGTTATGTCCTTTCCTAGCGTTGACAAAGATTTGACCTTGTTGGCCCGAAACGGTAGCATGACATTCCATTTATCGAGTAATTCTCTACACGCAGTCATCAGCTCAGCGCGACTTCTTTATTTTTTTTCTCTCGTCAGTGTGTCTAGAGTGCTCAAAGAACTAGATATAGTTAAAAAGAAGGTGGTGAGACTTGTTAAGTCATCAACTGAACTTCTTAAAAATGAATCTTTTCTCATTGGGTGTTGGCTGTAATAGGACAGCGAGCATTTTAACCACCAACGAGAAAGGAATGGGCATTTTCGTGCGGGGGGGCGGTTTGATTTCAAGGCCCTCGCAGCAGGAAAAGGCAGTTGTCATTTGAAAGGAAAGGCCCTTTGTATAGAGTTCGAACCCGCGACTTCAGGCGTGACAGACCAACATTCTAACCGACTGAGCTATTTCCCCCTTTCGTCGCTACTTTGATTAAAAAGTAACCTACCGGCCTATTAGCTTACAAAGTCAACATCGGAGAGTATTCATAACAGCTGTACTAATGTCGTTCGCCTTTGGCACATCAGTAGGGCTTGCATACGAAGGGCTTGCGGGGTGTAAAACATTCTGTTGTACTACTAACACTAGCTGTACTAGAGTAGTTTAGTAGCGCCTTTTGAATCAAATAGGTTCACCCTTTCCGAAAGGCGAACAGCCTGCTTTTCAAGCAAATATATAGCCCCCGCCCTTTTGAGTTGTTGTGAGCCGTAAAGCGTACCAGCTGTTTGAGTCACGAAATGAACAAGCAACAATTGATTAAGCGCTAATGCGCTCAAGCCTACAGGGTTTAGCCTTGCGCAACCGTTTTATTGCTTGCTTAATCTTAATATTATTATATAATAATATATATATAAATAATATATATAAAAAAAGAAAAAATCCTTTTTTTTTAATTCTTCATTCCTGGGAAGAGAAAGAAGCAGATACAGCAAGGGCCGCTGCAATTGCTTTAGCGCTAGGTCTATCGAGCCTTGCCTATTTCCATGTCTCCCGAAGAAGATTAAGAGCTGAAAGCGAATTCCCAATTATCTGACAATGGATCAGTAGAAAAACCTTTGTTATTACAATACGAAATAGATGCGAAGCTGTTCATTTATCCAGTTGAGACTGCAACAATTTATTTTGTGGGAACCGAAATAAGAGCTTGAACAGGAGTTGCTGTTGATATTGGCAACGTTTTAAGGGAGCTTTTTGGGAGCGAAATAGCTGACGCGCGAGGAGTGGTCTTTAAGAGCCTTCATTCGAGTCATCTGTTCGACTTCATCGCTACGCTCGTTACTTCATTATTGGGAGCAGGTTGACAACAGCGGGTTCCCCCCCCCCCCCCCCCCAATTGAACTCAAGCTTCTTTATGTGCTATTTGGAGAAAAATTCACTAGAACTAGAAGGAGTTAATAGCTACAAATTCTTTAGTGAGTCTTAGGCCCCTAAGCGGAAATACGCTATTCGGACTAAAATGGCTTTTGCACCAACTCTTGTAGAACCAGGGGCCGAAACAATGCTTTAGCGGTAGGAGCGGTATCCCATTTTTTTTGGAAGGTTGATATAGCAGATAAAAGTGTTATACCCCTCCCTATCAGTCCCATAAACAGGCCTTCAAATACGTTTTTATTGCCAATGCTGAGATTCTTTAGATTGACAACCCAAGGTTTGTCTCGGAATGCTAAGATTTAGAACTCTCCTAGCCCCACAGCTCTTTGACCTTCCCTCTATTAAACAGCTCAGTGACTTTGGAAAGAGCTTGACCACTGCACGTTGATTGATCCGATAAAGCAAAGCAACGTGGCATAGAGCTCTTTGTGTTGGGGCTTGATTCCTTGACGAGATAACCATTTCATACCTCCCTTGGTCCTTGAAATATCAACTTGCCAAGGTTTCTTGCCTTCTACAGCTTAATCCGCAGGCAAATGGTCAGCATAAAGAGCTTTTGCCACAGCAGGTCTCAAGGGAGACTAGCTCTATAGAGCCTTACTACTTGGGTTACTGTTCCATAAGTGGGAAAAGGTCCATACGATGGAATAGGGTCTCTGCCAACCAGTGTGGAGGGCTTTACGCCTGTCCTTAAAGGTTTTCGGTGCCAGTAAGAAAAATGACCTTCACGTTTGCGTCGCCCTTTAGAGAAACAATTATCTTTAGGTTAGCTTTCTTTCTGTGCTCTTATTTTCCCTCTTCTTATTTGTAAAGTTCCATTCTTTCCTCAGCGCAGTCTGGGCCTTGCTGAGTTACGGAGGTTTCTTTCTCTCTCTTCGAAATGTGCTTCTCTGAATTGTCTCTCTCCTTATTCCTTTATGGCAGTAGGGAAGATATAACAGTTGATGCTACGCTTGGGATAGGTTCCTCTTTGCATAGCTTGGTCTATTCTAGCTAAGTATTCACGGTGCCATCCTCGTCTCGAGCTCCAACTGCATTGTGAGACTAGGCTACCTCATCTATTGGCATTTCTATCCGCCCGCGCGCGAGACCAGATCGACTACTCTACTACCATCATTCCGAAGGTTTTTTATTCAAAAGGACAGAGAATAAATAGCTTATTCATAATCCTATACGCCCCGCACCGCTTCATTCAATTGCTCTGTCATAAAGAAAGGGAAGGAAATTTTTGTTTGATCAATCGCATGAACCTGCCTTTCTTTCTTTGCCAGGAGAGGTGTCCCAATAACTAATAGATCTCTCAATGGGAGCCTCATTCTGTCTAGATGAAATAGCTTTGATTGATCCGGATGATTAAGTCGTTGTGTCTGTCGATACCACCTGCTCGGAGTGCGGGAAAGGGCTCACCTATTGATTCTGTCGTTGCATGCTTTTTGATAGAGCCCCCACCTCCCACGACTACAACTACCACGAGGATCCTAGAAAGAAATAGGCACCAGTTCATTCAGCCAATGAAGTTGCAGTCGGTTCTGATGATTATGCCGTTTCAAGTGGATGTTCAGCTGGTTCAGCGATAGATGTAGTCGATGGGGTAGAGGTTCTCAAGTTACTCGTCTAGCTACTCACTGCCCCAACCTTCCCTATAGGCTCCCTACTTGCCAGCACGACAACTGTCTAAATCATTTGAAGCTTCTTCTTAGTGAGCAGCCGTTCAACTTCCACTTCAGGTTCGGGGAGCCTCGGCTGTGGGACTTGAGTCTCAACAGAACCTTGCCTTTTCTTCTCTCTCCTTTCCCTCATCTCCCGGACCTTAACCGAATTTGCTCCATTTTGCTCAGCTGGGGAGTGAAGGTACCCTCGAGTGGTGTATGGGCTGTGATATTTGTGGTAGCGGGGGTAGAACTCCGAAGGATGGCCATCCTTACGAGCGGATGAGGTCGGCTCGGTGACCGAGGGCTTGCATGGACGCGGCATTGCAACCATGGTCTTGGATGTCACTTCAACATTTCTATGCTTTTTCTACGTCCGAGTGATGGCATATATGTCGAGCGGATTCACAATAATTAAAGGCGATTGAATAACATAAGAAAAAATGGAAAGGGGATTACTCGTAATGATGTGAGGCAGGGTATCATAGAAGGATGTTTGGGGTAGTGGCTGTAAGTTCGAAGGCTTTTGTCTTATTTGAGTGAGGATGTGAATAAGTAGAAAAGGAAATAATTAGGGTTTGAACTTACCTTCTCTAGATCGAAGGGATGACCGGGATAAGTAATATGCGAAAAGAGATATGCTTTGCACGTCCGCTTCCAAGACGTCCTACCCACGCGTCTCCTAACAGTAATGGTTGGGATTGGCTCTGCTTAGCGGTTGTGCTGCGTGAGCCTCCAGATGCCTCCAAGCAAGCGAAGGTTTTTGGGGTAATCTCCATGTGTCTTTCCCATGCTTCGTGACAACGGCGGTACCCCAAAACAAAGGGGCTAGTCTTCGTCGTGCCGGGGTATCCCGATCCGAATGCCACGAAAATTTAGGGAAGCCTTTTTCTTAAATGACTCTTTGCGACCGGTGAGAAAGCGGACGATTTTAGTGCTTAATGGAACACCTTTCTGTTTCATATTGAGTCCTCAGAGGTGCGGACCTTTTGGTGTCCGATCAGCTCGATAGGTCACTCAATAGTCTTTCCCGGAGTATCCCTTGTTTTCGTGAACAGTGGGATTTGTTGGCAGCTCGACGATCTTTATTCCAAAGGCTTATCGAGGTGAAGCTTTTGACAGGTATTCTTTTATTTATTTGTAGGTTTCTCTACTTCAGGCTCTCCCGAGGGCCTTTGTTTGAGGTGAGGTTCTATAGTTTGATAGTTACTTATGTTCTCCTCTACCCTTCCCCGGTAGGTAGGAAAGATTTCTAAATATATTTCCTTCCGTCTGTTCAGGGGCACTCTAAAGGCTTTGCAACCATCATAGCCGCTTGACAGCCATCTAGTAAGTCTCTGTCGCTCGTTGCTAGACATCATTCGGTTCTCGGTTTCATCCGACGAACTACTTTAAGTCTTTATTCTATGTCGTATCTTTCCTTGCAGATTCCCGATTTTTGAAGGAGTAGCAGCCTGTGTCTCCGGCTTTGGGAGAACTTTAACTATTGCTAACCTAGAGAGCCCTACATTAAGATAGCTCGAGAAGGGACTCTATTTCGAAAATAGGAGTTGCTTGCCTTACCACACCAACCATCTTAGCACTGGAAGTTCTATCTATGGGAAGCTATGCAGAAGAATATTATATAATAATTTCATATTCATTAGATAAGAGATTAAGGATCACTTCTTAGTGAGGACAACCGGATTAGGACGATCAGGTCGTTTGAGGGAAGCAGTACACCAATAGGTGGGTTTCCATTCTTGTACTTTTTTGGGTAAAGGGCATGAGCGCTCTTTCCCTCTCACCAGTACTTACTATAAGGGGTGGGTCAACCGGTTAAAACAAAATATCCAACAACCACTTTCCTGAATGGCTAACCGCTTTCGAATGAACTTAACTCTTGGACTGGCTGAAAGGGAAAGGGGAAACTGTACAAGGATTTTTTTTTTACTCGTTTATGGGACCAGTGTCAAAGGAAAGGATTGTTGCACTCTCTTTCTTGAATGGATCAACATTTGTGGATTCTTTTTAATTCGAGATTCTTCTATCTATATTTAGAACTACTAGATCAACTACTCCGTCTTTTAGCCTTTGGAACCTGTGGAACCCTAAAGTCACTTGCCCGTTTAAACGCTTCTGTCCATCCCATCTAAAACCCATGAAACAGTGAATCCGGAGACAAAGACCTAGCCCCTGCTTTATTTTAAATAGCTAAGATAAGGTCTAAGACCGTCTCTTCTTTTCCACATACTCATTCCTCCTTCGTTCCGGATACTTAAGATTCAAATGCTACTGAACCAGCTTTCCCAATCAATCAATTAAAATTAATGTGTAGGAACCTGCCCTCATCGAACTGTATGTCTAACCTTCCCGTATTTGAAGATAGACTAATGTTTATGACCTCCTACTTTCATGGAGATCTATTCTTCTCTGATTGCTGGAGATTATCCATATATGGATGAATAAATGTGAAGTTCGGAAATTTTGAGGGAGGGGAGTCGACTGACTAACAATGAACTGAGAGAAGGGAAAAAAAGGAGTGAAACCATTCAACGGAGTTGGAAATGACTTCGCTAATCATAATAAGGTTGGTCTCACCTTCGTCCAGGGACTCGAACGAGGTATTTTGTGCTTGCCCTATTGAGAGTCTCTTCCATTCTCTCTTCACCAGACAGATAGACAAATAGGCAATCTGATAGACAGATTATGGCTTCCTCACTATCAGCAAGAACCCATAGGCGATGAACTGCTTCCGACTTCTTCATTCTGTTTGTAGCCATACCGTATAGAGTGAAAAATTCTTTTTAATAGGAGTAGCTATATTCAATCAAGCATTCCAGCGAAACGATCCTTTTAAAATGGGCTCTGCCCAACACTGGGACTGACTTTATACAGAGAGAGGAAAATCAGCAAAAAGCTCTTTTTGAATCGGATATTGGATAGGCTAAGCTAGGTGTAGGCCTCTCTCTCTCTACGGTTTTTCTTGAACTTGTCAAGACCGGGTGCCTATGCGATAATAAAGGCAAGGTGCTATTTTACTAGTGGTGGAGTGGCTTGAATCAAATCATTTGTCTAGAGAGGGTGTAGCGATAACCAAAGTGGACCCTACTAGAAAGTAAAGATGTTGTATAGGCAACTGGCGTTAGAGTAGTGTATCGAACTAAAGGACAGGAGCGACCCATAATCATTAACGAAGAGGAAGGCTTGGAAAGGGATCAAACATATTGAGGAGGAGCTTTCACAAAGGCCAATAGACGATAGCTGATGTCAATAGCCTAAAATTCTTTATCTACTTGAAAGCTGATGGGAGTACGGCTTTCTTCAAGGAAGTGTCCCTTATGATATTACATTAGTAAAGAGCCCTTGATCCTAGATAAGTAAGCAGATATGACTATTGCTAGAAAGATAACGAGCGTTATTCTCAACTTAGTCTATCTGAGGCCAGCTCGTTGTAACCATAATACACAGAGTTAGTGGGGTTCGGCTCCCCCTACAGAAATTCAACAATCATGGGACAGCCGGGACTGATTACCCTTCTCAAGCCTGAGGCCTAAGTTGGACTCTCCCTTTCTACTACTTGCCACTCCGAAGTTTATGATTTTGCTTCGAACCGATGGGATTTTTCAAATGGTAGTCAAGCTTGACATTCTCTTTATTTGGCTAAATCTGAAATTAGGCCTGCCCTTTTGCTAGATTTTTCATTATGCTGGTTCAACTACTGCTTATGCTTGAAATATCTAAACACCTGAAATCCACTCTCAATAGATGTTTCCCCTAAAATAGTGGGAAAGGGTGGTAGGTAGAACTAAGGTAATAATTTTTTTTGTTCGGTAATGGAATCACTAGCTTTCCCGAACAGGAATAAAGGAAGAAGCCAATAGCCTACATGTTTGTCATCGGACTTGATTAACCTATTGAAATGCCAGTATAGACTTCTGGCACATGGTCGGCTAGCTAAAGGTCAGCTTCGGTTCTAGGCAAAGATCTGCCAGCTGTAGTTCCTATCCTTGTTCCTATTGAACATTCATTCAAAGTATTCTCCCCTTGCAATTCTTCAACCAACTGCTTTGCGGACTGCTCTTACATATGCTTCCTGCATTTGACTACTTGCCTTTCCCTCATCGTCATTGCTTTCCCGCTTGATATCTTATTTCTCTTATCTCGTGCAATTAAAGGGAGCGAGACTGGAAAGCCCAAACTAGGCCCGGCAGGGGAATTCTTACCGATACCGAAGTCGTTCCGCTCGTCCCTCTTTCCTTGTGAGAAGGGACTTCGCTTCACTCTCCTTGAAGAAAGCATGTTTGCGGTTACGTAGATGATAACCCGCTTATACAAAGGTTTGTTTGTTGGAATCATCTTTTGTCCAAATCTTTTGGGAGGCCTTGGTGGTCCCATATTATTTATAGTACTTTAGAAAGCTATTCCTACAAGGAAATAACTCCTTTCTTTCATCTAAAAGCTGGCTGGTCTCTTTTCATATAAAAAAAGGAAGGCGCCGCTTTAAAGCAAGTCGCTTAGGTTCTTAAGAAAGATTTTTCGTTTTGTAAAGCGGAATTCTCCTTTGACTGTATCTTTAATTGAAGTATAGCATTATGAAAACTCTTTGAGAAATTCAATAAGTTTCTCAAGGATTTTGAGAAAACCCGACATAAGTCTCGACTTTGATTTTTTCTTTTTATATTTCTTTAATCATTTTTTATTGGTTTACATGAGTAAACCATCCATGTCTTTCTTATTCTACTAGCTAGGAGATAATTTGAAAATGTCCCCTTCGTTATTACTTATTTCTTTATGCCAAAGACCAGAAGCTGGAAACATTGCTTTTTTCATTCTTTTCATATGAGGTCGTGTACAACAACCTAAACCGCACAAGCCTGGGCTGGGCCTACCTACATCCCTAGAGGAGCTGTATGAGGCGGAAGCTCCACGTACGATTTTGACGCCGAGCCTTTCCAGCAATGGGCCCTAGGGACCGATATGATGATTGGTTTAGGTAGGGCGGCCGGCCTACTACGGGCACAAGTAGGGATTAGTGTGTGAGACCGCGATCCACAAACTGACGCATGGGAATCACCCTTTACTTGGGGAATATTAAGGGGAAACATAGCATGTCACAAGCCTGGGCTGGGCCTACCCAGGAGCCTTTTCATTCATTGCGGCATAACCCACGGATACCCCTGGCATAACTCAAGCTTCCTTTCCTTCCTATCCCGGCATAACACGTGGATAGCCCTAGTATAACCCAGGATCCTTTTTCATTCATTCTGGCATAACCCGTCGATCTCCCTGGCGTAACCTAGGAATCTTTTCATTGCATCCCGGCATAACCCGTGGATTTAGCCTTTCATCCCCAGCAGGGACCCTTTATTCCTATCCTGTCATAACTCGTGGATTCTCATCTTATCCCCAGCATGGACCCCTTTCCTTTTCCAGCATAACCCGGCCATCTGCCAGCATAACCTGCAAATCTTTCCAAAGAATACACAATGTGGGATTTTACTATTTTCAATAAAGAAACAGCTTAAATTTGCTTTGCAAATAACTCATGAAATTCTCCTAGTGAAAATTAGGGCAGAAAATTTCATTTGTTTGTTTGTTTTTAGTGTTCGGACATGTCTTTACCTTAAGACATAGGATTAGAGACGATCAAAAGAATGAGTCTCAATCCGGAAAAAAGAAAATAAGAAAAAGAAACAAATTCAGCGTGATTGAAGAAGGAAAATGTGGACTGCTCAAATTTGATTCAAAATCTTATGTTCTGCATGACCCGCTCCGCTACAATGCTGAAGAAAGAACCCGCACCTACAGCTTACGAGCATCAGGATATAGATCAAGTCCACAGCAAATCCAGCTGAGACTCAAGATCAAGATTCAAGAAATTTATAGATAGGAATCTTGTAACTCAGAGTTTTTACGCATAGCTAGCTTAGCTTTTGATTTTCCTTTTGGTGTAATAAGGAGGTCAGCAAGCAGTAGCAGCAGCATCAGCATCAGCAGTGGAATCACAGCTCGTGGTAGTCCCAGCTACCAAACACTCCGGAACTACACTGACCTGATTCCTCTTAAGCCGAGGATATGTAGGCAATGTCTGGAGCAGGGTACGGTCAATCTTTTCAAAACTCTTCTAATGGATTATCAAGCAGGCAAAAATCTCTCATGATTGCTCACTTATCTTTGTCCGAAAACCTTTCGTGTCTCCGAGCAAATAGGGCTAGCAGTGAGCATGTGATTTTTACCTCGCTTGAATTATTCCTATAGAATTCATAAAATTAGGATTTCTTTTTTATTTTTGTTGCATGATTTTGTGTTCAATTGCATTTTGTGTGCATTTTTATTCATAAAAAATACAAAAAATATAGCACCTTTTCCATTTAGGATTCAGTTTTATATTTTTAGTTTATTAGTTAATTAATATTACCAAGACAAAAATAGTGATTTTACATTTTAGTCTTGGTTTTCTTTAAATTGGAACTTGATTAATTTTGGGAAAATTAATTAGCTTTATTTCAGGTTTTAATTTGGTATTTAATAAAATTAATTTAGTATTTAAAATAATTAAAAGGAAAGAAAGAAGTTGAAAGTATAGTCTTAATTTAAAAGACCCAATCTGGGCCATAACATTTCAGCCCAAATCTGACCCTACTCGTCTCAGAGACTGGTCCAAAGCCCCTCCCCCCAGCCCTCAAACGGCGTCGTATAAACGCCTGTTGATCTCAGCCGTCTAAGTTGTTGATCCAACGGAGCAGAAGTCCACAACATTTTATATATAAGTGTCCTAATGACCACCCTACCCCCATCTTACCATCTCAGACCCCTCTCAGCATGAATGTAACACTGCCTTCTCCCATTGTGCCTCCGCCGCCGTCGGCGACAAATCGCCTATGCCGGTGGCGATCATCCAATTGTCACCAAACTTACATCATGGCACCTCCTCATCCTCCCATTCCAGATCCAAGCTCAGTTTCCTCCAATACCTAGCCAAACTGGTCGAATATCAAAATTCGGTGGTCGGCGCCTCCGCTGCTCACGGCGGCGCCACCTCCAAACCCTTCCAAATTAACACCCCTGCACCATATTCCTCTCCTTTTTAAAACCCCCCAAACCCCGTCCCTCGAACCTTTACCCATCTTCTCGAATATCAAATCGAGTCTCTGGCCAAAACCCTAATGTTCCCAATCCCTACCAAATTTACAACGTAGGCTTACTTAAACCCCACATCACGAATCCACACTCCTTTCTCTTCAAATGTTCCCCGAACTGCTCGAGTATCAAACCCAAAATCCGGAACTTCAGCGGGCATGGTTTCTTCTCCGTTTCTCCACGAGTTTTAGGCACAATTTCACCACGACCTAATATTATTTGGCTGTTCTTGACAAAGAATGGTTGATTGATATCATCTCATGGTTGAAGTTGGAAATGCAGTCGTTGTTCGAGTTTAAAATTGGTAATTATTCTAGTTTGTTTTTGTTCCATTTGATATTTGAATTTTCACCTTTCGAAACTAGTTTAAACCTAGTTCTTTCTCTGTTACTGTTAATCTGTTCATTCATGCCTTTTGTTGATATGCCTCAATTTTGTTTGCCCAGTTTCCTTAGATATGTTGTTTAATATATCGATATTTTCCTCTCCTTGGTCATAGCCTGATTCTGTCTTTTGATCAATGTTTGTTCGTTTCTTGTTTCTATTTAACTGATATTTCAAATCTGATTCTAGCAATTAATTCAAATCTAAATTAGTTTTAGTTAGATTTTTGTATTCCAATTTTTGTTTTTCGATTTGATTGGAATTTGTTTTGTTATTACAGAAATATTCAAAACTCTCTGAAAGTTAACCATGGTCATTTCCTGACCAATTTGAAAGGGGTTGGGGGTTAGTAAACATAGGTAGTAATTTCAGTATTAAATCAAGGGTAGTATTGGTTATTCAAATAAGAGAATTTTCCAAATAACTGAATTGGAAACCTCTAGAACTCTCTAGATGGGGTCCCAATTATAATTCCCGAAGCTTAATAGTCTAACTTGGCCAACAAGTCATAAAATAAGAGACCAATGAGCTAATATCTGAAAAAAAGGAGGAACTAATGATGTAAAATAGGATCTTAGTGTTGCCCTAGGTTCGGCCTATAACAGGCATGCCCATTGCTTTGTTTAATGAAGTTTTGAAAAAATTTGAAAAAATCCACAGAAGTGCCTAGAAACTTCAGAGATTAAAAAACTTTAAGAATTTCAAAATTTAGATTCTAGGTCCTAGAGAAATAAAAAAAATCCAAAGAAAAGATATTCAAAAGCTGTTGAAACTACTAAAAAGCTACTGAAAATATATTTTCAGTTTTATTTTAGTATAAAAATGGATTGATAAGTAGTCAGTGATTTCATATTTGAGTGTCATGGTTTGTAGAAGGGTGTAATAGTTGTTCAGATTACATTTCTCTGGGTTTTGGATGGTTGAGTCTACTGTTCCGTTGAATTTTAGAGTAAGTTTTTGGATTTCAAACATTGGACCTGTGGTTGTTGTTGCTGTTGTTGATCCATGCTGTTGCACTGCTGATACTTCACTATTTCTTTTTTCAATCTCCAGGTACTCCTCTAGTCTAGTTTGATCTGCGAAATGTCAATGTATGGCTAAATTTGAAGATAAATGATTAAATGCTCCTTTGATTTACCTTCTGAAGTTCTCCTGTTCTATTTCAGTTTAATTGCATTGTATAGTTGTGTGAACAATACAATGATTTGTAAATAACTGGACTGTTAGATCTCTCTTAGAACAATGTGAATGTCCTGGTAATGATATCACTTTAGCCTTGATAATATTAGTCTTGAATATCATGTTAGTCGACACTTGGGATCAGCATATGTTATTGGTTATAAATCAAATCCGGAAATAACATAAACCTTTATATTGATGCAGAATCAGTATCCCCTATAGCTTAGAATAGTTGGTTGCTTTAATTTTTTCACCATATGCCTTTTGAAAAGGTAAAACTCAAAATAAGTTCATTTACTATTCAAAATAGTAGTATATTTCAGATCTATATTGTGTTATATGTAGTCTGGAAGTCATGAGTTAATAGCCCATAAATGAATATGTAAAAGTTGAGAATTTCAGTAGTTACCTCCAGTTCCCCTATCCAAAGACTAAGTTTGTGTTAAGGTGCTTTAATTTTGAATTAAAAGGTTCCTAAAACTTATAATGTGTGTTAGGTCATCAATATACAAACGAGCTGGATATGGCATGCCTTGATAATCATTCATATATTCACAGTTTAATATGTCCGGTCCTAATTTCTATTAGTATTTTGAGGACCAAATAAAATCAGCACCAGATTTGGGCACATTCATGAGCCAAAACATAACAACTTTTTTTTAAATAGTTATTGGGCTTAAAATCTGTTCGTACAAGGCCAACGTGAAGTAGCTTCTCATAAAGCAGACTGCATCTTCTTTCTTCTTGGGCTAATGTCGAAGCCCTAATACTGAGGACCCGAATTTATTATAATTTGTTGTTGCAATTTTGCAACACAATTTTGGGCCTTTCAAGCTGAGTAGCATGTTTGAATTTAGAGGTTTCCTTTTTGTTTAAATGTGGACTTAAGTTTAAGGCTTGAATTAATCAAATACGTTAATAATAGAAATGATAATTAGTGATGCTTTTTTTAGAGACAATGCTTAATAGAAAATAATATTTCTTTTAGGATGGCCTTCGAAATAATTTGAAGTGTGCCGAGACAAATAAAATCACAAAATTGCATGGCTCTCTTTAAATACTTCAATAAAGATCATTTAGAAATTTGGTAATCCATTTAGCAAACTTCCATGGCCTCCCACAAAGTTAATAACACGCTAGTCGCTTTAGGCGCGTTCTATAATAATTTTACCTTCCTAAATTCGGGTGTGCATTTCATGTGACCCAAATCCAAATCCCAAAATGTTGAATATAATGTATCGAGGATCTAGGTGCATTTCATGTGACGTGATCCAAAAACATATCTTAAATGACGTTCAATTTCCTAAAAATTATTGATTTAATGCGGTAAATAATTTCAAAATTGCACTACAGGATGGCATGCATTAAAATCAGATTTTGAGCCAATTATAAGAGCTTAAGCGACCATGCTAGAACCACAAGATCCAGGGGTTCCTAACACCTTCCCTTGGGACAACAAAATTCCTTACTCAAGAATTTCTAGTTTGCAGACTCCATTCGGGAAGTCAAAAATTTCCTCGATTTGGGATTGAAAATAAATTGGTGACTTGGGACACCAAAAGGCAAACCTATCCTATGTGGCGACTCTGAAATATATAAATAATCTCTTTTTGAGTAATGTCACTTAAATTGGAAAACCCCCTTATACACTACTCTTCGGGGTAGGTGTTTAAAAAGGAGGTGTGAAAACCTCTTTTATTAAATCGTTAAAAGAGAAAGTGGCTTTTATTTAAATAATTATTCCCCGATAAATTCTTATTTTACTATTTGGGCATATATTTTATGTGTACCTGCGTCGCACGTATGATTCGCGAGTAGGGTGATTATTGTTTTCTATGTACCTGCGTCGCATGTATGATTCACGAGCAGGGTGATTGTTTTTTTTATGTTGACCGTGTCGCGTGAATAGTTCACGAGCGGGGTAATAGATGCATCTATTGTTCGAGCTATTCGACCCTTGGCAGTGCACAGTTTACTTTTATGCTAGATCGGGCCGTACGTCCCATGGTGGTTATTTGCGCATACTGGTATTATTTCCTTGAACTTATTAAAGTTTTTATTGCCTCTTCATGGCTTGAAAGTATTTGGATAAATAATGGAAATAATTTTTTTTTGGAAATATACTATAAACGAATTAATTGTTTACTCGTTTCCTTTTATTGGATTGAAATCATGCTCATAGAAATCCATGATTTAACATATTATGGACATCATTGTTGGAACACTAGTAAGTGTCGAAGTCGACCATCTCGTCTCTACTTCTTTGAGATTAGACGGGATACTCATTGCGTACACGTTGTTTTCGTAGTCATACTATGCTTTTGTGCATTTTGTTTGCACGGGTTTATGCATGGCTAGATACTTATTGGCATAGCATCATGGCTATCATGGAGACTAGGTGATCTGTATTTCCTCGATGCGAGCCGCAGCTAGTATAGTCTATTTCAGGATCCTGCTTACTTTTGTGTCCAATTCTATTCCGGACAGCTGTTGTACTTTATTTGTTTTTTTTTATTCTTAGAAATTGCTCATGAACTTGTGATACGAGGTTTTGGGATGTATTTGGGTTTATTCAGAAATTTTAAAAGATGTTTAAGTACTTCAATATTCATTCAGAGAAATATACTGAATGTTGTTTTAATCGTATAAAAGAAGTGTTTTCAAAATTATTAAAAAAAGAATTTAATTAAGTTGGTATATGGTATTTTAGGAGGCCTTTGTTAAAAGGAAGATGCTTCCCGAATTTATGTAGACGAGCTACTAGCTGAAGTTACAGACTTAGCCTTTGCTCAACACTAGTTTTGAATCTTCTTATGCTATGATAGATCGAGTTGACTTGTTCTAAGAGTTGGTTGGAAGGTATTAAGGACTCTACATGTTTTAGGTATGTTAAGGCACTTCTTTCTTCCTGTTGGCATGATCTAAGGTGAAATGAATACATTCATTGACAACGGATCTACTCATAGCAACTAAGGTTGCCCATGTTGTTCTTTCCTAATAAAAGTATTCTAAGCAAGTGTGTATGATCATTGAGTCCTACTGAGGTTCATATTTAGGGTATGGATGTCCATAATATTCTTATGACACTCAAAAGGTTTAGAACATAATTCTATGAGTCTAGCATGCATTATATAGAGTATCTATTTTACTGTATCGAGTCGCGCTATAGTCGGCTGGATACGACCCATACTGTGCAATCACTGATAAGTTGGGTTTACCGAGCTCCACGTGGCCAGGTACGGTTCTACCGAGCCTTATGATGGCCGGGTATGTTTTTATTGAGTCCTCTTTGAGGCCGGGTACGATATGATGATGATGATGATGATGCCCACAGAGGCATATATTTTTAACAGTGTATGTATATATATGTATTATGCATTTCATGTTAGTAGCCCCCAGAGGCACTTAGGTGTTATAGGTTGTATCTCCTCTATCTCTCTTTACATTACTATTCTTGTTTATGCTTTCCTACCTTACACACTCGGTACTTTATTCGTACGGATGTCCCTTTTGCCTGGGGACATAATGTTTCATGCCTGCAAGTCCTATAGATAGGTCGAGAGTCCTCGTAGTAGGCTATCAGCTCAGCGGAAGGTGAGTGTGCACTCCACTTGCTCCAGAGTTACCTATTTGGTCAGTATGCTTTGGATATATATGATTGGTATGGCGGGGCCCTGTCCCGACCTGTATGCTTTTATGTACTCTTAGAGGCTTGTAGACAGATGTCAGGTGTATGGATACTTGTATGGCATTGCCGGCCTATGCTTTAAGTTTACAAATGGTCATGTCGGCCTTATTATCCCGTATGTCATATGTATAAGTTTGTATATCATCTTGGGTTATCCTATGTTGAGAATTCCTTTATTTTTATTCTTGTTATCTCATGACGAGTTTCCTAGTTCATTTACTCATGATAGTATGATAAGAAGGATATGTTTCAAATTTAAGATTTTAAGTCTGAAACATGTGACACGACATCCGCTTTTAACCAAATATTACAAGAATGACTTATAATATACATAAGACCTGTATCGAGTGCCGAAACCAAATACGTGTCTGATACCCTTTCTTTCTACTCAAATTTCATTTCCAATTTTCTTAAACATTTGAGGAAAATAATTTCCTTTAACAATTCATTTCTCGGGCTCGGGACCTGTGAATTTAATTCCGGGCATACGCCTAAGTATCGTATTTTCCTATCAACCCACCGGCACCATCAAATCATGGGTGTGGATCCGTTTGCCCAAAATGTTGACCAAAATCAAATTTGTTCATTTTAACATCAAAACTACCATTTTTAATAGATTTTCACATTAATGCTTTCTGACTCCGCACCTAGATTGCACAAGCAAATTATGGCAGCCCGAAATGTGATTTTCAAGGCCTCGGAAGCACATAATTGATTTGGGTCGTCACATTCTCCAACCTTTAAAACAACAGTTCGTCCTCGAACGGATAGAAGAAGGAAGTTCCTTAGTCGGGGAAAAGATGAGGATAACTGCTCCACAAGTCAGACTCGGACTCCTTGGTCGAAGCATCAGGAGGCTGACCTCTCCATTGAAAACGAATAGAAGGAAAACTCTTGGATTTCAACTGAGGAACCTACCGTTCAAGAATAGACACCGACTCCTCCTTGTAATACAAATCCTTGTCCTAATAGACAGTGATGAAATCTAACACGTGGATCGGATTGCAGTTATACTTTCAATGCATGGAAATATGAAACGCAAGATGCATGGCTGACAAGCTCGGCGGCAATGCAAGTCTATAAATCACCTCTCCCACTCGATCAAGAATCTCAAATAGACCAATGAACCAAGGGCTAACCTTGCCTTCTTCTCAAATCTCATCACGCCCTTCATAGGCGATACTCGGAGCAATACTCGCTCACCAACCATAAAAGCAACATCTCGAACCTTGCGGTTTGCATATCTCTTTTGCTTGGACTAAGTTTTACGAAGCCTATCCTAAATGATCCTCACCTTGTCCACTGCCTCCTGAACCAGATCCGTACCCAACAACTGATACTTTCTCAGCTCAAACCATCCGACAAGATATCAACACCGCCTACCATATATAGCCTCATAGGAGCCATCTGGATAGTCGAATGGTAGTGTTTGTTGTAGGCAAACTCTGCTAGAGGCAAGAACTGATCCCAGAAGACTCCAAAGTCAATAACACAAGCTCGAAGAATATCCTCTAAAATTGTAATTGTCCGCTCTAACTACCCGTCCATCTGAGGATGAAATGTTGTACTCAACTGGATCTGACTGCCCAACTCTCGCTGAACTTCTCTCCAGAAACACAAGGTAAATTGCGTACCTTGGTCTGAAATGATAGATGTAGGCACACCATAAAGACGAACAATCTTCCTGATATAGATCTCAAAAAGCCTCTTGGATAAATAGGAGACTACCACAGTAATGAAATACGCTGAGTTAGTCAGCCTATCAATAATGACCCAAACTGCATCCAACTTCTCCCGAGTCTATGGAAGCCCAGTAACGAAGTTCATGGTGATCCGCTCCCTCTTCTACTCAGGAAGCTCAATCCTCTGAAACAATCTACCAGGGCTTTGATGCTAAAACTTAACTTGTTGACAATTAAAACACCGAGCCACATCTGCTACAATATCCTTCTTCATTTTATGCCACCAATAATGCTACCTCAAATCTTGATACATCTTCACGGCGCCCTGATGAATAGAATACTAGAAATTATGGGCCTCCTCTAAAATCAACCCTCGAAGACCATCCACATTGGGCACACAAACTCAACCCTACAATCTCAAAACTCCATCAACATTTAAGGTAACCTGCTTGGCACCTCCACACTGCACTGTGTCTCTAAGGACACACAAATGCGGATCATCAAACGGTCGATCACGGATACACTCCAATAATGAAAAACAAGCGACTGTGCAAGCTAATACTCGACTAGGCTCAGAAATATCCAACCTCACAAATCGATTGGACAAATCTTGAACATCTAAAGCAACCAGCCTCTCACTGAACGGAATGTAGCCAAGACTGCCCATACTGGCTAACTTCCTACTCAAGGCATTGGCAACCACATTGGCTTTCCCGAGTGGTATAATATAGCTAGATCATAATACTTCAACAACTCCAACCAACTCCTCTACCTCAAATTAAACTCCTTTTGCTTGAACAAGTACTGAAAACTCTTGTGGTCAGTGAATATCTCACATGCCACGCGATACAGATAGTGCCTCCAAATCTTCAATGCGTGAACAATGGCTGCCAACTCTAAGTCATGAACTGGATAGTTCTTCTCATGAATCTTTTGTTGCCTCGAAGCATAGGCAATGACCTTGCCACCCTGCATCAACACCACACCAAGCCCAACACGGGAAGCATCACAATAAACTGTATAAAGTCCTAAACCTGTGGGCAAAACCAATACTGATGATGTGGTTAGAGATGTATTGAGCCTTTGAAATCTCTCCTCACACTCGTTAGACAATCTGAATTGGGCACCCTTCTGGGTCAATTTGGTCATCGGGCTGCGATGGATGAGAACCCCTACACGAACCGATAATAGTAACCTGACAATTCCAAGAAACTTCGAATCTCTATAGCTGATGCTAGTCTAGGCAAGTTCTTGACTGCGTCAATCTTTTTCGGATCAACCTCAATCCCCGTTACTGATATGACATGACCCAGGAATGCAACCGAACTCAACTAAAAACCACACTTAAAAAATTTATCATATAGCCATATTCCTCATAGTGGGTAAAACCACCCTGAGATGCTGCTCATGCTTCTCCCAGCTATGGGAATATATCAAAGTATCAGCAATAAATATTATCACGAACAAATTGAAATAAGGCTTGAATACTCGGTTCATCAAATCCATGTAAATTGGTGGGGCATTTTTCAACCCGAATGACATAACCAAGAACTCATATTGCCCCTACCGAGTGCAGAAAGCTATCTAATGGACATTGGAAGCCCTAATCATTAACTGATGGTAGCCAGATCTCAAGTCAATCTTGGAAAATACCTTGGCACCCTGAAGTTGATCAAACAAATCATCAATTGGAAGCAAATATTTATTCTTGATTGTTACCTACTCAACTGCCGGTAATCAATGCACATTCTCATCGAAACATCCTTCTTCTTAACGAACAACACTTGCGCACCCAAGGTGATACACTGGGTCTAATGAAACCCTTCTCGAGCAAGTCCTTCAAATGTTCCTTTAACTCTTTCAACTCGGGCAGGTCAATACGATATGGAAGGATAGAACAAAAAACATCAGGGAACTCACTAACAACAAGCGTAGTATCAATACAAGGGACCTCTGTACTAGAATCATGAACATATGCCAAATAGGCCAAAAACCCCTTCTCGACCATACGTTGAGCCTTCACATAAGAGATAATGCTACAAGTAAAATGACTAGGAGCCTCTCTCCACTCTAAATGAGGCATACCCGGTAAAGCTAAGGTCACAGTCTATGCATGGCAATCCAAGATAGCATTGTAAGGTGATAACCAGTCCATCCCCAATATAATATCAAAATTAACCATGTCAAAAAGCAACAAATCTACACGAGTCACAAAGCCCCCAATAACAACAATACAAGAAGATGGACTCGATCGACCACAATAGAATCACCTACCGATGTAAACACATAAATAAAAACACCCAATGCATCACTAGGAAAGACCAAGTTTGGGGCAAAATAGGATGACATATACGAATACATTGACCCTAGATCAAACAACACCAAAGCATCTCTATCACAAACGGGAACTGTAACTGTAATACCTTCATCTGAAGCCTTTGCCTCGGGCCTGGCCTGAAGAGCATAACATCGGAGCTGGTCCCCACCACTCTGATCTACCTCTCTAGGATGGCCTGCAACTGGTTGGCCTCCACATCTAGCGGTCTGAGCTCCACCTCTAGGACCTATAACTCCACCATTAGCACATCTACCCCCACCTATACCTGGTTGGGTGGACTGTGGAACATCTAGTTCCTGCACCATAGCATGAGAACCCTGGTGCTATGAGCTACCCGGTGCTCGATGGTAAAACCTAGCGGTGTGACCCGGATCACCACAAGTGTTACAAGCCCTTAGCTAGTGAGAATTCTGGCTCTGTCGACTGGAATGAACACCTCAGAAACTCTAAAGTGGCGGTGCACTGATAGGAGCTAGTGGTACACTGTAGGACTATTGATCAGAATACTGCCCGCGAGAACCACAGCCAACTGAAGCACCGCAAGAAACCTTGAGTACTGACTGTTAAGGCCAAGGACGATGGCCTATATCATACGAATCTCTACCTACAAATGAGGCAACACTGAATCTACCTGACTGACGAACTGTCTTGTCTACCCCTATGAAAACACCTCTGTGATGATACCATGTCAACCCTACGGGCCACATTGGCCGCCTCTTGGAAAGATATCTCACTCCCAGCCTCTCTTGCCATCTGAAGACGAATCGGCTGGATGAGTCCATCAATAGACCGTCTCACTCTCTCCCTCTCAGTGGGAAGTATAATAAGAGCATGGCGACCTAGGGCAATGAACCTGGTCTCATAATGGTGAGTATTATGGAACCCTAGTGGAGATGCTCAAACTGCCTCTAATAGGCCTCTCTCTAAGTAACGGGGAGAAACATCTCTAGAAATAATACTGTAAATTGCTCCCATGTCAATACTAGCGATCATGTTGGTCTAGCTAAGTAATAATCCCTCCACCAAGTCTTTGCGGATCCAGACAAGCGAAATATAGCAAAATCAACCCCATTGGTCTCAGCAATACCAATGTTCCAAAGATCCTCGTGACAACTATCCAGATAATATTGGGGATCATCAGTAGATGCACCGCTAAAAGTAGAATTTAAGAGCTTGGTGAACCTGTCCAGCCTCCAAAAAGCATCGGCGAACATAGTCGCTCCATCGCTGCTCTGAGCTACCACACCCGGTTGCACTACCCTAACTGAGTGAAGTGTTTGAGTCTGAATATGAGGACCTACCTGCTCTAGAGTGCGAGTATCATGAGTCCGAGCCGCTCCCCAGCCTGAAAAGTGGCTGGTGCTACAGGAAGCAAACCTTCTCGGGTGACACTCTCCATGAGGCCGACCAATCGTACCAAAGCATCCAAAAGAATTAGGGTAGCAATAAACCCCTCTAGGACATGAGCTGGTTCCATCGAAACTGTGGGCCCAAACCTCCACCTAAAAATCAACCTGAGGCTCCGCCACTGGTGCTGTTGCTCAGGGCTAAGCTCTTCCCCTACATCAGCCTCAGCCTCGCCCTTTTCCCTTAGTGGGTGCTACTACTGGGGGCTCGGGCTGTTTAGCACTAGATGAGGAAGCGCGTGTTCTCTCCATCTGCGAAAGAACATAGTAGAAAATTCAATTAGCATTGAGGAACCAAAGTGCATGCCAAGAAAGAAAAAATGTGAAGTTTTTTCTAAATTTATAGCCTCTAGGAATATATATAGACGTCTCTGTACCGATCTCTCAGAATCTACTAAGCTTGTATATGAACTGTGAGACCCATGTAACCTAGAGCCGGATTTCCCACCCTCAGGGTCGTGATGGCACCTACTAGAGAAAACTAGGGCTTGAAATCTACCAATATTACAGTTACTTAGGTCTCAACCACCAAAAACCAGGTGTCAATGTGTCACAGACTGTCTGAGATTACTACATACAAGGTCTGAAGAAATAACAATACATTGATTCATTGTAAGGAAAATGAAACGGTAAATAGAGATATAGGTAGACGCTAGGGCTTGTAGACGCCTGCAGTTCTACCTTGGATCTACGGGTGGACTGAAGGAAGACCTACAACTAATGTTGTTGTCCGCTACCTCGATCTATACTAAATAGCACAGAGTGTAATATCAGCACAATCGACCCCATGTGATGGTAAGTTTATAGACTAACCTCGACAAAGTAGTGACGAGGCTAGGACAAGACTACCAACTAACCTGTGCAGTTCAAAAATTCGAAAGTATACAATATCACCCCTTAACCCAAAAAATCACGGGAGCACAAGTTAACGAAAAGTAATACATGGCTATCACTCTAGAATATAAAAAGAAAATGTACGGAAGAAGGTTAAACACTACAATAGAGTAAAGAAGGAGAATCTTTCGGTTTGTGGATGCTGCAGATGTACCTCGAAGTCTCCATAGCTCTCCCTGCCCCAAGGATAGTGTGCGTGAGATGAAGTACCCGGACTTGCACATGAAAAACATGTGCAGGAGAGGCATTACACCACAACGGTACTCAGTAAGTGCCAAGCCTAACCTAATTTAGGTAGTGACGAGGAAAGGCCAGGGCCCTACTGAGATATAACATAATAACTGATAATATAAGAGAAAGAAATAAAAAATATATAGATAAAATCTACAGCAAAAATCAAACATGGTAAATACAGAAACCATAGTAGAAAGCAGAAATAGGAAAATACTAGTAAATACTTCTCATAATAGGAATAACAACCGAGGATCTCTCGGTATCCTCACCATATACACGAGGCATCTCTTAGTATCTCAAGTATCTCTTGGTATCCTCTTCATATACACAAGGGATCTCCTGATATCCTAAGGATCTCGTGGTATCCTCAACATATACACGAGGGATCTCTTCGTATCCTAACCATTTACACAAAGGATCTATGGGTATCCTCACCATATACATGAGTGATCTCTTGGTATCTTCACCATATACACGAGGCATCTCTTGGTATCCCCAATACTTACAATTTCATGTGCCAAGGATCTCTTGGTATCCTGCACCCTCAGTCAAGAACATATCAAGTGTACGGGGATCTCCTGGAATGCCACCCCGTTGTCCCAATTTAAAAAACACACAATAGCACCCCAAACATTAGGATAGATACTAAACTCATGACGAGTAATTGAAAATCCTAGCCAAACATACTGCACGGAGTACAAATAAGACAGTTTAAGCACTTAGACAAGTAAGTCAAATAAACGTGCTTCTCCAAACTAGCATAAAATAAACTTGCAATTTAAATAAATAGGTAAGCAAGAAAACTCAATTTAAATACTTCAACTAAAAATGGATTTCCAACAATTAGCTCAAGTACGTGCTCGTCACCTCACGTACGAGGCATTCTTATATCAAATATCATTTCCTAAGGGGATGAAGTCCCCCACACAAGGTTAGACAAGCCACTTACCTCAAACCGGTTCAAAAATCAATTCAAAACCACATTTTTTCCATGAGTATCCGACTCCAAATGGCGCAGTCTTATTCCTTTTAAATACATCTCGTAAATAACATGTCAAGCAACTACTTGTACTATTTAATTTAAAGCTAAGACACAAATTTAGGTAAAATGACCAAAACGCCCCACGGACCAATGTGGTCAAAACCCGAGTTTGAAGCAAAACCCGGTTACCCATTCCCCCACGAGCCCACACATATGATTTGTTTTGAAACCGGACCTCAAATGGAGGTCAAATCACCAAATTTTAGAAAAACCTAGTTTCTACCAAACATGCCCAAATTTCCCCATTAAAATCTTTGATTTGAAGTAAAAATTATGTTAATAGATGATAAAGAGTGAAGAAAATAAGTTAGAAATCACTTAGCAATCGTTTTGAAGAGGAGGAATTGCTTGAAAAATTTCCTCTTATGTTTTGGGCTCTTTAAAAGTGAAAACTAACTGAAATTCCCGTGTATTTATACCCTCTGAATTTCCCAGCGTGAACCGCATAAAAAGGACCACGGCTACGCCGATCTGCCTGAAGACTTGCAGGTTCTAGCCCTGCACGGACCACGCAAAGCCAACCGCGGCCGCACAGCACCCATCGTGGACCGTGCAAAGGCCACCGCGGCCGCACGCAATTTCTCACAGACTGCGCTGGAGGGTCTAGAGTCTGCAACATTTTCATGAACCTGCAACGGATGATTTTTTAAAAACTAAAGCATCCCGGAACCTACTCAAAACTCACCGAGCCATCGGGGCTCGAAACAAATCATTCACACAACCTTAAAAACATCTTACCGACTTATTTGGCCGATCAAATTGCCAAAATAATATCATATACATAAAATCAAGCCTCAAAACTCGTGATTTCTTCAAAATTTTCATATAACATAGAATTCCCATTTTATGTCCGAAACACGTGAAACGTGTATTTTCAAATAAACTTTACATAATGTGCTTAAAACACATATAAGGCTTGTATCGGGCACCGAAACCAAAATACGGGCCCGATACAATAGTCTTCTAATCAAATTTCATTTCAAATTACCTTAATTATTTCTAGAAAATAATTTCAGACAAAAATTCATTTCTCGAACTTGGGACCTCGGAATATGATTCCGGGCATGCACCTAGGTCCCCTATTTTCCTACAGGCCCTCCGGGACCGGCAAAGCATGGGTCCAGGTCCTTTTTCCTCGAAATGTTGACTGAAGTCAAATTTACTCGACTGAATATCAAAAATTAGCATTTTCTTTCTATCATATTCTAGTTTCAGGCTTCACTTCTACACTATGCACGCAAACCAACGCAATTATAAATGGGATTTTCAAGGCCTCAAAAGAATACAATGGGTAAGAAAATAAGTTATGACCCCTTTGGATTGTCATATCCTCCACCATTAATACAACCGTGTATCCTCGAACAGATAAAAGAAAGATGTACCTGAGTCGGGAAAAGAGAAGGATAACGGCTCTACGTATCTGACTCGAACTCCCAGGTCGATTCTTTAGGAGGCTTACCCCTCCAATAGACACGAACAAATGGAAATATCTTAGACCTCAACTGACGAACCTGTCGGCCTAGAATAGCTACCGGCTCCTCCTCATAAGACAAGTTCTTGTCCAACTGGACACTACTGAAATCAGATACGTGGACTGGATCGTCGTGATACCTCCGGACATGGATACATGAAAAGCTGGATGCACGGCGGATAATCTAGTTGGCAATGCAAGTCTATAAGCCACCTATCCCACTCATCAAGAATATCAAACGAACCACTGAACCTAGGGCTAAGCTAGACCTTCTTCCCATATCTCATCACGCCTTTCATAGGCGTCAGAGAAATACCCGTTCACCAACAGTGATGACCCAATGTGGTCACCGCTTATTTATTCTCTATTTTGTACTTCTAAGGCCTTCAAAACCTCATCAAGGATTGCCCCAATTTGCATACACCATCCGGGCCCGTAACCGTAAAGCTTAAATATGATTTTTGTGGGAAAAATGATGAATTTTAATATTAAATTTAACAAATTTGACTTCGGTCAATGTTTTGGGTAACTGGACCTGGACCTGTGATTTGATGGCCTCGGGGGTTCCGTACGAAAATATGGGACTTGAGCGTATGCCTGGAATCAGATTCCGAGGTCCCAAGTCCAGGAAATAAATTTTTATGTGAAATTGTTCTTTGGAAATAATTAAAGAAAATGGAAACGAGATTTGATTAGAAGACTGGGGTATCTGGCCTATATTTTGGTTTTGATGCCTGATGCAAGTCTTACATATGATTGGAGCTCTTCCTGTAGAGTTTGGTTGAAAAGGTACGTCGTTTGACGTGTTTCGGACCCGAAATGGGAATTTTATGTCTTTTGATAAATTTGGAAAAAATCGTGAGTTTTGAGGCTCGATCCCATGTATATGATGTTATTTTCGCAATTTGATAGCACGAGTTAGTCCGTATGATGTTTTTGAAGTGGTGTGTGTCTTGTTTGGAGCCCCTAGGGCTCGGATGAGTTTCGAGTAGGTTCTTGGAGGTCTTAGACTTAAAACACCAAATATTGCAGGTTAGGTGCAAGCTGCAGGTTCCAGCGCGGCCGTGGTTGTGACCGCGTGGTCCTCGGCGTGAGCCATGCGGCCACAATCGTCCTCGTGCGGTTTGCTCTGCCAGCTTCAGAGAACCTGGAGCCCTCAGTTCCTCTAGCGTGGCCACGACCGCTTTTGCACAGTCCGCGATGTTTGGCGTGCGGCCGCGGTCACTTTCACGTGGTCCGCGCTGCTACCTTCAGAGAACCTGCAATGTTCAGCTCCACAGCGCGGCCGGGGTCATCCTCGCGCTGTCCGCGCTGGAGGCTCATGGAGTATAAATACACAAGATTTTTCAGTTATTTCTCACGTTTCTTCACTCCTCAACATCTTTTAACATAATTTCAGCATGAAATCAAAGGTTTCAATGGGTAAATTAGGTTATATTGGGTAGGACCTAGGATTTTGCTAAATTGGGGGTTGGTCCTCAATTCATGGTCTAATTTCAAAACTAATCATATTGTTAGCTGTAAATTAATAAGTAGAATTAGTTTCTTGAGATGTATTTTACGAGATGTAATTGAATTGAATAGATTTGGGCCATTTGGAGTTGGATACTAGTGGAAAAATATTGATTTCAAGTTGATTTTTGAGTCAATTGAGGTAAGTGTCTTGTCTAACATTGTGTGGGGGACCTTCCCTTTAGGGTATGTTATTTGGTATTTGAGTGCCTTGTACGCGGGGTGGCGAGCGCGTACTTGAGCTAATCGTTGAAAACTCGATGTTTACATATGGCATTGAGACTGAGTTTTCTTTCGTACTCACTTTATCTTATTGCAATTATAACATGTATTAGACTGGAAAGACATGTTAGTTTATTTGACTTGCCTATTTGCTTTATTTTCCTTATCTGCAATGCTTGAGACATGTTAGGCTAGAACTATTTGTTGCTTGTGTTATTATACTTCATTTATAAATATTTCTCTAGTTGTGGCTGCATATTTACTTG
Organism: Nicotiana benthamiana; assembly: GCA_034376525.1. Classification (NCBI taxonomy): domain Eukaryota; kingdom Viridiplantae; phylum Streptophyta; class Magnoliopsida; order Solanales; family Solanaceae; genus Nicotiana; species Nicotiana benthamiana. The sequence continues at coordinate 4,853,966 of CM067333.1, read as the reverse complement.
GGACTATGGGTTTGATTCCCGGGAGATCCCCCTGCATATTTACTTTGGGACTACGCATTTGATTCCCGGGAGATCCTCCTGCATATTTACTTTGGGACTACGGGTTTGATTCCCGTGATATCCCGGTGCATATTTACATTGGGACTACGGGTTAGATTCTTAGGAGATCCCCTTGTACAATTTCAAAATGGACTACAGGACGGTATCCTGGGAGATTCCCATTATTGGTATTGATATGGAAATGGACTACAGGACGGTATCTTGGGAGATCCTCGTTATTGTATTGATATGTAAATGGACTACAGGACGGTATCCTGGGAGATCCTCGTTATTGGTATTGATACGGAAATGTACTACATGACGGTATCCTGGAAGGTCCTCATTGTTGGTACGGCTATGAAATAGACTACAGGACGGTATCCTGAAAGATCTTCGTTATTGGCATTGATATGGAAATGGACTACATGACAGAATCCTCGGAGATCCTCGCTATTTGTATTGATGAGTGAATGGACTACAAGACAGTATCCTGGGAGATCCTCATTATTGATAATGACACGCAAATGGGCTACAGGACGGTATCCTGGGATATCCTAGTAAATTGGTACAAATATTGAGCTGTTTTTAACTCTAGGTTATTTTATCCTCGGTGTGTTGATTGTTGTTTCTATAGTCTGACTTACTCCATAGTTGTATTCCATTATTTCTTCTTACTATGTACTGTTGTCATCATTCTTGTTATATTGTTTAATCTTAGTAGGGCCCTGACCTTCCTCACCACTACTCGACCGAGGTAAAGCTTGGCACTTACTGAGTACCGTTGTGGTGTACCCATGCCTCTTCTGTGCATGTTTTCCATGTGCAGATCCAGGTACCTCATCTCAGGCGCACTATCACCAAGGCGGAGATATCTAGAGGAGACTCGAGGTATATCTGCAGCATTCGCAGACCGAAGAGTTTCCTTCCTTATTCTACCTGTAGTGTTTAGATTCTATCTTACTTTTAATGTAGACATTCTAGAGATTAGAGAATTTACAGTATTTTCCTTTAGCCAGTATTCCAGTGAGTTTCGGGGTATTGGGATTAAGATGTAGACCTTTGCATTTATTTTTGGGTTGTATATGCCAAGTGGCACTTGTATACAGCTTTTCATCCGGTTTTTGCTTAATTTTATTAAATGATTCCTCCAGTTATATCAGTTTCCACATTTTTTAGGCTTACCTAGTTGTAGGAACTAGGTGCCATTGCGACATGTTCATGGAGGGTGAACTCAGGTATTGACAAGTTGGTATCAGAGCTCTTGGGTCATAGGAGTCACGGAACACAGGCCGGTTTATTAGAGTCTCACTTATCGGTATGGAGACGTCTGTACTTATCTTAGAGAGGCGATGTAACCGTTTAAGAAGAATCTCCACTTCATTGATTTCCTTGTCGTGCGATATTTTGGAATCCAATCTAAACTTCTATCTTCCATTCTCTAAGAGATGGTGAGGACAGGCGCTACTCGCGATGATCACGAACCCACGCCCCCTACTGCATCTGTCCGAGGCTGGTAGCGAGGTGGAGGTTGAGGGCACGCACGTGGTGCAGCCAGTGCACCTCTGCGAGCTACCGCCGAGGCACCACCAGCAGATCCAGCTGGAGCCCTGGCACCTAGAAAGCCTACTACTTCCACTAGTACGCCAGCCTTTCAGGAGACATTAGCTCAGTTCATGTCCATGTATACCACCTTGGCACGGCAGGGTTACTTCCCCTTGATACAGCCACATCCCAAGACGGGGGAGAAGCATAGACTCTCTCCGTGTGCACTTCTGAGCAGTGAGTGCAGGTTGAGCAGGCCCCAAGGATCATTCCCATTTCACCTACAATGCCAATTTAGCCCTTGGATAGGGCAGCTACTTTTGAGGATGAGCAGTGGAGGTTTGAAAGGTTCAAGAAGTATAATCCTCCGGTTTTTAGTAGACTGGCGACAGATGATTCCTTGGGATTTCTGGATGAGTGCCACTGTACTCTTCGCACTATGGGCATAGTAGAGTCCAGCAAGGTTTCCGTTACTGCCTTCCAGCTTTGGGGAGCTGCCTATGATTGGTGGCTTACTTATGAGATAGACTGTCCGGTCGAGGCTGCTTCACTGACTTGGACCAGTTCTCGGATATATGTATGAGAGAGTTTGTTCCCCAGAGCCTAAAAAATGTATGGCGCGCATAGTTTGAGCTTTGCGCCACGGTTCTATGACCGTTTCGGAGTATGCTGTCCATTATGCCAGATTGGTGAGGCATGGACCGGCATTGGTCGCTACAGTCCGCGAGAGAGTTTGTCGGTTCATTGAGGGTCTAATCCCATGTATCATATCTAGCCTGCCTTTAGAGTTGGAGATGGAACTTCCTTATTAGTAGGTAGTGAGAATTGCTAGGAGGATCGAGGGTATGCACGCTAGGGGGTGAGAGGAGAGAGGGGCAAAGAGGTCTCGAGAGTCGGGCCACTATTTCGGTGCTCGTACCCTAGAAGCAGGTGGACATGGTAGGGGTTTTGTGGGTCGCCCCATTCATTCAGCTCTTACAGCAGCCGGTAGTGCTCCATCTCCGCTTACACCCTAGGAGCCTTACTAAGAACCTCCAGTTTCTAGCATGCCTCCGGCGCATGGTACTTCCAACGATCAGTCCAGCAGGTTTGGCCCTAGTCAGTCACAACCTCCGTGCCCTCCCAGAACTTGTTTTGACTGTGGCGATACCCGCCATATGGTGAAGGATTGCCCTAGACTTGGGAGGAGTGTACACCCATAGCATTCTCAGTCACACCGTGCTCAGCGGAGTTCTCAGGCCATAATCACTCCAGTTGCCGCCCCACACATTTAGCCAGCTAGAGGTGGAGGCCGAGGAGGTAGAGGTTGCCTTCGAGGGGGAGGTCAGGCCAGATATTATGCCCTTCCTGCTAATGTCGAGGCTATTGCCTCTAACTCGGTTATCACGCATATTATACTGGTTTGTCACAGAGAGGCATCGCTTCTATTATATCCGGGGTCTTGTTATTCTTATGTGTCTTCTTATTTTGTTCGGCATTTGGGTGTGCCTAAGGATTTTGCCCCTATCTATGTTTTTACTATTTTGGGAGATTCTTTTATTATGGACCGTGTTTATCGGTCATATTTAGTTATTATTCATAGTTTTGAGAGCGGATTTATTATTACTTGATATGGTTGATTTTGATATTATCTTGGGCATGGACTTGTTGTCGCCCCATTATGCTATTCTTGATTGTCACGCCAAGATCATGATGCTGGCTATGCCAGGTATTCCCCATATTGAGCGTAGTGGCACATTAGATCAACTCCTAGTAGAGTTATCTCTTTCCATAAAGCTCATCGTATGGTTGAGAAAGGGTGTGCAGCTTATTTATCCTATATGAGAGATGTCTGAGTGGATACACCTTCTGTCGACTCAGTTCCAGTAGCACGGATTATCCTAATGTGTTTCCAGCTGATCTTCCGGGCATGCCGCCTGATAGGGAAATTGATTTTGCATTGATTTGTTGCCGGGCACTCAGCCCGTTTCCGTTCCTCCGTATCGTGTGGCTCCTCCTAAGTTGAAGGAGTTGATGGACCAGTCATAGGAATTTCTTGATAAGTGTTTTATTCGACCCAGTGTTTCATCGTGGGGTGCTCATGTTTTGTTTTTGGAGAAGAATGATAGTTCTATGCGTATGTGCATTGATTATCTCCAGTTGAACAAGGTTACAGTGAAAAAACATTATGCTTTGCCTCGTATTGATGATCTATTTGACCAGCTTCAGGGCGCACGGGTGTTTTCTAAGATTGACTTGCGCTCAAGGTACCATCAGTTCAAGATTTAGGAGCCAGATATCCCGAAGATTGCCTTCAGGACTCGGTATGGTCATTACGAGTTTCTTGTCATGTCATTTAGGCTGACCAATGTTCCAGCAGCATTTATGCATTTGATGCACACTGTGTTCACTCGACTCATTCATTATTGTTTTTATTGATGATATTCTAGTGTATTCTTATAGTCGGAAAGATCTTGAGTAGCACCTGAGGGTCGTGCTTCAGATCCTAAGAGAGAAGCATTATATGCGAAGTTCTCAAAATATGAGTTTTGGTTGGATTTAATGGCATTCTTAGGCCACGTGATTTTGAGCGAGGGCACTCGGGTAGATCCGAGGAAAATAGAGGTCGTACAAACTTAGCCCAAGACCTCCTCAGCTACAAAGATTTGCATGTTCCTGGGTTTTCCGGGTTATTACCGTCACTTTGTTGAGGGGTTTTTACCTATTGCAGCCCCTATGACTAGTTTGACCCGGAATGGTGCCCCATTTCACTAGATAGACGAGTGTGAGGCGAGCTTCTACAAGCTCAAAACGGCTTTGACTACAGCCCCTATTTTTATATTGGCTACTGGTTCGGGGTCTTATACAGTCTTCTGCGATGCCCCGAGAGTCGTCCTTGGAGTGGTGTTGATGCAGGACGGTTGGCTGATTGTCTATGCATCCAGATAGTTGAAGATACATGAGAAGAACTACCCTGTCCAGGACCTTGAGTTAGTTGCCATTGTTCATGCCTTGAAGATCTGGCGTCATTATTTGTATGGTGTGCCTTATGAGATTTATTCTAATCATAGGAGTTTGCAGCATTTGTTCAAGCAGAAGGATCTAAATTTGTGCCAAAGGAAGTGGTTAAAGTTGCTGAAAGATTATGATATCACTATTCTGTATCACCTTTGGCAAGGCCTATGTGGTAGCGGATGCCTTGAGTCGCCGGGCCGAGAGATTGGAAAGTTTGGCGTATTTACCAGCTATAGAGAAGCCTATGTCGATGGATGTTCAAGCCTTAGCCAGACAGTTCATGAGATTGGATCTTTCGGAGCCTTATCGGGTTCTAGCTTGTGTGGTTTTTTGGTCTTCCTTATTTGATCGTACTAGGGAGCGACAGTATAATGATCCCTATTTTCTTGCCCTTAAGGAAAGGGTTCCACATGGTGATGCCAGAGACGTGACCATTGAAAATGACGGGTTGTTGAGGATGCAAGGTCGTGTTTGTGTGCCTGATGTTGATGGGCTTCGGCACTTGATTCTAGCGGAGGCCCATGGTTTGCGGTATTCCATCCATTCGGGTGTCGCGAAGATGTATCAGGACTTGAGGTACAACTATTTGTGGAGGTGGATGAAGAAGGATATATATGGATATGTAGCTAGATGCCTCAACTGTTAGCAGGTGAAGTATAAACACCAGAGACCAGGTGGGTTGCTTCAATAGATAGAGATTCTGGAGTGGAAGTGGGAGCGCAAAACCATGGATTTTGTATCAGGACTTCCACGGACCTTGAAGAAGTTCGACGCCGTTTGGGTTATTCTGGATCGGCTGACCAAATCCGCTCCTTTTATCCCTGTATGCATGACTTATTCATCGGAGTGGCTGGCGGAGATTTATATCCTGGAGATCATCCGTCTTCATGGCATTCCAGTTTCTATAATTTCAGACAAAAGTACTCAGTTTATATCGCGATTTTGGAAGGCCCTGCAGCAGGACATGGGTACTCCAGTAGAGTTTAGTACATCATTTCACCCCCAGACTTACGGACATTTCGAGCTCACTATCCATATACTTGAAAAGTGGAAGGGATGGCTTATAGACTCGCATTACCGCCTAGCTTATCAGTCGTGCATCAAGTTTTCCATGTATCCATGCTACGGAGGTATCACGGCAATCCAGCCCACGTGTTAGATTTCAGCACTGTCCAGTTGGACAAGGACTTGTACTATGAAGAGGAGCCGGTAGATATCCTAGACCGGCAGGTTCATCTGTTGAGGTCCAAGAGATTTCCTTCTCTTCGTGTCCAATGGAGAGGTCAACCTCTTGAGGCATAGACTTGGGAGTCTGAGTCTCATATGCGGAGCCGTTATCCTGACCTTTTTTCGGACTCAGGTACTTCTTTATTCTTTCTGTTCGAGGACGAACAATTGTTTTAGTGGTAGAGGATGTAATGACCTAATAGGTTCACCACTTGTTTATTCATTGTTCTGCACTTTCGAGGCCTTGGAAACTTCATCTAGGATTGCCTCGATTTGCATGCACCATCCGAGCATGTAACCGGAAATCTTAATTATTAATTCTGTGGGAAAATAACTAATTTTGATATTAAATTGAACTAATATGACTTCCATCAAAGAAAATTGAAACGAGATTTGATTAGAAGATTGGGCTATCGGGCCCGTATTTTGGTTTCGGTCCCCGATATAAGTCTTATATAAGATTGGAGCTCTTACTGTAAAGTTTGGTTGAAAATGGACGTCGTTTGACGTGTTTTGGATCGAAATGAGAATTTTATGTCTTATGAAAATTTTTTAAGAAATTATGAGTTTTGAGGCTCGATCCGATGTAAATGATGTTATTTTGGCGATTTGATCCCACGAGTTAGTTCGTATGTTTTTGTTGAAGTGGTGTGTATGTCTGGTTTGGAGCCTCAAAGGCTCTCGTGAGTATCAAGTAGGTTCCGAGAGGTCTTAGACTTAAAACACCAGATATTGCAGGTTTTGTTCAAACTGCAGGTTCCAGCGCGAAAGCGGTCGTGATCGCGCGTTCCGCGGCATGAGCGGCTCGGCCGAGGTCATCCTCGTGCAGTCCACGCTGCTAGCTTCAGAGAATCTGTAGCCCTCAGTTCCTCTAGCGCGTCCGCCTCCGCTTTTGTGCGATCCATGGCGTGAGCTCTGCGGCCGCACACCTTCGCGCGGTCCGCGCTACCACCTTCAGAGGACCTGCAAGTTTCCGCTCCAGCAGCATCGGCCGCAGTCATCATCACGCCGTCTGCACTAGAGGCTCATGGAGTATAAATACACGCGATTTTTAAGTTATTTCTGACATCTCAAAAACCCAAAACATAAGATGCTATTTTCTAAGAAATACTCTTCAAAACGATTGGAAAGTAGTTTCTAAATAATTTTCTTCACTCCCTAACACCTCTTAACATAATTTCAACATCAAATCGAAGGTTTTAATGGGTAAATTCAGGTATATTGGGTAGGACCTAGGGTTTTGCTAAATTGGGGGTTGGGCCTCATTTCGAGGTCCGATTTCAATACTAATCATATAATTGGATTCGTGGGGAAATGGGCAGCCGTATTTTAGTTCCAACCTCGGGTTTTGACCACGTTGGCCCAGGGAGAGTTTTAGTCATTTTACCTAAATTTCATCTTAGCTGTAAATTTAATAGTAGAATTAGTTGCTTGAGATGTTATTTACGAGATGTATTTTAAGTGAATAGATTTGGGCCATTTGGAGTCAGATACTCGTGGTAAAAGAGTGATTTTGAGTTGATTTTGCAGCCGATTGAGGTAAGTGGCTTGTCTAACCATGTGTGGGAGAGCTTCCCCTTAGGATATGTTATTTGGTAATTATACTCCTAGTACGCGAGGTGGAGATCGCGTACTTGAGCTAATCGTTGAAAACCCGATGTTTAATCAAGACATTGAGACTGAGTTTTCTTTCGTACTTACTTTATCTTATTGCAATTATCACATGTGTTAGACTGGAAAGACATGTTAGTGGATTTGACTTGCGTATTTGCTTAATTTGCCTTATCTGCACTGCATGAGACATGTTTGGCTAGAACTATTTGTTGCTTGTGTTATTGTACTTCATTTATAGATATTTCTCTAGTGGTGGCCGCATATTTACTTTGGGACTATGGGTTTGATTCCGAGGAGATCCCCCTGCATATTTACTTTAGGACTACGGGTTTTATTCCCGAGTGATCCTCCTACATATTTACTCTGGGACTACGGGTTAGATTCCTGGGAAATTCCCCCGAATATTTACTTTGGGACTACGGGTTAGATTCCCGAGAGATCCCCCTGTACAATTTTAATATGGACTATAGTACGATATCTTGGGAGATCCTCATTATTGGTATTTATATGGAAATGAACTACAGGACGGTATCTTGGGAGATCCTCGTTATTGGTATTGATATGGAAATGGACTACAGGACGGTATCCTGGGAGATCCTCGTTATTGGCATTGATACGGAAATGGACTACAGGATGGTATCCTGGGAGATCCTAGTTATTGGTTTTGATATAGAAATAGACTATAAGACAGTATCCTAGAAGATCCTCGTTATTTGTATTGATATGAAATGGGACTACATGACAGTATCCTCGGAGATCCTCTCTATTGGTATTGATATGGAAATGGACTATAAGACAGTATCCTGGGATATCCTCATTATTGGTAATGACACAGAAATGGATTGCAGGACGGTATCCAGGGATATCCTAGTAAATTGGTACTGCTATTGAGCTATTTTTTACTCTGGGTTATTGTGTCCTCGGTATGTTGATTGTTGTTTGTATAGATTTACATACTCCACAGTTGTATCCCATAGTGTCTTCTTACTGTGTACTATTGTCATCATTCTTGTTATATTGTTTAATCTTAGTAGGGCCCTGACCTTTCTCGTCACTACCCGACTAAGGTTAGGCTTGGCACTTAGTAAGTACCGTTGTGGTGTACTCATGCCTCTTCTGCGCATGTTTTCCATCCGTAGATCCAGGTACCTCATCTCAGGTGCACTATCACTGAGGCGAAGAGATCTAGTGGAGACTCGAGTTATATCTGTAGTGCCCGCATACCAAAGAGTTTCCTTCCTTATTCTACCTATAGTGTTTAGATTCTATCATACTTTTCCTGTAGACATTCTAGAGATTAGAGCATACAGTATTTTCCTTTAGCCTGTGTTCCAGTGAGTTTCGGGTTTTGGGATTAAGATGTCGACTTTCGCATTCATTTTTGGGTTGTATATGCCAAGTGGCACTTGTATACCGCTTTTCTTCCGGTTTTTTATTAAATTAAATGATTCCTCTAGTTACATCAGTTTCCTCATTTGTTACGCTTACCTAGTTGTAGGAACCAGGTACCATCACGACATGTTCATAGAAGGTGAACTCGTGTCGTGACACAAACCATAAATGCTACATCTCGAACCTTTCAATCTGCATAACTCTTCTGCCTAGACTGAGCTTAACGAAGCCTATCCTAAATGATCTTGACCTTTTCCATGGCCTCTTGAACGTAATTCGTACCTAACAACCGAGCCTCTCCCAGCTCGAACCATCCAACCGGAGATCGACACTGTCTACCATATAAAGCCTCATAAGACCCTCCAAGCTGAATGACACACACAGAGCATATCCTCAAGAATTTGGATAATGCACTCGGACTGTCTATCCGTCTAGGGGTGAATGTTGTGCTCAACTCCACCCGCTTACCTAACTCTTGTTGCACGGCTCTCCTGAACCGCGATGTAAACGGAGTACCTATCTCTTAAATAATAGAAACTGGATTACCATGAAGATGGATGATCTCCCGAATATAAATCTCTGCCAATCGCTCTGATGAATAAGTGGTACACACATGAATGAAATGAGCGGACTATGTCAGCCGATCCACAATAACCCAAATGGCATCAAACTTCTTTAAGGTCTGTGGGAGTTCTAATACAAATTCAATGGTGATGTGCTCCAATTTCCACTCCGGAATCATTATTTGCTGGAGCAACCCACCCGGTTGCTGGTGCTCATACTTGACCTGCTGGCAATTGAGGCATCTAGACACATACCCAACTATATGTTTCTTCATCTGTCTCCACCAGTAGTGCTGCCTGAAGTCCTGATACATCTTCGCGGCACCCAGATGGATGGAATACCGCGAACTATGGGCCTCTGCTAAAACCGACTTGCGAAGCTCATCAACATTGGGAACACAAATTTTGCCCTGCATCTTCAATACCCCGTTATCTCCAATGGTCAAATCTCTGCCATCTCCACGCTGAACCTTGTCCTTAAGGACAAGAAAATGAGGGACATTATACTGTCGCTCCCTGATATGATCAACTAGGGAAGACTGGGAAACCACACAAGCTACAACCCGACTATGCTCTGAAAGGTCCGATCTCACAAACTAGCTAGCTAAGTCCTGAACATCCATCGTCATAGGCCTCTCTAAAGCTGGTAAGTATGCCAAACTCTCTTCCCAGCGACACAAGGAATTAGCCACCATATTGGCCTTGCCCGGTGATAAAATAGTAATGTCATAGTCCTTCAGCAACTCTAACCATCTCCTCTGGTGTGAATTTAGATCCTATTGCTTGAACAAGTGTTACAAACTCTGGTGGTCTTTACAGATCTCACAAGTCACACCGTATAAATAATGACGCTAGATCTTCAAGGAATAAACAATAGCAGCTAGCACAAGGTCGTGGACAGGGTAGTACTTCTCCTTTGTCTTCATCTATCTGGACGCGTAACTAATTACGTTACCGTCCTACATCAACACCGCTCTGAGGCCAACTCTCGAAGCGTCACAATAGACAATGTAAGACCCCAAACCATTAGGCAATATCAAAATTGGGGCTGTGGTCAAAGCTATCTTGAGCTTCTGAAAACTAAATTTACACTCCTCTGTCCACTGAAATGGGGCACCCTTCTGGGTCAATCTAGTCATAAGGCCGCATGAAAATTCCTCCACAAAATGATGCTAGAAGCCCCCCAAACCAAGGAAGCTGTGAATCTCAGTAGTTGAGGACGGCCTGAGCCAATTTTGCATGGCCTCTATCTTCCATGAATCCACCTGAATGCCCTCACTCGAAATCACATGGCCTAAGAATGCCAGCGAACTCAACCAAAACTCACATTTTAAGAACTTTGCATTTAGCTTCTTAAGAAACTCTGAGGGTCTTAAGCACGATCCTCAGATTTTGCTCATGATCTTTCCAACTCCGGCAATACACTAGGATATCATAAGTAAAAACAATAACAAAAGAGTCAATATATGGCCTGAACACACTGTGCATCAAATGCATGAAAGCTGTCGGGGCATTGGTCAGCCCAAATGACATAACAAGGAACTCGTAATGACCATACCAAGTCCTGAAAGAAGTCTTTGGGATATCTGGCTCCCGAATCTTCAACTGATGGTAATCTTAACGCAAGTCAATCTTAGAAAAGACATGTGCCCCCTAAAGCTTGTCAAACAGATCATCAATACGAGGGAAAGGATAATAGTTCGTCACTGTAACCTTGTTCATCCGGAAATAATCAATACACATACGCATAGAACCATCCTTCTTCATCACAAATAGGACAGGAGCACCCCACGGTGAAACATTTCGTCGAATAAAACCCTTATCAATCAATTCCTACAACTGATCCTTCAACTCCGTCAACACAGAAGGAGCCAAACTATATGGAGGAATGGAAATGGGTTGAGTGCCCGGCAATAGATTAATGCCAAAATCAATGTTTCTATCGTGCGACATGCCTGGAATAATAGCCGGAAACACATCGGGATGATCTCATACCACTGGGACTGAAACAACATAAAGGGTATCAACACTAACATCTCTCACATAATCTAAATACACGGCATACCCCTTCTCAACCTTACAGTAAGTTTTAAGAAAAGAGTAAACTCTACTGGGAGTGTGACCTAAAGTACCACCCCACTCAATACGTGGAATACCTGGCATAGCTAGCGTCACGGTCTTGGCAAGACAATCAAGAATAGCAAAATGGACCATACTGTGTAACAATAAATATGCTCTTGTCTCAAACCCACGAATAGTAACCAAACATGATCGATAAACGCCGTCCACAACAAGAGCATCTCCCTACGAGTAGAAAGATAAACGAGGGCACTCAAAGAATCCTGAGGTACACCCAAATATAAATAAGAAAACACATAAGAATAATTAGAGCATGGATCGAATAGAAACGATGCCTCTCTGTGATAGACCAGAATAATACTTGTAATGAAGGAGTCGGAGGCAACAACCTCAGTATGAGCATAAATAGCATAATATATGGACCGACCCCTCTCTCAAGGACAACATCTATCTCCCCAACCTCCCACCCGAGCCTGCTGAGCAGATGGGGTAGCAGCTGGAGATGGGATCATGGCATGAGAACTCTATTGAGCGTGGTCTGGCTGAGAAGTCTGTGTAGGTGCACTCCTCCCATGTCTAGGGCAATCCTTCACCAAATGGCGGGTGTCGCCACACGTAAAAAAAGCTCTTAGATGTAGCGGTGGCTGTGACTGGCACGAGCCAGAACTGCTGGACTGGCCTCTGAAAGTACCCTGCGCAAGAAGTGCGCTAGAAATTGGAGGTGCATAGTAGGGCTCCTGAGGTATAGGCGGAGCTGGAGCACTGGTGGCTGCTAGAATAGCTGAATAAATGGGACGACCCACATAACCACTACCATAATGACATGCTGCTGGGGTACAGGCAGCAGAGTAGTGACCCAACTCTCAAGACCTCTTAGCCTACGTCTCCCCTCGCTCCCTGGCGAGCATACCCTCTATCCTCCTAGCAATGCTCACTACCTGCTGATAATGAATGTCCATCTCCAACTCTTGAGCCATGCTAGATCTGATGGGTGGGATAAGACCCTCGATGGACCTGCGTACTCTCTCATGGGCTATAGCAACCAACGCCGGTGCATGCCTTGCCAACCTAGTACAGCGGATATCATACTTTATAACGGTCATAACACCCTGGCGAAAATGCTCAAACTCTATGCGCCATGCGTCACTGAGACTCTGAGGTACAAACTATATAATGAACATATCTGAGAACTGGGTCCAGGTCAATGAGGTAGCCTCGACTAGACTGTCTATATCATAAGTGCGCCACCAATCCTAGGCGGCTCCCCGAAGCTGCAAGGCAGTGAAGAAAACCCCGTTGGACTCTACTATGCCGATATTGCGAAGAATGCGGTGACACTCCTCCATAAACCCCAAGGCATGTGTCATGCTAATCCAGTGAATATTTGGGGATCGTACTTCTTGAACATTTCAAGTCTTCGCTGCTCGTACTTTGAAGAAACTGACCCGTCCTCAAGCTGAACTACAACTGCAAGTGATGCGAGAATAACCTCAAGAACATTGTCAACTTGCACTCGGTGCTCGGGAGTGTAGACGGGGGGAGTTTATGCTCCTCCCCAACCTGGGATGTGGCTACAGTAAGGAAAAACAACCCTGCCTGAGACAAGGTGGTATACATACTCATGAGCTGATCCAAAGTCTCCTAAAGGGCTGGAGTAGTAGTGGCAATAATGGTCATCTCAGGTGCCTAGGCTCTGGCTGGATCTGCTGGTCCTGCTTCGGTGGAAGCTCGCGAACGTGCTTTGGCTACACCACATGCGCATCCTCGACCTTTACCCCGACCGGCCTCTTACTGCTGTAGTAGGGGCGTTCTTGACCATCCCAAGTAGCGCGTGTCCTCACCATCTGTGGTAGGATAAAAGACAAAAGTTAGAATTTGTGATGTCAAAATATCGCACGACAAGGAAATCAAATAAAGTGCAAATTTTCCTAACAGCTACATAGCATGTAGTAGATAAATACATATGTCTCCGTACCGATCAACGAGACTCTAATAAAACAGCTTGTGTTTCGTGGCTGCTATGAACCTAGAGCTCTATTACTAACTTGTCACGACCCTAGTTCTCCCTCCATGAACATGTCCTGATGGCACCTAGTTCCTATAACTAGGTAAGTCTCACAATGCGGAAATATTTAAGTAAAACTGAACAACTAAAAGAAAATTGCATATAAATGCCCCTCGGAATATATAACTCAAAATGCGGAAGTCTACAATATCACCCCAAAACCCGAAAACTCACGGGAATACAAGCTAACTAAAAGTAATACATGGCTCTAACTCCAGAATATCTAAAGAAAAAGTACAGAAGATGACTAAGCACCACAGATAGAGTAAAAAATGAGACTCTTCGGTCTGCGAACAATATAGATGTACCTCGAAGCCTCCTTAGCTCTCCCTTCCTCAAGGACTGTGTGCCTGAGATGAAGTACCTAGATCTGCACATGAAAAACATGCGTAGGAGAGGCATGAGTACACCACAGCGATACTTAGCAAGTGCCTAGTCTAAACTCGGTTGGGTAGTGACGAGGAAGTGTCAAGGCCCTAATGAGATATAACATAACAACTTATAAGATGAGATAAAGATAGAAAAAAACAATATAGATAAATTCTCCAGCGACAATCTAAACAGGGTAATTACGGAAACCGTTGTAGAAAGCAGAAACATGACAATACTAGTAAATACTGCTCACAACAGGAACAACAACCGAGGATTTGTTGGTATGCTCACCATATACACGAGGGATCGCTTGGTATCTCGAGGATCTCTTGGTATCCTTACCATATACACGAGGAATCTCTTGGTATCCAAAGGATCTCTTGGTATCCTCACCATATACACGAGGGATCTTTTGATATCCCCAAAACTTACAATTTCATGTGCTACGGATATCTTGGTATCCCGCACCTTCAGTCCAGAACATATTAAGTGCAAGGGGATCTCCCGGGATGCCATCCCGTAGTCCCAATTAAGAAAAACACACAATAATAGCCCAAATAATAGGATAGGTACTAAACTCAAGACGAGTAATAGAAAATCCTAGCCTAACATACTACACGGAGTACAAACAAGAAAGTTTAAGCACTTAGACAAGTAAGTAAAATAAACATTCTTCTCTAAACAAGCATAAAATAAACTTGCAATTTAAAATAAATAGGTAAGCAAGAAAACTCAATTTAAATACTTCAAGTAAAAAATGGATTTCCAGCACTTAGCTCAAATACGCGCTCGTCACCTCACATAGAAGGCATTCAATACCAAATATCATGCCTAAGGGTAAGAAGTCTCCCACGCAAGTAAGACAAGCCACTTACCTTAACCTGACTCCAATAAAAACTCGAAACCACAATCATACCACATGTATACCACTCTTGATGGCTCAGATCTATCCATTTCAATTACATCTCATAAATAAGATCTCAAGAACCTAATTCTACTATATAATTTAAAGCTAAGATGCAAATTTAGGTAAAATAACAAAAATGCCCCGTAGGCCAATGTGGACCAACACCGAGGTTTTGACCAAAACCCGATTACTTATTCCCCCACGAGCCCAAATATATGATTTGTGTTGAAATCGGACCTCAAATGGAGGTCAAATCCCCCAATTTTAGAAAAACCTAGGTTCCACCGAACATACCCAAATTTCCCCATTAAAAAATTTGATTTGAAGTTGAAATTATATAACAGATGTTAAGGAGTTAAGAAAATAAGTTAGAAATCACCTACCAATCATTTTGAAGAAGAAGGATTGCTTGGAAAACGCCTCTTATGCTTTGGGTTATTGAAAAGTGAAAAATAACTGAAATCCCTATTTATTTATACCCTCTGAAGTCCCCAGTGCGGACCATGCAAAAAGGACCGCAACCACGCCGACCTTCCTAAACACTTGTGGTTTCTACCCGTGCGCAAACCGTGCAAAGCCGGCCATGGCCGCACAACACCCACCGCAGACCGCGCAAAGGTTACCGCGGCCGCGATTGCCCCTCCGCGGCCGCACGCATTTCTCGCGGACTGTGCTAGAGGTTCAAAGTCTGCAACTTTTTTCTGACATGCAACAACTGATATTTTTACATCTAAACATCTCGGAACCTACTCATTACTCACCCGAGCCCTCGGGGCTCCGAATCAAACATTCACACAATCTCAAAAATATCCTACCGACTTATCCATGTGATCAAATCGCCCAAATAACATCATATACATCGAATCAAGCCTCAAAAATCATGATTTCTTCCAAATTTTCATAGAACATTGAATTCTCGTTTTAAGTTTGAAACAGGTCAAATGATGTCTGCTTTCAACCAAACTTTACATAAAGTACTTAAAACGCATATAAGACTTGTACGAGGTGCCAGAGCAAAAATACGGACCCGGTATCATAGTCTTCTGATCAAAATTCATTTCCAATTACCTTAATTATTTCTAGAAAACAATTTAAAAAAAATCATTTCTCGGTCTTGGGACTTCGGAAATTGATTGCGGGTATGTGCCCACGTTCCATATTTTCCTACGGACCCTTTGGGACCGGCAAATCACGGGTGCGGTCCTTTTTCCCTGAGATGTTGACAGAAATCAAATTTATTAAATATAATATCGAAAATTAGCATTTTTTCTAACATAGTTCATATTTCAGCTTTCCGGATACGCGCCCGGACTGTGCATGCAAATTAAGGCAACCCTAGAGGGAGTTTTCAATTCCTCGAAAGTACAGAATGGGTAGGAAAATAAGTGATGACCCCTTTGGGTCATCACAAGATGATCCACCAGTATGAGTCATATGCTCTTCTTGACTACTAAATAACCGGGTTTCCTTATAATGGTGCATTTCTTCATGGGAGCTGTGATTTCGATTAGTAGACATACTGAGTGGGTTTGCCTACACTCCTTATTCTGCTATTTGTGAAGTCTTTTGCACTATATCTCCAACTCTTTCTTTAACTTCAGGTGATAATAATTGAAGTACCAGGTTCCTTTTGAAAAATGAAAGAAAATATTTTATTGTATTTACCTGTTTCCTTCATCTGACTCATTATATTACCCTTGTCATTTGAAACATCAGATATCTCCCAGGAACCAAAAGGGATTCATTATCATGATCAGTTATGTTTCCTCCCTTGTTAGAAGAAGAAGTCTTGTTGAATAGCTCATGACCACTTTCTTCCACACATTGTTCCCTTTTGTTGTAGACTTTGCTTTAAGACGAATATCTCAAAAGGATTCCTTCATCACTTTTTGAATTGGACTTCCCATGTTGGTCCTTCCCATTGTTGACATCATAGCATTTGCATCCAAGGTTTCTTAGATGATTTATTCTTGGTTTTCTTTCGTTGAGAAGCCCTTAGGGGATTTGTTTTGGAGGGACCTGATCATACACCTGTGTACCAAGTAGGAAGCAGTGTTTGTTGCTTCCCAAAATTTTTGACGATTCTTCAATCAATGACCATTGTCCATCCCATGTCTTTTAGAGTTCTGTTCTTCCATTTAACAACACTATTTAGCTGTGGAGTTGATGTAATATCAAGGTTTTGCACCTCTCAAGTACAAAAAAGAGAGAAAAACAAAAGCACCCCGCTAAAGTTTTTCACAAAACTAGCGAAAGCATTCTTCAAACTCACATTAGACGAATGTAAGATGGAAATAAACCTCACCTGTATTCTCCCAAATCCCACAAGATCGCAAGAAGCGTTAAATAAAGCAAGAACAATGAAATAAAAAGTAAATAACATTTTTGAAGCAATAGCTTAGAAAAACTAATCACCAATCTTTATTTTCAGCAAGTTAGCCCTTTATACAGACTTACAATGAGTAAAATTTATAAGGTTAAGAAAAACTACTACTAATTAAACTAGAATAAGAATAAGGCTAAGAAAATCGATGATACTAAAATTTAAAAAAAAAAATTCTACTAAGAATGGGATACCAACTAACAATCCTTGTTTGACTAGAACTACAAATATAATTCTACTAAAACAAGAATTAAATTACTAGAAAGTAAGAAATAACAAATCCTAATCTTTAAGAAAAAGAAATCCTAATCTTGAGTGGATTCTTCACTTCTTGAATTTCTTGGATTCTTACCATTCTTACCTTGCATCATTCTCCCCTTGTTGAAAAAGACTCGTCCTCGAGTCTAACAGCTTCCATAGATGGCACAATATTTCCTATAGTAAGAATGGAGACCCAAGGTGGAAAAAAATGATGACCCAATGCTCACCGGGTTTTAAGTTACATTTTGCTAGTTTATCATAGAGCTTCTTCACATTGTAAGCAAACTTAGCATGTGGTCAAACTAAATCCCACTTTCTATGTTTCAACTTTCTATCATGTCCTTTCCATATAATCTTTCTATATTAACTCTCAAACTTTAACTTACGATATGAAGTTATTGGTATATAGTTAACCAACTCTATGTCTAGCTTTGAGTTAAGCATGGAGATCAACGCTCTTCTTGGGAATGCATAAATATTATCGCTTGTATGCCAACAGTCACTTTGATGATAGCCATATATATTTATGATGCTAAGAAATCTTGTTTCTCTAATATATGGACTCGAACTCTCCAATATCCACTCCTCAATAGGTAATTTTTCCTCTTTTTCTAGTATATTTCTATGGACTTTAGAATTAATGCAATGTGCTACCTTATTTGGATTTCTTGAGTCAACTATCAAGTCAATATTGTGTTGAGCATCTATAAAAGGCAAAAAGTCAATAACACACATACTGGGGTTCAGATCATCATAAATCTCCGGTGGGAACTCCTCAATTAGTGGATCCAATGCTTGTTCTTTATCTCTTTGATATTAGTCTTTATCAGATTTGTCCTCGTCATGCCCCTGATTATCTGAATATTTATCATAATGGACATGGTGTCTTCTTTCTTTTGTGCCTTGATCAGTTTTAACCTCTTCAGCTTTTTGTGAATGAATTGGTGTATATAGAAGTGACAGATGTGGCGGTTGTAGGCGTTTTGGCAAATTTGGTGGCTGATATTGAAACACCAAACTTTCAACTCATTTAGTCAGATTCTCCAGTAATTCCTTCAATTCATCTAGTTGCACTTTATTTCTTCGGTATCTCATTCAGGAATTCTAGTTCTTAATTTATGAACTATTAATTGAAGATCTATTGAAGAGGATCCCGAACTTGGTATTTTCTTATTTGGTGACAGGATGAACAATGTCGCAAATCAAGAATTTGGACCTAGAACTTGTGTCCTGATACCAGATTGATGTACTTTCAAGGCTTTGCACCTCTCAAGTAGAAAAAGAGAGAAAAACAAAAGCATTATGCTAAAGTTTTAACAAAACAAGCAAAAGCATTCTTCAAACTCACGTTAGAAGAATGTAAGATGAAAATAAACCAAATCCACACGTTCCCTAGTCCCGCAAGATTGCAAAAAGCGTTGAATAAAGCAAGAACAATGAAACAAAAAGAAAATTATGTTTTTGAAGCAATAGCTTAGAAGAACTAATCACCCATCGTTATTTTTAGCATGTTAGCTCTTTATATATACCTTAAATGAGTATAATTGATAAGATTAAGAAAAACTAATCCTAATTAATCTAGACTAAGAATAAGGCTAAGAAAACATATCCTAACTAAAATTGAAAAAAGAATTCTAGTAAGAATGGGACACCAACTAACAATTCTAGTTTGACTAGAACTACAAATACAATCCCACTAAAATAATAATTAAATTACTAGGAAATAAAAAATACCAAATCCTAATTGTTAAGGAAAAGAAATCCTAATCTTGGGTGGATTCTTCACTTCTTGAATTTGTTGACTTTTTTAGCATCCTTATTTTGCATCAGTAGTCCTTGGTTCTGAGAAGTTTTGAGTTATCCCATTTTCATTACAAGACTCATGAAATTTGGAGTTGACATATTATGTCCCGTGGTCAGATCTGTTACATGCCTCCTTTAATTCCATCTCCCCTTGGATCATATTGACAAATGTTGCAAATACCTCAAAAGTCTCTCTTTGCTCTAGGAAACAGTGTCCAGGTGAATCTTAAATTTGGGAGCCTATGAACAAGGTCCTTCTAAATCAGTTCATTTAGAAGTGAGAAGCTTACATATGCCAATATGTTATGACAAAGTTTGCATCATTATCAACTACTCTCAAACAGCTCACATCACCAGCTTGTAGGGATTTAAGGTTAGCGAAGCAGATGTTTAAGTGTCTTTTGGCTGCTAGGACTATTTCACCAGTTAAAAGACTAGTAACTGTATGCACTCCTTTTTAGACTTTGCTTCCTTAAACACATATTTGAGAACCATTCAAAAGACTGTACTTCAGGATATCCACATAGTAAACGTTCTTAGTCGAGTGTGACAGAGTCTTTCCAACATTTCTTTTATCGAGAATGTACCCCTTTTTTATTATTTCCACATGATACATTCCCTTTCCTGCATGGATTTCAGTGAGAGACAATCCATGGTGGTTACAGTTATGTGTTTTTAGCATCAACTGCTATGAACCATTGCAGTCTGCTTCCTCTCACTGTTCCCTGCACATGTAAATCATGGGTTAAATTTAGGAACTCAAACTATTTCAGGTCCCTTGTTATGATAAAAGGGATGGACAATAGCTTTTCTAGTCCATGCATGCAATATTTATTTTTTGTGAGTGATATCTGGTCCCTCCTTAGTAGTCACTTTTTCAGTAAAAGATTTGTTTTTCTGAACAGATTGGACCCTGGCCTAGCAATTTTTTGTGAGGGTTGTAAGGAGTTTTCTTCTTTTGGAACCTTATTCCCTGCCTGTTTCCACTACTGTTGAGTACATGGCAGTGACAATATCTAAGGACCACGTCCACTTGAGAGATTTCTCAAGATCAATTTTTACTTTTTTTAGTTCATCTTCAAGCTACCTATTTTCTCAAGTTCACCGCTTAGACTAGCTTTAACATCATTCGATTCCATTTCAAGCTAGATGTATGACTCACTCACTATTTATTTCCCTTTCTCAATACTTGTAGGCCTAAGTTCTGATTTGAGTCTCTCAATTGTTTCCTCAAGATCAGTGATTATCACTAAAAATTCATCCCTCTCTTGCTCAGTAGCTGCAATTTTCTCTTCTAGAGTGTGCTTTTCATTGCTAAAGCCTTCAAGGTTTCCTTCAAATCAACCACTACAATGAAGTCATCTCTCTCATTTTCCAAACTATTTAGTTTTTCATTCAAAGCTTCCTTTTATTTCAAGATTAGCTATGGTTTAATTTAGATCCACTATATAGAGCACCACATCATCTCTAAATTGTTCAGCATATCCTAGCTTTATGGTCAAGATCTCCTTATCATTAATAAGGATATAATATGCATCAATTAGAATATTTGCTAACGACCTTAACTTCTTAGAATAGTAGGATTTCAGATTTCTCTAAACATCCCTAAAATTTACCTCATCGTTTGCATCCTCTTAATCATCGTCAGACTGAGCCATCAACACGGACAATGAGTCATATTTTGCTGCTTCAGTTTCCACTATAATCATGGAGTTGTTTACTACATCTGGTTCCCTTTCTGATTCACTGGAGGAGTCTCCCCAAGCAGCAAGAGCCTACTTCACAATATTGTCAGCTGCACTTTTTCGACTAAATCATTTGTCTAGCACCGGGTTCTTTGTTGGTGCTTTGTCAAGCTTTTTTTTGTATTGCTCTATTTCAGAAGTAAACAGTTCTTGATGAAATTCCCTCGCTTTCTGTACTTGTGATAAAGATCATTGTTCCTTGCTTTACTTGAATTGTCCCTTTTTGGTATACCACCATTTCTTTAAACCGTCTTTTGAAACCTTTTAGTAAGATAGGCCATATAACTATCTTCTTCACTTGAGTCGCTGTTTTTATCCTTGAGCACCAGGTTATTTTCCTTCTACGGCTCTCTACTTTCAATGTATTTATTTCTTTTTATCTTGTATGTCTTTAGATTACCAATCAGCTCATCCATGGTTAGAGTTTGTAGATCTTTAGCTTCAGTGATGGCATTCACCTTACTCTTCCAAGAGCCAGGTAAAACACTGAGAATTTTCCTTACAAGCTTGTTTTTGGGAATAACATCTCCAAGTGAATGAAGCCCATTTATGATGGATCGGAATCTAGTGTGCATATCTTGTATAGACCCATCGTCCTTCATTTTGAATAGCTCATACTCAGTTATGAGCATGTCAATCTTGGACTGTTTGATTAGAGTAGTACCTTCGAGTGCAGTTTGAAATGCTTCCCATATTTCTTGGCAAAATCACAAGCTGAGACTCTGTGGTACTCATCAAGTCCTATACCACATACAAAGAATTCTTGGCATGATAGCTCTTTTCTACGGCTTTTCTGTCAATATCACTGTACTGTTTTTCTGTCTTTCGGCACCATTGTTCCAGTTCTCCCAGCTTCTTCAAAGGAATATGTTGACCATCACAGGAGATGTCCCATAACTCTGAGTCTTCAGCCATTATAAAATCATGCATGCAAGTCTTCCACCAACGTAGTACCGACCATTGAATCTAGGAGGTCTCTATGTTGATTGTCCTTCCTCAAAGTTGGGCGGAGCAGCCATTTAGATCCTTTCTAGGTGCTAACCTTTTAGAAAGAAGTTGCTCTAACACCAATTGTTAGTTTATATGAGTCCACCAAACTTTAGAGTACCTTGCCCTCTATGATTTTCCACTAAGAATACTACGAATTAGTAAGTAAAAGAGACGTGGGATTTTTACGTGAAAAATCCAACTCAAGGGGACAAGAACCATGACCTACATTTGTAGGCTTTCAACATCACAAACTTGTAATCACACTATTACAAGCCATTTTATAATGACTCTATTACAAAGACTTTAACTCAACTAACTCGTGGTACACTTACCACAAGCCACTTTGTCACTTGCTATTTACAAACACTTTATTTCATGACTAACTCTTGTCACAATGCAAACTTAGAAGGTTTTTTATTTTAGGTTTCCTAAAACACAACTTCTAATAAAGCAAGATAGGAGATAGAATGAAGAGGAAATAACAAGATTATAGCTCAACTACGGATACACATAAACTCATTGTGAAATGGATCATTTAGTGGAGTTGTCTTCTTATTGTTGATACACTTGTGACTTAAATGCGGGGTTAACTCTTTAATGCTTGAGAGAATATTATTAAATGCTCAAGTAAATAACTTGTGTCTTCCACCATGTTATTATACTACCAAAGACATCACAAGTATAATGTCAGTTTTTGGTACACGCCTCTTCAATGGGAAATGATTGTTGCACTGTCTGTTGCACTATTGCATGAACAGTTGCAGGCAGTCACTTTTTACAATTGCATTCCAGCAGTATAGTTGACTTGTACTTCTATCAGAGAACACCAAGGGATCAGGTCCCTATTGTGTTCCTCTTTGTTGCAGTTCATTAGCAGAGATTCAGGCTGAACTTTGTTCATTTGACATGTGTACCAAGTGATTCAGGTTCCCTATCTGGTTATTAACAGTAAGTTTGTTAGATCATCAAAACACAAGAAATATAAGGCAAAGACATTGAAAACCCCTCACATACTTATCCTCCTATATTCTCATTTCTGCTTCCAACCTTTTGGAAACCTCATAGTTATC
Source organism: Nicotiana benthamiana (assembly GCA_034376525.1). Classification (NCBI taxonomy): domain Eukaryota; kingdom Viridiplantae; phylum Streptophyta; class Magnoliopsida; order Solanales; family Solanaceae; genus Nicotiana; species Nicotiana benthamiana. Next base: position 4,830,920 of record CM067333.1, on the reverse strand, counting down.
TCTAAAAGCCTGTCTGGACCACACGCTAAGGGTTTTACACACCTATTTGATTTTCCTCTGAAGTGTATACATAGGGTTCCCATAAATCTCTTCTTCCTAGGCGTCCTTCAGTGTTATGATGTAGTCTTGGTGTTCAGTCCAAAAATTAAGGAATTTTAATTGTATTTATATGGTTAGTAACCTCATTACTCATTTTGACAAGAAGCGGGGTATGGTCAGAGGCGGCTCTTGAAAGGTGAGTCACTCAGGTACTGGATATAGTATCAAACAATGCACTATTGTAGAGAAGTCTATCCAGCCTCTTCCAGATAGTAAGGGGAGTATCTATGTTATCACACCATGTATATATTGACCATATAAAACCTACATCCTGAAGACCACACTAACTAATGAAATATATGAATTCTAGGATTTCCTCTACTTTGTAGCTTCTACCCCCTTTTTTCATCACCGGAGGTGATAAAATTAAAGTCTCCAATGACACCCCTAGCTCCTTGAATATTGGTGGATGTATTTTTCAGGTCCCGCCATAGCTCTATTCTACTTTCCTCATTACATTTAGCATAGATAACTGTTAGGAAGATAGAAGGGTAATTGAGATGTTTTGCACTAATCAGGACATGTTGCTCCTTATCTTATATCATAGTAACATCCACTTCAATAATCTATAATATTCATATTTTGTATAATATTTGAAAAAACCATGGTGCATGTCTAGTTTTCTTCTGTATCTATCCATATTACCACTGTCTACAAGAGGTTACTGTAAGTAGATCAAAGGGATTGAAATTGTTGTTTGATCTTTTGGAGTCTCTCTAGAGATCCCGCATATCCCATTCCCATTATATTCCATGATAGTGTGTATTTCATTTTAGACTTCTAGGGGTAGGTTCTTTTTGTTGTTCCTTGATTTCTTCTGTGACCTGGCATTCTTAAATAAAATCAACACCGTGGTTTTTATAGTTTCTGGGTAAAAGATTGTCATTAAAATGATGTTTTACTGACCTGGTGTACCCTCAGAATACTCTAAATCCTAATTAATTGAGCTGAAATCTATTGAGTTCATCATTAGACTAAGCTTTTCTTTCTTCTTCATTGTTGTTTATTGTCGAATCTGTCTCCATAACATCTAGGTCATGAAAGACTTCTTCATATTCATCTCTTTCTTTCTCTATTGAAGGATTTAAATCAGGTGGTTCATGACTAATGTTGTATCTACTTTCTTGTTCTTTGTTCCTGGTTTGCTCCCAACATCTATATCTTCTACTCTATTAGATCCAGTCATTACCTTCCCTATCTTTGGGATGTTAATATGCGTCTATGTGACCTTTTTTTCAGTACCTTTTCTCTTGACTATTCCATTTATATCATATATTTCTCCTTGTAGTGTAATGCCCTCTAGAATGCTTATTGTCTTTGCAAATTACTTTCTTTTGTTGTGAAAATACTTGCAATCATTTGGGTCTCTGATAACTAAGTAGATCATCACTCCATGTAGTTCAATATCGAATTTGTTGTTGTTGGTAGTATTCCTTATTCTAGTATTTCTTAGGTTGAGCCATGTTTATTATTTTTTGCTTTCTTCTTTTTCTTTATCTTTCTGAGCTTTGTCCCACATTGTAGTTCTTTCTTGTTACCGTGTATCCTGGAGATCTTTTGTGGAGTCTTTTTCTTATATATTCACATTCTTGTAGATTGTTGTATCCATTAGACCATTCTCTATTGCTTTTTGTAGAATATTGAAGGAATTGTTGACCTCCGTTCTATTTTTTTCCCGGTTTGTTCTTTGATCTGCGACCTTCTCATTATTGTTGCTCTTATTTTGTTGCTGGCTCATTGATGTTCCATTGTTGTTCATCCGTTTCCCCTTTTTTCTTTCCACATATTGCCATTTGCCATTTTGAATGTTCTGGTTGTACATTCTTCCTTCTTGAGGTAAAGTACTTTTAGGCTCCATCTGTTCTATATTCCTTTTTTGTTCTTGGTTGTTGCTAGTAGTTTGCTTTGCATTGCATTGCTAAATGATATTTGCCACATTAACATCTTTCTCAGTCATCACAGTTTGCCCTCCTTCTTGTTGTTTTCCATGTTGTACATCTCTGCATTTTTCTAAAGAGTGGCCTTGGACATCGTAGTGTGAGTAATAGGTGGGCATAAGTGCATACTCGATTTTTTGGTGAAATGTTTCCACTTTTCCAAACTGATTCCTAACCTTCACTCTTACCATATGAAGTAAAGATTTGGTAAGACTAATTTGGACTCTTAGCTTGGTAATTGTTGGTCTGGTTTTCGTGGTTGTGGCCTTGTCCATCACCAAAGGTATATCTATTAGGATAACAATGTGACATAGAGCATTCTATTTCATAATACTGCCATGGTATATCTGGAAGGTTAATCTAAATTGGAGCTAGGGACGATATTGACCAAGGCTTAAAATTTGTGGTCTATTTGATAATTTTCATATTGATCCCTCTTTCTAGGGGAATGAATTCTCTAGAGTATATTTTGTTAAAATCATCTTCATTTTCAATATCGATGAAAACATTGTATTTATCTTTAGCTCCAATTTTTACTTCTCCATTAGTAATAATTGTTCTAGCAAAATTCAGCTCTAATGCCGTTGATTGAAGGTCTTCTATTTAGGAACTTACCGACAATGGTCCATCAGCATATTTTGGCCAACAGTTCGTGCTCTTCTTTTGTGAATACTATCACAGCTTTTCCATCTATCAGTTCATGCTTTATGAGAGGTAGTCTCACTTTTAATTTTGCTTTATTCCCGACCTTGAACCCTAGCATATCTGCATAAGAGTCCGTTTGGTTTTTATTTGAGTTATCATCTAATTTCTTGGATTCTTTTTACAGTGGTGACAAATTTTAGATGTTTGAGATTTGATTGTTCGATATGAGGTCTGGTGGATCAGGGGATTTGAGGATCTGGGAGGAGCTTGAGAGGCCTCTAGTGTTGTCCATGATGGTCACCGGAGCTCATTGAAACTAGCCGTTATCGGCTCTAGGTGACCGCTTGTGGTGGAGTGTTCGAAATCAGAGTGTTTTTGTTCGGAGAGCTTTTTGTGACTAACATAGTTGACTCAGTATTTTTGATACTTTTGCTTTTGAATCTTTAGGTGGATGGTCATTGATTGTGGTTGAGAATTATGGTGGTGGGAGTTAGAGAAGGTGGGTGGTGATAATCAATAATAGTGGCGATTATTATTGAGTATGGTGGTGGTGTGGTAGTGGTGGTGCTTGAGTACGGTGGTGATTGAGTATGATGGTGGTAGCATGGTGGTAGTTGATAATGGTAGGCGGTGGTGATAGTTAATAATAAATATGGATGATAGCATCTTAACTAAATTAAATCTCTGTAATAGATCTTAATTACGGTCCTATTTAGACCCATTAAGTAGTAAAAGAAATACATACTTAATAATTAACATTTGAATAATTAAACATAAGACTTTAGAAACAAACACACTTAACGCCTGAATTCTGAATGATAAAGATTCAGACCTCCATTAAATGCAAACAAATGAGGTTTTAATGAGATATGCGTTTCAATTTTTATATAACTAATTTCTAAGCACGCGCATTGCCCGTATATCCTATATCAATGAGTATAAAAATTCAAAAATAATATTTAATGAAAAAAGTGAGTTTTGAAAATGATGAATATCAATCATATTCAATAAAGGTATCATTCCCTTTCCGCATAAATCATCTCATGTGTTACTGTAATTTCTTACACTTCGTACTTACTTTAGAAGCTAAAGAAGATATTTGCTTAGCAGCGCAGAAAAAGTAGATGTGTTGATTTGTTTTCATATTGTGCATAAAAGTGATTCATTCATTCAATGAACTTTACACTAAAGAAACAACTGGAAAAGAAAGCTTGAGCATTGCAAGCTCGCATAATTCCAAGGAGATGCATCGCTATCTCTAAAAGCAGGAATATCTCAGTTATAACAGCATGAATCAATATCTTTAAACTTCTTTAAAGATAAAATGTCAATTCCCACAAACAAATTCCTTAGTCCAAATTGCCCACAAATTGTAGGCAACTATTCGAGAGCTCGTTTGAAGTTTGATATACCAACTACCAAGTCTCCCACCCTTAATTTGTTTGCTTCATAAGTCTTGTTCATTAGCACACACATATAGATGAAGATTGAAGAGATGGGAAAAGCTTCAATGATCGTATACATCAATTGTTGTCTCCTCTCCTCATTTTCAATGATCCTTCAATCAAAGCTAAGCATCATGACCATCACTCCCTTAATTTACAATCTATTTTCACGCTCTTAAAGTCTATTTTTCTAGCTTTATGAGATGCAAAATTTAAGGTTTCGATAGTGAAAGCTTTTCTTTTGTCATCCCTCTATTGTTTTGTTTGGTATCCTGGAGATATTTTAATCATCCTTGTTAAATCTACAAAAAATATGAGCTTTCTTTTCTATATTTTTAATTCCTTTGTTTCCCAATGTAGAAGGAACTAAGAAACAATGAATAAAGATGATGATTGCAGCTGCTATTGATAATAAATAAATAGTTAATGGGGCCTCAAAAGATCGGGGCCTAAAGCAGTTGCTTCGGCTGCTTGGCCCTTCAACCTTCAATCGGCACTGCGGCGAACGCATTCACTTTAATCCTTTAGTGTCTAAAAGTCGAGTGACAGCGTAGGGGACGGAGAAGCAGTATATGGATGCCCATCATTCAGAATTACACGAGAACGATCGAAGAATCGCAACCTGAAATGTAAGACCTTACGGATGCTGAAGATAAGGTGTTAGAAGTTCTATGTAACTGATAGGCTCATTCTGTTGTGCTTAGTGACATATGAATAGGATCTCCAATTGTTTAAGACGGATTAGGTATCTATATAAGTGTCTTCTAGAATTCTAATCGTCCAAAACTGAAATGTTCCTAACTAATGCTAGCTGTTTTACTTATTGTGCGTAGAAATAACAGTCTTAATCATCTACTAGTATTTAAGTTTATATATGCACGCTCACGCACGCGCAGATATATTTTTAGATTATATCATCTTAATTGTATAAAAAACACACGAGCCTTTAGTGTTTTTTGGCTCTTATTATGATCTTTGACATAGGAGAATGATAGAAGTTAAGCAAGCATGACATTTTCAAATGGAACTAAATACTACTCTTAACGGTCCACAATAAGTGTTCAATTTACTTTTAACACGCCGATTAAAAATATATTAAATCATATACAAAATTACCTAGTATGACTAAACTACCCTTATTAAATATTGGGCACGGTATTTACTGCTCTTCTCAAGTCACTACATTATTCAAAATAAAATTTGAAACTTTTGCTAAAACTGAAAAAGCCTACGGGAGCCAAAATTTTCAAATTTTCCCCCTAAAATTATCTTATAAAATGAAGCTCAATTTCGAGGTTATTGTTAAACATGGCTAACATGGAAAAGCACCAAATTTATCCACTTCAAATTGATCTAATCATTTCTTTGGAATCTGAGGATGGACACGTTGGTGGAGTACTACATGATCTTAATGAAGATGCATTTCACGACCTCAATCTTATTCCCGATGAAAAAGATTACACACAAGTGAGTAGAGAATTGCAAGCATCACTAGAAGAACGAACCATAAATTCCGGTAATTACACTTTTTAAAATACTTAAGACACCTTTTATTTTATTTTTATTTTTTCATAAGCTGTTTTTTTTTAAAATTTGTTTAAATAGAGGCAAATGAAGAACTATCACAACCAAAGACAAAAAGAAATTTGTGTAATGATGAACGAATAGCTATGTATGAGATGTTACTACATCAAAGTTTCAATGGACTTTTAAGGCATGGAGTGACAAAGATGGTGGCAATAAAATTCTCAACTAGTGTGAACACGTAATTTTTGTCCTATATGAATTACTCCCATAATTTCAAACAGAATAATTTCTTTTATTATATTAATAATATTTAATTACGAATGGTTTTATGTCATGTTCTATTATTTGTTTGCAGTCGTGTGTGCATTTTTAAGGCATAAAAACAATACAAAAATACATGTATTGTATTTAGTGTACTTTGCATATTTTAGAAATTAGAAGTTAGTTTACTTTTGTTTTTACTTTTAATTTTGGAATTGTTGCATGTTGTCTTTTGCATTTAATTTTTTGTGTTAATTATTTAGAGATAATTAATTTAATTTTGTATAATGATCTTATTACGAGTAAATTTTGATTTTACGATTTAATTTGAATAAAAAAAGAGGAAAAAGGAAGGAAAATAACAAAAAATAGGTGTTTTATATTGTTTTATTTTAATTTTCAAATATATCAAGGGATTTAGTTCTGAAAAATAATCGGTTGAGATTTGGAATTTAAATAGGTCTCTTTGTTTTAATTTTTGTGTTTTTACAAAATCTAAAATAATATATACAAAAAATAAACAAACAAAAAAAGGAAATAATGGTTGGAAAATATGCAATATCATTTCAGCCAGACCAAAATTACCCATACCCTAGAACAAATCGTGATCTGCTCCTGCTTTAGTGCAAAACGACGAGTTTTTGGCCTTATTGATTTGGATTGTTGATCTCAATAGATCGAACGGTCCGGAACGAGTTTGATATTAGTATAAAACTATCCAAACGCACCCTCACCCCTCAAAACTGTCTCCCAAATACCTTTGCCGCTCCAGTGTAACGCCACCCAACCTCCACCCTCCCTCCGCCGTCTGCCGCTGGCCAGAATCGTCTGCGAGGGCGGTGTAGCTCCGATGAACCCCAAAACTAAACCACATCACCTCCTCATCCTCCCATTTCCAACCACACAATCAGTTACCTTCAAATATTTCGTGATCTCGTTCGTCCAAAATTTGACAGCTTCGCCGTCCACGGTGGCGAACGCCCACCAAACACCCTAAATTTTACACCCTAGACTGATCTTTATATCCTTATCACGGATCTAACACCAGCATCTTTCAAATCATGCTGCATCTTCTCGAATCTTAATTCGAAAAGTCCGGCAAAAATATAACCATTTTCAATATTCGCCAAATCAACACTGTATACTCTCCTCGCACCCCTCAGCTCAAATACATGACTCATGGCCCTTGAATTTACTCATCTGGTTCGAATTCTAAATCAAAATCAGGTAGAGCCCGTTTAGTGACACATGTGGTTCCTGAAGCCCGAATTTTATTCAATCATCAATAGGGGATTATTAACGTGGTGTTTATTTTACTTCAATAACATGAAATTGGAAATCTGGTGTTTATCCATGTAAGTTCGTATATACCTAGTTCAAATTAGAAAGTTTTTTCCTAATTAATTTCGTATTAGAATTGTTGGTCGTGTATCTAAAATTAAGGTTTTAATCATTTGTTTTATGTTAATTCCCTGAACCCTGTGAGTATTAGTTGAATAATTAGCAGCCTGCTTTCATAAATCAAACGTATATTTCTATTGTTAAAAATTGCTGGGAGTGTAATTATGCAAGCTTGTATCCGAATCAGCATCTTTTGTGGATTGGAATCCACTAAAGATCAGGGCTCAATAGCCCGTCTATGATGAGCGGCGCCTCAGCCATTGCTAATGCACAACCCAATTTGGCCTTTATTCGCTGAGACTCATCAATGGCTGGTTCGACAAGGCTGGAGAAAGCATTCATCATCCTTGGGCTAATTTCAGAGCGCAATGGTTTGAAGTTGAGGTCTAAGCTATGAAATGTTCACTAATAAGATTATATTAGAGACTAATTTAGTAGAGAACTATAGTTTGCTTTGGAGATATCCATTAAAATAATAAACTGAGACGAGCTGTGCTAAATAAACTAACGATTGCACGGCCCTCGCTTTAGTTAATCTTGAATTAATCCTTAGAGTCTGAGGTGTGCTATTTAGAAAATTCCATGGCCCTCGCAAATTTGCAAAAATATAATTGCTTAGGCGCATTAGTTTAATAATCTACCTTTTCGAAATTCGGGTGCACATTTATGTCACCTAAATCTAAATCTCAACGAAGTTGAAATGTGTCAAAAAAAATGGGTGCATTTATGTGACGTGGTTCGAGACATGTTTTAACTATGTTGCAATCCCCTTTAAGAAATAATAAAAGTGGCTAACAGATTCAAATATGCACATAGGTTCATAATTGCCTAAAATCAAATAATTTAATCCAAATATAACAGTTGAGCGACCGTGCTAGAACCATGAAATCCGGGAATGCCTAACAACTTCTCACGGGTAAACAGAATTTCTTACTAAGATTTCTAGTTCGCGGACTGTTAAATGGAGTCATTCTTTCCTCGATTCGGGATTCTAAACGGTGACTTGGGACACCACAAATCTCCCAAGTGGCAACTCTGAAATTCTTTATAATAATTGAATCTCGTTTCGATTGTCCTTTAATAGGAAAAACTCCTTTATCTATGCCCCTCGTCGGGTTTTAGTGGCCAAAAGGAGGTGTGACATCTCTGCAACTCTGCTGGGGAGCTTATCCCAGAATCTCTGGTTCAGGGTTCAAGAATTCGAGCTTAGAATAATTGTTGTATTTGGCTTTGTATATTATCTAATTTTACATGTTGACTTAATGTGCAAATTTTTGCCTTTTACTGCTTTGATATTCTCTGAACTGTATATATAAACTGCCGCAAAAAAACCCTTCTCTTCTCACCTCTGGGGATGTGCTCGCTGGTCGAGACTGCATATTCCGTTAATGTCATATCTGAAAATAAGAAAAAGGCCCGAACAAGTTAGAAAGCTTGACGATCTTGCAGGTCCCCGGTACGTAGCCCCCTCCTCGACTCGAGTTGTCCGCTCGGGTAGACAGTCTAGAAAAAATACCCAGGTTCCAGACATAGAATAACATAACCATATGCCATATCCCTAGTAGGAACGTTTATCTGTATCACGCATTTGACTTAAAAGACTCAACACAAGGGTTGGCTCCGACTAGGAAAGGTGCACCCGGAAATATACCATCCTGATGCATCATACTTGTGCATTTAATTCGGATTTGCATACTGACCGATTTTTCATGGGTAAGGAGAGTTAGCCACCTCCTGTGAAAGAAACCATGTCCAAATACTGTCGAAGCTCTGCCGAAATTTTGAAAGAATAAGAGGAAAAAAAGGAAAGAAAAGAAAAAGAAAAATAAGAAAGAAAATGGAGTATGTTTCATTCGCTTAAGGAAAAGAGAAAGGCTTGTTTACAAGATGAATGGTTTTGGTTTATAAAAAGGGAACGCATAGTTCTATTTTCAAAAGAATTCTCCCGAACTATGCGAGTTTGATTCTCACCAGGTGTGTCATAAGAAGGCAACCCCCATCAGGTCCAACCTCCCTTTTGCAAAAATAGCCAAAACAATGAAAAACAAATATTAAATTTTTATTTGTTGCCCTAAATAAATTGGGTGACGCCGTTGTTATCAAGAATAGCCAAATGTTCCCGGAAGGGACTCCGGTTGGCTGATTTTGCACAAAAGGCCACCTTTGGGTCATAATTGAATTTTTTGGTCGGCTAGCGGGCACAGCCTTAAAAACGTCCTCCGAAACTGCTGAAAGGCCGAATTCGCAAAGATGGGCCTTCGGTTTTAGAAAATTAATTTCATAAAAAGAAAGGGGTCAATTTTTCATTTTTGAAATCAAACAAGAATAAAGTTATAAGTTACTAATTCGCCTTAATAAATGTGCAGGATGAGCAAAATACAAAACGAACCTTTTATATTCGTAAGCAGAATCCTTTTGGAGGTGCGACTGTGGTCGAGAGATCTAGGTATATAAAGGCAAGATGAGGTAAAGAAATATTTGGCAGGCCTCCCAGGACTATTGGAGATTTCACCTCGAGGTGACGTCATAAGTGCGGTTGTCACGTGTTGGGACCTGACGCATAATGTGTTCCGCTTCTCAGATTTTGAACTTACCGCGACCTTAGAGGAAATAGCCCAGTATATTGGGGATGCTGAACTTCCTTTGAGACACAAGTATTTGGTCGCCCCAAGAATTGTAGCAGTGCACACATTCTTTGATATCCTGAAGAGAAGCAGAGCGGTGCACGACTCAAACCTGGCGGCAGGATTTTGTACCTTTTCATTCTTGTATACCAGATATAGTCACATAGGGGGGTTTAAAAATCTAGAGAACAAAATCTGCAACAAAGAAAACCGCGTCAAGTGGAAGAACACATACGTTTATATTTTATGGTGGCTTTTCTAGGGCTCCTGGTAGTTCCAAAGAAAGATGGAAACATTGATATGAAAATAGCAAGGGTTGTCAGCACCCTATTCACCCAAGTAAAGTGCGTACTCGCACCTATGATAATAGCTGAGATCTTTCATGCTCTCACAGCTTGCAGGGCCATGAATGACTTCTTCGAAGGGTGCAATCTATTGTTGCAAGTGTGGATAATCGAACACTTGTGCCACCGTCCCGAGTTCATGAGTTGTAGGTCAGTGGAGAAAACATTCATATAAGAGTTTTACATAAGAATAAAAGGGCTTAGTTTGCCCGAAAGGGTAACAGGATGGATATCCTATTTTCAGTCCCTCATTGTCGGTCAAATAGAGTGGACGTTGGGATAGTTGTCTGTGGACGAGATCATATACATGCCGGCAACAGAGCTTCACTTCCTTCTGATAGGTCTCAGGAGTATCCAGTCGTATGCCCCGCATCGGGTCTTGAGACAACATGAACGGTGCCAGATAGTGCCAAAAGACGAAGAACTTTGTATCCAGGTAGTCGAGATTAGACCTGATGGTCAGTTCCCTAAAGCAAAGGTCAGCAAAATTTGGAATTAATTCCAATATCTAACAGCAAACACTTGCGTACGGGATCGGTCTAGAGGCAAAGTGTCACCAGGATACCTTACATGGTACAGGAGAGAAATTGATTTCGAGAGGCCATCCAGAAGGCCCCACCTCAGGAATTTGTCGAAGCATCGCAAGAGTAGTGGGACTGGCTGGCTATGGAACAAGAATACCATGCTACAATAAGCAAACTGGAGAAGCAGGTAATGAATTTACAATTCGAGAAATATTTGCATGGTGCCACATACGAAGGTGAGAAGAAGAAACTGGTCAACAAAAATGAGTTCCTTCGGGCCCAGTTTCGGAAAATAAAAGTAGCAATGAAAACCCCGTCAGAAGTGCAAAGGATATAAAGCTTATAGATGGCCTGAGGTAGAAGGTGAGTGACTACAGTTTTGATTTAAACAAAGAAGAAAAGGAACTAGTCAAGGCTCGAAAACAATTAACTTAAAATGCTGCAGAACTAGCACGTCTGATTAGGCAACTGAGGGAAGAGTTCGACGACGAGATGACAGTGTTAAAGAAAAGGTTCTTCATCGCAGAAAACACAACGCTCAAACAGGAAAAAGAATTCAAAATCGAAAGAGAGCATTGCCATACAATATTAGCACAATTATAAATGGATTTGCAACAGATTCAAAAGCAGAATCAAGTAGCCAAACAAGTTTTGGAAGCTAGAACTCAGCAGATTGGGCGGTTATTGCATGAGAAAGGTGTCATAGGAGAGAAAATCAAAGGGATCACCCATTATATCGCAATGAAATGTAACAGTTGTGAGGATATGCCTAGATTTGTGTTGTTTGCACAACGATGCTTTTTGTTCACCACGTAATGGAAGACCTTCACCACCTCAAAAGGGATTTAGCTAGTCAACCTGCGACAAGGCCGAACGATGCCTCGCAGGTCCCAAGAGCAATTGAAGCACTAATATATTCTTGATTTAAGATTATATTTTTTAATAAAGTCTGTCAATTTGTCTTGAAGTAGCTGTTCTTCGAGTATGTAGTTTGTCTTTCATCGGAGTTTATTAGTTTCTTGTTTAAATCAGTCAGTTTTTCGAGTCCTTGTAAATAAAGTTTGTTATTATGAAAAGGGAAAATTTCAAAATTTCTTATACTTCACTTTTTATTGGCAAGAACTATGGTCGATCTGATTTATGCGGGGTCATGATATGTAGGCAATCTACATAGGATTCACCATAACTGAATAAATAAAAGGGAAAGATAAAAGAAAGGAAAAATGCAATAGGAGAGAGAGAGATAATAAAGTAAAAGAGAGGGCAGACCTTGCAAACAAAGAAAATAAAAGAAGGGATGACGGAAGCAACCAATGCATGTAGTGACCAATTATTATTTAGGTGCACTCACACTCAATATGTGGCAGCTTGCGTGTTAGAACCTAACCATTAACAAGTGTTGGTGTTTTGTCATTCCAGACTAGACAGGTGGTTAGTACTTGCGGCATTCTGGAAACCCCCTCTTACAACACGCGATCTAAGAGAAAGCAAGTAAGGGCCAATCAGGAAACCGATGTTAGCATTATTGAACCCTTGAAGGAAGTAGAGGAATTGGACTTTAATTCCATGAAGGAGGAAATGTATAAGCTAAAGCACCAAATGGATGAGATGTACCTGGCATGGGCAAGAGGACAGCCACCCCCAACCTATCCTACTAATCCAACCTTCATCCCGCCACTAGCCCAAGCTCCAGACCAGTCCACCACTGATCCAACCTCAATTTTTCCCATCTGCTCGCAGCACTAGTGTACGACCTCTCAACCACCACCAGCTCCATTAACCAAAGTCGCTCCTTACCCCCTCCGCAAATTGCACCATCTATGTGGCACCTCTGCCTGCCGCACTCCATAGATCGTCAAGTGAACCATTTATTCAAGCATACGACCCCGAGTCCTCTCCACCAGAGCCTGAATACAAAACCCATGAGCCTTACTCTTATGCTCCCCGTCTCAATATCCAGGAGGGAGCTGAAAAACCAATCAAAAATCCTGAGGAGGAAGAGGTTCTTAGAAAGGTCAGAAGTTTAGAACAATCATTAAGGGACATGAGGGGATTAGGTGGCTAGGTGAGCGTGGCGTTCAAAGACCTTTGTCTATTTCTAGACGTGTAGTTGCCTCCAGGTTTCAAGATGCCTAAATTTGACTTATATAATGGACACGGAGATCTAGTCGCGCACCTAAGGGGGTTTTGCAACAAAATGAATGGAGCAGTGGGAAACGATGAAATGCTAATGGCGTACTTTTGCAATAGATTAAGTGGGTCGGCACTGGAGTGGTACACCCGGCAGGACCCGAATCTGTGGTATACTTGGGATTACCTGCCACATGAGTTTGCTTGTCCCTTTCAATATAATCTCGAGATTGTCCCAGATCGTCTATCTCTGACAAAACTAGAGAAGAAACATAGCGAGAGGTTCAGGGAATATTGTTTTTGGTGGAGGGAACAAACAGCCAGAGTTGATCCTCCCATGAAGGAGAGTGAGATGGTTGACTATTTTCTACAAGCTCTGGAACCTACCTATTTTGGGCATCAGGTGTTAGTAGTAGGTAAATCTTTCAACAAAGTAGTCAAGATGGGAAGTATGGTCGAGGAAGGACTAAAATGCAATAAGATCATGAGCTACACTGCAATCAAGGCGACCACTCAGGCCATCCAGGGCAACGCTGGGGGAACATTTGGGAAGAAGAAGAAGGAGGAAGTAGCAACAGTGGAGTCGGGAAGTTGGTCCAGGCCTCGAGCTTCATCTCATTATACCAAACCTCGTCCTCACCAGCAAATGTACCCACACCCTCCATATAGCCCACCACAATATTACTATCTACCATCAGAACCTCACTTTTTAGTCCATCACGCCAAACGTATACCCAACCTCCCGCTCACACACAATGGCATGCGCCAGCCCCACAAAATACCAACCCAACTCCACAAAATCACTACCCACCTCCAAGAGCCTACCAAAAACCCCTGAAACCCGCCTTCCGAGCCAATGCAGTCCTAAGAAGTAAAAGGGTCCAGAAGAAAAAGACTTCCACCCTATTAGCAGAATCTTACACTAGTCTGTTCCACAGACTACGACAATTGGATATGTTAAGACCAACCGGAGAAAAATTCCCAAATCCTCCCCAAAGAATCTAGATTATTCCGTTAGCTGTAAATAATTTTCTGCTGCACCAGGGCATGATAAAGAAAAGTGTTGGCATTTGAAGAATGTTATCCAAGAAATTATCGACTCCCACTGGATTGAAGTGCAGACTCGTGAGGCACCCAATATCAACCAAAACGCGCTGCCGGCCCATTAGAAAACCAACAAAATTTAGATCGTAGAAAAAGGGGGAGAGTCCAAAAGGGCCTTACAGAAAGTATTGATGATCAAATCTAGTAATGTTAAGCCAACTGAGAATGCGAGCAGTGAGAAGTCAGTGATCGAGGCAAAAGGAAAAAGCAACAAACCTGTCATAGTTCAAGAAAGCTCATCATGCACGGTTGCACCAAAACAGGAACCGACAAAAGTGACAGTACACTGGGCAGTTAGAGAACGTGTCGTGGTTGTGGAAGGTGTTCGCATAGTCCTCGTCATTGTAAAACTAGTAATCCAGCCACTAGTTGTCAACAACAAAGCAATTCCTTGGAGATATGAACAAGCAACAATGATGCATAGGAAAGGAAGTTAGGGAATAAGTTTTTGAGGCCCAGGGTTTAACTCGGTCGGGGAGGTACTTCGCCCCTGAAGAGTTGAGGAAAAGCAGGATCTCTAAAGATAACCCAGAATTAGTAAAGAAAGCTGTGTCAGAAGAAGAGGAAGAGGAATTCTTGAAGAAATGAAAATGCAAGACTACTCCATCATAGAGAAGTTGAGGAAAACGCCAGCTTGTTAGGATTTATGCCCGTCACTAGAGGGGGGCGGGGTGAATCGTGCGGCACAAGAATATTGATAAGTATTGCGGAATTAAAATTGCAGGAATAAAATAAATTCGGTAATTAAAATAGTAAGGAAAGAACACACCGAATTTATCCTGGTTCACCACAACTTGTGGTTAGTCCAGTCCCCGAGAGACTCTCTCGAGATTCCACTAACTCCATTAAGCTTACGGGTGCCTAACAAACCGCTACACTTGCTCATAGATGTACACTCTACAAGACTTCAACTTGCTCGAGGATACCGCACCTCAAGACTTCACCTTGCTCGTGGATACCGCACCACAAGACTTCAACCACTAAGATTGAGGGTACTTAGCAAACCCGACAACCAATGAGAAGATATGGTCTTCTCAAACACCTTTCTCTTTTACAACAAGAACTCTCTAATAAGAGTAGATAAAGAGATACAAAATAAGCTCTATGAACAACTCAAAGTTGTCTCTCAAATGGCTCAACAAAAGCTCTATAATGATGCACAAATGATATCAATATGTATATGAATAATGAGAGGTGTTGTGTATATAAATTCAGCTCAAAAGACCTCTATTTATAGGTGTTATAAGTTGTATGTCCGTTGCTTAATTGGCAATCAATTATGCTGATTTTATGCCAAGATAATCGATTATCAGATTTGGATAATCGATTATCACCTTACCGTTACAAAATCTGGAAGCTGATTTTATGCAACATAATCGATTATCAGATATGCATAATCGATTATTTTGTTACAGTGTTCAAACACTTGGCAACGGATAGAAGATAATCGATTATGCACTTCTGATAATCGATTATTTTGCTGTTTTGTAAATTCCGGTATACACTGTCTTAACATAATCGATTATCAACATAAGCATAATCGATTATTGCTGTCCAGCTTTGAAAGACATGTTTAAAATTCATTTTGGCTGAAACGAAAATGTTTGAAATCATTTTGCTTGAAGTATTTGAAATATGATTTGATAAAATGATTTTATGCATATTTATGATGACCTATGTTGAGCTAAAAGACGAGATAACTTTAAACGTTGCTCTTACATTTGTTCTACCTAACGACCTACGCCTTGGGTCTTCGGTCTTGAACTTTTGAGCTCGTCTTTGGCTTGTCTATGCAATTCCGTCATCAATATGCTTCTCGGCATTCAATCTTGATTGTTTGTCATATAATAACTTTGTTCGACACTTGACTTCATTGTTTGTCATTCATCGACTTCGTTGTTTGTCATTCATCAAAACCTATACCTGAAAATCATTCTAATACAACTAAAACACACATATCATAGATAGAATGATTTTCTACAATTTCCCCCTTTTTGATAATGACAAACAATAGGAGATATGCATATCGGATTCCCCCTAAATTCATGCTATATCTCAACATAAAATTCAAGCAAACAATTCCCCTTAATGATAATTCCCTCTCAAACAAGGCATACTATAACGTAGATACATTCCCCCTTATTTGATGCATATCGCCTAAACTCTTCCCCCTTTTGGCATTAGCAAAAAGAGAGTATACAAAGGCTATTATCCCCTTTCGACACTTCCCCCTTTTGGGTATATCAATTGTTAGTGTCAAATATAAGATAGGAAATACAATAAGGAATATACATTGATGATATTTAAAAAAATCAACATGAAATAATACCAAATGTTCGTAAAAATATAATAACCATATCAAAGGTTATTTTTAGCGAATATACCAACTGTTGTTCAAACTAGAGAGATATTCATCAAAACATCAATCATTGTTTTTAACAAAAATAATTGATACCAATTGTTATTCAAGATAAAAGTTATCAAAACATGAATCAACAAAAATAATTAATATCAATTGTTAACAAGGATATATTAATTGTTAACACATATCAACTATTACGTTTTTATAAAAAATGATAACTAATCGACATTCCCCCTCGATGCAATAAGGTTTCGTGCTTGGTGCATCTACTACAATATTGTAGTCTTCAAGCACACCTGCAAACGTACCTAAAAATAGGTTTTCGGTACCCAACTGCTTTTGGGTCCTTGGGGGTTAGGCAAGTAATAATCATAGCCAAATGATAAATCTCTATGTTTTGCAAAACATACGGGTGCTATATGTCCTACCCGGTTGCAATAATGACATATAACATTCGGGTTGTGCATATGTCTTGGTTGAGCCAAAAACGTTCTAGGTGATCTAAAGTCGTTATTCCTAGACGTATTGCGATTCCTAGAGTTATTTCTAGGTGGTCTAAAATAATTCATTTTAGACTTATTAGAAAAGTTCCTAGAATTATTTCAAGGTGGTCTAACTTCATTTCTATCATCCTTTCTAATTTCTCCAATTGTTTTAGGGTCATCAACACTACGTTTTTCTAGTGTGTTCCTAAGCTCTATGTTCTCTATTTTCAAAGACTTACAAGAAGAACAATTTGAACTTTGATCAATTGAAGAGGCTTCATTCATCACCTTAATTTTTTTCTAAGATCAATATTGTCATTTTCCAATTAATTATTTTTTTCTTCTAAAACATTAATTCTAGCCTTGGCCTCTTTGGAGATTTTTGAAGTCTTTTTCAATTCACCATATATGTCATGAAAAACTTCTTGTAATTCTTCAAAAGAATAAGAGTTAGAATTACTTATCTCTTCTTCCTCGTTGGCCATGAGGCATAATGCGGCGGTTTCATCGCCCGAGCTGTCCGAATCCCATGTCACACGCCTTTGGTGTTTGTTCTTCTTCTTGTCCTTGGATTTTGGACAATGTGATTTGGTGTGGCCAAGTTTTCCACAATTTTGGCATGAAGGACTTGGTTCTTCCTTCTTTATTTCCTTTTTCATAAACTTATAATACTTTTCGATCAAGGCATTGGAAATATTATCATAATCGCTATCCGAATCACTTACCTCTTCTCTTTTAGAGGATGAGGCATTGAAGGCAGTATTCAAATTTTTCTTGTTTCCAAAAGAAGGATTAAGAATAGTACTTTCATAAGTTTTGAGGTTACCTCGTAGTCCATCAATTATGAAGTCCGTGATTCCTATCGACTCTTGGATGGCATTGGCTTTGAATCACCATTCGGGAGTGAGACTCCGCAAATTTTTCGAACTAGATCTTTGTTCGAGTATACTTTTCCGAGAGCATGGAGATTGTTGATGATCATTGAGAACCGTTCGAACATAATATCGATGCTTTCATTCTCCCTCATTCAAAAGAGTTCATATTCATGTGTTAGAAAATCAACTTTAGATTCTCGGACTTGAGGTGTACCTTCAAAAGTGATCTCGAGTTTATCCCACATCTCCTTGGCGGTTGTGCAGCAAGAAATCTTCCGATAGTCATTCGGGTTCACCGCACAATATAGCACGTTGATGGCTTTTGGATTTCTTTCAACCTTCTTGATGTCCTCGGCATCATATTCATTTTCCTCCTTTGGAACCATGATTTCCCCAACTTCCTTTGTTGGCATTTTTTCACCGTTCTTAATGATTTGCCATAATCGAAAGTTGTTTGATTGGATGAAGATTCTCATCCGCTCTTTCCAATATGAGTAATTTGTTCCGTCAAGTAGTGGAGGCCTATAGGGGGAGTGTCCTTTGCTCATCATTCCTGCGTTCAATATTCTCAACAAAAAAAATATATATCATTCTCTCAACCGGTTAAGGTTTTCAGAGAGTTAGGCTCTGATACCAATTGTTAGGATTTATGCCCGTCACTAGAGGGGGGGGGGGGGTGAATAGTGCGGCACAAGAATATTGATAAGTATTGCGGAATTAAAATAGTAAGGAAAGAACACACCAAATTTATCCTGGTTCACCACAACTTGTGGTTAGTCCAGTCCCCAAGAGACTCTCTCGAGATTCCACTAACTCCGTTAAGCTTACGGGTGCCTAACAAACCGTTACACTTGCTCGTAGATGTACACTCTACAAGACTACAGCTTGCTCGAGGATACCGCACCTCAAGACTTCACCTTGCTCGTGGATACCGCACCACAAGACCTCAACCACTAAGATTGAGGGTACTTAGAAAACCCGACAATCAATGAGAAGATATGGTCTTCTCAAAAACCTTTCTCTTTTACAACAAGAACTCTCTAATAAGAGTAGATAAAGAGATACAAAATAAACTCTATGAACAACTCAAAGATGTCTCTCAAATGGCTCAACAAAAGCTCTATAATGATGCACAAATGATATCAATATGTATATGAATAATGAGAGGTGTTGTGTATATAAATTCAGCTCAAAAGACCTCTATTTATAGGTGTTATAAGTTGTATGTCCGTTGCTTAATTGGCAATCAATTATGCTGATTTTATGCCAAGATAATCGATTATCAGATTTGGATAATCGATTATCAGCTTACCGTTACAAAATTTGGAAGCTGATTTTATGCAACATAATCGATTATCAGATATGCATAATCGATTATTTTGTTACAGTGTTCAAACACTTGGCAACGGATACAAGATAATCGATTATGCACTTTTGATAATCGATTATTTTGTTGTTTTGTAAATTCCGGTTTACACTGTCTTAACATAATCGATTATCAACATAAGCATAATCGATTATTGCTGTCCAGCTTTGAAAGACATGTTTAAAATTCATTTTGGCTGAAACGAAAATGTTTGAAATCATTTTGTTTGAAGTATTTAAAATATGATTTGATAAAATGATTTTATGCATATTTATGATGACCTATGTTGAGCCAAAAGACGAGATAACTTTAAACGTTGCTCTTACATTTGTTCTACCTAACGACCTACGCCTTGGGTCTTCGGTCTTGAACTTTTGAGCTCGTCTTTGGCTTGTCTATGCAATTCCGTCATCAATATGCTTCTCCGCATTCAATCTTGATTGTTTGTCATATAATAACTTTGTTCGACACTTGACTTCATTGTTTGTCATTCATCGGCTTCGTTGTTTGCCATTCATCAAAACCTATACCTGAAAATCATTCTAATACAACCAAAGCACACATATCATAGATAGAATGATTTTCTACACAGCTAAGATCTCCTTATTATCCTTACTAATGCATTCAGATAAGCATCGCCGGGCGCTGATGAAGATTTTGAACGAAGCCCACGTCCATGATAAAAATAGTGAAGCATTTGGAGAAGATTGCAAATAAGATATTTGAGGTAAATCGGGTCAATTTCTCTGATGACGAGCTGCCTATGGAGGGCACTGAGCACAATCGGGCCCTTTATCTAACTTTGAAATGTGAAGACTCTATGGTCACCCGGGTTCTGGTCGACAACTGGTCCAGTGCAAGTATCTGTCCACTCTCCACATTGACCAAGCTGAATGTGAAGAATGAAAGGGTCCACAAGAATAACATTTGTATTCAAGGTTCGATGGCGGAGGCAAAGACTCAGTGGGGACATAGTGCTGGAAGTGACAATAGGACCCGTTTAGTTCACCATGGAATTTCAAGTTCTAGAAGTGGTAGTCACTTATAACATGTTGTTGGGTAGGCCCTGGATTCACGCAACCAAGGTAGTGCCATCTATGCTGCATTAGATGGTCAATTTTGAATAGGATATGCAAGAGATTGTGGTTCACGGTGAAGACAATTAGTGTGTTTCTGGTGATGCTATCATACCTTTTATCGAATCTAAAGACAGCAAAAGGTCATGGGTCTATCAGGTATTTGATACGATGTCGGTTCAGAAGATCCTAGAAGGTGAGGTTGTCATGACTCCAAAGATACCAGCTGCATTGGTCATGGTGGCTTCACAAATGTTGAAAAGTGGTATCACGCCTGGCAAGGGGTTGGGTGCTGCTTTACATGGCATTGTGCAACAAGTGTCCCTCCCCAAAAATCTGGAAACTTTCGGTCTAGGATTCAAGCCTACAGCTGCACACATAAGGCAAGCCAGGAAGGTGAAGCAGAGGGCCTGGGCTCTCCCAAAGCCCATCGCAAGTTTGTCCAAATTATTCATCAAGCCCAGTGCTAGGAATGGCTCCGTACCAAGGATTCCCAGCTAGCTAATTGATGCAGACGGGGATCTGGATAAGGGGTTAGAAAGGCTGTTCAATGAGGTACATATGGTCGAGACAAGAGAAGGATCGAGTAGGCAAGATGTGCAGTTTGTGGGAACATGCACAAAAGTCAATAAGGAAATAGAGCATGAGGATGGACAAGAATACAACGAGGAAGAGGCATGGGATGATTTAGTAAAGAGTTGTGCAAATTTTAGGAGAAACCCAAACCAAACCTGAGCGATGCAGAGCCGGTCGATTTAGGAAGCCCGCATAATGTCAGAGAAACAAAAATAAGTGTCCATCAGGAATCACAACTTAAGAAATAAATAATTAAAGTACTTCTTGAGTAAAAAAATGTCTTTGCATGGTCCTACGATGATATGCTCGGGTTGAGCACTGACTTGGTGGTTCGAAGGTTGCCTACTGACCCAGCCTGCCCTCCGGTTAAAAAAAAGTTGAGAAAGTTCAAACCTGATGTGCGCGTAAAAATCAAATAGGAAGTGACCAAGCAGTTTGAGGCAAAAGTCATACGAGTCACACAATATCCCACCTGGTTAGCTAATGTTGTGCCCGTACCAAAGTAGGATGGTAAACCTAGAGTGTGTGTCGATTACTGTGACCTCAATTAAGCAAGTGTGAAGGACAACATCCCTCTGCCTAACATTCACATACTAATTGAAAATTGTGCAAAGCATGAGATCGGGTCATTCGTGGATTGTTGCGCAGGCTAACAAAAGATCTTAATGGATGAAGAAGATGCGATGAAAACAACTTTTATCACACCGTGGGGGACATATTCTTATAGGGTAATGCCTTTTTGTTTGAAGACCGTCGGGGCGACATACATGAGGTCCATGACAACAATTTTTCATGATATGATGCATAAGGAAATTGAGGTCTATGTGGATGATGTGATTGTGAAGTCCAGAAAGCAATCCGATCATGTCAAAGATCTGAGAGAATTCTTCCAGAGGCTCCGCAGGTATGATCTCAAACTCAATCCGGCAAAATGCGCATTTGGGGTCCCCTCAGTGAGGTTGTTGGGGTTCATAGTCAGTCGATGAGGCGTTGACCTAGACCCGTCAAAGATCAAAGATATATAGGAGCTACCGCCACCGAGGAATAAAATAGATGTGATTAGTCCATTGGGAAGGTTGAATTACATCAGCCGGTTCATTCCTCAGCTCACAACTATTTGCGAGACCATCTTTAAGCTATTGAAAAAGGATATTGAGGTGAAATTCACGGGAGAATGCCAAGAAGCTTTTGATAATATAAAGGAATATTTGTCGAACCCACCGTTATTCGTCCAGCTAGAACCAAGAAGACCCCTGATCTTATATTTGACAGTCTTGGACAACTCATTTGAATGTGTGTTGGGTCAGCACGATGTTACGGGGAGAAAATAGCAGGCCATATACTACCTCAATAAGAAATTTATGGCTTATGAGGTTAAGTATACTCATCTTGAAAGGACATGCTGCGCCTTGACGTTGGGTAGCCCAGAAGTTAAAGCATTATTTGTCGTCATATACCACTTATCTCATCTCGCGTCTGGACCCATTGAAGTACATTTTCCTGAAGCCCATGCCCACGGAAAGGCTCGCAAAATGGAAAATCTTGCTCATTGAGTTCGACATTATCTACGTGACTAGGACTGCCATGAAAGCACAAGCATTGGCATATCATTTAGCTGAGAATCCGATAGATGAAGAATACGAGCCCTTGAACACATACTTCCCAGATGAGGAAGTGATTCATATTGATTGAATGGAACGGAATGAGAAGCCAGGTTGGAAATTTTTCTTTGATGGGGCTGCCAACATGAAAGGCGTCGGGATAGGAGCGGTGCTCAATATTAAAGAAGGGCATCACTACCCAGTCACAGCTCAACTCCGCTTCTATTGCACCACAACATGAAAGAATATGAGGCATGTATTTTGGGGCTGAGATAGCAGCAGACATAGGCGTCTAAGAAGTCTTGGTCTTGGGAGACTCAAACCTTCTGGTACACCATATCCAAGGGGAGTGGGAAATGAGAGATTTAAAACTCATACATTACCGACAATGCTTGCATGATCTTTGTCAATGATTCCGATCTATAGAGTTTAGGAACATCCCCAGAATTAACAATGAAGTTATGACACCCTTGCTACGTTGGCGTCAATGTTACATCATCTGGACAAGGCTTATGTTAACCTGATACATATTCGGGTCCATGATCAACATGCCTATTCCAACGTGGTGGAAGAAGAGCTTGACGGTGAGCCTTGGTTCCATGACATAAAATAATATATCAGGAAAGGTGTGTACCCGATACAAGCCACGAGTGACCAGAAAAGAACAATCAGTAGTTTGTCAAGAAGGTTCTTCTTCAGTAGAGGAATATTATGCAAAAGGACGCCGGATCTTGGTTTGTTAAGATGCGTATATGCTAGGCAGGCGACAGCCATCATGAATGAGGTGCACGCTGGCATCTGAGGGCCATACATGAATGGATATTTTGGCAAAGAAGATTCTCCAAGCAAGATATTAATGGCTCACCAAGGAGCGGGATTGCATTAGCTTCGTGCGTAAATGTCATCAATGTCACGTGCATGGAGATCTAATTTAGTCCCCATCGTCAGAGTTGCATACAATGTATGCACCATGGCTTTTCGTTTCATGGGGCATGGACGTCATCAGGCCCATCGAGCCAGCAGCTTCAAATGACACAGATTCATCCTGGTTTCCATTGACTATTTTACAAAGTGGGTTGAGGCTATGACCTTCAAGGCGATGACCAAGAAGGCCGTTGTCGACTTTGTACATGCGAATATCATCTGTCGGTGTAGAATCCCAAAGACGCTCATTACTGATAATGGGGAAAATCTCAAAAATCCCTTGATGAGAGAAGTACGTGAGCAGTTCAAGATCACACATCAAAATTCTAGGCAAATGGAGCTGCCGAGGCAGCAAATAAGAACATAAAGATGATACTTCAAAAAATGGTGGAAGGGTCCAGGCAGTGGCATGAGAAGTTACCCTTTGCATTGTTAGGATATCGCACTATTATTCGCAACTCGGTAGGGGAAACTCCATACTTATTGGTATATGGCATAGAGGCAGTAATCCAGCTGAAATTGAAATCCCAAAGGGACAACGCGCATGACACCCAAAAAAGTAAAAAAGATAACAAATTCTGAAACAGAAAAGGGAAGGATTCACAAGAGCTTCAATTGATGGAAGAGACAAGAGTTGGCAAAGTGAAAGAGCACCACACAGAGTTGGGGATGCAAAGTAAAACCAAAAATGTTGTGGGGCCGAGAATAACACACCGACCGGGAAATCTCATGAGGGATGCAAGGTTAGCACAACACAAAGATGGGAAAGGTCACAGGGACCAAGTGATCTCAGGAAAGGGTTTAAGGATTTTAGTGAAGGCTCGAAAATGTAACACAAAGATAAGGAACAAAGTAAAGCCACAAAGGTCAGAGGGTCAGCCAAGCATAACACGTTGACTTGGTAATTTTGGTAAAGGAGCAAGGATTATGGAAAAAGGGCTAGGAATGTAACACAGTAATGGGCGAGCAAAGTAAAGCAATAAAGGTTCAGGGGTCAGCAAGCTAACTCAAGAAACTCATCATCAACATGGAAATTTGAAAACAACGGGACATGACATTGAGGAGGCCGCTTCCAACAAGAAGTCCGCAAGCTAACCACCATTTTCAAACTGACTAGTTTTCTGTGATTGACATGGGGGTAGAAAAATTCCAGAAGAGCCTAAAGGAGGCCATCCACAGGGGAAAGCTGGCACATGGCAGGTATGATCAAAATCTTAGGGTCCACCTGGAAGTGGGGCTCAGCTCAAACTCAAAGGGGCATAGTCTGTCATAAATATCCTCCCCAGCAAAGAGCATAAGGGGACACGCTTTAACTAGTAAACCCCAACAGGAGTAACTAAGGGTTAAAAGGGGCATGGAAGTTAAGATGGGACACAGTTTATAACTCAAACAGGTGCGGGTAACATGGGCGAGCACCAACGCCTCCCCCAGTAGGCGTCGCAGAAACCCTACTGGACAATAATCACTAGTAGAAACAACCAGAAATTAGAACTGGAATTTAACTTGGAATCCTAAGGACCCTCCTAGAAAAATGGGACTCATTTTAAGGTTAAGAGTAATCATGGATAACAAATGACATAAAATGACTTGCATGTTGAAGTAGGATTCAGTTAAGAGTTGTCAGGACCCTTCTGAAAATGAGATTTAGCTTGGAGCACAAACAGTCGGGCGGCAAGGTCAAGTCCAAATACTTCCCAACAAGAGTCGTCAGGACCTGTCTGGATAATGGGATTTAACCGTAGGAGTTGTTAGGACGCCCCTGGACAATGGGACATAGCTCTAAACATTAACCCCCAGCAGACACATTTTGTCATCTAATTAAGAGTTGTCCAGACTCGCCTGGATAATGAAAATAGTTTTAATCACCAGTCACCAGCAGATCCCCAGCAGCTATAACTCATAACAAGACATAGTGGAAAATAATACCTTTTGAGAAACATAACATAATCTTAAAGTTTTCATCAGTTAAGAATTATTAGGAACCTCCTGGATAATGGGACTTAGCTAAGATTTAGATATTTGATAAGGGGTTTGATTAACACTCACAGATCAGCACAGTACCAAACTGGGGCAGAAAGATTTTTTTTGTTTTGTTTGTTTTGTTATGATCAGATACATAGACCACAGTCTCAAGGAATACGTTTTAAGATTCAATTTTTTATAATCAGGCGCCCACCTGTAGAACAAGGAAGTATTTTTCAAAGTTCAAGTTTTGATAATGAGGCGCCCACCTGTAGAACAAGGGAATAATTTTCAAGCTTCAAGTTTGGTAATCAGGCGCATATCTGTAGAACAAGGGAATACTTTTCAAAATTCAAGTTTTGGTAATCAGGCACCCACCTAGAGAACAAAGGAATATTTTGCAGAGTTTCATGTTTTGGTAATCAGGCACCCACCTGGAGAACAAGGGAATATTTTTCAAAGTTTCAAGTTTTGGTAATCAAGCACCCACCTGGAGAACAAGGGAATATTTTTCAGAGTGTGAAGTTTTGGTAATCAGGCGCCCACCTGTAGAACAAGAGAATACTTTTCAAGATTCAAACTTTGGTAATCAGGCGCCCACCAGTAGAATAAGGGAATATTTTTCAAAATTTTATGTCTCTGTAATTAGGCGCCTACCTGTAGAATAAGGAAATATTTCTCAAAGTTCTTGGTAATCAGGCGTCCACTTGTAGAACAAGGGAATACGCTTCAAGATTCAAGTTTTGTAATCAGGCACCCACCTGAAGAACAAGGGAATATTTTTCAAAGTTTCAAGTTTTGTTAATCAGGCGCCCACATGCAGAACAAGGGGATACTTTTTAAGATTAAAACTTTGGTAATCCGGCGCCCACCTGCAAGAATAAGGGAATATTTTTCAAAATTTCAACTCTCGCTAATCAGACGCCCACCTGCAGAATAAGGGAATATTTCTCAAAGTTCCGACTTTTGGTAATCAGGCGCCCTCCTGCAGAATAAGGGAATACTTTTCAAGCTTCAAGCGTCGGTACTCAGGCGCCCACCTGTTCAAACAAGGGAATGTTTCTCAAGTTTCAAGTTTTGGCAATTAGGCACCCACCTGCAGAACAAGGGAATACATTTCAAATCCAACGATTTGGCATCAGACATAGAAAAAGAAAAAAACAAGAAGTCAACAAAGCAACAAGGAGCTTACGGGAAGAAATATCAGTCAACAAGGCAACGAGGAGTTTACAGCAATAAACACAAGGCAGTAAAGTAACAAGGATCAAGAAAAAGATTGAAGACATAGATAGTTTCTTTTGTACTCTGTAGTTCATACCTTTGGTTAGCTTCTTCGTTTTTCACAAGGCGTAATAAGGGGGTATAGCGGCAGTAGTATCAGTAACAACAATAGTGAAATCACAACTCTTGGTTGTCTCAGCTACCAGACACTCCCGAACTACACTGACCTGATTCGTTTTAGCCAAGGATATATAGGCAACCTCGAAAGCAGGGTGCGGTCAAACTTTTAAAAAATGCTTCACACGGAATATTCAAACGGGAAAAAATCGCTCGTATTTGCTCACTTATCTTTGCACGAAAACTTTATTCTTTTCGAGAAAAGAGGGGCAGCTGTGAGCACTTAATTTGTTTCTTATATGAATTACTCCCATAATTTCAAATAGAATAATTTCTTTTGTTATATTAATAGTGTTTAATTTCGAATGGTTTTGTGGAATGTTCTATTATTTGTTTGCAGTCGTGTGTTCATTTTTAAGGCATAAAAACAACACAAAAATACATGCATTGCATTTGGAGTACTTTGCATATTTTAGGAATTAGGAGTTAGTTTACTTTTATTTTTAATTTTAATTTTGGAATTGTTACAGGCTGTCTTTTGCATTTAATAATTTTTTTTAATTTTCATTTAGAGCTAATTAATTTAATTTGGTAGAATGATCTTATTATGAGTTAACTTTAAAACAGTATCATTGTGTAGGTAATTTTCTGTTTGGTTTAGTATGTTCTTAGTCTTCATGCTCTCTTCCCTTTTATTCTGTTTGGTTTAGTTCATGATTCATTCTTTTGGTAGGCTTATAGTATAGTAAGCATAGTTGTTTCTTTGTTTAATTATATACGCTCATTTATTTATTCTTCTCCTGAGTGTCTTTTATTTTGGTTCATTATTCTATCTTGGCAGACCTTACTAGTGGGGGTCTCTTTATTGAAAAGCAATTTGTGTTTACTCCTTCGTTTCGATTTCTTGTTAGTCTGATCTTTGGATCTTTGGTTAAACATATACGCCCATTGATTTCTTCTTCTCTTGAAAGTCTTTTATTTTGGTTCATTATTTTCATCATTGGTTGATTTTATTAGTTTGAGTCTGTTGTTGGAAGGCAACCCGTATGTATTCCTTGAAATTTTTTTATTTTGTCAGTCTGGTCCTCTTTTGATCTTTGTAATTTGTTTTGGTTAGACCAGTGTTGCTGCATAATTGTAGTTGATCTGGACATTACTCAATTAATTCAAATATTTTATAATTGTTTGGGTCCTGCGATTCAGACCTTAGGGCGTTTGGTTGTAGTTGAGCTAGGACTGATAAGTTAACTAGGGTAGAGATGGGCTAGGGTTAGAAGTTTTAAGAACAATTCAAGAATAATTTGGGTAGTTTAACAAGGAATCTTTGGCAGTAAATTTATAAGAAGCTTCCAGAATAGGGAACAAATTGGAATTTAGATTTCTATTTTGTGGTAACTTAGGTAGCAAGCTAGAGAATGAGGGACTAAGGTAGTAAATAAAATAAGGACTAAGAGGCAAGTTAATATCTGAAGGCAGTCCTATGTATGAGCATCTATATATATACTAGTACTCTTGTCTTTGAAGGCAAGAAAAAAGGGGCTAAATAAAAGTCAGATGGCTGTACTAATTCAATTGATATTAGAGCTCAAACTTCAAAATTTTGATAAAAATCCAATTCTTATTTCTTTTTCTTATCATGGATTAAAAGGTTAACTGTTGGGTTCGTGTTTGGGTGAAGTTCGAATAATTTTGGCTATCTAAAATTAGTATTAGTTGTGCGAGTTTCATCTCCTGGTCTTTTGAAAATGCTTAATCTACTCTTTCATTTATTTGGGGTCTGTTCACTGATCTTCTCACAAAATCTGGGGTTATTTGTTGCTGCTATTGCTGTTGTTCTTTGTGACTGCCTACTCATAGGTCTTTTATTTGCTTCATTGCAGGTACACACACAAAGCTCCCTGATGTAATTTTTCAAATTGAAATGGAATGGAAGCCTGGCTTCCTGTTTTGTGTTTACTCAAATTATGTAGTTGATTAGGAAATTGTGAACGACTGTCGATATAGTTTAACTTATGAGCTGATGTAATTCATCCTAGTTCCTTTAGTTTGTATATGAACTGTATAAGGACTGACTAAAAACATTCATTTATCGTGTTAAAATTTGTAGTAGGGCAGCTGTCTAGTATAGTGCTAGATTAAGAAAGTTGATTTAAAGGTTTTGAAATTTATCAACCATCAGTAGGGGATAATTAACGTGGTGTTTATTTTACTTCAATAATATGAAATTGGAAATTAGGTATTTATTCATTTAAGTTCGTATATACCCAGTTAAAATTAGAAAGCTTGTTCAAAATTAATTTTTTTTAGAATCGCTGGTCGTGTGTCTAAAATTCACATTTTAATCAGTTCTTTTATGTTTATTCCCTGAACCCTGTGAGTATTAGTTGAACAATTAGCAGCCTGCTTGCATAGATCAGACGTATATTTCTATTGTTAAAATTTGCTGGTACTATAATTATGCAAGTTGGTATCTGAATAAGCATCTTGTGTGGATTGGATCCACTAAAGACCAGTGCTCAATAGCCCGTCTATGATGAGCTGGCCTCAACCATGGCTAATGCACAACCCAATTTGTCTTTAATTCGCTTACACTCATCAATGGTTGGTTCGATAAGGCTGGATAAAGGATTTAGCATCCTTGGGCTCATTTCAAAGCCCAATGGTTTGAAGTTGAGGTTTAAGCGATGAAATGTTCACTAATTAGAATTTAATAGAGATTAATTTAGTAGAGAACTATAGTTTTCTTTGGAGATGTCCTTTAAAATAATAAATTGAAATGAGGTTTGCTAAATAAACTAACGTTTGCACGACCCTTATTTTATTTAATCTTGCATTAATCCTTAGTTTCCGAGGTGTGCCATTTGGCAAATTCCATGGACCTCTCAAATTTGCAAATGTATAATTGCTAAGGCACATTAGTTTAATAATCTACCTTTCCTACATTCGGTGCACATTTACGTGACCTAAATCTAAATCTCAACGAAGTTAAAATGTGTCAAAAACCACGGGTGCATTCAAGTGACATGATTCGATAAACGACATTGCAATCCCCTTTAAGAAATATAATAGTGGCTAACAGATTCAAAAATGCACGTAGGTTCATAATTGCCTAAAATCAGATAATTTATGCCAAATATAACAGTTGAGCGACCGTGCTAGAACCACATAATCCGGGAATACCTAACACATCCTCCCGGGCTTACAGAATTTCTTATCCTGATTTCTGGTTCGCGGACTGTTAAACAAAGTCGTTCTTTCCTCGATTCGGGATTCTAAACTCTCTGAAATTCTCTTAATAATTGAATCTCATTTCAATTGTCCTTTAATTTGAAAAATTTCCTTATCTATGCCCCTCGTCGTGTTGTAATGGCCTAAAAAAGGTGTGACAACTAGTACAAAAATAGTTGAACGTATTTGGAACCTATCAAATTGTGGTAAAGGTAGTTCTGAAAGTGTATGTACTAAAAATCCTAGAAATTGTGGTCGTAAGAGGGTGGAAATTACCAAAAATCAGATACGTGATATCCCTTTCGATTTACAACTCTCGAATCTCTAGCTTACGCGATGAATGTGATTAAGTCCACTTTGAGTAGGAGTGCTTAGTTAGGACAAATAAAGAGACATTCAAATGCTATAAAGCCATATCTAAAAGATGAAAACAAAAGAACTCGATTGCCATTTTGCTTGTCGATGTTTGATAGTGGTAGCATACGACATGATCCAATTTTTATGGGCATGTTCAATAATACTGTGCATATCGATGAGAAGTGGTTCTATATAACCAAAAAAATCGGAGAATTATTATTTGCTTTCGGAAGAATTAACTCCATTACGCACTTGTAAAAGCAAAAGCTTCATCTGTAATGTTATGTTTTTAGTTGTTGTTGCTCGTCCAAGATTCAATGCAGAAGGGAATGAGATCTTTCACAACTCCTTTTTGGCTATCCATGGCCCGACGAAGGGCGTAGATAAGAGAGTTTTTTCCAATTAAAAGACAATCGAAACGGGATTTAATTTTTAACAGAGTTTTATAGTCGCCACTTGGGAGGTTTATGGTGTCCCAAGTAACCGTTTCGAATCCTGAATCGAGGAAATAATGACTCTATTTAATAGTCCGCGAACCAGAAATCTGAGTAAGGAATTCTGTTAACCCGGGAGAAGGTGTTAGGCATTCCCAGGTTCTGTGGTTCTAGTACGGTCGCTCAACTGTCATATTTGCCTTAAATTAATTTATTTACATGTTTTAACTTGTGTGCTTTTACTTTTTAAACCTCTTTTACCATTAATTTTAGAGAAAGTTGCAACGTCATTAAAATATGCCTCGAACCATGTTTTATAAATGCACCCGTGGATTTTGACACATTTCAACTTCGTTGAGATTTGGATTTGGGTCACATAAATACGCACCCGAAATTAGGAAGATATTTTATTAATAAATTCGCGCCTATAACAACTACGTCTTCGGAAATCTGTGGGAGGCCGTGAAGTTTGCTAAACGGCACTTCCAATTTTCTAAATATTAAGTTAAAATAAGGAGCCCCGTGGTGTTTTATTAGATAAACGTGGCTCACTTTATTTTAAAAGGCATCCTAAAGCATATTAAATTTTCTATTATTCATTGTATCTACAATATTCTAGTCATTTGTACGTGGGTAATATATTCTGGAAAAGGCAATTAACTATTGCATTCTATGTCTCATTCGTGGCATGCTTTCGGCTTCAATTTCAGTCTGCCCAGTAGCGTGTATTGCTACACTACCAGTGGCATCTACTAGGCCTCTCAATTGGGCTCAGGGTTATTGGACTAACAAATCCCTTTAGAATAACAACAACTTTTCGTTTTTGATTATACCACAATTATAAAAATATCATACACCTGAGCATTAGAAAATATGCCAACACTATTTGCAAAGACGACACTAAATTATTCTTTCTTGAATCACATTTAATCTTAATATTTGAAGAGAGAACTCAGAATACTCATCATTCAGAGTATTACGTATGTTCAGCTATCAAATTCTTAACACATAACTTAGATTATAAGTACTAAGATCATTTTGAATTACTCTATAGTAAAATCTACTTGACCTAAGCAAAAAAAATATACAATCCCATCACACTCCAGGTTATACATGTTTATGTTCAGTACAAATACCAGAAAATCATAAGAGAATTAATATAATTACAACAGGAATTGAAACAAATAAAGATGCAATGCTATCTTCTAATTATATTGAATGTACATATGTGCTACAACCTCTCACTTGGGTGAGGATTGGAACCTGGAGTTCAGCAAAAAGAAGCCTATGAGTAAAATTAAAGCAACTAGCAAGCAACAACAATCAATTGATCAGTAACACCCAGAATTTCAGGAGACTTTTGAGAGAATCAAAATTCAACAGAAATAAGAAGAACACTAGTAATTTCTGAAGAGGATAGAGGAAACTAATATATATTTATCTATATCCTAATTCGCTAAGAGCTTCAAAAGAAAAGCCTGCTCGAAAATAAAGCCAAAAGTCTGAAACCCCCCCCCCCCCCCCCCCCATTCAACTGTTTAGATTGGTCCTTTTATAGTGAAGCCTTAGGGAAACACTTTTTCTTTTAGTCCCTTATTAAAATTTCAATTTTAACCTAAACTGTCCTTAGTTTTCTGTCTTGTGCCTCAAGTTTGAGGCTGAAATTATGTTTATGTCCCTCGCTAGAATGTTCTAGGGGTTGTTACAAGATTGTTTCAAACTCAAATACCCTCTATACCCCTGTTTCCTTCCCCAATTAACTAACCCAAGGTTTTTACCCTTGTTTTTCATTTGGTTTTGGTCAAATCTGACCCTGGTCAATTGTGTCCAAACAAAGTTATGGGCCAAATTTGGGTCTGGACCATAGGATCGATAGAAAAGTTGAAGAATTAGCCAATAAAACTAAATATCCTAATTTGGACTATTAAGCAACAATTATCCCAACCTTAGGATCATATGAATGTTCATGCATCTGTATGTCAAACCAATGGATAAAATCGACCAGAACAGGAGACCAATCAACTACTGCAAGACTTACAGAAGTGACCTAATTACAAAAACTCAATAAGACTTAGAAACAAGAAAGGATACGAGAACAAGGCTAATATAATAAATTCAAACAAACTTAACCTCAACAAATGCAAATTAAGCAAGAAGTATGATAAGCAAGGAATCCTAACCAAAATTTCTAGCATGGTATGAAGCAGACAAAATGATAAGACTTTTAGAGATAACCAAACAAACCTAAGAATGACCTCAAGATAATGCTACTCAAAATATCAATAGAACTAAAGGTGACTAGAAAAATGACAAACATGAATGAACACTCTAAGATGAAAAACAACTTCTTAGAATCATGACGCAATACAAGTAGGATCCAAAAGATAAATATTTACCAAAACTAATAAGGATCTCAAGGGGTGAAACAAATGAAAATCAAGAGATGAAAATCAACGAGACATGTAAATTTTAAAGATGAAACTACAAGCCACTTAATGCTTCAGAGGTGTAAACAAACTAACAAGTCAAAAGGCAAAATATAACATCGGACCATTATAGAAGATGTAGCCCAACCAGTAATACCCCAAAGAATCATTGAGTATAACAAACAGAGAAAACTACTTATCATACTTGTGGAAAACAACTAAAATATTAAAGAAAACAAAGCAAATAGACATACAAACAATGGCATGAACACATAATACTTAGCTTTTATTCATACAACTCTACCTTGAATCAATTCCGTTAGTTTCGGACCTATTTTGGGGAGGTTTCTAACCTCTAGGGCAACTAGCGCTGCGTATTTGAAGAAGGTCAGGGATTCAGGGGGAGGTTTGATGCTTCTAAGATCCAATAAGGTCTCAGATTTGAGTTTTTCTTGTGGTTAGCAGGGTTTGAGGGCCATGGATGGTAAGGTTGGGGAGTGGGATGGAAGGGTATTTTAAGAGGCCAGTGTTTCCGGAATCCGGTGGGATTTAGGTATTAGTGTAGACTTTAAACCGATATTCGAGCCGCTTCACTTGGATTCGAAGTGTGTGACATGATGGTTGGAAAGATGAAGATGAGGTGGTTCAGGGGTGTAACTTTGGACGGGTTTGGGGTTGGGTCGCTGGAGACAGTGGTTCGGGCGACCCTTCTTTTGAATATTTGAGACGGTTGAGAGTTGTTCGAAGGAAACTGATTGTAGGACAGGGAAGAGGAGGTCTTGGTGGTCCTGTGGTTTATATTTTGCGCGGTTTAATGACCACTCGCTGCCGTGTTGCAATTTCCGGCGGTGACGTTAGGGTTGTTGCTGGGTGGTCAAGGGAGGTCAAAGGACAGAGACGGGGAGGACGTTACAGCGTTGTGTTTGGTACGAGGAAGGTGACGAGTTTGGTCTTTGAGCTTGTAGAGACGTTTGGACATATTTATTTAATTTGGGTGGGGGTATCAGTGCCGTTGGATGTTTTATTGATCAACGACTGAGATGAATGGCTACAAAAACGGTGTCGTTTTGGGCAGGTCTGATGGACTGGGTCGGAGGCGTGTTTGGGCTAGGCAAAGGCGTTATTTACAGGGTGACCAAGTTTTGGGCCACCCAAGTCTGGCCCAATTGTGGCCAGCCTGGGTTGTTATGTATATATATATATATATATATATATATATATATATATATATATATATATATATATATATATATTTTGTTGTTCTCTTTTCTTTTTGTTTTTAATTCCTAGTTATATTTTTTAAAATTCCTAAATAACCTAATAATTGACTATTTATGCAACACAAACAATAAAATGTAACAAATAAAATTAAACAAAATGCTTAAAATGGCAGACATACTACTCATATTTTTTGAATTTTATGTTTGAACAATATCTCTAATTAACAATTATTGTAGCAAAAAAAATGAAATTAAATCCTTAATTACTTTAAGCATGCATTAATGAAACACTCTAGCACACACAATTAAATGCTAAAATTAAATCCTAAAACAAATATTAAAAGAAAATTCCTAAATTTGAGAATCCTGTAGGAGTCGACTTAAAGTGGAAAAAATCACATGCTCACAAGATCTTCTAAAAAAAATCTGTGTTCCCTTTTGTAACACATGAACAAGCTTGAAGAGCCAGCGCAAATAGGGAAACCAGCACTCTTTAGACAAACCCAATAACTTCAGTAACAAAAGACATATTAAGGTCATATTTGATTGAAAACGTCATTCCCAATATCAAAGAAAAGTGACAGAGGGAAGACTTAAATCAGCCAATATTTATTCAACATGATAATTATACAACACACATCCAACTTGATGATGAAGAATTTTGCCAAGTAGCGATACAAGATGGGTTTGACATTCGTTTAACGAGTCAACCACCCAATTCTCCTGATTTAAACGTGTTAGATCTGGGGTTTTTTAGAGCTATTCAGTCCTTGCAGCATAAGGAGTCACCTATAACTTTTGATGAGTTACATACTGCAGTTACGAAGTCGTTTGATGATTTTTTCACTATATAGTCAAATCATATATTTCTAACACTACAGTCATGAATGGTAGAATTATTGCGAGCAAAAGGTTGTAATGATTACAAGATTCCCCATCTTAGTAAGGCTATGCTAGAAAGGAAAGGCCAAGTACCTACACAGCTAAAATGTGATGCTTCATTTGTACAAGAAGTTCTCATCTATTTCGATGGTTCAAATTAGTAATGTTTTGACTTTTGAAAGTTGAAATTTCTTAAGTTGGCTGAAAATGTTAGTAGCTCATTTAAATAAAAAAAGAAAGTTGTTTGGTTGATATTTCGTGTCAATCCAATCGTGCAATACTACAGTCATGCATGGTCGACGTCATGAGTTTGTACTCATTAAGTTCCATAGTTAAACATAAGAGACATAGTTGCTACTATAAGACAAAGAAAATAATGACGCCCAACAACAAAATATAATTATGCTAATAAAATGTAGGAAGATATATTTTCAACATACTCCTAACTAATTGTTGTAGATCTTCATCTTCAAACGCTGATATGCTTTCATCAGGAAATTTGTTTAAATCAAAAGAAAAATCTTTAACCTTTCTGGAGTTGCTAGCCTTCAGAATTTTCAGCTTGCTTATTCATTCATCGATTTTCTTAATTTCATTATTCATTGAGTCATCAACTTTGATTTCCTTCAAGTCTTGAATTATTTCAAGTTGTTCCTCAACTTTGATATCCATGGAGATTGAGTGACTTCTCAATTGCTGAAGTTGTTCTCGAGTCTTTGAAAGACTTTTCAGATTCTGCTTATTTAATTTTAGTAAGTTAATGTGATGAGAGAGGAAATGTTTTAGGGATGTGCACATAAGGGTAAAAAAGTAAAAACAAATTGAATTTTTCCTTGAATACCTAACTAGACACTTAATTTGAACCAAAATCAAAAAGTAAATTTGGCACTTATTGTGGACCGGAGGGAGTATAAGTTTTATTTTTCTATAAGCAAGCATAACCTTTGGTTTGAATTATGTATTTGTCCTAAGAATTCATTGAACATGTATAATTATAATTTAAAATCCAGTAACTTAAAAAATTTGGAATTCTGAACCCATAAATTTTAAATTCTGGCTTCGCCTCTCAATATAAGAAATTTATTATTTCCTATTACAAAAAGGAAAATCCAATTATGGTAAATATATTGCTTTTTCTTTCGAGAGAAAAGAAAATCAAATATGATAAGGAAGTGAGAAAAACATCTAACACATGAGATATGCTCTTCCTCCGCTTCTCCTAGGAGGATATATCCACTAAATATACTAATAGCTCTTCAGTCAGCTGCTGCAGTTCTCTGCCCTTTCTATTAACCGTTACACGGATTCCTTTTATAACTCTTTAGTACAGGAGCTAGCTAGTGCACATGCCCATATGCTGTTTGCAACTTTTGTCAAACGTGTGAGTCCAAAATTTAGTCATTTATAGATTCAAAATGAGTATATGATCTTATATAATGTAATTTATATAAATCTATAATTCTAAGCAAAAACATTTGTAATGGGCTCAATTAAATTCAGAGAGACGCTGTAGATTCACCTATGTACACATGGAATACACATCCACGTGTTGATTGGTACGTTCCTGAGGGCAAGTAAGGCTTAATATAAGGATGTGAGCTTCTTTTTATGTGTAATAGGGCAGAAAACAGATGTACCTATTCTTGTTCAATTTGAATCTGTTACTGTCAAAGCTCAGATCAAATTAGTGCCGTGCAGCTCCAGTTTTCATCAGTTTATATTATGTATTCACCACTGCCAAAGCACCTTTCTTGCATCATTACATGCTACGCGTGTACTGAAGTACTGCTAGCCAGAGAGAACACACGAACTTAATTACTTAATTATATTATATTTCCGCAAGGTACAAAAATTGTAAACATGGTGCATACATGGAATAAGTTGCCAAAGCAAGTTTTGTGCCCAAAAACCATCATTTACTAAAGTGTATAATTAAAAAAAAAAAACTCTTTTTCACTTGCATATTTGTTTGTCCAAAATATATATCAGGATTTCAGCTTGCTTTTAATTTCTCTTAAGGCCAGCTTTTGATCACCTGTTCTACTGTATATCTCTTAGCTACTTTGCTACTGGTTACATGTCACGCATGATATCATTTTACAATGTGCTTCTTTCATGAATCACAACTAGGGTATGCCTTCTAATTCTTTCTTACTAAAGCAAGTGTTAGCCCCTTGACAATAGTCCTCAGAAAGTGTGGGGTGTGACAAGTATTTTCATGATGAATTTGGCACACAACCTGAAAATTTGGGACAACATCATGACGGGCTGTTCGGCATGACGGACTATGCGGGGTTGACAAACGCTCCTTGGACGGACGCAAGGCGCATTTTAATTAGACGTGCGGGTTGGCGAAACCATGGCAAGGCAAAGCCATGTCAAGCAGGGAAAAAGACATGACAAGGCAATGCAAGGCAAGCAATGGCAATTGATATGGGCAGATTTGTTCAAGTTGAGAGCAACATGACATAAGCGCGCAATTGTGGCAACGAACGTGTGTAGCTAAGTAAGTGGTTGGCGAGCTAGGGCCATGCCATTGGTGCGGAGCAGTATCTAAGGCAAGGCTGGGCGCAATTCCAGCCTTGGCACAAAGTAGGTGGGGCGAAATTGGCACATGATGTGCACAAGCAGCAGTTTTACAAACATATGCAAAGCACATGGGTAACAGTTGGCGGTTGCAACCTCTTCTAAGACATGCT
This sequence comes from Nicotiana benthamiana, assembly GCA_034376525.1. NCBI lineage: Eukaryota > Viridiplantae > Streptophyta > Magnoliopsida > Solanales > Solanaceae > Nicotiana > Nicotiana benthamiana. Next base: position 4,793,068 of record CM067333.1, on the reverse strand, counting down.
GATCATGGCCGAGGCACGTTTTTGTACCATGTCCTCACATTTTTGCCCATCAGTTGGGGCTTGTCAACTGATTGTAGCCTATAAATATGTGCCTATGTTGTCTAAATACGGGCAGAACTTAGTCTAAGGCAACTGTGATGCCAAAATTCATCTAAGTCATTTCCTATGGTGGAAAAATCATTTTGGGGCAGGGAATTAGGGAATTCTTTGTCTTGGCCATAGGGTTGGCTTTTGTGTTCTTGTATTCACTTATTTATACAAGTTCGGAAGAAATTCCTATATATCGTGTGCCTTTTATTTACTGATTTTGCTGCCTATTTTTATTCTAATTTAAAACGTCCCTAAAATTAAACCAAGTATTCGAAAATCTGAAGTTAAGGATGCCTTGACTGCCGCACAGAGGTGAAATCTCGGGCAGAATCCGAGTGACATAAATCACCCTCGTGATAATTGGTATTAGAGTGTGATTGGATAAGGGCGAAAACACAACATTCAATGGTTGAATTTTGTGAAGAATGGCTGGTGGAAACGCAGAACTGAAAGAAAATGTTGCTGCATTAGAGGCACTCGTCGGAACTATTGATGGGGATCAATTTCTGACTATCAAGACTCATCTTGTCTATCTTGAGGGCGAGTTAACAGGCTGAGCTAGGAGTGCACAGATCTGAAAACGGAAAATGAGTTAATGCGTCGTGCTATTGGCAATGATGAAGCACAGCGTGGTGCAGATCATACCAAGGTCAGAATTCTGGAGCCTAAAGAGTTTAATGCTGCAAGGAGTGCCAAGAAACTCGAAAACTTCCTATGGGATATGGAGCAGTACTTCCATGTTTCTAAAGTGCTAGATGAAGACAAGGTCACAATTACGAGTATGTATTTGGTGGATGATGCAAAGCTTTGGTGGCGGACACGCGTGGCAGATGATGTAAGTGCTAGTAGGCCAAAAATTGACTCTTGGGAAGGGTTGAAGAAATAATTTAAGGATCAATTGTTTCCTAGCAATGCGGGCTGGATTGCTAGAGATCGTTTGAAAAAGTTGAAACAAACTAAAACGGTAGGGAAATTGTCAAAGAATTTAGTTCTTTGATTTTGGATATAAGAAACATGTCTGAGGAAGACAAGTTGCATAATTTCATTTATGGGTTGCAGTCGTGGGCATAAAAGGAACTACGAAGGCAGAATATGAAAGACCTTCCTAGTGCTATTGCTGTTGCGGATGCATTGGGTGATTTCCGATTGGGACAAGATGGTTCTGATTTCTCTACCACTTCAAAGCCGAAAATTAAGAACAAGGACATGGAAAAAGAGTAGAGGAAAAATGGAAATGACAAGGGCAATGCTTTTGAGGGAATTGGCTATAAAAGGGCAAGCATTGTGCTGGACCTTCGACATAGAAGTGACAAAAAAAAACAAATTTGATGACTGTTTTATATGGAAAAGGCCACACATAGCGAGGGATTATACAAGAATTGAAAAGCTTTCAGCGTTTTCTGCTGAAGAAAAAAAATGAAGATGAGCCAAACGAGGAAAAACATGAGCAAGCAACAGCATATTTAAGGCATATGGTAGTGCTGAAAAATGTCGAAGCTGGTTCGCCAAGGACAATGAATTCTTTTGGTGGGGGTGGTTTGTTAGCCCCTTGACAATGGTCCTCGGCAGGTGTGGGTTGTGACAAGTTTTTTCATGATGAGCTTGGGACACAACCTGTAAATTTGGAGCAACATCATGACGGGCTGCTGCGCATGAAAGACTATGTGAGGTTGAAAAACGAACCTTCGAAGGACGCAAGACGTATTTTGCATAGACATGCGGGTTGGCGAAATAATGACAAGGCAAAGCCATGTGAAGCAGGGGCAAAGACATGGCAAGGTACTCTAAGGCAAGCAATGGAAATTGATGTGGGAAGATTTGTTCATGTTGGGGGCGACTTGACATAAGCGGGCAATTGTGGCAATGGACGTGTGCGGATAAGTCAATGGTTGGCGAGCTGGGGCCGTGATATTGGTGCGGAGCAGTGTCTAAGGCAAGCTGGGCGCAATGCCAGCCTTGGCACAAAGTAGCTGGGGCAAAATTGGCACGTGTTGTGCACAAGCAACTATTTGACAAACATGTGCGAAGCACATAGAAAGCAGTTGGCGGTTGCAATCTCTTCTAAGACATGCTGATCATGGCCTAAATCATGGGGCATGTTTTTGTACCATGTCCTAACATGTTTGCCCATCAGTTGGGACTTGTCAAATGATAATAGCCTATAAATATGTGCATATATTTAGGAACTATGGTGGTGCTGAAAAATGTCGAAGCTGGTTCGCCAAGGACGATGAATTCTTTTGGTGGGGGTGGTTTGTTAGCCCCTTGACAATGGTCCTCGGCAGGTGTAGGTTGTGACAAGTATTTTCATTATGAGCTTGGCACACAACCTGTAAATTTGGAGCAACATCATGACGGGCTGCTCCGCATGACGGACTATACGGGGTTGACAAACATACTTTGGAAGGACGCAAGGCGTATTTTACTTAGACGTGCGGGTTGGCGAAATAATGACAAGGCAAAGCCATGTCAAGCGGGGGCAAAGACATGGCAAGGCAATCTAAGGCAAGCAATGGAAATTGATGTGGGCAGATTTGTTCATGTTGGGGGCGACATGACATAATCGGGCAATTGTGGCAATGAACGGTGGTGCTGAAAAATGTGGAAGCTGGTTCGCCAAGAACGATGAATTCTTTTTGTGGGGGTGGTTTGTTATCCCCTTGACAATGGTCCTCGTCAGGTGTGGGTTGTGACAAGTATTTTCATGATGAGCTTGGCACACAACCTGTAAATTTGGAGCAACAACATGACGGGCTGCTCCGCATGACAGACTATGCGGGGTTGACAAACGTACCTTGGAAGGACGCAAGGCGTATTTTACTTAAAAGTACGTGTTGGCGAAATAATGACAAGGCAAAGCCATCTCAAGCAGGGGCAAAGACATGCCAAGGAAATCTAAGGCAAGCAATGGAAATTGATGTGGGCGGATTTGTTCATGTTGGGGGCGACTTGACATAAGCGGGCAATTGTGGCATTGAACGTGTGGGAATGAGTCAATGGTTGGCGAGCTGGGGCCATGATATTGGTGCGGAGGAGTGTCTAAGGCAAGGCTGGGCGCAATGCCAGCATTGGCACAAAGTAGCTGGGGCAAAATTGGCACATGTTGTGCAGAAGCAACAGTTTGACAAACATGTGCGGAGCACATTTGAAGCAGTTGGCGGTTGCAACTTCTTCTAAGACATGCTGATCATGGCCTAAATCATGGGGCATGTTTTTGTAACATGCCCTAACATGTTTGCCCATTATTTAGGACTTGTCAACTGATTATAGCCTATAAATATGTGCCTATGTTGTCTAAAAACGGGCAGAACTTAGTCTAAGGCAATTGTGAAGACAAAATTCGTCTAAGTCATTTCCTAGGGTGGAAAAATCATTTTGGGCCAGGGAATTAGGAAATTCTCTATCTTGTCCATTGGGTTGGCTTTTGTATTCTTGTATTCATTTATTAATACAAGTTTGGAAGAAATTCATGTATATCATGTGCCTTTTATTTATTGATTTTGTTGCATATTTTCATTCTAAGTTCAAACGTCCCTAAAATTAAACCAAGTGCTGGAAAGGCTGAAGTCAAGGCTGAGATTGACTGCCGCACGGAGGTGAAACCTCAAGCAGAATCCGAGTGATATAAATCACCATTGTGACAGCAAGCTTATATTAATTGAATAATAATATTATTATAGTAGCTTTTTAGTGAAGCGAGTAAAAGAGTATGGAGGAACAGTGGTTTTGGCTCCCCACTAGCCAGAATTCCTCTTCCAGGAAGATACTGGAAGAGTGGTCCCCTAATCACTTTAAAGAAACCCTAGGTTCCCTCTGCTTAAACCCTAAGTACTAGAAAAGTCATGGTGAAATTCAAGTTGTCGATACAGAGATCAGACTACTAAAATATTAGCATCTACTGTACTTTGACGTCCATTATTTACTGTAAAAGTGTCTAGACTGACATGAAAAATGATATCCGGAAAATGACATTTTGAAGAGCTTTCAGTTCCACCACAACCCTGAATAGAGATTAGGAAGTAACATGGTCTTGCACGAATTGAGTGACTACTACATATTAGCATGTACTGTATTTGGCATTCGTTATTTACTGTAAAAATGCCTAGTGCATGGTTCAGGAATTATGAAATATGATATCCAGAAAATGACAACTTCAAAAATTGATCAGTTGCACCTTAACTCTGAATAGGAAGTAACACGGTCATACACGATTGGGTGAAATGAGATAATAAAGGCTTCAGCTTAGGATCTCTAATGACAGATAGCTGATTGTTTCTATACGGTTTAATAAGAGTTCTATATTTGTGGTATGTTCAGTGGCGAATCTACATGGTCAGTTAAATGCCCTTCGTAAAAAAATTGCACTATGTATATAAATAAATATTACGTTTTAGAGGTATATAACACGCTGAACACCCTTTTGTCGGCAATTTTTTTTCACTTTTTTCGTATTTGAATACCCTTGGGAAAATCCCTAGGTTCGTCACTGCATACATTATATATATATATATATATATATATATATATATATATATATATATATATATATATATATATATATGTAGAGAGTCATTAAGGATTGTCAATTCAACTAGCTAGCCTTTGAAAGCTGCAGAGGAAAATAGTGCTCTCTATTATTTTTGAATGAATTCAGGACTGGAGGCTATTAGGTAGTACACATTTTATCGTATGGAAGGAATTAAAATGCACGCATTAAATAACTTTGGTCAAGTATACAATTTTATAGAATTACATGGTGGGCAGATATATGGTAAGAAAAAACTTTCACTATAATGTTAGAGATGTAGAATTTAGATGGAATAGATGACCGGTCATCCGTGTAGTTATTATTTGACCGGCTATTAAAAGAAATGTTAATTTCATCTTCTGAAGTGCCGGTTCATCGGATTGGTTTTGATTAATGATCATATTAATATCTGCCTGTTTATATTATCAGCATATTAAACTTATACTAAGAAGTATTCTGGAAGGTAATATGATAGCTTTAGGCATCTAATCTATCAGCTAATTAAAGGAATATATATTTCTCTGAAATGAGGAATCGTTGGATATAGCTAAAAGAGAGGGCGAAAGTGGAATCGTTGATTAATACACAGTACGCTCCAAACCCTAGATCCATATATGAACCTGCAGCTGAAGTAAAGGAAAATAAAAAAGAAAGATCCAAAAAGAGGTAGAAACACCTGTGAATAATGATTATAATTAGAAGATTGTCTCTAGTCGGACAAAGCTCCAAATAGCCGATTCTTTCACAGATTTGGAACGACACAGAGTAATGCATGAACGAAATAAAAAAAGGGTCTAAATCTTTCAGTTAAGAGCTTTCCATTATACTTTAAGTTAGGCTCTTATGGAGCTGGAGGAGTACTGATAATTTCTTGATTCTCAGCTTCACTCGCAACTTCAACTGTATCTTGTTCATCATTTGAACCTGTGGTCTGATTTGCCCTTTGTCTTTCAAACTCCCTTAATTTATACAAGTATCTTAACATAACCTCGGCATAGTTGTCAAAACCTAATGAACTGAGCGCCCAACAGATGTCATCTCCATTAACTGTCCTTCGATTCTCCTTGCGACACATGTCAGATGCTTCCCCAGTAACAAAACTTACAAACTCTGATACACATTCTTGAATAGTCTCTTTAGCTTCTTTGGAGATTTTGGCAGTTGGTGGTAGGATTTGTTTCATTATCCTTCCCACATTGGCTATTGGAACCAATTTCACGTGTTCATCCACGTCCATCTTAATCGCGATATGAAAATAGTTATGGGTATAGTTGATCTTTCTCAAATGCAAACGCGTTTCTATTTTCTCCAATAATCGGCCTAACAGCTTCTATAAACTTTTACACTACACACTTCATGTTTTAGTGTGTATAGGGGCGAATCTAAGAATTTAAGTTAGTGTAGGCAAAAATCATTATACGGATTACTTTTATATGACAAAGGGTGGAGGGCGTACCTTTTTTGTATATGTGTATTATAAATTTTCAACTGTATATCTAATTTGAGTTGGAAGCAGAAAAAAATACCGGATCGTACCTGAAAAGGTGCATTTCCCCATAATATTGTATGTATATTTCTATGTACATGTTAGCATGCATGTGCGTGGGAAGCATGGCATACATCGATAGAAATATACATGGGAATAAATATATATATATATGTGTGTGTGTGTTTGATGTATATTCAATTAGGATTCCAATGAGGGCTAAGAATCAATCAAAATTGACATAGTCATACTAAGAACAAACTTTAGAGTTGAAACAATATGTTTATAACTCCCTCTTTTTGTTACAAATACTCCATATCGAAATGAGACAACTACTTACGATTTAGTCATTTAATTTCTCATAGGATAGATTTATCTAAATTTTGACTGTGCCATAAGTACTAACTAACAATTTAAATGCAGATCTTGACTCTTCGGTCAAACTTGTGCCAAGATTACGGTTTTTATATTAAGTTAGAATCTAATCGAATCCACTAATTCGCACAACAAGCTGTATTGGGGGAAAACCCACTTTTTAAAGGTTGAAACCTGTAAAGCTTAATTCTATTTGGGTAGAAATGGTCCCCGCCCCCAAACCCCCTCTACATAGGTTAACTGTTTACAAAATAATTTTTAATTATTCCTTAAACTGATTTATAAACATTTATGCACGTCTGCGTGTACTGTAATTAATCCAATTAAAGAGCATAAAAAGAGGGAGTGATCACCTATACGAAGCCCTAGTATTTGATTACTTCATAAGATTTAGGTTTTTGTCGAGCTTTGTCACTCTATATGGCGGCCTACCCCTTTACCTTTATTGCATTTGAATCTTTTAAACTTTCAAGCCTTTAAATTATTAAGCCCTTGCACCTCATGAAGTTTACTTCACATTCTGCTTTTTAAATTTTACTACAGACCCTCTTATATATATATATATATATATATATATATATATATATATGATTTACGTTAGCGGCATTGACTTGATCTTGTTACTGTTTGTCTAATAATGCTATGTCTTGTTTAAGAAATTAACTTTGGCGAGGATCACCAAGTCCATTGGCAAAGCTAGCTTAATGATAATGTATTATTGAAGGATACTGGTAGAAGGATATGAAGATGTTCTACTATTTTATTTCGAAAAGAATAACTTTACAGTTAATGATGCCTAATTATATTGTGGAATCTTGCTTTATAGTCCACTAAAGTAAATTATGGGTAGAGATGCTAATTTATAGCATAAATTCGCTAAATAATGTGTTTTTTCTGTGGTACTAGTGTACATTTTAGATTGACTAATAGTAATTGCCCCACCCCCCTTATTATAGATATATACAACGCACCCAGATTCACTGGGAAAGCTTATAAAAAGAAAAAAGAAAAAAAGACTAATAGTATTTTTGTATTGGTAAAAATCAAGTTCATATATAGAATTAATTGTAAGGTGATACGTCATGGCACGTGAATTGGTCAAAGGATAACAGTTGGCAAAGAATAGTTGAAGATATACGAGCTTCAATGGGTACGGGCAAAGGTTCAAGAAAAACAGGGCAGATAGATGCTCGAACCTGTTAATATTTGAAGGTCGTATTAAGAGAATAAATTTTGATAGTAGAAACGGTATAGATGCGTATTGTCAGTGATTAAGATGCATTAAATATGAAAAACGTTAGGGAATCTATATTAAATCAAATTTGATTACCAATTATAACTTTACATTAAATGTCTTTAATTATCCATAATGGTTCTATTGTGAGAGAAGACTGAACATCTATAAGGACACGAAATACTATTGAAATATACCGATCTATTTTGCTTTCTTTCTGCTTATTAAAGTCAATTTATTTTATTCATAACATTTTTATTATCAGTAACCCGAGTTCTTCTAAATAAAGCTTTAATCGAAATCTCTATTTTTGATTGAACAAATGGGTTCCGTTACCGGGAATTTGATAATCGTTTACTTTCTTAATCAATTTTTTCATCAAAAATCAACATGTCGAATGTCAACGACAATAACTAACACAATTTACCACTCCAAGATCCACAACATCAAGTGAATGATACGGATGATACAAAGACAGTCACGATAAGGGACTCCAGATGGCTATGAAGCAAATAATAGAGTTGCAAACCAAAACGAGTATGAAGCAAATCAAAATGAGAGAATTGCGAATGAACAAGCACTTGATGATGCTCTGAAGAAATTAATTGCTCAACAAGTCAATAATGCTCTCTGGGCTTTTACCAACAAGTTACCAATTGCACCACCAACACCAACTCGGAATCATAATACTTGGAAAACCTGCATTCTGCGCTCGTTAAAATTCGGACTGTTGGAGGAACTCCCAATGAGTCTCGTGATGGCGAACCAGGTAGCATAGTTAATTCTGATTTAAAAAATTTAGCAGTAACCTTGCAGAAACAACTTAAGAAGCAAACCGATTGCATGTAGCAAATACCTGGAGCACCGCCTGTAAAGGGAATAGATAAGGATAAATTTTCACAACAACCTTGGAAGCCCGGTGCTGCTCCTGTTCAAATTCCAAACAAGTTCAAGATGCCTGATATTGCAAAATATGATGGCACAACTGATCCGCGATATCATGTGACAGCATTCACAACTGACGTGAAGGGAAAAGACTTAACCAAACAAGAAATTGAATCAGTATTGATTAAGAAATTCAGGGAAACACTCACCAAGAGAGCATTAACATGGGATTCTCGTTTACCTAAAAACTCTATAAGTTCTTTTCCTAACTTGCAGATTCATTCATCAAAGCGCATTTGGGAGCTCAAAAAGTCGAAAGAAGAATGAAAGATATTTTCAAAATAAAGTAAGGCGATTCCGAGCTGCTTAGAGAATTCGTAGATAGATTCCAACGTGAAAGGATTATGTTGCCACTCGTATCTGATAACTGGACAACTATGGCTTTTGCAAGTAATTTGAATGAAAAGAGATTAGAAGCCACGGGATGGCTCAAAAAAATTCTATGTGAATTTCCAGCAACAACCTGCAATGATGTTTACAACAGAAACAACACAAAGCTAAGGATAAAAGAAGATACCATCTCCCGGTCTCAAAAGGAGGAGAATGTGGGTTCAAGACGTGCTGAAATCGATAAGAGGTCTCGTAAAACTAGATACGAACCCTACATGGGCCCAACGAGAAGAGACTCACGTTCAAAATAGGGTAATTCAAGGTATGATCATAGATAGATAGATAGATAGTCCGTTTCATCATCAGGGTTTGGAAATGATCGAAACATGTGAGAGACGTAAGACGATGATAGAAGTTTTAAGGCAATATTGGGCGGGTACAATTTTAATGTCAGCACTTCAGATTTATTAGCAGTATTAAGAAGCAAGGGTGATAGGGTGCCGTAGCCAAAGGAAATAAGATAATTCCGAATAGGCGTAATCCTGATCATTGGTGCGAGTTTCACAACGATCATGGTCACAAAACAACAGATTGTAGATTGCTACAAGGTGAAATAGACCATTTATTAAAGCAAGGGTATCTTACAAAGCTATTTAGTGAAAAAGGTAAGCAAGCATACATGAAGAACAAGTAAGAGCCCCCTAAAAATCCTTCTCCAAAAAGGACCATTAATGTTATAAGCGGGGGAGAAGAAATTAACGCTGTGACATATAAATCAGCGAAGAAAATTTCAAATGTTACAGTTACACACGGGAAGTGGGTCCGACACGTTTTGGAGGAGGAGTGTGTTACATTTGATGATGTAGATGCGTATAGAATGTTAACTCCACACAACAATGCACTGGTAATATCTCTACTTTTACATGATGCGAATGTGAAATGAGTTTGGATTGTTCCAGATAGTTCTATGAACATCATTTTGCTAAGAGTATTAAAGGATAAGCTAGTACCTAAGGCATATACTTAATCTGGCTTTGACAATTCAAGCGTCGTGACAAAATGGGAGGTAGTACTTATAACATTCACAGAATGAGTCATCAAATATACGAAATTTCAGGTGGTACAGATGGAAATTGCTTACAATATAATTCGTGGTAGATTGTGGATTCACGAGATAGATATGTGCCATCTACCCTACATTAAGTTATTAAATTCCCATCACCATGAGGAATATGTCACATTCGTGGGGATCAACAAACATCAAGGAGCATCAACTCTCTAGTAGATTCAAGCACAAAAACAGCAGAAAAGTAGCAATTACAGAATCCAATTGAGGATACCACGACGTAAGCCTCAACTGAACATGAGCGAACAGATGTTGACCCAAGGCCCGATTCCATCCAATAACTAGAAGAAAATGAAAATATCAAAGAAATGGTCAAAGAGTTGGAGGCTATAGAGCTATTCACACAATGGACTGAAAAGAAATTCTACATTGGGGCTAGCTTACGCCACAAAATAAAAGGTAAGTTGATTGAATTTTTGAAAACTAACGTGAATTGCTTTGTGTGGTCCCATTCTGATATGACATGCATACCCCTGGAAGTACTGACTTATAAGTTAAATGAAGATCCATCGTATCCATCTATCAAACAAAAGAAAAAAAAGCAGGGATCTTTCAAAAATCAGGTGATTCAGGATGAAGTCCAAAAACTTTTAAAAATTGGGTTTATCTGCGAGGTAACATATCACAATTGGTTAGCTAATACAGTAGTATTACAAAAAAATAATGACAAATGGCGAGTTTGGGTAGATTACATCGACCTTAACAAAGCGTGTGCTAAAGATTCTTTTCCGCAACCTCATGTAGACCAACTAATTGATGCTACTGCAAAGACATAAATTGGTAAGCTTTTTAGATGCATATTCAGGGTATAATCCAATCAAAATGGATACCCTAGATTAGGAAAAACTTCATTTATGCTACATAGATCAAGGATGGTAACCAAACTATTCCAACAACATTTAGGAAAAACTATTGAAGTCTATATAGATGATATGCTTGTCAAATCTCAACAATCAGGAGATCATATACCACACTTGACTAATACATTTCACATCTTACAAAAATCCAATCTGAAGCTAAATCCCGAGAAATATGTATTTGGCATTTCAGCTGGTAAGTTTTTGAATTTTCTTGTTTCTAATTATGGTATTGAAGTAAATCCTACGCAGATTAAAGCCGTTGAAGAAATTTCTGACATGCTTACAAATAAGAACGAACTGCATAGATTGACGGGAAGAATTGTGGCCTTGGGAAGATTTATTTCCAGGTCATCAGAAAAATGCTTTAGGTTCTTTTCAGCTCGTTAAAAGCAAGATTAATTCGAATGATCTGAGGAATTTCAGCAAGCGCTCAAAAATTTGAAAGTCTACTTATCAAATCCACCATTGCTAGAAAAACCAAAAGATGGGGAAAGGTTGCTTGTCCATCTTGCTGTTTCAGAAGTAGCTGTGAGTGTTGTTTTGGTTCATGAAGTCCAAGATAAACAATCTACAATTTATTATGTTATAAAATCATTGTTAGATGCGGATGCACGGTATTCTCAACTAGAATAAATTGCACTTGCATTAATCATGGAATCTAGGAAATTAAGGCCTTATTTGTAAAGCCACCCTATCTCTGTAGTGACTGCTTATCCCCTACGTAATATGTTACACAAACAGGAATTATCGGGTAGGTTAGCCAAGTGGTCCATAGAATTGAGTGAATATAATATCACATATCAACCTAGAACTGCAATAAAGTCATATGTGTTAGCAAATTTTTTGGCCAATTTTACCCAAGGGATGCAACTAAAAACAGAAAAAGAACTACAAATATTCAATAGATCTAATCTAGGAACCTTGACATTATTTATTGGTGGCTCATCGAATGTTAAAGGGGAAGGTCTAGGAATTTTATTAGTAAACCTACCGGTGAATCCATACGACAGGCTATAAAATGGCATCCCGTGACTAACAGTAAGGCAGACTGGCATGCGATCTTGGCATAGAGCAGGTTGTAATCAAAAGCAATTTGGAGCTTGTAGTTAACCAAATGTTGGGGATTTATACAACCAGGGGGGCAGAATGCAACAATACCTGGAGAGGGAGCGAGATCTGGTTAGACAATGCCAAACGTGGAAGATCATGCAAATACTATGAGAGGAGAATGTTGAGGCAGACGCCTTAGCTAATCTTGCATCTGCGACAAAAGTAACAAACGATGAAAATGCCTCTATAATTCATGTATTTCATTCAGTACTTGATAGAGATAGAAATGAGGTAAATTTTAATAATTTAACCTGGGGTTGGAGGAACGAGATTGTCATTTTTTTTGCAGTATGGAACCGTCCTTGAAGATAAAAAAAGGCTCATGCGCTTCGTAAAAGGCTTCTCGGTACTGTTTAAAGCAAGACAATCTTTATCGTAAAATGTTCGGTGGTCCCTTAACAAGATGCCTCAGTCCTTCTCAAACAAAGTATGTGATGAGAGAAATACACGAAGGGCATTGCGGAAATCACGCAGATAGAAGATCTTTAGTGAAAAGAATAACTAGAGCAGGCTATTATTGGCCCAAAATAGAAAAAGAAGCGGAACATATTGTGGCTAAATGTGATAAGGGCCAAAGGTACGTTAATAATATGCATAGATCTGCAGATTTATTACATCAGGTCATTACATCGTGATCTTTTATGAAATGAGGGATGAATATCGTAGATCCACTACTACAAGCAAAAGGCAAGGTAACATTTCTGTTAACACTCACTGATTAATTTACTAAATAGGTAGACGCAAGAGCTTTTAAACTGGTATATGAAAAAGAGGTCAGAGATTTTATTTGGCAAAATATTATACGTCGGTTCGGCATACCAATGGAGATCGTATGTGATAACGGCCTGCAACTTATAGAGCACAAATCATAGAATTTTTTAGAGTTGGTAGATAAAAAGGATTACCTTAACGCCTTACCATCCCGTGGATAATGGACAAGTCGAATCGACTAATAAAGTCATTATAAAAAATTTGAAGAAATGGTTGTAAGAATCCAAATGTAATTGGCCAAAATTGCTACCTGGTAGTTTATGGGCGTATACCACAATAACAAAAATATGTACGAGTGAAATACCATTTCTTACTGGTATATGGAGCTGAAGCACTGATCCCAGTAGAGATAGGAGAGCCAAGCATGAGGTATACGTAAGTTACCGAGGAATCTAATGAAGAAGAAAGGCGAATAAACCTAGATCTACTTGAAGAAAAGAGGGAAGCTGCATTAATAAGAACGAAAACACAAAAAAACAAGTCATGGAGCGATATTATAATCGGAAAGCTCTCTTAAGATACTTCAAGATTGGGAACTTTGTACTCAAGAAAGTGTTCCAATCTACGAGAGATTCTAATGCGGGAAAATTAAGTCCAACTTGGAAGAACCTTACAAGATTCACGGTATCGTACAAAAAGGAGCATACGAGCTGCAAACAATGGATGGCAAGGTATTACCTTCACTTTGGAATGTCGTTCATTTGAAGAGATACTATTTTTAAGGAAAAGAAGTATCCACGTTCAGGTATCCTCATTTTAAAATTTTTTATTATTGAATTGTTAAAATATTACGAACGATTTTAGATTATAGTCAAAAAGCTAACTCGTACTAAATGATGAATCACGACCTGTAAGGCACGCAGAAGAGTATAAATTTTCGGTCTAGGTTTACAACTATTCTGATAGAAATTCGAATGGCTTAAACCTACTTCACCTATAATCGCACTTCTGAGTCCCGTATGTTTTTTCCTTTTCAGGAAAAGGACCAAATAAGAGGAGTAATCTAGTGCTCTAGACTTCATATTTCAAAGCTCAAACGCTTGTGGGACTATATAATATACATATGACATATGTGTGAAGAAGGCAAAGAAGACTGAGAAATAATCAAAGTTCAAAGTCAAAGCCCGACTACTCATTGAATGAATCAAATACAGAGCAATATTACGAGCCAATAACATAAAGTCAAAGAATAAAACCTTACCATATTTAGGTTAAAGGTAAAGTATAGAAGCTGGTCGTAAATAAAATTATTTCCTTGTGTCTTATTTCTTTTTTGAAATCTGTTGAAAGGAAACAGTTACGAAAAAGTTATAGAAGTTATTTAAACGCATGTGAGATGCTATTTAAACTTGACAAAGTTCAAATAAAATTTTTATCAAAGTTATTTCAAGAAAAATCTGTGTTTTCCTATTTCTTTTGTCGTACATTTACACCAATATAAAGTTGACACGTCTTTTTCATTCAGTGTCGAATATAAAAGGGCCATCTTTTATAAAATTCATGTTTGCCTTAAACATTCTTGAAGTTAAGAAAGCATTTTATTAAATAAAAAAAAAATTAGTTCACCATTCAGCCAACACTCATTCGTGCTTTCTTCCATAAGCAATACTTCTCTGTTTTTTTTTATAAAAAATTATATATCTTCAGGTTTTTACATACCTATCACAACTGCAAAACGCAAAAACAAACGCGAGAAACCTTTAATCTTATCTCCTTTAATGCGAATCTTGTGAAGTTTCGATTATGATATTGTGAGAAATTTGGAGTAGGTATTGCTTGAAATTATTAGAAATAGTCTAAGTAGATTGTATACAAAGTTTGAAGTTATTTGCTTGATATTTGGACTAGTTTTATACAAGAATTACAAGTGAAAATCATTCAAAAAGTTTATTAGCGATGCTTAGACACTTTTATACAAAGAGGTTTAGTATGTATATATTTGTATAAAAGTATATAAAGATCTGTAAGCGTAGAGTTAAAATATTCTTGATACACTATGTATATAGGTGTATAAGAAGAAGAAGAAGAAGAAGAAGAAGAAGAAGCAGAAGAAGAAAATGCGATAAATTCACCAAATACCTGTAAATAATGTATCAACCTTGGATATATTAGTGCATAAGTTGTATTTATACACAATTATATACTATTTAAACAATATTATACATTATTATACAATAAATCCTATCAATGGAGCTTGACGTGTACTTCTACTTCCTTGGACATCCTTCGAATTTAACTCAAATATATCCTAAAGCTACTCCAAATCACTTGAAATATATGTTTTGAACTCATCTAAATGTCAATCAATTGAGACAACACCCATTCCAAACAACTATCGAAAAACTCAATTTCTAAAATTTAACTCAAATATTGCCTAAATCTACTTCAAATCACTTGAAATTCACGTTTTGAACTCATCTTGATGATTTCAATCAATTGAGACAACGCCCATTCAAAACTGCTAACAAATCAGTAAACTCAATTTCCGAAATCAAATCTCGAACCACCTATAATGGTGACTTTTATTTTTCAAATCCTTAATTAACCATTGGAATCTGAAAAAGAATTGAAGGAGAATAACAAAAGTAGAAAATTTTGTGGTGCAAAGGCTGACTTAGGAACGAGAAGAAGAAGGTAGGCTAACTGGAACGAAGAAAAAAGGGAGTGACAAGGGATTTAACTGGAACACAGAAAAAGGGGTTAACTAGTGAAAAGTAATTTTCAAGTTATGTACAACATGTGCTATACTATGCAAGAGCTTCAAACATTAGCCATTTTCTGACTCCAGTGACAAGGTGGCAAGGTGTCACGACTCCAGTTCACCATCCGTAGAATATCGTGTCGGCACCTAGTCCCTATGACTAGGTAAGCCTAACAATGCATAAACAATCAAAAATTGCAGAATAAATAGATAAAAGCAATAATAACTGAAGAAAATAATATTTAAATGTCGTACGGCACATATAACAGAATTTCTCAGAATTTAATACACTATCCCAAAACCCAAAAACTCATGGAACCACAAGCTTTTGGAATATCTAACAATCTAACTGAACAATATCAAATAAGAAAGTAATTGTAGAAGGGAAATGTTTAGCAGCTAGAATAGAGAGGGTCTTCTTGGTCTGTGAACATGGCAGATGTACCTCGAAGTCTCTACATTAGTCGTCTCGCCTCAATGATGGTAAGACTGAGTCGATGTACCTGGATTTGCACATGAAAAATATGCTCAGAAAGGGCATAAGTACACCACAACGGTACTCAGTAAGTGTAAAACCTAACCTCGGTTGAGTAGTGATGAGGAAGGTCAGGGCCCTACTAAGATTAAATAAAAGATATAATCCAATAGTATGGAACAAACCAGTATAATATGTGAACAATAATAAAAGTAACAAAGTATATAGATAACAACAACAACTACACAGAATAACGTAAAAATAATGTAAACACCGAAATAAATACAACTCCGTTCCAATAATACCAAACAGAGATCTTCCAGGAACCGTCCTGAAGTCTCAATTACAACTGTCCAGTGGATCTCCTGGGATACCGTACCGTGGTCCATTATATATATGTCTGAAGGATCACCCTGCATCTCGTCCCGTAGTGTAACTATCAATGCACGGGGATATATCGAAATCTCAATCCGTAGTCCAAAATGTGAATACCCTGTACTAGGAGAATCTACTGGGTGCATTCCCGTACTTCAATATAACTGTGCAGGGGGGGGATCTATCGGGAATCTAACCTACGGTCCCAAAGTAAATGTGTAGGGACATCTACCGGGAATCTAACCCGTAGTCCCAAAGTAAACAGACAAGGGGAAGCTAGCAGAGTCTCACATCTGTAGTCCTAAATAACTGAAGAAAAATATGGGTATGTTTGGTATGTGTGTGTTTGGTATGAAGAAAAATAAATAATTTATCATTTATATTTTTTATTAGATTGGAGTGAAATTGTTTTTAAAAGAATATTTTCTAATATTTGTTAGAGAGTGTAAAATATTTTTAGAAAATTTATGTTACTCTGCTCGACCCACGTTATAAAAAATTCCTATGTTTCCTCTACTCCTCCCCTCCTCCCTCTCTAGACTTTATTTTCTTCAAGAATTTAATTAATTTTTTAAAAATTCACACAAATCCAAAGAAATTAATGTGCTACTTTATTTTTTCATACAAAAATAATTTTAAAATTTGAGCTCGATAACTAAGAATAAAATAATTTATTTTGTTGAAAAGGAAAGTCTTCTTTCTACGACATGAAATAAAATTACTTATTTTGTTGAATGAAAGAAAATACTTTTTCAACATTATGAAAAGAAAATTACTCAATTTGTTGAATGAATTAAAATATTTTTATAGACATGAAAAAAAGTAGTCATTTTATTAAAAAAAAATATTTTTTCTATATCAGGAAAAAAAATATTTAATTTGTTGAAATAAAAGAAAATACTTTTTCTACATCATGAAAGGAAAATACTTTATTTGTTGAAATGAAAAAAATATTTTTTCTACATCATCAAAAGAAAGTACTCGTTTTGTTAGGAGGGGGGGATACTTTTTCTATTTTAAGAAAAGAAAACACATAGTTTGTTGAAATGAAAGAAACTATTTTTTCTATTTCAGAAAAGAAAATACGTAGTTTGTTGAAATGAAAGAAAATACTTTTCTACATTATGAAAAAAGTTCTTTTCGTTGAATGAAAGAAAATACTTTTTTACGTCATAAAAAAAATTAAAGTACTTTGTTTTGTTGGAAAAAAAAATACTTTTTCTATTTTAGGAAAAGAAAATACTTAGTTTGTTGAATGAAAGAAAATATTTTTCTTCATCATGAAAAGAAATTATTTATTTTATTTAAAAAAATACATTTTCTATTTCGGGAAAATAAAATACTTAGTTTGTTGAAATGATAGCAAATATTTTTTTCTACATCATGAAAAAAACATTTGTTTTGTTGAAATAAAAGAAAATGCTTTTACTATCCCATGAAAAGAATATACTTGTGTTGGGAAAAAAAACTTTATCTAAAACATGAAAAGAAAGCACGCTTAATAATATTTCTATTTAAGGTGAGTGGTGGATAAGGTCGGGGTGGGAAAGGGTGTGTTGGTGAGAATGAGGAATATGGTAGAGAAGGTTGAAAAAGGGTTCTGGAAAATATTTTCGCTACTTTTGATAGGTAAAATATTTTTCTCCAATTGAAGGAAAATGAGTTCATGAAAAAAATATTTTTCAAAATATTTAAGCCAAATCCATTCAAATATATTTTTCGAAAAATAAAAAATATTTTTCGAAAAATAATTTTCTTCATACCAAACACACCCTATGTTAAGATCATAATTTCTTAACCATTTATTATTCTCTTACCATTTTTGAATTTAAATTTTGAACGGGTATATAAAATATCTAATATACGATCAAGCTAAGTTAATTACAATAATAAGTAACTCTTTGTAGCAAGTCTAATACGTGAACAAGAAGATAAGAGTAATAACCTATAATATCTAACTAGTCAAGCTAAACTGGTATTGTAAAAATTGTTTACACTGTCGAACTTAAAAATGGTAGTTGTGCAGCACATTCTTATTGGCCCGACAAACTTGCTTTTGCTAATTAGCTTAATCCATCCGTAGTTAATTATACTGTCTAAGAATACGGTAATAATATTATTATTTTAAGAAGCAGCAAGCTTCTCATAATGACACATCTAGTGTTAGCAACTTTATAGGTTTCCAAAGTAATTTTTATGTGAAACCCCATAAAGAGAGACTCTCAAGAGCCCTAAGCACCACGTTTTTGGGAATCTGTGGAGTATCTTACTGTTGAAACAAAAATGAGAAAGGGGACCAAAAGAATTCTTGCCTCACCCTATTGCTGTTTGTACTGCTCAAAATTTGAACTCGATTTAATAACTGTAATGGACATGGTCGAAGATTAAGTCGACCACAACACAATGGTGAGGAGTCATTTTAAGAAGGTTTAGTGGCGAGGTCAAGTAAAAAATATACGTATGTAATGGTAGAATAAATTTAGAATAGAAAAAAGAAATATTCCACTAAATATTTTTTCAAGTGTACGTTTCAGGATTTTTTAGGAATATTTCCTATAAATAGGAAGATATAAAGAACAAAAAGGGGATCTTCACTTTTGGGATAAGAACACATTGTAAAGGTTGACTGCATAGAATATACAAAGCTTGTTTTGTCCACTAATTCCATTATTCAACATATATCTTTTACTCACAAGATCCAATGATCTCTTATCCACCCTCATTTTATATTGTTCCGATGTGTTGCCAGGCGGAGAATCATACAAGTAATCTAATATTTGGGTGACAAGTTCTTTCTTATTACATTTATCGTCATTATCTATATTCATTACAAGATTTATTTATTACAATCATTAAAATTATTGAGCACTCTTAACCGGCATTTAACATTATCAGACATGATCCTACATCGTTAATGCATTAAGTCTTCGGATAACTAGGATTCATCCCTATTTTTTATTAATTCATTTTAAGAAAAAATTAACATCTTTTTGGTAAAACATTTATTTTGACAACATTATACCTATCTAAACTATGATTATATTGCTAGATTGGGATTAATCTCATACGGTTAAGTTCCACAATTTGAAGTTTTGAGAAGGAAAGAAGGTATTGTTAAAGAGTTATATAAACAGTGGAAAGGCCTATATATTAGTTAATTAGTTTTTCGGTGCTTAAGCATAATCTTCATGCCTGCTGTTTGATAATTTCTTATGCTCTATCAGTTGTGGCATAATGGTTAAAAGAAAGGGGGTTTTTCATTTCTATATTGAAGAAACATGCGATAATCTAAACAAATTAGATAGCGCATAAATCATAAAACGAGAATTTACATATTTTTTGTAAAGTGGAAGCGAAAACAAATTGAACCGCGGCAAAAATTACCGGTCAACGGTGGTTATCACGGTGTGTTGGAGCAATCCCCAATTTTACCGTCTATACCTTATTTGGATTGAGAGATAAAGAGCGTGAAAAATACTACTTCGAGTCTCATTTTAGAGAACACGCTAAGTGTACTTATATAGGGAACATTATGGTTAACTAATAATCCTATTGGGCCTTAGAGCACCCCTTATGGGTAGACCCAATATTTCTACATCTCCCACACACATATAATAGGAGTGCTCATCTAGCCTGGGAAACATATTCTCAACTCATCTCCTCAATTCTTCATACATTGAAGTAGACCGTGCGACCAACATACTGTGAGTGCTAAGTGCCATACATCTGTTAGGAGTATGTAGCCTCTCGCCGAGTGCAAACCTGCAAGTAGATCATAAAGTATGCAATACCCTAGATCATGTAAATCACATTTGATATAGTCATAAAATCGCATATATTTTATTATTTCTTGTATTCACAATGTCACGACCCAATTTCATAAGAGGTCATTATAATGACCCGACTAGTCGTTTTGCCTTTTAGAACCTCATTCCCCTACATAAAACCTCTCGTACTTACATTAGCTAATTTATGACTCGCGGGGACGGTTAGTTCCGGAGTTGGAAGAGTTTTGAGTGAAGTATGTACAATTGTTTCTTTAAAATTCTCTTTAAAGGACCAAGTCTGACTTCGATCAACCTTTTCGGGAAACAGAACCGGACTCGTGATTTGACGATCCCGGAAGGTCTGTGAAAAAATATGGGACCTGGGCGTATGCCTGAATTGAATTCCGAGGTCCCTAGCCCGAGTAATGAATTTTTATTGAAAATTGTTAAATTAAAATCCTAAGAGTTTAATAAAGAGGAAAAATGCTTGAACACATAGATATTGGGCCTATATGTTGGTCCCAAAGCCCTGTACAAGTTCAGTATAATATTTTATTCTTGTATGTACAATTTAGTGAGAAATGAGACTAATTGGACATGATTTGGATGTTCGGTTGAAAAGATAGAAATTTGGGTGTTCTTGAGGATTTCATGCATTTCGGTGTTAAATATATTGTTTTATGTGTTAATTAGGCGATTTGATTGCTTGAGCAAGTTTGCATATTGTTGTAGGAATTGCGTGACTGTTCGGAGTGGAGCCTCGAGGGCGCGGGTGAGATTTGGGCAAGGTTAGAGGTAAGAAAACACAACATTTTTGCTGGTATACTTGTTGTTGCTGTAGGTTTTGCAATTGCGAGATGGCCATAGCAATTGCGAACTCGTAATTGCAAGAAATTCTTCACATTTGCGAAATTGGCGCTTTTTATTGGCAAGGACGGTGTGCTATTGCTTCAGGGCCGTCTATGTGTTCCTAATGGTGATGGTTTGAGGGACAAGATTCTAGAAGAGGCCCACAGCTTGAGATATTCCATTCATCCGGGTGCCACGAAGATGTATCGTGACTTGAGGCAACATTATTTATGGCAGAGAATGAGGAAAGATATCGTGGAGTATGTAGCTAGATGTTTGAATTGCAAGTCCAGTATGAGCACTAGAGGTCGGGTGGCCTACTTCATATGCATATTCGGAAGTAGCAATGGGAGCGCATCACCATAGATTTCGTAGCTGCGTTGCCGCGAACCTTGCGGAAGGTTGATTAAGTGTGGGTCATTGTGGATAGGTTGACAAAGTCAGCTTACTTCATTCCAGTGGCGACTAGTTATACAGTAGAGAGGTACGCTCAGATTTACATTCAGGAGATAATCCGATTGCACGGTGTGCCGATTTCCATCATATTTTACAGAGGACCTCAGTTCACTTCCCATTTCTAGAGAGCCATTCAGAGTGAGTTGGGGACTCGTGTTGAGCTTAGCACAACATTCCATCCTCAGATCGACGGATAGTCGGAGCAGATAGTTCAGATCTTGGAGGATATGCTTAGAGCATGTGTGGTTGACTTTGGAGGGAAGTGGGATCAGTTTTTGCCAGTAGTTGAGTTTGCATATAACAACAGCTACCAGTCAAGCATAGAGATGGCTCCATACGGTTGATGTTTCCGTTCTCCTATCGGGTGGTTTGAGCCTGGTGAGGCTAAGTTACTTGGCACAGATTTGCTACAGGATGCCTTTGTTAAGTTAAAGTTGATTCAGGAGAGGCTTCGCACATCTCAGTCCTAACAGAAGAGCTTTGCAGATCAGAAGGCACGTGATGTATCATTTATGTTTAGCGAGAAGGTTCTCTCGAAGGTCTCGCCCATGAAGGGCATCATGAGGTTCGGGAAGAAGAGCAAATTGAGCCCAAGGTTTATTGGCCCCTTTGATGTTTTGAGACGAGTTGGGGAGGTTTCCTATGAGTTTGCATTAGCCCTATTTTATCAGGAGTCCATCAAGTTTTTCATGTTTCGATGCTTCAGAAGTATCACGCCGACATATCACACGTGTTGGATTTCAGTACTATTCACTTGGATGAGATCTTGGGTTATGAGGAGGAGCCGGTTTCCATCATTGATAGGCAGGATCGCCAGGTGAGGTCCAAGAGGATTTCTGCGGTGAGATTCTAGTGGAGGGGCCAACCGGCCGATGAGGCGACGTGGGAGTCCGAGGAGGACATGCAGAGCAGATATCCCCACTTATTAAGCAGTCCAGGCACTTTTCTATGCCCGTTCGAGGACGAACAGTTTTTTAATAGGTGGAGAATGTAACGACCCGACTGGTTGTTTTGCCTTTTAGAAACTCGTTCCCCTACATAAAACCTCCTGTACTTGCTTTAGCTAATTAATGACTCGCGAGGACGGTGAGTTCGGGAGTTGGAAGAATTTTCAGTGAAGCATGTCCAATATCTTCTTTAATATTCTCTTTAAAGGACCAAGTTGACTTTGGTCAACTTTTCGGGGGAAATATGGGACCCGGGCGTATTCCCGAAATTGAATTTCAAGATCCCTAGCCCGAGTAATGAATTTTTATTGAAAATTGTTAAATTGAAATCCCAAGAGTTTAATAAAGAGGAAAAATACTTGAACAGAGGGATATTGGGCCTGTATGTCTGTCCCGTAGCCCGGTACAGGTTCGGTATAATATTTTAGTCTTGCCTATGAAATTTGGTGAGAAACAGGATTGATTTGACGTGATTCAAACGTTCGGTTGAAAAGATAGGAATTTGGGTGTTCTTGAGGATTTCATGCATTTTGGTTTTAAATCCGTGGTTTTAGATGTTAATTAGGTGATTTGATTGCTTGAGCAAGTTTGCACATTGTTATTGGACTTGTGTGAGTGTTCGGAGTGGAGCCCCAAGGGCTCAGGTGAGATTCGGGCGTGGTTGGAAGTACGAGAACACAAAGTTTTGCTGGTATTTTTGCTGCTGCTTTAGGTTTCACAATTGCGAGATGGCCATCGCAATTGCGAACTCGCAATTGCGAGAAATTCTTCACATTTTTTAAATTGGCGGGGTTGGCATTTCTTCGCATTTGTGAATCCAGCAGGGTCCACATTTGCGACCCATGCATCGCATTTACGATCGAGGCCGGGAAGGGCTCAATTCGCATTTGCGAACCTTTTGTCGCAATTTCAATCTCGCATTTACAAACCTGGTGTCGCAAATAAGACATTAGAGTACTAATCAGAGCTTTTGAAAAACAGGACTTAGGGCATTTATTTTATTTCTACTCTACCCCTAGGCGATTTGAGAGCTTCCAAAGAGGAGATTTGAACATACCTTTGTGAGGTAAGTTAACTCTATTCATCCTTAGTTTAAATACATGTATATTAGATAGATTAAACACAAAAGAAACTAGGTAAAATCAAAAGGTTAGAGGCACACCTAGGGTTTTAATAAAACTAAGGTTTAACAACAAATTGTTTTATGAAATGAACTAGAAATCATATATTATAGATTCTTTGGTTGTAGAGAACAACTTTCTACAAAAAAATTTGGATCCGGGCACGTGGGCCTGGGGTTGGAATTTAGGAAACCTATGTATAAGATTGGGAAATGGTTTGAATAGCTAGAATTTGATCTTGTGAGCTTATATTGATTAGCTCTTATTCCATTTAACTAGTTTGGGATCGTTCGGCTCCGAATTGAGGGTTTGGACTTGTTCTTGATATTTGAAAGCGCATTTTGGAGAGAGGTGAGTCTCCTTTCTAATATTGTATGTCGGAATTGTCCCCATGGTATAATGAATGAGAATTCGCTACTAAATGCGGGGGCTACGTATGTATTTAGTGACGAGATTCCGTGCGCAGCTACAATAATATTAATTTCTTGGGTAGTTTAGGACCCACATCATGCTTAATTTGGGATTTTCTTCTAATTAAGTTGTCAATATGATCATTTATGATATGCTAGAGACTTGAGAGAAATAAAAAGGGAACATATGGACTTCTTGGACTTTGTAAGAGTTTCCTTGTATATAAATGAGCCTTTGTGTGCATTCTTGATGTTTTCCTGATGTTTATGGAGCGGGCTGAACGGCTTGGAGAAAATAGTTGCATCTATGGTTCATGTTGTTCGACCCTCGGCAATGCACAGGAAATTTTCTGTTGGAGAGGGCCGTCGACCTCGGCGTGATTGCGCATGATCTATATGTTGATGCTTAGATCTAACATGCATACTTTCTAAGTAATTGAAAAATGTCAATGGAAACTGAAATAAGGTCAAGAACCTGATAATTTCTTTCGTTATAACCTACAAAAATATTTGAGACTTTCTTGCTTATCATAGCACATTGATAGTGTATTATCTTGACCCTAGTAAGTAATAAGTCGACCTCTCGTCTCTACTTCTTCGAGATTAGATGGGATACTTACTGGATGCATGTTGTTTATGTAATCATGCTACACTTCTGTACTTAAATGTACAGGATCTGAGACAGGTGGATCTGGTAATCATTCTGGTGCGCACCCGTGAGCGGACTCGGGACTTCTACGGTGAGCTGCTTTTCCTTCATGCCAACCCGCAGCAAAAGAAGTCTTTCCTTTGTACTTCTATTTTTTGTCTCTCCTGATTCAGATAGTAGGATAATATGATATTCTTTTGTGTATATTCTACTAGCTATCCATAGCTTGTGACACCAGGTTCTAGCACACATATTAGTAGGCTTACTTTTGGTTTGTATTATTATGCTGTTTGCGTTGTCTATCACGTTTGGTTTAGCATTCAAATTGGGGTATTTAGTTCAGTTAACTTTTGAGAAAATCAACATAAGAAATTTAGAGATGTTTCCGCTTTGGCTTGCCTGGCAAAGTTATTGGGCGCCTTCATGACCTATTATCGAAGCGGGTCGTGACAACATGGTATCAGAGCACTATGTTTACATAGGTCTCACATCTTATGGGCAAACCTAATAGAGTCTTGTTGATAGATACAGAGACGTTTGTATTTCTCTTCGAGGGTCTGCAGAGAATTAGGAAAGACTACTCTTATTTCACTTTCTATCGTGCAGTTGTCGGTATACTAAATTTCCCTCTTCCATTCTCTCACATAAGGTGAGAACCGCATCGCCGATGTTCCGGATCTGGGAGGTGCTACTCCCCCTATTGTTAGAGGTTGAGGTAGAGGCTAGGGGAAGGCACCGGCCCGGGGTAGGGGATGAGACCGTCCTAGAGTCGTTCCAGTTGCACGACCAGCAGATCCTGTGAGAGATCCCATTATTGAGGAGCAGGGCAAAGTGCCCGCAGCTGAGTCTACCCCGGTAGATTTCATGATATAGCCAGTATTTCATGAGGTTATGGGCCACATGCTACGGTTCATGGACACTATGACTCATGCTGGGTTATTTCCAGCAGATCTAACCACTTCGCAGGCAAGAGGGGGAGCCCAGGCCCCTACTTCTCAGGCTACAGGTCACGCAACTAAGGTATATCATACTCTGGGGGCACTACCCGCAGATAGGGCTCAGCCAGTTGCTGTAGCGGCACCCAAGCTCAGGCTAGATATGGATATCGATCTGCATAAGTTGTTGGACAGATGGACTAGGCTTCACCCTCCAGTATTTGGGGAGCATCATGAGGATGCTCAGGACTTCATACATGTGATGCCTGTACACATAAAATACATGCTCAAATAGCAGATTAAGAATTTATCGGAGAATTAGTATTCAAATAGAAGCCACTTTCTATTTTAACAATTTAAGAAAAGAAGTCAAATCCTTTTGAGTATGTATTTATTACTTCGGTCTGGTTTAAGCAATCCGAGCTATCAAAAAGATTACAAATATTCCAAGTATAACATGATTTTGGGTCCTAAACTACCTAGATAGTAGCAGATTAGTATCTACGCATGGACTCTCATCACCTCGTGCGTACGTAGCCCACACAAATAGGAGCACATAACTAATTAATTTACCTGTAGGGACAATCCCCTCTTACAAGGTTAGAAAGGAGACTCACCGCGCTCCAAAGCGCACTTCCAAATATCAATTACAAGCCCAAACCCTCAATTCGAAGCCGAATGACTCCAAACTAGTTAAATGAAGTAAGAATTAGTCAGTATAGGCTTACAAGATCGAATCATGACTATTTAAGCAAATTCCTAACCTTTTTTACAAGTTTCCTAAATTCCAACCAAAAAACCACGGGCTCGAATTCCGATTTTTTTTTAAGGAAGTTGTTCACTACTCCTTAAGGATCAATAATATATGATTTCTAGTTCATTTCATAACAAATTTCGTGGTTAAATCTTAGTTTTATTAAAACTCTAGGTAGCTCTAACCCTTTGATTTCACCTAGTTTTAGTGTTTAATCTATCTAATATATATGTACTTAAACTAAGAATGAGTGGGAATGACTGATCTTGCTATGCTAAGTAGAAAACATCTCTCAAGAGCTTCCAAATCGCCCAAAGGATGAGTGTAAAATGATAAAAATAGTCTTGGAACTCGAATTAAATGAACCTCATTGTCCAGTGATTTCCGCATCAGCGGTTAGGGGACCATATCTACGGCCCCACCTTCGGACGAAGAGCCGCATCTGCAGAACTTTGCAAAAGGGGATGGGACCGCTTCTGCGGTCTGAGGCTCGCATTTGCAGAGCCGCATCTGCAGCTAGGGAGTCGCTTCTGTGGTTCTAGCCCGAATTGCCCTTAGCCGCAGCAGCAGAGAAAGGATCACACCTATGGTCCAAGAACCGCAGAAGCAGTTATGACAGAAGTAGAAAATCTTCAGCCCTCTTCTAAATTTCCTACTTCACTTGAGCCTAGTCCGTTTGACGCTCAAGGCTCTCGGGCCCCGCAGTAACATACTGACAAGTGTGAAATCACAAGGCTGACCTACTCGAACCCTTGAATCAACCTAAACAACGTTAAATATAAGAATCACCCCCAAAAACCAAATGAATCAAACTTATGAACTTCAAATTATAAATTCTCCTCTAATGGGTCAAATCACCTTTAAACTTCTCGGTTTGATACTAAATTTTACGGGCGAGGCTTAATCATTATTTCGGGCTTGTACAAAGTTTCGAAACAAGAATACGAGCCCGGTACATACGAAATCAATAATTACTTAGTTTCTTTAATTCTTTAATACTTCAGTTTAACAATTTTAAAAAAAAATTCATTACTCGGGCTAGGGACCTCAGAATTCGATTTCGGACATACGCCCCGGCCCATATTTCTCACGGACCCTCCGCGACCGTCAAATCACGAATCTAGGTCCATTTTTCCAAAAAGTTGACCGAAGTCGAACTTTTCATTTTAAGAGAATCTTATTGAAACAAATGGACATATTTTACTCAAAACTCTTCCAAGTCCCGATACAACCTTCCCCGCTAGTCCTAAACTAGCTATAACAAGCATGGTACGTTTTATTTAAGCGAACGGGATTTTAAAAGGCAAAACAACCTATTGGGTCGTTACATTCTCCACCTCTTAAACAAACATTCGTCCTCGAATAGACATAGAAAAGTGCATGAACTGCTAAATATATGTCCTCCTCGGACTCCAAGGTCGCCTCCTCAACCGGTTGGCCCCTCCACTGGACCCTCACCGCATAAACCCTCTTGGACCTCAACTGGAAATCCTATATATCAATGATGGAAACTTGATCCTCTTCATAATCCAAGCTCTATTCCGACTGAATAGTACTAAAGTCCAACATATGTGATAGGTTGGCATGATACTTCCGGAGCACCGATGCATGGAACATTGGATGAACTCCTCATAAGCTAGGGGGTAAAGCAAGCTCATAGGCAACCTCCCCAAGTCCCCTCAACACCTCAAAGGGAAAAATAAACCTTGGGATAAACTTGCCCTTCTTCCCAAACCTCATAATGGCTTTCATTGGCGAGACTTTCAATAAAACCTTCTCGCCAACCACAAATTATACATCACACACCTTTTGATCCACGTAATTTTTCTGTCTGGACTGGGCTGTGCGAAGCCTCTCCTGAATCAGCTTGAACTTATCCAAGGCATCCAACACCAAATCTATACCAAATAACTTAGCCTCACCGGGCTCAAACCATCTAATAGGAGACTGACACTGTCGACCATATAAAGCCTTGTACGGAGCCATCTCTATGCTGGACTGATAGCTATTGTTGTATGTGAACTCTGCGAAAGGCAAAAACTGATCCTCTAAAATCTGACCTGTGCGGTCCGACTGCCCGTTGGTCTGAGGGATGGAATGCTGTACTAAGATCTACACGGGTTCCCAACTCACTCTGAACAGCTCCATAGAAATGGGAGGTGAATTGAGGGCCTTGGTCTGATATGATGGAAACCGGCACACCATGCAACTAGACTATCTCCCGAATATAAATTTAAGCATACCTCTTTGCTAAATAAGTAGTCGCCACTGGACTAAAGTGAGCCGACTTGGTCAAACTATCCACGATGACCCATACTAAATAAAACTTCTGCAAGTTCCGCGTCAAGCCAACTATGAAATCCATGGTGATGCGCCCCCATTTCCACTCCAAAATAGGCCTATGCTAAGTAGGACACCTGGCCCTTGGGGCTTATACTTGGCCTGCTGGAAATTCAAACATCTAGCTACATACTCCACTATATCCTTCTTCATCCTCCGCCACCAATAATGTTACCTCAAGTCAAGATACATCTTCGGTGCACCCAGATGAATGGAATACCTCAAACTGTGGGCCTCCTCAAGAATCCTTTCCCTCAGTTCTTAAACATTAGGAACACATAGAAGGCCTTGAAGCCACAACACACCTTCCTCGCCAATAGAAACCGCCTTGGAAACTCCCAAAAGTACTATCTCTCTAAGAACTGCCAAGTGTGGATCATCGAACTCTCGGGCCTTGATCTATCCAGATAATGAAGACTGAGCAACCACACATGCTAGAACTCGGCAGGGCTGTGAAGTATCCAACCTCACAAGTCTGTTAGCCAAAGACTGAATAACCAAAGCTAGTGGCCTCTTCTCTGTTGGAATGAACCTTTCTACTCAAGGCATCCGCGATCACATTTGCCATGCTCGGATGATAAAGAACGCTGATGTCATAATCCTTTAGATAGTCAAGCCACCTGCGCTGCCTCAAATTAAGGTCCCTCTGCCAGAATATGTGCTGCAAACTACGATGATCGGTATAAACATCACATGGCACACCATATAAATAATGTCTCAATGTCTTAAGATCATGGACAATCACTGTCAATTCTAGATCATGCATATGGTAATTCTTCTTATGAACCTTCAGCTGGCATGAAGCATATGTGATCACTCACCCCTTCTGCATCAATACACATCTCAAATCGATGCGTGAAGCATCTCAATATACTGTATACATCCCTGAACCATAAGGCAACACAAGAACTGGTGCTGTAGTCAGAGCCTTCTTAAGCCTCTGGATGCTCTCCTCACAATCACCGAACTAACGTAATGGGGCACCGTTCTGGGTCAATCTAGTCAAAGGTGATGCAATAGATGAAAAGCCCTGCACAAATCGTTGGTAATGCCCGCTAGCCCTAGGAAACTCCTGATCTCAGTCACTGAAGTAGGACGTGGCCAACTCTGAACTTCCTGAGTCCTTTTGGGATCCTACCTTGATACCCTCTCCGGACACAACATGCCTCAAGAATGCCACTGACTCTAGCCAAAACTCACACTTGGAGAACTTAGCATATAGCTTCAGCTCTCGCAAGGTCTAAAGCACTACTCCCGAATGTTGCTCGTGCTCCCCAGACTACGTGAGTACATCACAATGTCATCACTGAAGACGATAACAAACGAATAATTACAAGGTCTGAATACCCTGTTCATCAAATCCATAAATGCCGCTTGGGCATTAGTTAAGCCAAAGAACATCACCAAAAACTTTTAATGGCCATATTTAGTCAGAAATGTAGTCTTGGGGACATCTGAGTCCCAAATCTTTAGTTGATGATACCCTGACCTCAAGTCAATCTTAGAGAACACACTAGCACCCTTCAACTGGTCGAACAAATCATCAATACAAGGAAACAGATACTTGTTCTTGATGGTGACTTTGTTCAACTAGCAGTAATAGATGCACATCCGCATAGTCCCATCCTTCTTCTTCACAAATATCACTGGTGCACCCCAAGGTGACATACTGGGCCTAACAAACCCCTTCACCCACAACTCCTCAACCTGCTCATTCAGCTCTTTGAACTCATTAGGAGACTTACGATACTATGGGACAGATATAGGCTGAGTTCCTGGAGCCAAATCAATACCAAACCCAATATCATCCGGAGGCATGCTAGGAAGATTAGAAGGAAAAAAACATCGGCGAACTCTCGAACTACCGGAACTGACTCAATTGTCAGAGACTCTGCGGTGGTGTCTCGAACATAACATAAATAGGCTAAACACCCCTTCTCTACCATATGCCGAGCCTTCATGAAAGAATAATTCTACTAGGCGTATCAAGTATGGAACCCTGCCACTCAAACCTCGGCAAGCCTGACATCACTAGTGAAATAGTCTTGGCATGGCCTTCTAGAACGGCGTGCTATGGAGAAAACCAATCCATTCCCATAATGACCTCAAAATCGATCATATCAAGAAACAAAAGATCTTCCCTATTCTAAAAATTGCAGACGGTGACCACACAGGACAAATAGATCTGATCCACAACCACAGAATCGCCTACTGGAGTGGACACATGAACAGGTGTGCCCAAGGGTTCAGGAGAAATAATCATATAATGAGCAAACAAAGATTATATATATGAATAAGTGGACCCTGGATCTAATAGTACCAAAGCATCCCTACCACTGACGGAAATAATACTTGGTGATGACAGCATCTGAGTCCAATGCATTTAGCCTGGCCGAAAGGGCATAGAATCTGGCAGGAGCATTGGGTGGCTCGTCTTCACCTGACTGAGCAATAGATGGCTGACCTCTTCCTGCCTGACTCCACCTCAGGGGCGGCCCCAACCAGCCTCTCTTCCACCTCTAGGCAGTTGGGCAGCTCGTGCTAAGATCATGGGCTGCTAGCCCTGCTACACCGCCTTGCCCCGAAGTCTGGGGCAAATCCTCTTCATGTGTCCTAGATCTCCACACATATAGCACCCTCTCAGTACCATGACCTATTGCCCTGATGTCTGAGAGTGCCATCCTGAATACCCACTAGAAGACCTATGAATAACTGGTGGGAGATATGAACTCTCAAGCATGGCACTAAAATGAGCATTAGAAGAACCCTGATAATCAGAATGCCCGCCAAAGGAACCCTAAATAGCTAGTGGGTGGTGAGAACTCTCAGGCATCGCACTAAAATAAGGCCTCACTGGAGCACCTTCTGGGCTGACTCCTCCCAAAGTGGCCTCTACACCTACCCGGGGAACCTCTAAACTCCCCCGAAAATCTAGCCCTCTTATCCTGGTGCATCTTCTTTCTACCCCTCTGACGATACCCTCAATCGTGCGTGCAACAACCACTTGATACAACCCAATACCAATCTCCACTTCTCGGGATATGCTCAATCGAATTGTGGGGTGTAACGCTGCAACAAATCTCCGCACTCTCTCAGCCTCTGTGGGAAGTATCATAAGTGCATGGCGAGACAACTCAAAGAACCTCACCTCATAATTGGTCACCGACATTTGACCCTACTCAAGATGCTCAAACTGATACTGCAGCTCTTCGCTCTCAAAGGGTGGAATATATCGATCTAGGAATAAATGTGTGAACTGACCCCAAGTGAGGGGAGGAGAACCTGCTGGTCTGATAAGAACATAGGACTGCCACTATCTACGGGCCCTGCCCTCCAGCTTAAAAGTAGTGAAGTCAACTCCACGTGACTCCAATATCGTTATGTTTATATCCTTATGTTGTGCAGTCTGTCCTTG
The DNA here is from genome assembly GCA_034376525.1 of Nicotiana benthamiana. Classification (NCBI taxonomy): domain Eukaryota; kingdom Viridiplantae; phylum Streptophyta; class Magnoliopsida; order Solanales; family Solanaceae; genus Nicotiana; species Nicotiana benthamiana. The sequence continues at coordinate 4,761,019 of CM067333.1, read as the reverse complement.
CACATGCCGATGAAGTCCTAGGCATCCTCATGTCGCTCACTCGCAAAGATAGGAGGGTGAAGTCTAGTCTATCTATCCTATTACATCTGCGTATTACCATCCGCAGCTGGCCTAGTCTGGGGTATCAATATCGCAACTGGTTGAGCCTCATCTAAAAGTAGTGTACCCGGAGCCTGATATACTACACTTGCATGGCCTGGAACCTGAGCAGCAGGGGTCTGTGCTCTCCCTCCCGCCTCACCTGTGATGTAGCAGGATCTGCTGGAAATAACCAGCCTGAGCCATAGTATCCATTAACCATTGCATATAGTCGATAAACTCCTGAAATCCCAGTGTTGTCATGAAATTTGCGCTGGTAGTCTCAGCTGCGGGCACCTAGCCCTGCTCCTCGACAATAAGATTTCCGCAGGATCTGCTGGTGGTGCCACTGAAATAGCTCTGGGACACCTTCGTCCCCTACCATAGGCCGGTGGCCTCCCTTGGCCTCTAGCAACGGTGGGAGCGGATCCACCCAGATTTGGAACATCAGCCGTGCGTGTCCTCACCATCTGTGAGAGAATAAACTAGGGAAATTCAGTGTACCAACCACTGCACGATAGGAAATGAAATAAGAGTAATCTTTTCTATTAACCTATAGCCTTTAGAAGAAAACTATCGACGTCTCTGTATTAATCTACAAGACTCTATTAGGTTTGGCATGACTTCTGAGACATACGTGAACCTAGTGCTCTGATACCATATTGTCACGACCCATTTCCGTAATAGGTCATGAAGGAGCCCAACCCCATTGCCAGGCAAGCCAATGCGGAAAATTTCTATAAAATCTTACGTTACTTTTATCAGGAAAGAAGAAAGAAAAAAAAATAGCAACTCAAATTTCGAACTAAAACCAAATGCGATCAATACTGTAAATAACATGATTGCACAATCCAAAAATATAAGTCTACCAATGTAAGCTCCAAGACCTGGAGTCACAAGTATGGACATCTAGTAGAATATACAAAAGAATAACTTTATCTTACTGCTTGAGATAGAAAAGACAACAAAAGTAAAGAAAGACTCCATCCGGCTACTGAACGACATAGGAAGGAAGCAGCTCACCGAGAAAGTCTCAGTCACTAGCTCAGGGGCACGCACCAGCCGGTTAATCAGATGTACCTGCCTCAGAACCTATTCAATTAAGTACAGAACTGTAGTATGAGTACATAACCAACATGTACCGAGTAAGTATCCCGTCTAATCTCAAAAAGTAGAAACAAGAGGTCGACTTGATACTTACTAAGGTCAAGTAAAATGAAGAGAATTTATAATAAACAACATTAACACAAATCATGAGGATTAATAAGTGGGGTACAAAAGTCCTTCTTTCCATTTTTATCCTTAGTGTCCATTTCTATATTCAAACAAGTATGAAGTCCAGTCCACAGGTAGCATGCTAATTAAATCATGAGCAAAAATAACACCGAGGAACATACCGCTGAATCATACATAAAAATAAATTATGCACTGTCGAGGGTCGAACGGGTCGAACCATAGATGCATTTATTACTCCACTTGATAACTATCCATGCAATACGGTCAACATAAATTAAACAACCACCCTGCTCGGGAATCATACATGTGACGCAGGTACACATAAAAATACATGCTCAAATAGCCAATTAAGAATTTATCGGAGAATAATTATTCAAATAGAAGGCACTTTCTCTTTTAACAATTTAAGAAAAGAAGTCAAATACTTTTGAGTATGTATTTATTACTTTAGTTTGGTTTAACCAATCCGAACTATCACTAAGATTACAAATAGTCCAAGAATAGCATTTTTTGAGTCCAAGACTACCCGGACAATAGCATAATAGTAGCTACGTACGGACTCTCGTCACCTCATGCATACATAGCCCCCACAAATAGGAGCACATAACCAATTAATTCACCTATGGAGACAATTTCCTCTTACAAGGTTAGAAAGGAGACTCATCTTGCTCCGAAGCGCACTTCAAATATCAAGTACAATCCCAAACCCTCAATTCAGAGCCGAACGATTCCAAACTAGTTAAATGAAGTAAGAACTAGTCAATATAGGCATACAAGATTGAATCCTGACTTTTTAAGCAAATTCCCGACATTTTTCACAAGTTTCCTAAATTCCGACCCCAGACCCCCGTGCCTGGATTACGAGATTTTTTTTAAGAAAGTTGTTCTCTACGCTCTAAGGATCAATAATATATGATTTCTAGTTCATTTTTGTGGTTAAATATTATTTTTATTAAAATCCTAGACCCCTTTGGTTTCACCTAGTTTTAGGGTTTAATCTATATAATATATATTAGAATGAGTGGGAATGACTTACGTTGCTATGCTAAGTGGAAACCTTCTCTCAACAGCTTCTAAATCGCCCAAAGGATTAGTGTAAAATGATAAAAATTGTCTTTGAACTGATATTAAATGAACCTCACTACCCAGCGATTTTCACATCTGCAGTTAGGGGATCATATTTGTGGTCCCGCAAATGCAGTCCTGCACGTGCGGGAGGAGAGCCGCATCTGCGAAATTGGGAAAAATGGGCTGGGACTGATTCTGCGGCAGAGGCCCGCATTTGCAGAGCCGCATCTGCGGCTAGGGAGACGCTTCTGTGGTTCTAGACTAGATTGCCCCTGGCCACTTCTGCGGAGGAAGGACCGCACCTGCAGTACAAGAACTATAGATGCAGTTATGATAGAAGCAACAAATCTTTATCCCTATTCCAAATTTGTTACTTCACACAAACCTCGTCCGTTTGACACTCATGACTCTCAGGCCCCGCCCGGACATATAGATAAGTCTCAATTCACAAGGCAGACCTACTCAAACCCTCAAAACACCCGAAACAACGACAAATCTAGGAATCACCCCCAAAAACCAAATTAACAAAACTTATGAACTTCAAGTTCTAAATTCTCCTCTAGCGGGCCAAAACGCCCTTAATCTACTCAGTTTGACACAAAATTTTACGGACAAGTCTTAAATGATTTTTTGGACCTGCACCAAGTTTTGAAACCAGAATATGAGTTCGGTACCTAGGAAATCAACGATTACTTAGTTTCTTTAGTTCTTTAATACCTCAATTTACCACTTTCAAAAGAATATTCATTACTCGGGCTAGGGACCTCAGAATTCGACTTCGGACATATTCCCCGGTCACGTATTTTCCCACGGACCCTCCGCGACCGTCAAATCACAAATTCAGGTCCATTTTCCAAAAAAGTTGACTGAGGTCAAACTTGGCCTTTTAAGAGAATCTTATAGAAATAAATGGACATATTTCACTCAAAACTGTTCCAACATCCGAGCCAACCGTCCCTGCAAGTCCTAAATTAGCTAAAATAAGCACGAGAAGTTTTATTTAAGGGAAAGGGTTTCTAAAAGGCAAAGCAACTAGTCGGGTGGTTACAAACAATTATTACTCATAAGTCATAATTGTGCTCCAATGAATACAAATAAATGAAATTCCGTTAATGGTCTTCTTCTTCTCACGTTTTCCTAAACATTAGTATGATTGCTTCTCTGGTTATGCTCCGCTAGACCAAATTTTTGTTCATGATCTTTTGGAAACACACTAAGATAGCTAACATCAGACTAAGTCTCAAGTATTTGATTAGAGTCTCTGAAGGTACAATATCTTGAGCTATCAAAAATGCTCCAGGTCTCAGAAAACAATAATTTGAGAATGGACTTATGTTAATCCAATTGGTCAACATTAGCATAGATGGTATGAAACATGTGCTACAATATTTTCTCCTTTTTCCCAAGAAGCATATGTCTTTATCCCATAGAGAATATTGTATAGATGATATTTAGACACCATAACTATCTAAGTTTGAGTTCTTTGATCTACAATATCATTTTTAACTTGCTCCTGGTTCACAAATGAGACTAGGTGAACGTTTTTCACCCTAATGACCTTATGTCATTGTTTAAGAAATATTCTAATTTTAAGTAAATCGCTCTCAAATTATCCTTATGATACATTTGCTTAAAATAATATTTCATCTCCTCACATCAGTAAGATTAGGAGGCGGTTTCCTGTGTTAGAAGGCCAACCTCAAGTCTACTCGACATACTTATAAAAATTGAACAAAGAATGTACATATCATTCAACAATAAAAATATGTATGCATGTATGTAATTTAACTCTATTGATAATCAAAGAACGTCGGTTTGAGAAATCGATAAAATAGAGAAAAAAATGAAGTATCTCAGGGTCTACGCAAGCCTTAAGACCTAGTGTGTCTAACAAATGCATCTCTAGACAAAGGCTTGATCAATGGATCTGGTAGAATATCTTCTTTAGATACATACGATACATTCACTGCCTTGCGTCTAACCATGTATCTCGCATAGTTATACTTGATATCTATATATTTGGTTTTACAATGAAACTTTGGGTCCTTGGTGGAGGATATTGGAGCTTCACTGTCACAGTAGACTAATACTGGTTCAGTGTTTTCAGCAATATCCAACAAGTGCTCCAATAACTTTTTTAACCAATTAGTTTCTTGTGTTGCTAATGCGACAACCATGTATTAGGCTTCCATCATAGATATCTCATGATCCTCTTTACTGCTTGCCGATGTGATAAACCTGGGTCAGTGTGATATCAACATACCAAGCCAACTGCTTCACAAATATCAGGTCTAGTGCACACCATACATTAGACTTCCGACTGCGCTCCTAGAAGGAACTCAACTCATTCTTTCTGTCTCTTCAGTAATCTTAGGACACATATGACTTCCCAAAGTATGGTCTATACTGATAGTAGTTTCAATTGGGATACTATTTTGCATACTAAATCATTCAAGAACTTTTCTAATGTAATTGTCTTGTGAGAGATACAATAGTTTATTTGGACGATCTCTTGAAATCTTAACTCCAAGAATATATGCATCTTCACCCATATCTTTCATCTCAAATTGGGATGATAAACATGACTTATCTTGGTTATAAACTTCTTATCACTTCTAGCTATAAGTATGTCATCTACATACAATGTAAAATTACAAACTTATTTCTTAATCTCTTGGTATAAACACAATGCTCTTCATCTATCATGGTAAAACCATTGGATACAAGAACATTTTGAAAGTGTATATACCACTGTCTTGAAGATTGTTTGAGGCCATCAATAGACTTCAAAAGTCTATAAACCTTTTGTTTGTGCCCCTTTTCAATGAAACACTCAGGTTGTTCCATATAGATTTTTCATCTAGTTCTCTATTAAGAAAGGCAGTCTTTACATCCATTTTATGTAATTCAAGATCTAGGCTTGCAACAATAGCTAGAACCAGGAGAACCAAGGTAAATCGTACAACAGGCGAGAAAGTCTGTTCTTAGTCAATTCCTTTCTGCTGTGTATACCCTTTTGCCACTAGTCCAGCCCTAAATCTCTCAACTGTGCCATTAGTCTTGAGCTTAATTTTTAGAACCCATTCGCTCTCAAATGCGTTGTGTCCTACAGGAGGTCAACTAGTTCCCAAACATTGTTGACTCGCATAGACTCCAATTCATCTACCGTTGCTTTTGTCCGTTTATCCTTAGAATGGCATGAGAGAGCCTCTTTTATATTTTTAGGCTTGTTTTCTTCTTGTAGGAGCATCATGAATAGTTATATGCCTTCAAAATTAAATTGTCGGCAGGGAATCTTTTTATGAGAACCACGTCTTGTGATTCATAATTGTTCCTATTTGAATCAATGTTCTTCCCAGTAGAATCAAGATCATTCATCCTGCTCCCAAATGGAACAAGATCTATAACCATCTCATTCACACTTGGAACAAGATCCATTTGGTCACTTTCAATAAAAGTAGAAGGATTAGTCTTATTCGCATCTAATGATGAAGAAGGTCTTTGATAAGAAACCAATTCATCATCTGCTAAAATTCTCCCACACAAATTAAGTGATCCTTGTACTTCATGATCCACTATCTCAAATAAGGTTAGGTCTTGACCTACCTCTCCCTTCTTAGGGAACTCATCCTCTAAGAATGTGACATCTCGTGATTCAAACTCAGTTACACTCCCACTGTCTTGCTGACCTATAAACACATAACCCCTTGAGGTTTCAGAGTATCTTATAAATATACTTTTCTTTCCCCTCGGGCCGAATTTACCATATTTGTGAGAGGAATCATGTGTATAGGAAGCACAACCCCAATGTCTTAATACACTTAGGTGGGGTTGTCTTCCAGTCTATTACTCATATGGAGTGCTAATAACTGATTTTGTAGGCACTCAGTTAAGTACAAAGGTAGCAATAAGCAACGTATCACCCAAATACCTAATTGGGAGGTTAGCTTGTGCCATCATTAACCTAACTATTTCTAGGAGAAGTTTGTTACTTCTCTCCGCAATACCATTTTGTTGTGGAGTATTTGGGATAGTCAACTAATGAACTATTCAATTTTCATCACATAAAATATTAAATTAAGTTGATAAATATTCACGACCACTATCAGTTCGAAGTGCTTTTATCTTCATGTTTAATTGATTTTCCACTAAGCTCATATAGCTTTTGAAGCAACTTATTGCTTCTAACTTGTGGAAAATCAAATAAACATAAATGAAACAGATAATTTCACCAACAAATGTGATCAAATAATTTTCTCCATGCCCAGCCCTAACATTCTTAGGCCCACGAATGTCCGAATGGACTAATTGCACATGTTCAAAGTTGGAAATAAAACCTTGTTTTGCTAACCTTTGCATTCTTTGTTGGCGAATATGACCAAGTCTAGCATGCCATATGTTTACATCATTATCATATTTATGTGAAGAAACAAATATAAAAAACTACCATTGTTAGTAAATGAATCATAATCAAAATAAATAATAATTAAACCTCCTGTCACATGATCAAAACCACATAAAGTTGAACCGTTAGTCAATTTGGCATAATGTCCATGACAAAACAAGTCAAATCTTAACATAAGCAAAACTGAAAGTGAAATAACATTTTGGAAAATTGTTGGTGCCAAGAGAACATTGTGTAGTATTAGGTCTCGACCACCACGCAGGACTAACTTGCATGTATTGATCCCTTAAACATCAACTTTATTGTTGTTGCCTACATATATCCACTTTACTCCATGTGATAATCGTCAAAATTCAACAAAGGCACTGCGTTCCCAGGCTGTGTAGTCCACTCTTCCTGAGCCTACAATCAACAAAGAATTAGATTTAGTTAGAAAAAAAGAACTAGAAACACAAAGTTCACTAATTCGTGTATCATGAAATACATTTCTAGGAGACACACTAGCAAAGGACCCTTCTTGTCAAAATTTTAGCATTTCACTTTATCATCATTCACACGTTTAGGACGTCTGTTCTTGCCCTTTTTCAGTCTTTGCTCTTTTAGCAGGCTGAATTTGAGGTGGCCCTCTCTTCTTTCCCCAGTTCATTTTCTTTGAATAACTATCAGTTTTAGAGGTTGTTTCCATATGCAACTCAGCTATTGGCTTTGCAGCCTCAAGTCATTCCTCCTCTAACTCAAGGAGTCTCCGAACATTTCCAAGATTGATCCACTCATTATGGGTCAAATTCATTTTCATATGATCCCAAGAACTAGGTAAAGAGCATATGACAACTTGAATTTGTTGTTGATTAGTCAACACATGACCAACATCTTTCAACTCCCCGATCATATCTGTTGTTTGCCTCAGATTTGTTTTCATTGAATGTTCTGGGCATATCTTATATGAGTCAAATTTGATCCTTAAGGATCTCAACCTTGCAGTGGAACATGTACCAAACCTTTTCCTCAAAGCATTCCAAAGATTCATAGCTCTTTGGTGATCCTTAAACTCCCTTAGAATGTTATCATCTAAGGTGCTAAACAATATAATGCGAGCAATGGAGTTATTTTTGTTCCAATTGTCGTAGGCTTCACGCTCAAGCCTATGTGTTGCCATCCTCAGGCTCATTCGTGACATTGTTGATGGCCTCTATAGCATCTTGCTCCTCAGTAATAATATTTTTCAATTACGACTCGAATTTCCAATCATCGGGAGTCGTGATGGCGCCTACTGACAGGAGCTAGGCAAGCCAACTTAATCACCCTTTTTAAGAATTCATGATAGTAACATAAAACCTTGCATTTAAAATATTTAAGCGGAAGACTCAACTTTAAGGAGACTAGATAAAATTGCCGATGTTAGCACAATACGCTACCCTAAAATTTGGTGTCGCATAGCTCAAAAACATCTAAGTGTTTACTAAATACAATGTTTAGAATGAAATGATAAGAGTTTGTCCAAAAATACAAGGGATAACCCAATAATAACAAGAAAAAGGAGACGCCGGGCCAACGAAGGTCTGCAAGGCTACCTCGGTATCTCACTCTGGACTGAAGGCCTGCTCCCGACCTACTGTTGCTTACCAAAAGCTGCTCCAACTCTGTGATATGTGAAAATAAGCACAGCACTGTAGCATCAGCACAACCGATCGTGTCGGTAAGTTCCTGGCCTAAGCCCGACAAAGTAGTAATGAAGCTAGGACCGAACTACCAATCACACCGGTGCAGCTCAATATGTATACCATAGAGTACAGCACAAAAAAATTAACCAGTCAAAAAGAAAACATGGAGGGGAGCATGTTGTTGGGGCTATAAAAGTACAGACTGTACAATCAATAAATAAGGAATGAAACTGTACAACTTCAATGTCAACAAGAATAAGAAAATCAACAGTTGCACAACACCACCCTTCGTGCTTTTACTCTCGTTCTCACCAAATAAATTATTTAAAATACACGGCATCACCCTTCGTGCTTTACCTCACAAAATGATTGCACGGAATGATCCTTCGTGCAAAACACTCATATCATGGCTGAGAATGTTCCTTCGTGCATTAATATTCATATCATGGCACGGAATGTTCCTTCGTGCATTAGTATTCATATCATGCCACGGAATGTTCCTACGTACATTAGTATTCATATCACAAATGTGCACGGCATCATTGTTCGTGCTTTATCACTCTTCCTCACCCAACAACAATCACAACAATGGGGAAAGAGGATAGACAAAAAGAATAGGAATCCCGGCAAGGGAACAATGTCAACAATCAAACAACAAAAAATCCCGGCAAGGGAATAACCGTTAACTCATTAGCTTTGTTTCATTTCTTACTTCATATCTCACTTTATCACTTGAGCCAATGCTCCACGAAATCAAATTATCATAATATCATTCACATGTTCTTTACAATATATAGAAATTTTCAAATTAACATAGAATTCACAACTAAATCATGATAATCACATTTTAAAGACTCACAGTCATGCTAGAACCGATGTATTGATACTCGTCACCATACCTATACACCGTACTCGACAATTAGCAAGTAGCAAACAAGACTCAACTCATACTACCTCGATCTAAGGTTAAACCAAACACTTACCTCGATGTGTTGAACTCACTCAAGCCTCAATTATAGCTTTACCCCTCGATTCCTCCACCAATCCGCTCGAATCAATCGTTTTGAAGAAGAAGTATTGATTAGTGAATCACCTCTTAGGTTTTGGGTTTTTGAAAAGTGAGAAATAATTGAAAAATCCCGTGTATTTACACTCCCTGAGCCTCCACCGCGGACCACGCGAGGATGACCGCAGGTGCGGGCGCGCTGGTGGACCTAAAAGTTGTTGGTCCTCTGAAGTTGGCAGCGCGAACCGCGCGGCTCACGCCGTGGACTGCGCAAAAGTGGCTGCGCTAGAGGAACTAAAGTCTACGGGTTCTCTGAAGCTGGTAGCACGGACCGAGTGAGGATGACCGCGGCCGCGCGGCGCATGTCGCGCGCTGGAACCTGTAGCTTGCACCTGACCTGCAACATCTGGTGTTTTAAGTCTTAGACCATGCGGAACCTACCCGAAAACTCACCCGAGCCCTCGGGGCTCCAAACTAAACATACATACCACTTCAAAAGATCCTACGGACTAACTCATGCGATCAAATCGTCAAAATAACATCATATACATAGAATCAAGACCAAAAGCTTAATATTTCTTTCAATTCTTTCATAAAACACAAAGTTTTACATCTCAAGTCCGAAATACATCAAATGACATCCGTTTTCTACCAAACTTTACAAAAATTCATAAACCACATTTGAGACTTGTACCGGGCGTTGGAACAAAAATATGAGCACGATACCATAGTCTTTTAATCAATTTCATTTTCCAATTTCGTTAGTTACTTTCAAGAAACAATTGCACATAAAAATTTATTTCTCGGACTTGGAGCCTCGGAATTCGATTTCGGGCATACGCCTAAGTCCCATATTTTCCTACAGACCGTCCGGGACCGTCAAATCATAGGTCCGGGTCCGTTTACAAAAAAAAGTTGACCAAAGTCAACTTTAATCATATTAACATCAAATTGTATCATTTTTCACACAGAATTCATATTAAAGCTTTCCGGTTATACGCCCGAACAGCGTGCATAGATTTGGCGACCCTCAATGAGGTTTTCAAGGCCTCAGAGACACGGAATGAGTAAAGAAACAGGCGATGACCCTTTAGATTGTGACATTCTCCACCTCTAGAAAAAAAGTTCTTCCTCTAACGGGCAAAAGAAAGAAGTACATGAGTCGGGAAAAAGATAAGGATATCGGCTCCGCATATCAGATTCGGACTCCCAGGTCGATGCTTCAGGAGGTTGAGCTCTTGAACACACATAGAAGGTAAATTTTTTGGCCTCAACTATCGAACCTGCTAGTCTAAAATTGCCACAGGCTCATCCTTATAAGGAAGGTCCTTGTCCAACTGGACAGTGCTGAAATCTAACACGTGGCTGGATCACTGTGATTCCTGTGAAGCATGAATATGTGAAACACCGGATGCGCGGCTTACAAGCTAGGCATCAAGGAAAGTTTATAAGCCACCACTCCCACACAATCGAGAATATCAAATGGGCCTATGAACCTGGGGCTAATCTTGCCCTTCTTCCAAAATCTCATCACGCCCTTCGTAGGAGACACTCGGAGCAATACTTGCTCACCAACCCTAAAATCCACATCTCGAACCTTGCGATCTGCATAACTCTTCTGTCTGGACTAAGCTGTCCGAAGCCTATCCTGAATGATCTTTACCTTATCCATGGCCTCTTGGACTAACTCTGTACCCAGTAACCGAGCCTCTACCGGCTTAAACCATCGGACTGAAGAACGACATCGCCTACCATACAACGCCTCAAAAGGAGCCATTTGAATGTAGGACTAGTAGCTATTGTTGTAGGCGAACTCTGCTAACGGCAAAAATTGGTCCCACGAGCCTCCAAAATCAATGACATAAGCTTGGACCATATTCTCCAATATCTGAATGGTTTGTTCGCACTGCCTGCCCGTCTGAGGATGAAATGTTGTGCTAAACTCCACTTGGATGCCCAACTCTACTAAACGGCTCTCTAGAAGCGCGAGGTAAGCTATGTACCCCGATCTGAAATGATAGATACCGACACCCTATGAAGGCGATCAATCTCTATGATATAGACAGCTAACCTCTCGGATAAATAAGTGGCTGCAACAGGAACAAAATGTGTTGACTTGGCCAGTCTATCAATAATGACTAAAATTCCATCAAACGTCTTCCGGGTCAACATGAGTCCAGTAACAAAATCCATAGTAATCCTCTCCCACTTCCACTCGGGAAGCTCAATCCTCTGAAACAGTCCACCATGCCTCTTATGCTCAAACTTAACCTGGTGACAGTTCAAACATCGAGCCACATATGCAACAATATCTTTCTTCATTCTGCACCACCAATAGTGCTTCCTTAGATGCTGATACATCTTCATGGCGCCCGGGTGAATAGAATACCGAGAACTGTGGGCCTCCGCTAAGATCAACTCTCGAATACTGTCAACATCAGGCACATAAAATCGTCCCGGTAATCCAAAGACACCATCGTCACCTAAGGTCACCTTCTTGGTACCTCCACGCTATGCCGTGTCTCTAAGGACTCATTAATGGGGATCGTCAAACTGCCGCTGATGGATACACACCAACAATGAAGAGCGAGTGACCGAGCAAGCTAACACTCGGCTAGGCTCAGAAATATCCAATCTGACCAATCGATTGGCCAATGCCCAAACATCCAAAGCAAGCAGGCTCGAGCTGACCGGAATATAAGCAAGACTACCCATGCTGGCTAACTTCCTACTCAACGCATAGGCCACTACGTTGGCTTCCCCCGGGTGATACAAGATAGTAACATCATAATCTTTCATCAACTCCAACCACCTTCTCTACATCAGATTAAAATCCTTCTACTTGAATAGATAGTGAAGAAATGTGATCAGTGTACACCTTACACGTCACACCATATATATAATGCCTCCAAATCTTCAAAGAATGAACAATGGCCGCCAAATCTAAATCATGAACCAGATAATTCGTCTCGTGGATCTTTAACATCCTCTAAGCATAGGCAATGACTCTGCCATCCTGCATCAATACTGCACCAAACCCAATACGGGAAGCATTACAATAGACTGTATAAGGCCATGAACCTATGGGCAATACCAATTCCGGTGCTGTAGTCAGAGCTTTCTTGAGCTTTTGAAACCTCTCCTCACACTCGTCTGACCATATGAAATGGGCACCCTTCTGGGTCAACCTGTTCATCGGGGTTGCAATTGATGAAAACCCCTCCATAAACAGAGGGTAATAGCCTGCTAACCCCAAGAAACTCTGAATATCTACAGCTGAAGTTGGTCGAGGCTAGTTTTTGACTGCCTCAATATTCTTTGGATCCACTTGAATACGCAATGCAAAAACAATGTGACCCAGAAATGCAACCGAAATCAACTACAACTCACATTCTGAGAACTTGGCGTATAACCGGCTATCCATTTGAGTCTGAAGAACCGCTCAGAGGTGCCCCTCGTGCTCCCCATGGCTGCGGGAGTACATCAAGATATCATCAATAAAGACTATCACGAGCATGTCCAAATATGGTCTGAACACTCGGTTCATTAACTCCATGAAAGATGTTGGGGCATTGTTCAACACAAATGACATGACTAGGAACTCATAATACTCGCAACGAGAGCAGAAAGCTATCTTAGGGACATCAGATGCCCTAATCCTCAACTAGTGGTAGCGAGATCTCAAGTCTATCGTTGAAAACACCCTTGCACCCTGAAGCTGGTTGAACAAATCGTCATTTCTCGGCATCAGATACTTGTTCTTTATCGTTACTTTGTTCAATTGCTGGAAAATAATGCCCATCCTCATCGAACTATCCTTTTTCTTCATAAATAACACCGGCGCACCCCAAGGCAAAATGTTAGGTCTAATGAAGCCCTTCTCAAGCAAATCCTGCAACTGACCTTTTAACTCTTTCAACTCTGGCGGGGCCATGCGAGGCGGTGTAATAGAAATGGGCTGAGTGCCTGGAGCGAGAACGATCCTAAATTCAATATCGCTGTCAGGCAGCATACCTAGCAGGTTTGAAGGGAAAACCTCAGGAGACTCCCAAACCACGGGAACCGAATCGATAGAAGGACCTTTACACTAGAGTCGCAAACGTATGCCAAATAAGCTAAAAAGCCTTTCTCGGCCATGCGTCGAGCCATCACATATGATATAACACTGTGGGTGGAATGACTTGGGGTCCCTCTCCACTCCAAACGGGCCAATTCCAGTAAAGCCAAGGTCACGTTCTTGGCATGGCAATCCAAGATAGCATGATTCGGGGACAACCAATCTATCCATAATATGACATCAAAATCCACCATGTCTAGGAGCAATAAAACAACACAGGTCTCAAGAGCACCAAACACTACCATACTGGAATGATGAATTATGTCGACCATTATAGATTCACCCACATGTATAGATACATAAACCAGAATACTCAAAGCATTACTAGGCATGACCAAGTATGGTGCAAAATAGGGCGACACATACGAATACGTAATCCAGGGTCAAATAGCACCGAAGCATCCCTATCACAAATAGGAATTGTACCTGTTATAACTGAATCTAAAGATTCAGCCTTTGGCCTAGCTGGAAAAGCATAACACCGGGGTTGGGTCCCTCCTTCTTGAACCACATCTGGGGGATGATCGACTGTTGGCCGGCCTCTACCTCTGACAGTCTGAGTTCCACCTCTATGATGGATAACTCCACCTCTATGGCCTTTACCCCCACCTCTGGCTGGCCGGGCAGCCTGGGGAACACCCGGTGCCTGGATCATAGGATGAGGATCCTACTGCTGGAAACTGCTCGATGCTCGGGGGGAAAATCTAACCATATGGCTCGGGTCACCACAAGCGTAACAAGACCTCGACTGCTGATCATGTCGACCTCAATGTCCGCCCTAAAAGCCCTGAAGCGGTGGGGCACTGATTGGTGCCGATGGTGCATTGGAGAGCTAATGGTTAGAATAATGCGGCTGGAAACCACAACCACCTGAAGTACCATGAGAGACCTGTAGAGATGACTGGAATGGCCTAGGAGGATGGCCTCTACCATATGAATCTCTACCTCCAGAAGGTACCACTGATCCTTCCTAAGTGACGGGGCCTCTTATCCAACCCATAACCACCTCCCTGTGATGGAGTCATCTCAACTCGGTGGGCTGCATTGGACGCCTCCTGAAAATTGATCTTACTCCCGGCTCCCATAGAAATCTGTAGATGAATCGACTTAATCAAACCATCAATAAACCTTCGCACCCTCTCTCGATCTTAGTGGGGAGTATGACAATAGCATGGAGACTTAGATGAATGAACCGGTTCTCGTACTGTGTAACTGTTGTGGAGCCCGGCTGAAGGCGCTCAAGCTGCCTGCAAGGAGCCTCTTGCTGATTAACGGGGAGAAAATTCTCCAAGAACAACTCTAAAAACTGGTCTCAAGTCAGAGATGGAAACCCTGTTGGTCTGGTTAAACAATAGTCCCTCCACCAAGTCTTGGCGGATCCAGATAGACAAAAGGTGGATAAGTCGACCCCATTTGTCTCCACAATACCCAAGTCTGAAGAACCTCATGGCAGCTATATAACAAATCCTGGGGGGTACTCTAAAGAAGTACAACTGAATGTGGTAGTAATGAGCTTGGTGAACTTATGCAGCCTCCACAAAGCATCTGCGGACATTGCCGCTCCATCGCTGGTCTGAGCCACTGTACCCGGCTGAACTGCCACAGCTGGTTGTATCGCTGGATTTTGAGCCTGGGGAGCTACCTTCTCTAGAGTACGTATTGTAGGAGTTTGAACTCCTCCTCCTGCCTGAGGGGTGGCTGGTGAAACTGGAAGCAACCCTGCTCGAGTGACGCTCTCCATATGTCCTACTAATCTCACCAAAGAGTCCTGAGGAACTGGGGTAGCTATGAACCCCTCTGGGACCTAAGCTAGGCCCACCGGAACTGTTGGAGCTGGGGTAGGAACCACCTCGTCAAAATCAACCTGAGGCTCCGCCATTGGTGCTGCTATTCAAGGCTGAGCTCTGCCCCTACCTTGGCCCCTGGCACGGCCACGGCCTCGCTCTCTGCCCCTAGCAGGGGCTGCTTGGGGCTCGAACTGCTGATCAGAAGATGAGGAAGCACGTGTTCTCGCCATGTACAAAGAACAAAGTAGAAAGACAATCAGTATTTGAGTAACAGAACTAAGAAAGAACAAATGTGATATTTTCCTAACTCGGTAGCCTCTTGGGGATAAATACAGACGTCTCTGTACCGATCCATCATACTATACTAAGTTTGTCCGTGAGTTGTGAGAGCTATGTAACCTATAGCTCTGATACTAACTTGTCACGACCAGAATTTACCATCCTCGGGAGTCGTGATGACGCCTACTGACATGAGCTAGGCAAGCCAACTTAATCACCCCTTTTCACAATTCATGATAGTAACATAAAACCTTGCATTTAAAATATGTAAGCGGAAGATTCAACTTAAAGGATACTAGATAAAATTGCCAACGTTAGCACAATACGCTACCCCAAAATATTGTGTCACATAGCTCACGAACTTCTAAGAGTTTACTAAATACAATGTTTAGAATGAAATGATAAGCGTTTGTCTCGAAATACAAGGGATAACCCAATAAAAACAAGATAAAGGAGACGCCAAGCCCGCGAATGTCTGCAAGGGTACCTCCGTATCTCATTCTAGACTGAAGGCCTGCTCTCGACTTACTGCTGCTGACCAAAAGCTGCTCCAACTCTGTGATCTGTGAAAATAAGCATATAAGGGTAGCATCAGAACAACCGACCCCATGTAATTTTAAGTGCCTCGCCTAACCCCGACAAAGTAATGACGAGGCTAGAACCAGACTACAAATCAAACCGGTACAGCTCAATTTATATGTATACCATAGAGTACAACACAAAAAAAATTTAACCTGTCAAAAAGAAAACAGGTACGGGAGCATGTTTTAGGGGCTATTACAGTGCAGACAATGAAATCAATAAATAAGGAATGAAACTGTAGAACTTTTATAACAACGAGAATAAGAAAATCGACAGTTGCACCGCACCACCCTTCGTGCTTTTACTCTCGTTCTCACCAAATAAATTATATAGAATACCCGACATCACCTTTCCTACTTTAACTCACAAAAATGATGGCACAGAATGATCCTATGTGTGTAAACGCGCATATCATGGCACATATTATTCCTTCATGCATTAGTATTCATATCATGGCACAAAATGTTCCTTCGTGCATTAGTATTTATATCATCGCATGGAATGTTCCTTCATGCATTTGTATTTATGTCACAAACGTGCACGGCATCACCCTTCGTGCTTGATTACTCTTCCTCACCCAATAACAATCACAACAATGGGGCAAAGGGATAGACAAACAAAAATAGGAATTTTGGCAAGGGAACAGTGTCAACAATCAAACAGCAAAACATCCCGGCAAGGGAATGACCGTTAACTCATTAGCTTTCTTTCATTTCTTACCTCATATCTCATTTTATCACTTGAGCCAATGCTCCAGAGAATCCATTACCCATATAGCTTCTCAATTTGTATCACAATCGAGCCAATGCTCCAGGAAATCAAATTATCATAATGTCTTTCACATGTTCTTTACAATATATGGAAATCCTCAATTTAACATGGAATTCACAACTAAATCATGATAATCATATTTTAAAGTCTAACGGTCATGCTAGACACCGATGTATAGATACTCGTCACCATGCCTATACACCGTACTTGACAATTAGCAAGTAAAAAACAAGACTCAACTCCTATTCCCTAGAGCTAAGGATAAATCGAAACCCATACCTCGATGTCTTGAGCTCACTCAAGCCTCAATTACAGCTTTACCCTCGATTCCTACAGTAATCCGCTCGAATCAATCATTTTGAAGAAGAAGTATTGCTTAGAAAATAACCTCTTATGTTTTTGGTTTTTTAAAAGAGAGAAATAACTAAAATATCTCGTGTATTTATACTCTCTGAGCGTCTAGTGCGGACCGCGCGAGGGTGATCGCGGCCGCACAGCTCACAGCGCGGACCGCGCAAATACAGCCGCGGCCGCGCTGGTAGAGCTCAAAGTTGCTGGTCCTCTGAAGATGGCAGCGTAGACCGCGCGAGGGGGAATCCGGCCGCGCGGCACATGCCGCGGACCATGCAAAAGCGGACACGGCCGCACTAGAGGAACAAAAGGCAGCGGGTTCTATGAAGCTGGTAGAACGGACTGCGCGAGGATGACTGCAGTCGCGCGCTGGAACCTGTAGCATGCACCTGACTTGCAACATCTGGTGGTTTAAGTCTAAGACCTCTCGGAACCTACCCGAAAACTCACCTGATTCCTCGAGGCTCCAAACCAAACATACTCGACATTTCAAAATATCCTATGGACTAACTCGTGCGATCAAATAGCCAAAATAACATCATATACATAGAATCAAGCCCCAAAGCTTAAGATTTCTTTCAATTCTTTCATGGAAGACAATTTTTTCCATCTCAAATATGAAATACGCCAAATGACGTCCGTTTTCAACCAAATTTTATAGAAATTCTTAAACCACATATGAGACTTGTACAAGGCATTGGAAGAAAAATATGAGCCCTATACCACAATCTTTTAATCAATTTAATTTTCCAATTTCTTTAGTTAATTTAAGGAAATAATTTCACATAAAAATTCATTTCTTGGACTTGGGGCCTCGGAATTCGATTCCGGGCATACGCCAAGTCCCATATTTTTCTACGGACCCTCCAGGACCGTTAAATCATGGGTCCGGGTCCACCCAAAAAGCTGACCAAAGTCAACTTTAATCATATTAACATCAAAATTCATCATTTTTCACACAGAATTCATATTTAAGCTTTCTGGTTACGTGCCCGGACTGCATGGGAAGATCGAGGCAACCCTCAATGAGGTAATCAAGGCTTCAGAGACACATAATGAGTAATGAAACAGGTGATGACCCTTTGGATCGTCACATTTTCGAAGAAGTGGTAATTTTTTAACAAAATGCAAATAAAATGAGGATCATGTAAAGAAAATAACTTAAGGCACATTGTTTTCCATACATACATATTTTGACAGTAAGTATTTATATGATTAAGTTAATAAATACATATTTTAATTATGGAGTCGAAAGTTTACTATGTTCCCAATTATCATCCCAGAATTAAAATACAATGAAAGATAACCTATTTAATTATCTAGCTAAGTGTCTTAATCATGTTCAAGACAACATAATTATCTATCATGATTTTACAATTTCATGTGGATTATAAGTTAACAAATAACTTATATTAGCATGCAAATAAAATTAATGTCAAACTAATTAACATTTATTGCATGCTATGCACAATTATCATAAGATTTACTTTAATGTTAAACCAAATAACATATTAAACATATTTAATATTTTTAACAAGTAAATATATATCACAAACCAAAATCCACTAAGGGTCGTGATGGCGTCAGACACCTCTATCAGGCAAGACAAGCAAATTACTTGTTGAAGTTCTCATTTTAACAATATTGAAAGCTGAGCTTTTCCTTCAATTTTTATAAATAAAGAGAAAGATAACCACTTCGATTCGAATTAAATAATAGGCAATTAATACAAAATGTTTCAAATCATCCCAGAACTCGGTATTACAAGTGCATGAGCATCTACTAAGACATTAATAAAATACAACATCCGTCCGGAATACAGTGGACAAAAAGTAAATATATTATGTTGGAAAGGGGACTATACTATATGTGCCAGACTTGCACAATGTAACTCTCCTAGTCCCAGAATTATCCATGCCGCTACGCCCAATACGCCACTAGTAACACATGAACCTATGCAACAAAAATGCACAGAAGTGTAGTATGAGTAGGAAAATAACGTGTACCCAATGAGTATCCTGTCTAATCTCGAAGAAGTATAGATGAGAGGTAGACTTTGAAACTTACTTAGGGTCTAGTAATGTGATGTCAATAATACATTAAATCGCGGATTTCTATAAACATGATTTTTAATCCAATTGAAGGAAACAAGTAAATAATTATTTCTTTTATGGGAGATTTCAAAAATTCCTCTTCAATTATTTATCCAAATATTCTCAAGCCACGAAGAGGCAATAATAACTTTAATAAGTTCAAAGAAGCAATACAAGCATGCGCAAATCATGACAAGGTCGACGACCCGCTCCAATAGAAATGTAATATGTGCACTGCCTAGGATCGAACGACTTGAATCATAGATGCATCTACTTAATCTTCCGAGGCATTCAGCCCACTCCAACAAGAAATAAGCATACACAGGTAGTCAAATCAAGAAGTCATCATGGAAAAAATTTTCCGAAGAAAAGCCAATTCTCATTTAGTAATTTAAGAAAGTGAAGTTTAAATCATGTTAGAAATTTGTTTACTAATTTAATGTGATATAGGCAAGTCAAGCTGTCAATAAATTTATAATTAATCCAAGTATAACATACTTTTAGGTCCTAACTACCCAGACAATGGCATAATAGTAGCTACGCACGGACTCTCGTCACCTCATGCGTATGTAGCCCCCACAATTAGGTGCACATAACCGATTATTTCACCTAATGGGACAATTACCTCTTACAAGGTTAGAAAGGAGACTCACCTCGCTCCAAAATGCACTTCCAATTATCAAGTACAACCCAAGCCCTTAATTTGGAGCCGAACGATCACAAGCTAGTTAAAGGAAGTGAGAACTAGTCAATATATGCTTTAAAGATCAAACTCTAACTATTTAAGAAATTTCCCAACCTTTTTCACAAGTTTCCTAAATTCCGACCCCTAGCCCACGTGCCCGAATTCCGAGATTTTTCAAAGGAATTTGGTCTCTACAACCTAAGGATCAATAATAGATGATTTCGAGTTCATTTCATAAAAAATTTCGTGGTTAAATCTAAGTTCTATTAATACCCTAGGTCTTGCTCTAACTCCTTGATTTTCACTAATTTTAGTGTGTTAATCTACCCTAAACCTAAGTGTTAAACTCACATTAAGTATAATTTACTTACCTCACGAAGCTATGTTGAATTCTCCTCTTTGAAAGCTCTAAAATCGCCCCAACTATAGAGTTAAAATGAAATAAATGCCCGAAGTTCCTTTTTAAAAAGCTATGACCAAGCCTCTGATGTAGCATTTGCGACGCCAGGCTCACAAATGCAAAGCCGCAATTGCGACAATACTTTCGCAAATTCGAACTGGGCCCTTCTCTGCCTTGGTCGCAAATGCGATGGAGGGATCGCAAATGTGGACCCTGCCGGGTTCGCAAATGCGAAGCGAAAGTAGCAAATGCAACAACTGCGCAAGCCGGCCTGATTCTAAAATGCAATGCCAACCTCTCCATTACGATGACCATCTCGCAATTGCGAGATCTGCAGCAGCATAAAAAAATACTAGAAAAACTAGTGTGTTTTTCTACCTCCAACCATGCCTGAATATTACCCGAGCCTCGTGGCTCCACTCCGAACATTCACGCAAGTCTGACAACATTTTGCAAACTTGCTCAATCAATCAATCGCCGAAATAACACATAAAACCATGGATTCAACACCAAAACGCACGAAATCCTTATGAATATCCAAATTTCTATCTTTTTAACCGAACATCCGAGTCACGTCAAGTCAGCCCACCAAATTTCACAGTCAAGACTAAAATATTATGTTGTATCCTTCTTTATTCAAGCATCTCCTTCCCGTTATGTCAAATCTTTTGCCGCATAATAACCCAAACATCAAATTAATCCGTAGGCCCAAACCACCCACCACTAAAATTCCCGAAGCACTCAAAACTCTCCCACTTTAAGAAATCATCATGGAAACATTTTTCGAACAAAAGGTAAATCTCATTTAATACTTTAAGAAAGTGATGTTTAAATTTTGTTATAAATTCATTTAGTAATTTAATGTGATTTAAGCAAGTCAAGTTGTCAATAAGTTTACAATTAATCCAAGTATAGCATGATTTTGGGTCCTAACTACCCAGCCAATGGCATAATAGTAGCTACACATGGACTCTCGTCACCTCGTTCGTACGTAGCCTCTAAATTTAGGAGCACATAGCCGATTATTTCATCTATGGGAAAAATTCCCTCTTACAAGGTTAGAAAGGAGACTCACCTCGCTCTAAAGCGCACTTCCAGTTATAAAGTACAAGCCCAAGCCCTCAATTCGGAGCCGAATGATCACAAGCTAGTTAAAGTAAGTGAGAACTAGTTAATATAGGGTTAAAAGATCGAACTCTATCAATTTAAGCCATTTCCCAACATTTTTCACAAGTTTCCTAAATTACGACCCCAAGCCCACTTGCCCGGATTCCGAGATCTTTTAAAGGAAGTTGTTTTCTACAACCTAAGGATCAATAATATATGATTTCAAGTTCATTTCATAACAGTTTTTGTGGTTAAATCTAAGTTCTATTAAAACCTAGGTCTTGCTCTAACCCCGTAATTTTTACTAATTTTTGTGTGTTAATCTACCCAAAACCCAAGTTAAACTCATATTAAGTAGAATTTACTTAGCTGAAGAAGCTATGTTGAATTCCCTCTGTGAAAGCTCTAAAATCGCCCAAGTGTAGTGTTAAAATGAAATAAATGCCCTAAGTCCAATTTTTAAAAGCTATGCCCAGGCCTCTGTTGTTGCATTTGTGTCACAAGGCTCACAAATGCAAAGTCGCAATTGCGACAATACTTTCACAAATGTGAACTAGGCGCTTTTCTTCCCTGGTCGCAAATGCAATGAAGGGGTCGCAAATGCGCATCTTGCTAGGTTCGCAAATGTGAAGCAAAAGTCAAAAATGCAAGGAATGCCCCAGCTGGCCTAATTCGCAAATGCGATGCCAACCTCACGATTGCGAGTTCGCAATTGTGTTGACCATCTCGCAATTGCGAGAACTGCAGCAGCAGCAAAAAATACCAGAAAAACTGATGTGCCTTTCTACCTCCAACCATGCCCGAATCTCACCCGAGCCATCGGGGCTTCACTCAGAACATTCACGCAAGTCTTACAACATTGTGCAAGCTTTCTCAATAAATCAAATCACCGAAATAACACCTAAAACCACAGATTCAACACCAAAACACGCGAAATCCTTAAGAACATCCAAATTCATATGTTTTCAACAAGACGTCCGAATCATGTCAAATCAGCATTGTTTCTCACCAAATTTTACAAACAAAACTGAATATTATATCAAACCTATACCGGGCTCCAGAACTAACATACATGCCCGATGCAATTATAACCAAGCATTTTTCCTTTTTATTAAACTCTTATTATTGCAATTTATCAATTTTCAATAAAAATTCATTACTCGGGCTAGGGACCTCGAAATTCGATTCCACGTATACACCTAGGTCCTATACTTTCCCACGAACTCTCCGAGAAAATCAAATTACGAATTCGGGTCCATTTTCCCAAATACTTGACCGAAGTCAAACATGGCCTTTTGAGAGAATCTTATAGGAACAAATGGACATATTCACTCAAAACTCTTCCAACTCCCGAATCAACCATCCCCGTAAGTCGTAACTTAGGTAAGACAAGCACGTGAAGTTTCATTTAAGGGAACATGGTTCTAAAAGGCAAAATAACAAGTCGGGTCGTGACATGCGCCCAAGTCTAAAATCATCATACAAACTTATAGGAACCTTCAAATCCCAATTTCGAGGTTCTTTACCGTAAAATCCAATCTCAGTTAATGCTTTCAAGTTAAAGCTTCAAAAATGAGAATTCTCTTCCCAAATAAACCTTGATCTTCTCGAAGTTCAATTGTGATTACGTGTACAAGTCATAAAATCTAAAATGAAGCTACTCATGGCCTCATACTACTGAACGACAAGCTAGGGCTTGAACTGACCGGTCGGGTCGTTACATTCTCTCCCAATTATACATACGTTCATCCTTGAATGTGCTGGGAACTATACTAAAGTAGTCTAAAATCACTATTTAACACCTCACGCACCTTACCATGCTACCACAACTCAGTTGAGCACATTGGCTCAAACAATTACGAAGATATTCCCATTTTATTCAAGAAAGTAGGCATAGAGCCCAATTCCAATATCTAGAATTCTCTTCCAGGCCTGCTTCCAATATATGAACACCGTATCAATAACTACACCCAACGCCAAAACATGATTGCATACCTTAGCTGAGTTTATAACTTGCACCACTTTATTTACAGAATCACAATAACATCCTCTGATCAAATTAATAAAAATTCCACAAATATGATGCCCTCATTGCACCTCATGACTTACATAGGTCTTGCTCTAATTCGTACAATACGGCCATGACGGAAGAGATGTGTAGAAATTTATAACCGGCTGCCGAATCAATAAATCATTAGGTCTATTCTCCTGACAAGAACCATCACCTCATTCTGAACCAAATATCTTAGCTCCACAATATACTTCACATAGTCAGATTGAACCTATCCTAAATCTAATGATCTCGTCTCACCTAGTACGAACTACGCAGGCAATAAGCCACCCCAGACATAATAAGAAGTCTCATATGATGACACAATGTGACAATAGGCTAACAATTCAAACGTGATACAAAAGGAAAACGAATTCTAGAAGGAACTACCTAACTCACGCACCAATACGGACTTTCCTTAGAAAATAGGAAGCAGGGCATACTAAATAGTATATAGAAAACTATACTCAACATCACACTGTTGCGGTGCACAACCCGATCTAAATAGCATATCCATGGAGGCGTGCCACCCGATCTACACATAACATACCTTTGGCGGCCTACCACCCGATCTACACATAACACTCACCTAAGGAGATGCACATTGAGCTAAATTGCTCATTACAATAAAATACCGAATTTCGGTCACAGGCATCTAGGTGCATAATACTATCCCTGAGGGGACATATAGCGCTATAAACTACAAAACTCAAAGCACAACTAAGGTGCGATACACAATCTGAATCTCTATAGCCTATTTGCTCATATAACATCATTCCTATGCAAATCCTATACACATAGGCAATTTCTCAAGCTGTCTCGCAACTCACACGGTGCAATGTATCACTACATGAAATATATGACAATGAGACAACATCCTGACTACTCCTCAATAAGGAGAACATTAGTGAAATGAACACGTATGGCTTGATATAGAGCCCGTATTCACCTTTTATTCCATCCATCGACCTCAAGCCGATTCAGGTCGCATTGACATGGCTATTAACCTTTCCAAGGTCCATAGTAACTTTCATTTCTTTCGCAATGCATAAAGACAACCATCATAACCGTAGAATCCTCCACAGCCCACAACTAAGTAGACTGAATCCCCTCCATGCATATGTTCTCAAATCAACGATATTGCCACAATCTTCATACTTGGTTTAATTTCTTCAACCAATCAAGTGGATATATGCCACACTTATACAAACTTCCCGTAGGCACGCTCCCATAACATTCCGCACCAGGTAACAAGTCTGCACAACCTCCCACCGACCATACATTGCTATAAAGCAAATTAAGAATCCACAAATCAATACACAAAGCCTCTTGCACAAGGCACTTATCTCAGGTGACACTGAAGACCATACCAACTTACTTTTAACATCAAAACTCTTTTCTGCTCATCCGCGCTCGTGACATTCTTGTCAACTCCAAACTGCAACCTTGATTCTCACTTTATAATTCAATACCACTCGTTGCACCTAACACGCCAACATATGATAGAACACGTTTTCTATCATAGCTTTAGAAACCACTATTAGGCTAACACTTCATCATATAAAAGATTTTCACTTAACTCGCTTCAAGAGAACCATAGCCACACATAGGTGAATTCTCACAGTCGTGGAAATATGCAAATCTCTAAGTAGTGGTCTACCCCACCATAGCCCTTTAGGGATCTTCCTCCACATGACAAACCACAATTGTAGAATACTTCCTAAATAACACTAACTACAGTAGATGTAAAGCCTCACACATCACATTTCACTTGCATAACTTGATCACACTGAAAGAACTGATCATTACCCATAACATGCCAATTCAACTACGACTAACTAATTCCTCTTCTTCAAATTTGTCATTGATTTCCATAGAAATAGTGATAACCCTAGTCAACACTAAACACTCTCCATCTATACTCATCTTGAGCGACCCAGAATCACGAGACCATGCTATCTGAAATTCCATGAACTATTTCGTACCTCCAGTTAGCTACATTACAACCCAAAACATCATAGAACATTCTGTGCCTCTTCTCATGGGCTGCTATCAAGATTGATTCTTAACCGTACCCATAGGTTCGAAATCATCAGGCATCACACAAATCTTTTGAATTCACTAGGACCATTGTTCAGAGCCACCCGCTCCGACTTGGCCTCGAATACGATCAACTCCATGAGTCTTCTAACACATGAATACCCTCTTGGTGAAGCACCTGGCAGAATCACTTCCCTAGGAACCAACATCTATACAAAGCACGAATCCTGAATTCTTTCCAAATCTCGACATGAGCTAATAGGGCCAACCATAGCACACCTTTGACAATTCCTTGACTCAATTTACCACTTATGGTCTTTTCGCATAGTTGAAATAGCCCATAAATGTGCTAATAACTAAATACCCTGAAAGTAGTTAACCATGCAACCCAATCATAGACGGTGCGACTCTCCCACATAGCTCGAAGCCAATATTACACAACTCTGGAATTCACCAGGATTCTTAATCTCTTATTGACATAACCTTGCACAATCAACCGCGAACATTCTCGATATATTACTATAGAAACCCCGTTTTTATACTCTGAGTCATCAACAACATTGGCACGATCAATCCCTTTGCTGTATCACTAGTAGAATTCTTCGTAGAAGCCTCGCCAACCACGCGGCTGCTAACCTGCTCACAGGAATAAACCACATGTAGAAATCAGTCCCCAACATCTTCCAACACTGTTGCATAAAGGTATAATCACTACGACATAAATAACCCACCCTAAGTCCAACCTCTCTCTCTAGCTGTACGAGTCCATTCACCCCTCGTGGACATCAATTAAATGTGCGGTAACATTCTTCCAATTCAAAGTTATGTTCTATACTTCTTTATTCCAGAAACTCCTACCCGTTATATCAAATCTACTTCCGCATAGTATCCCATACTTCACATTAAGCAGTAGGGCCAAACCACCCACCACAAAACTTCCCAAATCACTCCAAATTCTTCCACTTTGGCGAAACTCACCCCCTTAGTCGACTACCCAACCTTGGCCTCTTATACTCATCCATCTAGAAATTTTAGCCATTGCCTGTCACTTTCCACATGTAGTCCATCAAGAAATCATCCTGGAATTTTTTTTTGAAGAAAAGCCAATTCTCATTTAATAATGTAAGAAAGTGAAGTTTAAATCATGTTAGAAATTCATTTACTAATTTAATGTGATTTAAGCAAGTCAAGTTGTTAATAAGTTTATAATAAATCCAAGTATAGCATGCTTTTCGATCCTAACTACCCAGACAATGGCATAATAGTAACTACACACAGACTCTCGTCACCTCATGCGCGTAGCCCCTAAAATTAGGAGCACATAACTGATTATTTCACATATGGGGACAATTCCCTCTTACAAGGTTAGAAAGGAGACTCACCTCGTTCCAAAGCGCACTTCCAGTTATCAAGTACAAGCCCAAGCCCTCAATTCGGAGCCGAACGATCACAAGCTAGTTAAAGTAAGTGAGAACCGGTCAATATAGGCTTAAAAGATCAAACTTTAACTATTTAAGCAATTTCCCAACCTTTTTAACAAGTTTCCTAAATTCCGACCTTGAGCCCATATGCCCAGATTCCGAGATTTTTCAAAGGAAGTTGTTCTCTACAACCAAAGGATCAATAATATATGGTTTCTAGTTCATTTCATAACATTTTATGGTTAAATCTAAGTTCTATTGAAACCGTCGGTCTTGCTCTAACCCGTTAATTTTTACTAATTTTTGTGTGTTAATCCACCCAAAAACCAAGTGTTTAACTCACTTTAAGTAGAATTTACTTATCTCACGAAGCTATGTTGAATTCCCTCTTTGAAAGCTCTAAAATATCCCAAATGTAGAGTTAAATTGAAATAAATACCCTAAGTCCTATTTTTAAAAGCTATGCATAGGCCTCTGTTGTCGCATTTGCGACACCAGGCTCACAAATTCGAAGCCGCAATTGCACAATACTTTCGCAAATACAAACTTTGGAGGTAGGCCCTTTTCTGCATTGGTCGCAAATGCGGACCTTGGTGGGTTCAAAAATGTGAAGCAAAAGTCGCAAATGCAACCACTGCCCCAAACGTCCTAATTAGGAAATGTGATACAAACCTCGCGATTGTGATGACTATCTTACTATTGCGAGAACTGCAGCAGCAACAAAAAATAACAGTAAAATTGGTGTGTCTTTCTAACTCCAACCATGCCCGAATCTCACTGAGCCCTCGGGGCTCAACTCCGAATATTCACACAAGTCATAAATCATTTTGCAAACTTGCTCAAGCAATCAAATCACCGAAATAACACCAAAAATTATGGATTCAACACCAAAACACACGAAATTCTTAAGAACATCCAATTTCCTATCTTTTCAACCGGACGTCCGAATCACGTCAAATATGCATTGTTTCTCTCCAAATTTCACAAACAAGACTAAAATATTATATAAAACCAATACCGGGCTCCAGAACCAACATACGGGTTCGATACCAATATAACCAAGCATTTTTCCTCTTTATTAGACTCTTAGGATTTCAATTTAACAATTTTCAATAAAAATTCATCACTCGGGCTAGGGACCTCGTAATTCGATTTCGGGCATGCACCCAGGTCTTATATTTTCTCATGGACCCTCTGGGACCGTCAAATCATGAATTCGGGTAAATTTTCCCAAATCATTTACCGAAGTCAAACTTTGCCTTTCGAGAGAATCTTATAGGAACAAATGGACTTATGAACTAAAAACTCATCCAACTCCCGAACTAACCCTCCCCCCATGTCGTAAATTAGGTAAAACAAGTATGGGAAGTTTTATTTAAGGGAACGTGGTTCTAAAAGGCAAATCAACAAGTTGGGTCGTTACATGCGCCCAAGGCTAAAATAATCATACAAACCTACTGGAACCTTCAAATCCCAATTCTGAGGTCATTTACTATAAAATCCAATCTCAGTTAATTCTTTCAACTTAAAGCTTCCGAAATGAGAATTCTATTCCCAAATGAACCTTGAACTTCCCGAAATTCAATTCAGATTATGTGTACAAGTCATATAATCTGAAATGAAGCTACTCATGGCCTTAGTCTGCTAAACAACGTGCTAGGGCTCAAAATGACCGGTCGGGTCGTTACAATATAATGTTAAATAAATTAACATTTCAAGCATGTTAAACAAATTAACAAATACATTAAATTTGAAAAAAATTAACATTTCAAGCAATTGGCATAAATAAACAATTATAATTTTGTTAAAAGAATATAAATGCTAAATTTATATTCTAAAAATTTAGTCTATAAGTGTAGCGACCCCAAGGGTAATCTCATTTTTCTTTATTTGTTCTATGTCTTTGAGACAAGGAAAACCTAATATCGGGTCACCTCAAGTTGCGTGCACAATTCGGGCACGTAATCAGAAAGCATATATATGAATTATTTGAGAAAATGATAAATTTTGATAATAAAATGATTAAATTTGACTTCGGCCAACATTTTTAGTAAATGCACTCGGACCCATGATTTTCTGGTCCCGGAGGGTCCGTAGGAAAATATGAGACTTGGGCGTATGGATGGAATCGAGCTCTAAGGTCCCAAGCCGGAGAAAAATATTTTGTTTGAGTAATATTGTGTTCTGGAAAAAATTATGGAAAATGGAAATTAAATTCGATTGGAAGCCTATGGTATCGTGCCATTATTTTTGTTCTGGAGTCCGGTACAAGTCTTATATGTGATGTAATAATATTCTATAAATTTTGGTTAAAATCGGGTGTCGTTTGACGTGATCCGGGCCCTAATTATAAATTTATGCTTAAAAGGGATATTTGAGAAGTTTCATTGATCTTGAGGTTCAATTTTATTCATGGTGTTATAGTGGTTATTAAATGACACGAATATGTTGCAAAATGTTTTTGAGGTTGTGTGTATATTTAGATTTGAGTTTTGAGGGCTCGGGTGAGCTTCGAGTAGGCTCCAGGATGCCTAAGGCTAAAAAAGATCAGATGTTGCAGGTTCAGAAAATTGACAGGTCTTTGAACCCTTTAGCGCGGCAAGCGAGATAATGCGTGCGGCCGCAGAGGGGCCAGTGCGACGGCGGTCTCCTTTTCACGATCTGCAGTGGGTGCTTCTCGGCCGCGCTCGGCTTAGCACGGTCCGCACTGGGTAAATACTTGCAAGCCTTCAGCAAGCCCGTGCGGTCGTGGTCGTTTTTGTGTAGTCCGCAAAGGGAACCTTAGAGGGGTTTAAATACACATGAATTTAAGTTATTTAACACTTTTCAAAAACCCCAAAACATAAGAGGCGATTTTCCAAACAACTCTTCTTCTCCAAAAGGATTGGTAAGTGATTTCTAACTCATTTTCTTCACTCCTTAACATCTTTTAACTTGATTTAAACTTCAAATAAATGTTTTTTCATGGGGAAATTGGGTATTTTGGGTAAAACCTAGGTTATCTAAAAATTGGGGAGTTGGACCTCAGTTTGAAGTTAGCTTTCAAAACAATAACATATTTGGGTTCGTGGGGGAATGGGTTACTGAGTTTTGGTTCTAACCTAGAGCTTCGACCACATGGGCCCAAGGGCATTTTTACCTTTTAGTGTAAAACTTTGTACAACTTATTTTCATACACCGGGGATGATTTATATAGCATTTGTTAATGAGATTAAGTGACCTATGATCAAATTCGAGCGTATTGGTGGTTGAACCAAGGGAAAAAGATATAATTGAGGCGTGAGTTAAATTCAAGGGCATTAGGTAAGTGTTCATTCTAACCCTAGCTTGAGGGATTAGAAGTTGAGTCTTATGTGCTAATTTCTCTTTGTTTGTATGGCGCATAGGCATGGTTACGAGTATCTATACACTGGTGTCAAGAATAACCGTGGGTCCTAAATTGGAAGATGTTGTATTCTTAAAAGACATCATGTATGCCCTAACTAATGATCTACCATATCGGACAAAGATGTTTATCCTCGTAGATACTAATTGTGATTGAGTATCTTCACTAATCGAACTGAGTTAAGGTTGGTTATAGTTGGTTCTCCCTTTTCAGGATGATTGGTTCTATATTGTTGTTCCCTTGCCGGGATTTCTTGTGATTATGTGATAACATGAAACGGGATTGGGTTGTACGCGTACCACAAGATATTGAAATGGGATCGGGTGTTACACCTAGCACAAGATATCTAAATAGAAGCAGATGGTATACGACAAGATTTAGAAATGGGAGCGGGTGGTACGCCTACCACTACAAAATGAAATGGGAGCGGGTTGAACGGCTACCACAAGATAATGAAAGAGGATCGGGTGGTACGCCTACCACGAGATGCAATGAAATGGGAGCGGATGGCTACCACGAGATGTAATGAAATGGGATAGTATGGTACGCCTACCATGAGATGTAACGAGATGGGATCGGGTGAGTACACCTACCACGAGAGATAATGAAATGGGATTGGGTGGTATGCCTACCACGAGATATGAGAAACTGGAACGGGTTGCACACCTACAACAATATTGAAACAGGAAGTGAAAGTTGTTTTTACTTCTCTTTACCTGCGTTAATAGTTAAATTACATTTTACCCTTATTGTTCTTGATTTTCTGTTTATCTGTCATCCCCACAGCATGTTCCCCTTCCCCAGCCTTAAGTGCTTATTACTTTTTTACTATTCTACCATATATTATATAATTTTACCGGCTTATCTGGAGTCTAGTCCTAGCCTTGTCACTACCTCGTGGGGCTGAGGCAGACACATACCAACACATAGGGTCGGTTGTGTTTATGCTACAGTCTGTGCTCTTTTGCAAAAACTAAGGTGCCTGAGTAGCATTTGAGCATCAGTATTAGATCGTAAGCCAGCCTTCAGTTTACCGAGACACCAAAGTAGCCGTACAAACATCTGCATGCCTGGAATATCCTCTATCTTTCTTTTTACTTTGTTATCTCATGTATTCCGAGACAAACAATGTTATATTCGTTTCAAACGGTAGTGTGTAGTACTGTTAGTGGTTCGTGAGTATGTGACACCAGTTCTTTTGTAGAGATTATGTTGATTTTTTTGCATTATTGTTCAGATTCTTTAATATAAGACTTCTGCTTATTCATTTTATTGCATTGTTTCATGGTATTACTGATAATTTCTAAAAAGAATAAATCAGTTATGAAAAAGGTAGTTAAAGGTTGGCTTTCCTAGCTCTCAATAGTAGGCGACATCAGGAATCCCGAGGATGAGAATTTCACGTCGGGACAAGTTGGTATGAGAGCTCTAGGTTGCATAGGTCTCACAACTCACGGACAAGCTTAGTAGAGTATGAGGGATCGGTACAAACATGTCTCTATTTATCCAGAGGCTACAGAGTTGGGAAAAGTTTCACATATGTTCCTTCTTGTCGTGCAGTTTTGTTTCTCAATACTGATTGTCTTTCTACTCTATTCTATAAAAGATGGCAAGAAGTCATGCTTCCTAATCTTCTGAACAGTAGTCCGAGCTTCAGGTAGCTCCTACTAAGGGAAGAGGGCAAGACCGAGGCCGAGGTAGGGGCGAAGCCTAGCCCGAGCAACAACACCAGTGGCGGAGCCTCAAGTCGACTTTGATGGGGAGGTTCCAGTCCTAGCCCCAATAGTTCTGGTAGGCCCAGCTCAGGTCCCAGAGGGGTTTATTGCTACCCCAATTCTTCAGGATGCTCTGGTCCGATTGGTGGGTCTTATGGAAAGTGTTACCCGAGAGGTTTGCTTCCAATAGAACCAACTTTCTCTCAGGATGGAGGAGGGGCCTAGACTCCTGCTACTCATACTCCGAAGCAAGTAACTCCTCACATTCAGACTCCAGCAATTCAGCCAGTTGGATTAGATTAGCCGGGTATGGTAGCCCAGTTTTGTGATGGGGCAACTTTGATTGCCGATACTCTATGGGGGTTGGACAGGTTCACTAAGCTCTTCACTACTACCTTTAGCGGTGCATCAACCGAGGATCCTCACGATTATTTGGACAGCTGTCACGAGGTTCTTCAAATCATGGGTATTGTTGAGGCTAATAGGGTTGATTTCGCTACATTTCTATTGTCTGGGTCCGCCAAGACTTGGCAGAGGGATTATTTGCCTAGCTAGACTAGCAGGGTCACTAGCTTTGACCTTGGAGCAGTTCATTCACCTGTTTCTGGAAAAGTTTCTCCCTATTACTCACCAAGAGGCCAATCAGAGGCAGTTCGAGCGTCTCCATCAGGGATCTACGACAGTCACCCAGTACTAGACAAGGTTTATTGAGCTGGCATGCAATGCTATTGTTATACTTCTCACTGAGAGAGAGTTAATGAGACCATTTATATATGGACTCATTCAACCTATTCGTCTCCAGATGGTTAGAGAAGCTGGGAGCAAAATATCCTTCCAAGAGGCGACGAATGTGGCTTGGAGGATAGAGATGGTATTGTCATAGGGGGGTGGTCACCGGACAGAAAAAGACTCCGTCAGTCAGGCTGATTCGGTAGTTCTTCATCTGGAGGCTGATATTCACAAGATAGGGGTTATTCTCCTAGGCTCTTCCAATCAACACTCTAGGTTTCTCATGAGCCTATATATGGTTGTGGTTCTCAGCCGCATTATTCTGATCAATAGCCCTACAGTGCACCATCAGCATCTATCAGTGCACTACCACTTTAGAGTTTCTAGGGTCGCCAGTCCCAGTAGCCGAGAGCTTGTTTTACTTGTGGTGACACGAGGCACAGTGCTAGGTATTTATTCGAGCTTCGAGCAGTTCTTTATTGTGGGGTTCCCGTGCTATGGTATAGACACCAGATGTTCTACACCCTGCTAGAGGTGGAGGTAGAGGTGCCAAAGGTAGAGGTAGAGGTCATAGAGGTGGAGCTCAGACCTCTAGGGGTGGAGGGCAGCCGACAGCGGGCCGTCC
This sequence comes from Nicotiana benthamiana, assembly GCA_034376525.1. Lineage (NCBI taxonomy): Eukaryota > Viridiplantae > Streptophyta > Magnoliopsida > Solanales > Solanaceae > Nicotiana > Nicotiana benthamiana. Next base: position 4,727,428 of record CM067333.1, on the reverse strand, counting down.
TAAGGAGGTAGATCAGATGCGGTTATTAAAGATATGGTTCTGGTATGTGATAGAGATGTTTTAGTGTTGTTTTATCTGGGGTCTATATATGTCATCTTATTTCCATATACTTGATCATGCATAGTGATGCACTGGATATTCTTGTTTATGTGTCTAAAACAGTGGGTGACTCTATTGTCGTCGATCGAGTCCATCGTTCTTGTGTTGTGGTGATTGGGGTTCTAGAGACTCGTGTAGATTTTTTGCTTTTATATATGGTTGATTTCGAAATTATATGGGGGATGGACTGGCTATGAGATTGTCACGCTATCTTGGACTATCATGCCAAGATTGTGACCTTAGTGTTACCGGGTATGCCTCGTTTAGAGTGGAGAGGGACTCCAGGTCATTCTACCTGTAGTGTTTTATCCAATGTAATGGCTCGGCGTATGGTCGAATAGGGGTATTTTGTATATTTGGCTTATGTTCGGGATTCCATTGTCGTGGTTCCCTCTATTGATTCTGTGCACGTTGTTTCTGAATTCCCTGATATTTTTCCTCCAGACATGCCGGGTATGCCACCCGACAGGGATAATGATTTTTGCATTGATCTAGTTCCGGGCAATCGGCCCATTTCTATTCCGCCATATTAGACGGCCCCGCCTGAGTTGAAAGAGTTAAAGGAACAGTTGTACGATTTGCTTGAGAAGGGTTTCATTAGACCTAGCGTCTCAACTTGGGGTGCACCAGTGTTATTTTTCAAAAAGAAGGATGATCAATGAGAATGTGTATTGATTACCGGTAATTGAATATGGTAACGGTTTAGAATAAGTATCCACTACCGAGGATTGATGATTTGTTTGACCAGCTTCAGGACGCTAGAGTATTATCCAAGATTGACTTGCGATCTAGCAACCATCAGTTGAGGTTAGGGCATCTGATGTCCCTAAGATAGCTTTCCGCACTCAGTACGGGCATTATGAGTTCTTGATTATGTCATTCGAGTTGACCAATGCCCCATCAATTTTCATGGACTTGATGAACCGAGTCTTCAGGCTTTATTTGGACTCGTTCGTGATAGTTTATTGATGAGATATATATATATATATATATATATATATATATATATATATATATATATATATATTCTTGTAGCCCGGAGGAGCACGAGAAGCACCTTATAGTGGTTCTTCAAACTCTAAGGGATAGTCGGTTATATGCTAAGTTCTCGATGTGTGAATTCTAGTTGAGTTCAGTTTCACTTCTGGGTCATGTTCTATCCGCAGAGGGTATTTAGGTGGACCAAAAGAAGATTGAGGCAGTCAGGAGCTGGCCTAGACCAGCATCAGGTATGGAGATTCAGAGTTTCTTGGGGTTGGCAAGCTACTATCAATGAATCAAGGACGGGTTTTCATCTATTGCAACCTTGATTACCAGATTGACCAAAAAGGATGCTCATTTTATATGGTCAGATGAGTGTGAGGCGAGCTTTCAGAAGCTCAAGACATCTCTGACTATGGCACGGGTGCTGGTTTAGCCCTCAGGTTCAGGGCCTTATACAGTCTATTGTGATGCTTCCTGTATTGCGCTTGGTGCACCGTGGATGCGTGATGGCAAGGTTATTGCCTATGCTTCGAGGAAGTCGAATATTCACGAGAAGAATTATCCAGTACATGATTTTGAGTTGGCAGCTATTGTTCACGCATTAAAAATTTTGAGGCACTATTTGTAGGTGTCGCATGTGAGGTGTACACTGATCATGAGAATATTTAGTGTCTATTCAAGCAGAAGGAGTTTAATTTGAGGCTGCAAAGGTGGTTGGAGTTGTTGAAGGATTATAATGTAACTATCTTTTATCACCCCGGGAAAGACAATGTGGTGGCTGATGCTTTGAGTAGGAAGTCAGCAAGCATGGGCAGTCTTGCTTATATTCCAGTCAGTCAGAGGCCACTTCCTTTGGATGCTCAAACTTTGGCCAATCAATTTGTGAGGTTGGATATTTTTTTAGCCTAGTCGTGTGTTAGCTTGCATAGTCGCTCGTTCTTCATTATTGGAGCATATCCGTGATCGACAGTTTGATGATCCCAACTTATGTGTCCTTAGAGACACAGTGCAGTGAGGAGGTGCCAAGCAGGTTACGTGAGATACCAATGGATTCTTGAGATTGCAGGGGCGAGTTTGTGTGCCTAATGTGGGTGGGCTTCGAGAGTTGATTTTAGAGGAGGCCCATAGTTTCTGATACTCTATTCATCCAGGCGCCGCAAAGATGTATCAGGATTTGTGGCAGCATTACTGGTGGCGTAGAATGAAGAAGGATATTGTGACATATGTGTTACGGTGTTTAAACTGTCAGCATGATAAGTATGAGCATAAGAGGCCTGGTGATTTATTTCAGAGGACGAGCTACCCGCGTGGAAGTGGGAGAGGATCACTATGGACTTCGTTACTAGAGTTCCGTTGACTCGGAAGAAGTTCGATGTAGTTTGAGTCATTGTTGATAGGATGACCAAGTCAACACATTTCATTCAGGTGGCAGTTTCATATTGTTCTGAAAGGTTAGCTGTGATCTATATTCGGGAGATTTTTCGCCTCCATGGTGTGGCCGTATCTATTATTTTGGACCAAGGTACGCAGTTTACCTCGCGCTTTTGAAGAATAGTTCAGTGAGAGTTAGGCACCCAGGTGGAGTTGAGTAAATTATTTCATCCTCAAACGGACGGGCAGTCTGAGCTGACTATTCAGATATGAGAGGATATGCTCCAAGCATGTGTTATTGACTTTGGAGGTTCATGGGATAAGTTCTTGCCTTTAGTGGAGTTTTCCTACAACAACAGCTACTAGTCGAGCATTCAGATGGCTACTTATGAGGCATTATATGGTAGACGGTGTCAATCGCCGGTTGGATGGTTTGATCCAGGAGAGGCTCGGTTGTTAGGTACAAATTTGGTTCAGGAGGTCTTGGACAAGGTCAGGATCATTCGGGATAGGCTTCGTACAGCTTAGTCTAGGCATAAGAGCTATGCAGATTTTCAGGGTTGAGATGTGGCATTCATGGTTGGTGAGCGGGTATTGCTCCGAGTGTCGCCTATGAAGGGCGTGATGTGATATGGGAAGAAGGGCAACCTAGGTTCATTGGCCCGTTTGAGATTCTTGACCAAGTTGGAGAGGTGGCTGATAGACTTGCATTTCCACCTATCTTATCAGCCGTACATCCAGTTTTTCATGTCATGATTCAGAGGTATCACGGCGATCCAGCCCACGTGTTAGATTTCATTAGTGTCATGTTGGACAAGGATCTGTCTTATAAGGAGGAGCTGGTGGCTATTCTAGACCAGCAGGTTCGATAGGTGAGGTCGAAGAGTTTTCCTTTGGTGCGTGTTCACTGGAGAAGTCAGCCTCCTAAAGCATCGACCTGGGAGTCCGAGTCCGATATGCGGGACCGTTATCCCCACCTTTTCCCCGACTCAACTACTTCCTTCTTCTGGCTGTTCGAGGATGAAGAATTGTTTTATAGGTGGAGAATGTGACGACCCAGAGGGTCATCAACTGTTTCTTTATTCATTATGTGTCTCTGAGGCTTTGAAAACCTAATTTACAGTTGTTGCGAGTTAAGTGCGCAGTCCGAGCGCGTAACCGGAAAGCTTATATATGAATTCTTAGAAAAAAGCTAAATTTTGATATTAAAATGATAAAATTTGACTTCGATCATTATTTTGAGTAAACATATCCTAACTCGTAATTTACCGGTCCCGGAGGGTCCGTAGGAAATATAGGACTTGGGTGTATGCCCGAAATCGAATTCCGAGGTCCCAAGCCCGAGAAATAAATTTTTGAGTAATGGAAATTAAATTTGATTGAAAGGCTATGGTATCGGGCTAGTATTTTCGTTTCGGTTCCCGGCACATGTCATATATGTAATTTATGCACTTTCTTTAAAGTTGGGTTAAAATAGGACGTCATTTGATATGATCCAGACCCTAATTGAAATTTTGATTAAAAGGGAGATTTGAGAAATTATATTGATCTTGAGTTTCAATTCCATGTTCATGATGTTATATTGGTGATTTGACCACACGAATACGTTTGTAAGAAATTTTCGAGGTGTTTGTACTTAGATTAGATTTTTGATGACTCGGGTAAGCTTCGAGTAGGTTCTGGTATGCCTTAGGTCCAAAAAGATTAGATGTTGCTGGTTCAGAAAATGGATAGGTCTCTGAACCCTCTAGCACGGCCCGCGAGAAAAAGCGTGCGACTGCAAAAGGGCTAGCATGGCCGCAATCGCCTTTGTGATGTCCGTGGTGGGTTTTGTGCGGTCGCGGTCAGCTTATTGCGGTCCGCACTGGGAAAAGACATGCAGGCCTTCAAGAAGCCTGTGCGGTCGCGGTCCTTTTTGCGCGGTCCCCATAGGGAACCTCAGAGGGGTATAAGTAAACGTGAATTTCAGTTATTTTACACTTTTCAAATACCCCAAAACATAAGAGGCCATTTTCCAAACAACTCTTCTTCTCCAAAGCGACTGGTATGTGATTTCTAACTAATTTTATTCACTCTTTAACATCTTTTCACATGATTTAAACTTTAAATCAAAGATTTTCATGGGGAAATTGGGTGTTTTGGATAAAACCTAGGTTTTCTAAAAATTTGGGAGTTGGACCTCAAATTGAGGTCTAATTCTAATACAAATCACGTGATTGGATTCGTGGGGGAAATGGGTAACCGGTTTTTTTCCGAACCTTGAGTTTTAACCACGTGGACCCGAGAAAATTATTGACCTATTGGGGTAAAACTTTGTAAAACTTATTTCCATGCATCGGGGTTTATTCATTTAGCATTTGGTAACGAGATTAAGTGACTTATGATTACGAGCGGATGGTTGTGGAACCAAGAATAAAAGCTATAATTGAGGCGTGAGTTGAATTCAAGGCATTCAGGTAAGTGTTCGGTCTAACCCTATCTTGAGGGATTAGGATTTGAGTCCTATGTGCTAATTGCTCTTTGTTGAGTACGACGTATATGCATGGTGACGAGTATCTGTACGTTGATGTCAAGCATGACCCTGGGTCCAAAATTTGAAGTTATTGTATTTTTAAATGACATCATGTATGCCCTAACTAATGATCTACCTTATCAGGCAAAGATTTGTTTATCCTCGTAGATCCTAATAGTGACTCAGTAGCTTCATTGAGCAAGCAAAGTTAAGGTTGGTTATAGTTGATTCTCTCTTGCCAAGATGATTATTTCTATATTGTTATTCCCTTGCCAAGATTTCTTGTGATTATGTGATAACATGAAATTGGATTGGGTGGTACGCCTCCCACAAATATTGAAATGGGAGCGGGTGGTACACCTACCACAAGATATTGAAATGGGAGCGGTGGTACGCCTACCACAAGATATTTAAGTGGGAGCGGGTGGTATGCCTACCACAAGATATTAAAATAGAAGCGGATGGTACGCCTACCACAAGATAATGAAATGGGATCAGGTGGTATGCCTACTACGAGATGTAATGAAATGGGATCGGGTGGTACGCGTACTACGAGATCTAATGAGATGGGATAGGGTTGTATGCCTACCACGATATATAATGAAATAGGATTCGGTGGTACACCTACCACGAGATATGAGAAATGGGATCGGGTTTCACGCCTTCAACAAGATTGAAACTGAAAGTGAAAGTTGTTTTTACTTCTCTTTACTTGCGTTAGTAGTTAAATTATTGTTCCTTTTTTTCCTTAGTGTTCTTGATATTCTATTTATATGTCATCCCCACACCATGTTCCATTTCCCTAGCCTTAAGTTCTTATTACTTATTTACTTTTCTGCCATATATTATATAATTGTACGGGCTTATCTTGATTCTGGTTCTATCCTCGTCACTAACTCGCCAGGGCTAGGCCAAACACCTACCAGCACATGGGGTTGGTTGTGCTGATGCTACACTCTGTGCTTTTTTACACAGACCCAATGCCGGAGTAGGATTTGAGCTGCAGTATAAGATCGGGAGCCACCCTTCAGTCCACAGAGACACAGAGGTAGCCTTGCAGACGTCCGCGGGCCCGGTGTCTCCTCCATCTTGCTTTTCATTTTGTTATCTCATGTATTTCGAGACAAAAAATGTTATATTCTTTTCAAACAGTTATGTGTAGTACTCTTAGTGGTTCGTGAGTATGTGACACCAGTTCTTGGGTAGAGATTATGTTGATTTTTCTACATTATTGTTCAGATTCTTTAATTTAAGACTTTTGCTTATTAATTTTATTCCGTTGTTTCATGCTATGACCGATAATTGCTAAAAGGAATAAATCAGCCATGAAAAAGGTAGTTAAAGGTTGGCTTGCCTAGCTCTCAATAGTAGGCGCCATCACGACTCCCGAGGGTGGGAATTCTGAGTCGTGACAATAAGACTAACTTTGATAATCTAGAATTTATTAATAAAAAAAGAATTTTTACCTACTATTCTAACGACCCGACTGGTCGTTTGAGCTCTAGCACATCATTCAGCAGTCTGAGGCCATTAGCATCTTCATTTGCGGTGTTATAACTTGTACGCCTGATCGAAATTGGATTTCAGGAAGTTTGGAGTTGATTTGGAAAGAGAATTCTCATTTCGGAAGCTTAAAGTTGAAAGAGTTACCTATGATTGAGTCTTTAAGTAAACAACCTCGAAATCAGGATCTGAAGGTTCCAATAGGTTTGTGTGAAGATTTTGGACTTGTGCGTATGTCCGTATCGGGTCTTGGATGACTCGGGGGCATTTTGGCGCCTATTGTGGAAGTTAGCATTTTGGAAAAAATTTCATAAGTTTGGATTGAAGTGCATTTCAGTGTTATTGATGTTCGTTTGGGATTTCGAGTCTATGAATAGCTTTTTATGGTGATTCTAGAGTTTGGAATGCGATCGAAAGTGAATTCGGAGGTCTGTGGGTCATTTTGGAGTCATTTGGCTAAAGATAGAAATGTGAAGGTTTTTGAGAAGTTTGACCCGGAGCTTACTTTTTTATATCGGGGTCGTAAACTGATTCCGGAAGTAGCAATAGGTTTGTAACGCCAAATATGGCTTATGTGAAAAATGTTAATCTAATCCGACGTGATTTGATAGGTTTCAGCATCAAAAGTAGAAGTTTGAAGTTTTAAAGTTCATTAAGCTTGAATCAGAGTGCGATTCATGGTTATAGCATTGTTTTACGTGATTTCATGCTTTATGCAAGTCTTTATTATGTTATGGGACTGAGGTATGTGATTGGACGGGGTCTCGGGAGCCTCGGGTGTGTTTCGAGTTGTATTATGCTCTTATTTGATGTTTCAACATCATTTTCTTTGGGAATAAAGGGGTACCATATTAAGCAAATGAGATCCAAAATTAGTTTTTATCGAACCATTAGATCTGTATCGTAATTACTGAGCCATAGCAAAGAGAATCATCGAAGTTCGGACATCGAATGAGGACGTTATGCTCATTTTTGTGTCGAGAAAAGCTGCTGCTTCTCGTATGGTCGCAATTACGAACATATCCATCACACTAGTGATACCCAATTCGCAATTGCAAATTTTCTTTTCCAGCCCTTCTTTGTTTGCAATTGCGAAGGCTTTCTTTTCTTATGCGAGTGTTCGCAATTGCGAACCCTGGATCGCAAATGCGACCTCTGCATCTTGATTTTACCTGTGTAACTCGATTTTTTCCTTCATTTTATCATATTTTGAAAGCTAGGCCCGAGAGTAGGCGATTTTAAGAGTAGATTTTTGTATCAAATCATTGGGCAAGTTCCTCTAACTAATTTTCAATAATATTTTGTCATTATACCTTAGGACTTGGTATAACGGAAAGGAGTTGCTTCAACTGAAGAAGGATAAACATAACTTTGAATATGAAGGTTGTTTCTGCACATTTAATTAATGCCTACGAGGGGTGAAAGGACTTATGCTGCTAGAGGGTTAGCTCGGACCCAGGATGAGTTATTGATGTCATGGTGATTGTACCTTGTGTTGCAGTGTTGGAAGATGTCTGAAAGTTATTTCCACAGTTGAGTTATTCCTCTTGAAGAGGTTAGCGGTTGCGTGGTTGGCGAAGCTTCCCCTGGAATCCCCGTCTTATCCTCTTCCCAACCCCCCTAAGATCACCCCTCGAAACCCCATGGAACTAATATTCGTTCAAAGCCTGGCAGCTCCACCGTCCACAGTGGCACCCGGTAGCCATCGACTCCAAATGTTACACCCCACACTCCTCTCGCTCCCCTCTTTCCAACCCCATCATCAGAAACCCTCGAACATAGCCCCAACTCCTCGAATATTCAATGGAACGAGGCAGCTTCGCCATGCACGGCGGTGACAAACCTCCAATGGCTTCCAGGCCATCACCACCTACCCTCTAGCCCTCCTCTACCCCAAAAATAGACCCAGACCTTTTCAAATAACCCCAGACCTCTCCTATTTTGAAACCAGCCATGACCTAGTTCTGTGATTGACCCTTCGAAGAGCGTATGAGTTTCGAAACAAAGTCACATGTTTGTTTTGGTCTAAAAAAAACCTGTGACTCCGCTTGGAGACTCAAATTAATTTCAACGAAGTTTAACTGAAGAAAGATCAGTAAGTTTGCCTCCTTCTTCTATTTTGTTCTATTTTGTGTGAACGACTTGTGTGGCTTTATTTTAGTTGTGATAGTAGACACTATGTTTTGGTTGCTCTTAGCATAATAGCTTCCATGTTTTTCGCAATTTCGATAGTATTCTTGAATTCTGAGCTTGAGTGGTTGTTAATGGTTCACATGTAATTAGGAATTGGTCACTTTTTTTTGTTTGCTTTTAGTTCTTAATCCATCATTCAATAGTTTCTTGATTTCTGAGTTTGAGTGTCGATTAATAGTTCACATGGTTTGAGTGTTGAATTCTGAGTTTGAGTTTTCAATTTTTGGTAATAGCATGATAGTTGTAGCTTTCCATGTTCTTCTTTTAATTATAGTAGTTGACTTGACTTTGATTCAATTATGTTTTGATTACTGAGGTTAATTGACAATTGCTCCTGATTAATAGTTCAATGGCATTAGGATTGGCTATAGCTGTTAGTAGTGTTAGTTGTTAGTACTTAGTTACAAGATAGAAAAATAGTCATGTTAGCATCAAAAGGGTAATATAGGGTTTTCCACTGAGTTCTGATAATTTTAGGATAAAATAGGGGTAATATAGAATTTTACCTTAGTTTTGGTAATTTTTAAAATAAAATAAGGGTAATATAGAGTTTTTAACATGGCTTTGGTAATTTTCAGCACAAAATAATGGTAGTATAGGTAGTCTATAAATGGAAGACAATGCTAGAATCCTTTAGACGCTTCTAGAAAGGGACCTTAGTCTAAAATCAGTAGTGTTAGTGCAATGACTTGGCTAACAAGTCAAAAAATAAGGACTATTTAAATCAAATCTGGAAATTAAAAGGGGGAACTTTAGTTAAAACAAAATAAAAGGGTTGCCCTAGCCTTTGGCTATAAAAGGGACCCGAAATCATTCAAAATGAGGAGAGACAGTATGAAAATCCCTAAAAAATTCCCAGCAATACTCAAAAAATAATCCTCCAATTTTTGCAAGGTATAACTTGATTAAAAGCAAAAATCAAATGTTAGTCTAGTCACAATATGCAAGAGTTGTTTCCTTCAAAATCTGAGCGTCGGAGTTTTACAAATCAACACGTTAATTCTGTGTAATAGGACTGTTAAATGGACTGTATCAGGATTGCATAACTAGTTTTTTTTTAAGTTGTTAAATCGTGTATTAGCATAACTTTTCAACGTAGCTCTAGGTTGGTTCATTTCCATACGTAAGCAGATTGTTTAGTGTAGACTCGGATTTAAAGCATAAATTTGAAATTAAGGTCTGCACTGAGTCCATTTTTTATGGTTGAATGGCAAGTAGCTTTCTAAAAAGGGATAATTACTGTAATTACTTTGTGAACATTGCACTTGACGGTTCACTGATTTCAATCCATTCCCATGATTAAACGTTTGTGAAATTGGTATCGCAATTAGATGTGAACGTCCGAAACTGGTCTCGAAATCAAAAGTAAATGTTTTAACCTATTAAGTCAATTTTGAGTTTGGTAATCATATTAGTTAATTACTGTTGTGTTTATGTTTTGCTTGTATCAATTTAAAAGGACAGATTTAGGTATAAGATAAAGTCCAGTTTTGATAGCAAATATATGTATAGAATTAAGGGAACAATAACGCTATTTGGGGGCCTAAAACTCATCAGTTGGCCCAGATATCTTGCTGAATAATGCATACGAGTAGAGCCTAATTCGATAGAAAAATGTAGTGCGCCTTAGATTTGCCTTCGATAATAAAAAAAGGTGCATCGCGCCAAGAGAAACCCATAAATTGTGTGTCCCTCTTTAAGTGCTTATACTAAAATGCTTAGAAAATTCGGAATACGCCGTTTAGTGAATGTCATGACTCTCCCGCAAAGTTAATAACTCGTTAGTCGCTTTTAGGCGTGTCTTTAATAATTTTATATTCCTATGTATAGGTGAGCATTTATGTGACCCAAATCCAAATCTCAACGAAGTTGAAATATGTCAAAACCACGGGTGCATTTATGTGACGTGGTTCGAAACATGTTTTAACAGTGTTGCAACTTTCTTTAAAAAATATTATTAAAGTGGTTAAAAAATTTAAAATTCACATAATTTCATATTTGTATAAAATCAAATTATTTAAGTCAAATATAGCAGTTAAGCGACGGTGCTAGAACCACGGAACCCCGGAATTCCAAACACCTTCTCCCAGGTTAACATAATTCCTTACTCAGATTTCTTGTCCGCTGACTGTTATACAGAATCATCCTTTCCTCGATTCAGGATTTAAACCAGTGACTTGGGACACCACAAATCTCCCAAGTGGCGACTCTCAAATTCTCTTAAATAATTAGATCCCGTTTCGATTGTCCTTTAATTGAAAAAACTCCCTTATCTACGCCCTTCGCTGGGTTGTAGTAGCCAAAATAACGTGTGACAGAAGTTATGCTCATTTTTGTGTTGGGAAAACTGTTGCTTCTGGTATGGTCAGAATTACGAACATATCCATCGCAATTGCGATGCCCAGTTCGCAATTGTGAACGTTTTGTTACAATTATGACTTTTTCCAGCCCTTCTTTATTCTCAATTATGAAGGCTTTCTTTGCTTATGCGATAGTTCGCAATTTCAAACCCTGGATCGAAAATGAGACATCTGCAGCTTGATTTTAGCTGTGTAACTCAAGTTTTTGCTTCATTTTATCATATTTTGGACCCTAGGTCCGAGAATGGGAAATTTTAAGATGGATTTTTGTATCAAATCATTGGGTATGTTACTCTAAATAATTATCAATTATATTTTGTGCTTATACCGTAGATTTAACATCAAAATTCATGAGAATCTAAAGGAAAATTTAGGGGTTTAAAGAAAAACCTAGAAATTGAGATATTTGGATTTTGACCATCATTTTGGACATGGGATTGAGAATAAATTATATATTTGTGTTCATATGATCATGGGTAAACTTTATCTTCAAAAAATTTTGGATCCCGGGCACATGGGCCTGAGGGCGTTTTTGTCAACTTTTCAATCGGGGGTTGGTAACCTTTATTAATTTGATTATAATGAGTACCTTAGCATATGTCAATAGGATTACATAATTATTGGCTAGTTTTAGAGCGATGCTGATCAATTCGAGTCTCTTGAAGGGCATGAAATGCCGGTTATGGATCTTCGGAGCGATGTGAGTCTCCTTTCTAAAATAGTAGGAAAGAAATGTCCCCATAGGTGAATTAATTTGCTCTGTGTTCCTATTTGTGGGGGCTACGTACACACGAGGTGACGAGAGTCTGTGCCTAGCTACTATTATGTTTAAGTCCGGGTAGTCTAGGACCCAAAAGCATGTTGTACTTGGAATTTCTGTAAACTTATTGACAGCTTGAATTGCTTAAATCACATCGAATCAGCAAATGAATTTCAAAAGAATTAAACTTTATTTTTCTTAAATCATTAAAGGAATATTGGCTTTTAATGAAATGAACATTTTTCGGAAAACTTTTAATTGGTTGTTTGACTGTATATACATTTATATTTCTAATTTTATTTGACCGCGTCGCATGGATGATTCGCAAGCGCGATATTTGTTTAATTCTATTTGACCGCGTCGCATGGATGATTCGCGAGTAGGGTGTTGTTTATTTCTATTTAACTGCGTCGCATGAATGATTCGTGAGCAGGGTAATAGATGCATCTATTATTCCAGCCGTTGAACCTCGACAGTGCATAGTTTACTTTTATGTTGGCTCAGGCCGTACATCCCACGGTGATTATTCCCGCGTGCTAGATTTGTTGCCTTGAGCTTATTAAAGTTGTTGTTGTCTTTTCATGGTTTGAAAGTATTCGTATCAATATTGAAAAAAATATTTTTTGGAATTTTCCTATAAATGAATTAATTGTTCACTCGTTTCTTTTTATTGGATTAAAACCATGTTTGTTGAAATCCACGATTTAATGTATTGTTGACATCATTATTGGATCTCTAGTAAGTATCGAAGTCGACCATCTCGTCCGTGCTTCTTTGAGATTAGACGGGATACACATTTAGTACAAGTTATTTTTGTACTCATATTATACTTCTGTGCATTTTTGTTGCACAGGTTTATGCATGGCCAGTGACTTATTGGCATAGCGTCATAGTTGACACGAAGACAAGGTGAGCTGTATTTCCTCGAGGCAACCCGTAGTTAGTATTGTCTCTCTCAGGATCCTTTTGACTTTTCTGTCCAATTGTATTCCGGACATCTGCTGAACGTTATTCGTTTTTTATTTTATTCTTAGAAATTGCTCATGTACTTGTGACACCGAGTTCTGGGATATATTTGGGTTTATTCATGACAGTTGTCCCGGCAAGGGATTAACCATAATTTATACTATCCCAGAAAGGAACTCAACAGTGCAAGTATATACTTCCCGGCTAGGGAGAATATCGACGAAACAACAAACCATCACAGTAAGGGAATAACCAATAACTCCTTTTTTTCTTTCATTTTCATCTCATAGTTCACATTATCGCGTGAGCCAATGCTCCAAGAAATTAATGCAAGAAATCAATATCCCTATTGGGTGGCATACCCGGCAGGTTTGAAGGAAAAACATTAGGGAATTCAGAATCAACATGCACAGAATCAATAGAGGAAACTTCGGCATTGGAATCCCAAACATAAGCCAAATAAGCCAAACACCTCTTCTCGACCATATGCCGAGCATTTACATACGATATAACACTGTGGGTAGAATGGTCTGGGGTCCCTCTCCATTGTAAACAAGGCATACTCGGTAAAGCAAAGGTCATAGTCTTCGTATGGCAGTCCAAGATAGCATGATAAGGTGATAAGAAGTCCATCCCCAATATAATGACAAAATCTACCATGTCTAAAAGTAACAAATCTACACGAGTCTCAAGACCCCCAATGACCAAACACAAGAACTATTGACTCGATCGACCGTAATGGAGTCACCCACTTGTGTAGACACATAAACAGGAATACCCAATGCATCACTAGGAATGATCAAGTATGGGACAAAATAAGATGACACATACGAATACGTAGACCCCAGATTCAACAACACTAAAGCATCCCAATCAGAAACAAGAAATCGTAACTGTAATAACCGCATCTGAAGCCTCTGCCTCGGGCCTGGCCTGAAGAGTGTAACATCGGGGTTGCGCCCCACCACCCTTATCTACCACCCTAGGGCGAATTACTACTGGTTGCGCTCCATATCTAGTGGTTTGAGATCCACCACTATGGCCTTAACCTCCCCCTCTGCCACCTCTACCCCCACCTCTAGCTGGCTGTACGGAATGTGGGACATCTGGTGCCTGAATCATACGTCGGGACTGTGCTGCTGCGACAGAGTACCCCTCAACCTCAGAAAATCCCTCTAGATGTGAACACACTCACCACACTCATAACATACACCCAAATGTTGTGGTTGAGGAAACCAAGGCTGACCCTGGTAGCCTGAAAGACCACGCCAGAAACTTAGAAGTGGCGGTGCATTAATCAGAGTTGATGGTGGGCCGTAGAAATGCTGCTCAAAATATTGCCTACGAAAAGCACAATCACGTGATGTACCAAGGGAAATAAGGAGCGCTGACTAGAAAGGCCTAGGAGGATGACCCCTATCATTCGAATCTCTGCCTCTAGATGAGGAACCACTGAATCAGCCTGACTGACGGGGTCTCTTATCTTCCCTGTGACCACCCCTTGTGAAAATACCATCTCTATCCTCCAGGCCGCATTGGCCAACTTGTGAAAGAATATCTCGCTTCCGGCCTCTCAAGCCATTTGGAGTCGAATAGGCTAGATGAGTCCATCAGTAAATCGTCTCTGTCTCCCTCTTAATGGGGAGTATAACAATGGCATGCCATGCCAGCTCTATAAACCTTGTCTCACATTGGGTGACTGTCATAGATCCTTTGACACTCGAACTTCTTCCGATAGGCCTCTCGCTGAGTACTAGGGAGAAAATTCTCCAGAAATACAGGTGTGAACTGCTCTAAGGTCAAGGCTGAAGATCCTGTTGGAGTAGCTAGACAATAATCCCTCAACCAGGTCTTGGCAGATCCAGACAATCGGAAAGTAGCGAAATCAATCCCATTGGTCTCCACAATGCCCATGTTTTGAAGAACCTCGTGGCAGCTATCCAAATAATCTTGAGGATCATCGATAGATGCACCACTGAATGTAGTAGTGAAAAGCTTGGTGAACCCATCCAATGTCCGTAAAGCGTCAATAGACCTAGCTGCTCAATCACCGGCCTGGGCTACCACACCCGGCTGAGCTACTCTAACTAGCTGAGCTGCTGGAGTCTGAATATGGGGAGCTACCTGCTCCGGAGTACGTGTAGAAGGAGTTTGGGGCCCTCCCCCAGCATGAGAGACGGCTGGGGCTACAGGAAGCAACCTTGCTCGGGTTACACTCTTCATAAGACCCATCAATCAGACTAGAGCGTCCCAAAGAATAAGGTGGCAATGAACCCCTCTTGGACCTGAGTTGGGCCCACCAAAACTGCTGAAGTTGGGGCCGGAACCTCCTCGTCAAAGTCAAACTGAGTCTCCGCCACTTGTGCTACTACTCGGGGCTGAGCTCTGCCCCTACCTCGGCCTCTAGCATGACCTCGGCGTCGCCCTCTGCCCCTAGTGGAGTTTGTTGGGGCTCGGACTACTGATTAGAAGATGAATAATTGCGTGTTCTCACCATCTGCAGATGAATAGAGTAAAATTTCAATTATCACATAGAAACCAATACGCACGACAAGGAAGAACAGATGTCTAATGCCTTTGGGGGATATATATTGACATCCCGTACCGATCCCTCGGACTCTACTAAGCTTGTCAATTATTTGTGAGACCTATGCAACCTAGAGCTCTGATATCAACTTGTCACGATCCCAATTTTCCTTCCTCGGGAGGCGTAATGGCGCCTTCTAATGAGAGCTAGTTAAGCCTGACTTAATTAATATACATTAATAGCATAATCCCGTTTTTAACAATGATCGAAAATAATATAAGAGTATCGAAATTAAATGATAAGCGGAAGTCTTAATTATAGAAAACTGAATCGGAATGCGGAATATCAATATAAGCCTCTACCCAAGAATGGTCACAATACTCAAGAAATACTAAGAGTGCTAAATACAATCGTCTACAAGAAAATATCATTGTTTGTCTCGAATGCAAAGAGATAACAGACTAAAATAAAGGATAAGGAAGACGTCGGGCCTGCGAATATCTGCTGAGCTACCTCGGTGTCTCGCTGGACTGAAGGCTAGCTCCTAGTCTAATACTGTTGCTCAAATATTTCTCCGGCACCTAGATCTGTGTAAAATAGCACAGAGGGTAGCATCAACACAACCGACTCTATATGCTAGCAAGTTCCTAGTCCAACCCTGGCGAAGTAGTGACGAGGCTAGACCGTACTACCATGTAGACTTGTATGGTTACGTAGTATAAATTGCAGAAAAATAAATAGGTAATGAGCAGTTATTAGGGAAGGGGGATACATGCTTCAGGGAATAAGATCAACAAAACATAATCTAAATAAATGTAGGAAAGAAAAGTACAGCATCAACAACAATTCAATAACACTATTATTGCAGCACACAACCTGATCCCTTAGTAATTAACTTCGTTGCTGCGTGCAACCCAATCCAATATAGCTATGGCTGTTGTGGCGTGCAACTCGATCCTATACAACATCTGTTGCGATGTGCAACCTGATACAATGTAATATCCGTTGCGGCATGCAACCCGATCCAATGTAACATCTAAATACACAACTTACATTGATCATTACAACAGTCCCGGTAAGGACTTACCCATAATTTATACTATCGCGGCAAGGGAACTCAACAATGCAAGTATATATGCCCCTGCAAGGGAGAATATCAACAAAACAACAAAGCGTTCCAGCAAGGGAAGAGCCAATATATCCTTTTCTTTCTTTCATTTTTCTCTCACAGTACACATTATCGCGTGAGCCAATGCTCCAAGGATTTCATTATTTTGTATGCCTCCACAACATGTATTTCAACTCGAGAAGATGCTCCTCGGAGTTAAAAAGTCACCATTACCCTTCAAATGCTCTTTACAACATATAGAAATCGTCAATTAAGCATGGGCGTAACAAAAAAATCAAAATATTCGCAATACAAGGACTCATGGTCATGCTATACACCAATATATAGATACCCGTCACCATGTCTATACATCGTACTTGACAATTAGCAAGTAGTAATTAAGACTCCAAACTTATTCCCTCAAGCTAGGCTTATACCAAACACTTACCTAGATGCCTTGAGTTCCACTTAAACCTCAACTATAGCTTTTCCCCTTGGTTCCACAACGAATTCGCTCGAATCTAGTCGTAAGTTATTTAATCTCATTAACAAATGCTAAGTGAATAAACCCCGATGCATGAAAATAAGATTTACAAAGTTTTTACCAAAAAGGCCAAAAATGTCCCCCGGGACACATGGTCGAAACTTGAGGTTTGGACCAAAACCCGATTACCTATTTCCCCATGAATCCAGATATGTGATTTGTTTTAATCGCCCCTCGAATTGAGGTCCGAATCCCCAATTTTTAGAAAACCTAGGTTCTACCAAAAACACCCTATTTCCCATGAAAATATTTGATTTGAAGTTGAAATCATGTTAAAAGATGTTGATGAGTGAAGAAAATGAGTTAGACATCCCTTACCAATCGTTTTGGAGAAGAACAGTTGATTGGAAAATCGCCTTTAATTTTTGCAGTTTTTGAAAAGTGTAAAATAACTGAAATTCACGTGTATTGATACCCCCTCTGAGGTTCCGTGTGCGGACCGCGCCAAAAAGACCGCGGCCGTACAAGCTTGCTGAAGGTGTGCAGGTAATTTCCCAGTACGGACCGCACAAGACCGACCACGGCCGCACAGCACCCACTGCGGACCGCGAAAAGGCGACCGCGGCCACGCTGGCCCCTTTGCGGGCGTAAGTATTTTCTCGTGGGTCACTCTAGAGGGTTCAGAGACCTGCCAATTTCTTTAAACTGCAACATTTGATCTTTTTGAGCCTAAGGCATCTCGGAACCTACTCTAAGCTCACCCAAGCCCTCAAAACTCTATTCGAATTGTACACACAACCTCAAAAACTTCTTACAATCATATTCGTGTGATCAAATCACCAATATGACATTTCTCAAATCTCCCTTTTAAGCATAAATTTCCCCACTAGTGTCCGGATCGTGTCAAACGATGTCTATTTTTAACCAAACTTTTACAGGAGTGATTCAAAACATATATGAGACTTTTACCGGGCACCGGAACCAAAGTACGGGCCCGATACTATTACTTTCAAACTATATTTCACTTCAATTCTCTTAGAACATTTACAGAAAGAAAATTTTACTTAATAATTCATATCTCGGGATTGGGACTTTGGAAATCGATTCCGAGCATGCGCCCAAGTCACATAATTTCATATTACCCTTGGGAACCGTCAAATCACGGGTCCGGATCCGTTTATCCAAAATGTTAACCAAAGTCAAATCTATTCATTTTTAGTATCAAATTTTAGCATTTTTCCCAGAAGTTCACATATAAGTTTTCCGGCTACGCGCCCGGAATGCACACGGAAATCGAGGAAACCCTAAATGAGTTTTTCAAGGCTTCGAAAGCATAGAGTGAGTAATAAAAAAAGTGATGACCCCTTTGCATCGTCACATGAACGGATCCAATTATATTCTTTTTTTCCTCTCCTCTTCTCTCTCCTTTTTTGACAATAAAATCCCTTAATCTACGTTTAGAAACTTCATATTATATCTTCCTACCATTGCCAATAGCTTTATATTATTATGCAATCAATTACATCATTTTTCTGCTGGGAGATCGGATAACACTGAAACATGAAGAAATATTCAGCAATTGTATGGTAAATGTATCCTAATTGTATTTAATTGCATCAGATACATCAATACGTAAAACATAATTGTATCATACTTGTATAATAATTGCATCTAACCCATACATGGTACCTTAATATCCCAAATAATATTTGATCTGGGACTAATAAGTTAATATATAACTATCATATATTTGTGATACAAAGTGTGAAATTTGTCACGAACTCACAACTGCTCATAATTAAAATACAAATTTGATATAATCCTGAAAGAATTCCTATACAATTCTGATATAAATTAAAATCGACTCTAGACTTAAATTGATACAATATCGAATTATACTTGTATTAGTATTGTATCATATTATTTTTGGTACAAATCGTGATACAATTCTAAATTATGATACAACTTTTGATCTTCATCTTTTTCAAATTTCAATTTAAAATATCCACCTAGAACCAACTCTAAGCTTAAATTATGATAAACAACTGTATTTTAATAGTATTAGTATTGTATCAGAATTATCTTAGGTATTAATTTATCTAATATAATTAATATACAATTACGATACTTTTACCATACAATTGTAATACAATCCCGAATTTTTTCTTCCTCCACTTTCCATCTGAAATTAAACGTAAAACCAACTTTAAACTTAACAAATCTCCCTTCAGATTGATATATAAACTCCAAAGGATATATAAAATCGTTTTTAAGAACACCCTATCGAAATAAATTAAAAATTCGTAAAATTCAGCTGCTTAATTTAAAGTTTTGAACCTTGTTAATGGTATGCGAAGATCTCTCTACCTGCAATTTTATAGATAATGTCGATAGATTTGTCAATAGTTGAAACTTTTTAATGGTTTTTGGTGGAATTGATTCAGAAAAATATATGATGCTACAATTATAGAGGGATAATAGCTTCTTTTTTTTTTGGGTGTGTGTGTGTGTGTGTGTGAGAGAGAGAGAGAGAGAGAGAGAGATTGGTGGATTTGTATGAATGAGAGAATGACTTTACCTTTTCTTAAATTCGGAAGAAATAGTGATTGTAGGAGGCTAAAGCTGATAGATGGGGACGAGAGATACATTACAGATTAATTTCTTTATTTAAGGGATCAGTCTTTTATATTCCCTCCGTTTCATATTGTTTGAGCTAGTTTGACTAGGCACAGAGTTTTTAAAAAGAAGAAGACTTTTAAAATTTTTGGTCTTAAAAGTTTAAGAAGTAAAAAGTTTACTGGTCGTACCATTCGTGTGACTATAAAAGCTTCTCATAAAGGGCCAAATCGGTAAAATGAAGGGTTTAAAGTTGAATTATTTTCAAATTTAGAAATGTGTCATTTATTTTGGAACAAACTAAAAAGGAAAGTAGCTCATTTAATATGAAACAGAGGGAGTAATATTTTGTACATAAATAGTGAATATAGATACACAATGTAATTCTCAAGGAACCTAAAGAAAAGCGGTTAATAAGTTTCTAATATAGTATAACTAGGTAAAAATTCCTAAAAAAAAAATTCTGTTGGTAGTATTTAGAGCCCCTTTGGGTTAGCTTAATTTAAGTAGCTTTGAAGGAGTAAGTACTTAAAAGCACCTTTTAAGTGCTGGAGGTGAATTTATAATTTAATTGTTACATGTTTGGATAAAAGAGCTGGAGCTAAAAGTGCTGAATAGTTTTTTTTTTCCTAAGATGACTGAAATACCCATAAAAGTATTAAACAAAAAATAAGCATGTTATTGCAATATTTAAAATTTTAAATAAATTCAAACACAAATTAAGTTATGTTTCAATTAACTTTATGTTATAGATTGATTTGATAATAATATTTTTAATAAATATAAATTATTTTATTAAGTATTTTTAAAAAAGCATTACGTTTATTTTCAAAATACACACTAAATTAGAGTCGTCTCAGCAACACAACTTCAAATTTGCTACACAAAATCCAAACAAAGAAAGGCATGCACAATGGCAATATTATTAGTACCCTATCAAGACACTGGATTGAATCAAATCACTCCATTATTCTCAAAAGAGGCTATAGAACTATGACCAAGGTATCTAGAGCTGTATCTAAACCTTGTAAAATGTCCAAAACAAAATTGGAAGTAGTTAATGCAAGGGTTCAGCAAATATCATCAGCAACCATGTCATGAGTAGCCATCCAAAGCTTGTCACTTTGATTTTTCATATTTTCTATGTTTATGCTATTAGCCCCCAGAGATGTGCCAACATCATGCTCAAAATATGGAATATATCACTCATCCTCAGCTGCTCGAAATATATCATCCACCTTACATTTCTTTCTAATATAATTACTGAACAACCATAGTAGCAAAGACGATACCCCTCTACATATCAATGTCGTAATAATCCATATCTCGCAAAATAGACCACCTCGCTTTCCATACCCCAAATGTACAATCCACAATGTTTCTACATGAACAATGCACATAACTAAATTTTTCTTTCCTTCCTTTTGGTGCTCGCACTTGTTGTGTCGCACCTCGACAATAATCTGCTAGGTGGTATCTCACATCAGCCCCTTTATATAGAGACAAATATCCCTTCATATGTGGATACCCTACATCAACTAGGTAATATTTGTTTTCCAATGGGTGTGGAAAGTTAAGCTCTAATCTACGAGTGACCTCACCAAATATACGACTGTCATGAGTTGCTCCTTCCCACCCAGCCTACGCAAATGCAAAACATATATTAAAGTCAATAACAATAAGAATATTTTGAGTTGGATAACATTTACGGCCTATATAAGGCATCGCTTGGCCCTGCAGTAATCTTGCTTTCTGTCGCGACCCTAACCTCACACCCGTTCGTGATGGCGCCTCTCGTAAAAATGAGGCCAGCCAGAACAATGTAAGCACCTCTGTTATCATACAATCAACATTAACTAATCCAATACACGTGTAGAACAATTATAAATGTGGAAAAAACAATAATAGCAAAGGATACCATCCTGACACAGCCCAAATCGGGGTGTCTCAAGTCATGAGCTTCTACAGAGTTTGCTATAAGTCTACAGAATATAATATCCGATACAATAGTCTAAACAAAACATAAATGACGTAATATAAGGGAGACAACGGGCTGCGGATGTCTACAACTACCTCGTAACTCCAACTCGTTGCCTAGTCTAGAAAGAATCAGTGCTCAGGTGCGGACTCTTCTATGCCTGAATTTGCACAAAATGGTGTAGGGATTAATGTGGGTACTCCGACCTAGTGAGTAATAATAATAAATAATAACCGAAAGAATGAAAACACATAAATTCACAAGGAAATTCTATACCAGGCAGTAAATCACTTAAAATAGTAAAGTCGTAAAGAATCAAATGAAATCTCCTTTTAAAAAAAAGGTAAATCGGGTAAAAGAACAAGCAAACAGTGAGTAGTAATCTGCCCCTCGGGCCCAATATTAATCGCTCAGTATAGTGTCAGCCCCTAAGGCTCAATATCAGTCACTCAACATAGTCTAATCCCTTCGGGCTCAGTATTGGATTGTATGGGTACTTGTGCTTAATGTGGGTGTGCAGACTACGGATGGGCCCCTTACGGCCCAAGCGCAATATCAACATAAGGCCTGATAACCTTCTCACATCACCCATAAGACCTGAAAGCCTTCTCACATCACACTCGAGACCTGAAAGCCTCCACACATCACACTCAAGGCCTGAATGGCTTCTCACGTCACTGAAGACACCTCGTGGCATATAAATGTTTCTCAGGCCATCGGACTCACATAATCTAGAAAAACCTTACAAGCCCCTCGAGCATCAATAAAATAGTAGTGCTCAGCCCAAATAAAAGTGGAAATGTCATTTAAGTGTCAAAATTCAATTAAAGTGGTTGAGATAGTGAAACAGTACAATCAACAGGACCGATATCAAATAGTAAGGAAACAGTGATAAAAATCCACGAAGGACTCAAGTAGTCTGCATGAAGCCCAAAATATGGCAATAAGCCTAAATCACGTTGATAACAAACATATCTCTTTTAAATACACGGTAAAAATATCAATCAGAACGGACCAAATCACAATCCCCAATAGTAAACAACCCCGCGCTCACCTTTAAGCGTGTGTTTCACCTCAATATAGCTATGTGTTGTGCAAATCCGGGGTTTCAAACCCTAAATCATTTACTATCATTACTCACCTCAGGTCTACCAAATTATTAGCTCGCTATTCCCTTGCCTCTCAAATCGATACCCTCGCGCATCGAATCTGACAAAAACCACAACAAATACATCACAATATGCTAATGGAACAATACACCATCGAAAACAATTGAAAATAGCAAAAAACTCCAAATTAGCAAAACCCGAGCCTCGGGCCCACTACTCGAATTCCAGAAAATTTTACATCAACGGATTCCTCATCTAACCACGAGTTTATACACACCAAGAACTCCCAAATTCGAGCTCAAATGATCCATCAAAACCCAATTTGAAATATCAAAACTCAAGCCCTAGTTCTTCCCATTTTTTCTAAGTTTTCATGAATTTCTAGGTTGATTCTACATTTAATTCATGTTTTTAGATCATTGGATTCACCTCCTATGAATCCCAGTTGAAACACTCTTCAATTCCCATCCAAAAGCTCTCAAAAATCACCCAACGCCAAGTGGAAAATGAGAGAAATGGGCTAAGTTCGAATTTAATAACTGGACACAACCCTCACATATCGCATTTGCGCCACATGGTTTGCAAATGCGACCAAACCATCGAAAATGCCATAAGAGCCTCCCCTGCAAAGGTCGCAAATGTGACATCTGGCTCGTAAATGCGAACCCTGCCAAGGTTGCAAATATGACACCTTGCTCACAAATGCTAACCGTGCCAAGGTCGCAAATGCGAACCCTACCTTAGGCAAGGCTCCTTAGCAAATTCGAATCCTCACTCGCAAATGCGAACCATTTTTAGCATTTGCAAGGCTTGCAACTGCTGCTGCATTTCCAAGTCTGATACTTCCTGTTTAGCATCCGAAACTGACCCGAGGCCTCCTGGACCTCAACTAAAAGTGCCAACCTATCCTAATATATCATTAGAATTGCTCCAATCATCAAATCACCAATTACAACACCAAGACCATCAAATTACAATAGATTGAAGCCTAGTCTCTTCAAAAAATTCGAAACATGTATTTGATGAAAAAACACGACTAAAACACATCCAAATTTTTCACACACATCAAAAATCACATAGCGAAGTTGCAGCAACTCTCGGAGTTCCATTCCGGCCCTCGAATCAAAATCTCACGTATCAACTGGAATTCGTCAAAATACCAACTTCGCCAATTCAAGCCTAATTCTACACCAGACCTCTAAAATCAATTTCGATCATGCTCCTAGGTCAGAAATCAGCCCCCAAAGTTAACCAAATCACCAGAAATCACACCCGAACCCTCTAACTCGTAAATCAACATCCGTTTGACTTTTCCAAACCAAACCTTCCTTAAAGGGACTAAGTGTCTCATTTCCTGCAAAAACCTCTCCGAACCAGCTCAATCACATAAGATACGGATAGTGAAGCATAAGGAAGCTGAAAACGAGGTAAACAAAGTGGTAACTCACGTGACGACGGGTCGGGTCGTCACATCCTCCCCAACAAAAACAAACGCTCGTCCTCAAGCGAATCAAGAAACATACCTGAAGTCTCAAATAGGTGACTGCACTTTTACCGAAGCTATATCCTTTGGTCTCAACTTTTGAACCTGATGACCCAAAATATCGATCGGCTCCACATCATAGGTCAAATCATCATCCAACTAAATCCTGCTGAAGTCCAATATATGGTACGGGTCCCCAGCATACTTCCGGAGAATAGATACATGAAATACCGGATGCACGCCTGACAGGCTGGATGGCAAAGCAAGCATATAGGCCACTTCCCCAATCCTCCTAAGTACCTCAAAAGGTTCAATGAACCACGGACTTAACTTCCCTTTCTTTCCAAACCTCATAAAACCCTTCATAGGCGAAACCATTAGCAAGACCTTCTCACAAACCATATAAGCAGATCTCGAACCTTTCGCTCCGCATAAATCTTCTGCCGCGGCTGTGCTGTATGAAGCCTCTCCTGAATCAGCTTCACCTTCACTAAGGCATCCTGAACCAACTTTGTCCCCAATAGCCTAGCCTGGATGGGCTCAAACCAACCAACTGTAGATCTACACCGCCTCCCTTACAACGCTTCATACGGAGCCATCTGAATACTCGACTTATAACTATTGTTGTAGGCAAACTCTGCAAGCAAAAAAACTTAATCTGAAGAACATCCAAAATCAATAACATAGGCACGCAACATGTCTTCAAATATCTGAATAGTATGCTCGGACTGCCCGTTTGTCTGAGGATGAAATGTTGTGCTCAAATTAACTTGCGTACCCAACTCTCGCAGAAATATCCTCCAAAACTGAGAAGTAAACTAAGTACCTCCACTTGAGATGATAGACACTGGAACACCATGCAATCAGAAAATCTCCCAAATAAAGATCCTTGCCAGTCGCTCCGAAAAATAGGTAGTACATACCGACGTGAAGTGCGCGGACTTGGTCAGCCGATCCACAATCACCCAAATCGAATCAAACTTCTTCAATGTCCAAAGAAGACCACTCACAAAATCCATAGTGACTCTCTCCCACTTCAACTCAGGAATAATCATCTACTGGAGTATGCCACCCGGTATCTGATGCTCATATTTCACCTGCTGACAGTTGAGACACCGAGCCACAAACCCTACAATATCTTTCTTTATTCTCCTTCACCAATAGTGCTGCCTCAAATCCTGATACATTTTGGTGGCACCGAGATGAATGGAATACCGCGAGCTATGGGCCTCCACCTCCTGAAGCCCATCCAAATCAGGCACACAAATTAGGCCCAGCATCCTCAACACACCATTCTCATCAATGGTCATGACTATGGCATCATCATGCTGAACCATGTCCTTGAGGACAAGCAAATGCGAATCATCATACTGGCGCTCTATAATGTGATCATATAAGGAACACCGAGAAACAACACAAGTCAAAACACAACTAGGCTCTGAAATATCTAATCTCTCTAACCGATTGGCCAATGCCTGAATAGTAACTTCAAAGGGCCTCTCCCCAACTGGAATATACGCCAAACTCCCCATACTAACTGCCTTTCGGCTCAAGGCATCGGCACTACATTAGCCTTCCCCGGGTGATACAGAATGGTAATATCATAATCCTTAAGTAACTATAGCCACCTCCACTGCCTCAAATTAAGATCCTTTTGCTTGAACAAATGCTGAAGACTGCGATGATCGGTTAATACCTCACAAGATACACCATGCAAGTAGTGCCTCAAAATCTTCAAAGCATAAACTATAGCAGCCAACTCCAAATCATGTACGGGATAGTTCTTCTCGTGGTGCTTTAACTGATGAGAAGCATGAGCAATCACTTTACCCTCCTGCATTAAAACACATCTGAGCCCAAATCTTGAAGCATCACAATATACAGTATAAGAACCCGAAGCTGACTGCAAGACCAATACTGAAGATGTGGTCAAAGCTATTTTGAGCTTCTGAAAGCTCTCCTCGCACTCGTCTGACCATACAAATGGAACACCCTGCTGAGTCAACTTTTTCAAGGTCGATGCAATAGAGAAAAATCATTGAACAAACCGGCAATAATAACCTACCAAACCAAGGAAACTGCGAATCTTTGTGGCTGAGGTCAGTCTACGCCAACTCTGAACTGCCTCTATCTTCCTCGGATCGACCTGAATACCCTCGCTAGACACCAGATGTCCCAAGAAAGCCACTGAACTGATCCAAAACTCAATCTTGGAGAACTTTGCATAAAGCTTATTCTCCCTCAATCTCTACGATACAACTCGCAAATGTTGCGCGTGCTCCTCCTGGCTACACGAGTACACCAGAATGTCATCAGTGAAAAAAATAACGAATGAATCCAGATAAGGCCGAAATACACTGGTGATCAAATGCATGAACGTTGTTGGGCCATTAGTCAGCCCAGAAGACATAACAAGAAACTCATAGGTCCCATATCTAGTCCTGAAAGCAGTCTTAATAATATCAGAATCCCTGATCTTAAACTAGTGATTGCCCGAATAAAGATCAATCTTGGAGAACACTCTCGCTCCCATAAGCTAGTCAAATAAATCATCAATCCGAGGCAAGGGATACTTGTTCTTCACTGTTACTTTGTTCAATTGACTGTAGTCAATGCACATTCTCATGGTGATATCCTTCTTCTTCACAAACAGAACTGGTGCACCCCACGGTGGCACACTATCCGAATGAACCCGTTATCTAGGAGTTCCTGAAGCTGATACATCAATTCTTTCAACTACGATGGTGCCATACGATATAGCGGAATGGAAATGGGTTGAATGCCCGGCACCAGATTAATACCAAAATCAATATCCCTGTCCGGTGGCATGCCCGACAGATCTGCAGGAAATACATCAAAAACTCCCTCACACCTAGAACAGAATCGATGCTAGGAGTCTTGGCTCCAACATCCCTCACAAACGCCAAATATGAAATGCAACCCTTCCCTACCATACGTTGGGCCTTTAAGAATGAAGTCAGCTTACTAGGATCATAATCAGTTATACCATGCCACTCGATCCTCGGTACACCCGGTATAGCTAATGTGACTGTCTTAGCATGATAGTCTACAATAGCATGACATGGAGAACACAAGTCCATGCCCAAACTAACATCAAAATACACCATGCTAAATAACAATAGATCAACTCGGGTCTTCAAACCCCCAATAGTCACTAAATATGACAGATACACATGGTCTACAATAATAGTATCGCCCACCGGGGTAGATACATAAACAAGTAAAGCAAGACACCCTCGAAACGTACCCAAATGATGAGCAAAATATGAGGACACATAAGAATAGGTGGACACGAGATCAAATAAGACTGAGGCATATCTGTGGCAGGTTGAAAGGGTACATGTAATGACACCATTTGAAGCAATGGCATATGTCCTGCCTGAAGAGCATAAAAACAATCCTGACCACCACCTGATTGACCTTCACCTCAGGCGTGACCCCTGGATTCCTAACCCTCACACCTAGCTGGCTGGTCGGGTGCTGAAGAAACGGGACCTGAATATGATGGTTGACTTCTCTGCTGAGATGAGCTAGCAGTACGACGAGGACATTACCTCCACATATGCCCAAACTATCCACACTCATAACAACTCCAAGGTGATGGATAATGGGACTAAAGGGAACCTCTCGCGTCGGAGTGACTAGCTGATACACTCAGCCTGGACAAACCGTGAGCAGATGAAGCACGAGATGAACTCTATGCTGGAATAGCGCTAAGTGAAGGTTGACTCTACTAAGAACCATGATAACCACGACATGAAGATTCCCTACGATACTCATGTCGGGCCGACTGAGTGGGCCTGAAAGAACGACCCCTACCATCCTGGAACTGGCCCTCGAAGGAGCACCACTGTAACTGCCAAAACCCCGAGGCCTCTTAGCCTCCCTCTCCTCTCGATCGTGATGGTAAACTGCCTCCATCTCTTGAGCTATATATACTACCTCCTCGAATGTAGCACCCAATACTCTCTCTAGTTATCAAAACACGGAGATGGTAGTTAAGTCCATCAAAAAATGTCCTGATACGCTCGCGATCAGTCGGAAGCATCCAAATGACATGATGAGCCATCTCTATAAACCTCATGTCATACTGTGACACAGTCATATCTCCTTTTCGTAGCCACTCGAACTACTTGCATAGCTCCTCTCTGCGAGACTACAGTACATACTTCTCCAAGGAGAGAGTGGAGAACTCCTGCCAAGTCAAAGGTGCTGCACCAACTGGCCTACGCCTCTCATACACCTCCCACCAAGTGAAGGCAGTCCCAGTAAACTAAAAAGTGGTAAATGCCAAACTACTAGAATCCATAATCCCTTCTGTATGGAGCATCCGCTGACACCTGTCAAGAAAACCCTGGGAATCCTCACCCTCAGCTCCACTGAATGTCAGAGGTTGGAGTCTACTAAACCTCTTGAGGTGACGCTGCTCATCCTCAGGAATAGCTGGAACCTTGAACTCCTACAGTGGTGCAAATGGCTAAGCTTGAGGTGCCTCTAGAGTCTACAATCCTTACACTACCTGCTCAAGTGTGGAAGCAGCGAGGGTGTGATTACCTCTCCCAGCCTGCAAAGTAGCTGCTGTTGTGGTGGACGAAACTACCTTAGCTAGGCCAGCGCAAACTATCAAAATCTGAGCCAAAGTCTCCTGAAGACCCGGAATCATAATAGGCACAGCTGGTGCCTGAACTGGTTCTGCTAGAGCCTGTCCTAAGCTGGGGCAACTGGAGGATCCACAGGTGCTGCCCCTGCTGCTCTTCTTCTGCCATGACCACAACCGTGCCTAGGGCCTCTGGTGGCCTCAGTGGGTGGTACTGGTGGTCGTTCGCCACGCCCAGTAGCTCGTGTCCTCACCATCTGTGAGAGAATGAAATGAAGATAAGTTTAGCACTCGGATCAACAAGTTCGCACGACAAGAATTTCAAGAATGTGAAGTTTTCCTAAAAGTTCTACAGCCTCTCGAGGTTAAGTACATATGTCTTCGTACCGATCCATGAGACTCTACTAAACCAGCTCATGAATCACGAGACCTAGTAACCTAGGCTCTGATACAAACTTGTCACGACCCTAAACCCACACCCGGTCATGATGGCGCCTCTCGTGAAGACAAGGCCATCCAAAAAAAATGCAAACACTTTAATTAACATATAATCAACATTAACTAATCCAAAACATGTGAAAAACAATTATAAATGTGGAAACAATGATAAGAGCAAAGGATACCATCCTGACACAACCCAAATCAGGGCGTCGTAAGTCATGAGCTTCTACAAAGTTTGCTATAAGTCTAAAGAATAAATATCTGATACAATAGTTTGAAGAAAACATAAATGATATAAGATAAGGTAGATAAGGTGCTGTGGACGTCTACAACTACCTCATAACTCCAACTCGCTACCTGGACGGTAAGGAATCAGTGCTCAGGTGCGAACTCTGCTATGCCTGAATCTGCACACACAATGCAGGGAGTAATGTGGGTACTCCGACCCAGTGAGTAATAATACTAAATAATAACTGAAGGCATAAAAACACATAAGTTCACAAGTCAATTTTATACCAGGTAGTAAATCACTTAAAGTAGTAAAATCGTAATGAATCAAATAAAATCTCCTTTTTAAAAACAGGTAAATTTGGTAAAACAACAAGTAAACAGTGAGCAGTAATCTGCCACTCAGGCCCAGTATCAACTGCCCAGCATAATATCAGCCCCTCGGGCTCAGTATCAATCACTCCACATGGTATCAGCCCCTCGAGATCAGTATCAGTCATTGAACATAGTATTAGCCCTTTGGGCTCAGTATCATATCATATGGGTACCCGCGCTTATCTTGGGTGTAAAGACTCCGGAGGGCCCCTTACGGCCCAAGCACTATATCACCATAAGGCCTGAAAGCCTTCTGACATCACTCTTAAGGTCTGAAAGCCTCCCCACATCATACTCAAGGCCTAAAACCCTCCTCACATCGCACTCAAGGCCTGAAAGGCTTCTCACGTCACTCAAGCCACCTCGTTGCATATAAATGTATCTCATGCCCTCGGCCTCACTCTGTCCAGAAAAACATCACAAGCCTCTCGAGCATCAATAAAATAGTGGTTTTCAGCCCAAACAACAGTGGAAATATCTTTTAAGCCTCAAAATTCAATTAAAGTGGCTGAGATAGTAAATAGTACAATCAATAGGACTGAGTTCAAATAGTATATCAAATAGTGAGAAAACAGTGATAAAAATCCACGAAGGACTCTAGTAGTCGGCATAAAGCCCAAACTATGGCCATAAGCCCAAATCATGTTAATAACAAACACATCTCGGTTAAATACACGGTAAAAATATGAATCGGTATGGACCAAGTCACAATCCAAGTAGTAAAAAACCCTATGCTCATCATTAATAGCTTGTTTCACCTAAATATAGCACTGCATTATGCAAATCCGGGGTTTCAAACCCTCAGGACATCATTTACTATCATTACTCACATAAACCAGGAAAAAATCTTAGCTCGCTATGCCCTTCCTTCTCAAATCAACCTCCTTGCGCGTCGAATCTAATCAAAACCACAATGAATATGTCACAATATACCAATCGAACATTACCCAATAAAAAACAATCAAAAAATAGTAAAAATCTCGAAATTGGCAAAACCTGAGCCCCGGGAGCATTTCTCGAAATCAATAAAATTTTACATCAATGTATTCTTCATCTCTCCACGAGTCTATACATACCAAGAACTCCCAAATTTGAGCTCAAATGACGCATGAAAACCCTATTTGAAATATCAAAACTCAAGCCCCAGTTCTTCCCATTTTTGCTAAGTTTCTCGAATTTCTCGGTTGATTCTACAATTAAATCATATTTTTAGATAATAGGACTCACATCCAATCAATCATAGTCAAAACCCTCTTCAATTCCCATCCAAAAGCTCTCAAAAATCGCCTAAGGTCAAGTGGGAAATGAGAGAAATGGGCTAAGTTCGAATTTAATAACTGGACACAGCCCTCAGGTGTATTATTTGCAACACCTGTTTGCAAATGCGAAAATCATAAATGCGACCAAACCATCGGAATTGCAAGCTGAGCCTCCCTTACCAATGTTGCAATAACGAACTTCTCCACGGTCGCAAATGTGACACCTTCCTCGCAAATGCGAACCCTGCCTAGGTCGCAAATGTGATCAAACTGTCGCAAATGTGAACCCTACCTCATGCTAGGCTCCTTTTCAAATACGAATCCTCACTCGCAAATGTGAGATCACAAATGCGAACCATTTCTCGCATTTGCGAGGCCTACAACTGTTGTTGCATTTCCAAGTCTAAGACTACCCATTTAGCAATTTGAAACTAACCCGACGCCCCCGGGACCTCAACTAAAAGTGCCAACCCATCCAAAAACATCATTTGAACTTGATCCAATCATCAAAATACCACAAACAACACCAAACCCATCAAATTACATTGGATTCAAGCCTAAATCCTTCAAAAAGTTCCGAAACACGCATTTGATAAAAAACCCACCAATACACCTCCGAATGACCTAATCATTTGCACACATATCACAAATCACATAAAGCTGCAGCAACTCTTGGAATTCCATTCCGACCCTCGGATCAAAATCTCACCTATCAACCGGAATTTGCCAAAATACCAACTTCGCTAATTCAAGCCTACCGCACCTCCAAAATCAATTCTCATCACGCTCCTAGGTCACAAATATTCCCCCTGTTACAACCCATATCCACACAAGTTAGTTCATGCCATATGTTAGTTAACATAGATCCAAGAATAAATTATCCTTGAGATGATAAGAAGTTAATCCTATTGATTTTCAAGTAAACCTAGAGGTGCTTAATGTACTCAAAATTTCATGTATTAAGGTATTTGAATCATATAATATCCATATCATATGTCTTGAAGTCAAACGAGTTATGAAACATAGACCGACAAATGTTGTCGCAACTTAGGTTCATAATTTTACTTAAACATTAAGTCAAATGTTACTAAGCTTTTCTCTCAATTTAGAAAAACTTACGGGGTGATATACCCACAAAATCAAAGATCTATGAGTCTAGTTTCCAACGCATTAAAAATTTTGTCAATACGACCTCCGAGTATAGAGATATTCATATTTTTTCCAACCTGCGCAGATTGCTAGATGACAAGTAGGTGCATCACCTACTTGCCAAAATGATATGCCGAAATTAAAAGACCTAAGTCAGCCAAGAGAGGAATTTTACAGGGTCTCAGTTATTTCACCCATATTTCAGACCATCAAAACATAAGTTAACCACTGCAACTCCTTCCCAAAAATCCCACACAAACCCTAATCGATTTTCCCTCTCTTTCAAGTTCTATTTGAAGGTAAAACCTATAGTTTGAAGAACGAAGGGAAGGGCTGAGTTATCCAATAATTAAGGTAAGTTACTGCCATCTTTCATAAATTTTTATCTGCTTTGAATTCATTATAATTTGTTCTATACATGTAAGAACTCGCGGGATGGTGATCGAAAGCGGTGAGTTCAAGTTATTCACTAGTAGTGGACTGTTTTGTGTTGCTAATGGGATGCGTGTTTTACTACTTTTTTGTGGAGTTTTGGAGGTGGAAGGGTGTTTATTAATACCATATATATGTAGGTTTGTGGGCTGATAGTTATTCGTAAAATGTTTGGGTCGTTTGACACGACTACGGTAGTCGTCTTATATATGAAGTAATTAGATAGTGTGTGGACTGTCTTGAGAGGCTCAATATGTTTATTATTGATGTTGTTTGGGTTATTTGGTGATTTTATTGAATGGTGTGAAGTCATATATACAGGGGAGGTGCTGTCCATTTCATCATAAAATAGGTTGTGATCGATACATAATAGTTGACGCCTAAATGATAACGATAGTACCGTTTCTCTTATTATAGACTAAGGAGTTGTGACAATTGCATAGCTTGAGATTGGGGAAGTATATACAAGGTATGTAGGATATCCATTTCCTTCTTTTGCATGACTCCGATTGTACATAATATAATGAACAAGCTTCCAAAGATACTCAACTCTTAGAAGCTAGCGGAACTTGCATTGTTTTCCCTCTTATGGGACGATTGATGTTGATGTTGCTTCTCTTATTATTAATGTTATCGATGTTGTTGGTACTTCCTGGTTCTTATAAGGTTCATAGTGAATAGTTAGTCCTAATAACGTGTACAAAGGGTACCGACCTAACGTCACTCTGAAAGGTCTAGAACACATTTCCATGAGTCAAGCATGTATTATATATATGTATCTATTTTACTCTACCATGCCACGCTATAGTCAGCCGGGTACGGCACATATTGTGCAACTACTGATCAATTGGGTTTTACTAAGCTCCACGTGGCCGGGTAAGATTCTACCGAGCGCTATGATGGCTGGGTATGTTTTTACCGAGCCTATTACGACTGGGTACGATATGACAATGATAATGCCCACAGAGGCTTATGTTTTAAAAGTTTATGTATTTATACATATGCATCATGCATTTCATGTCAGTAGCCCTCAGAGGTACTCATGTATTAGAGGTTGTATATTCTTTATTCCTGCTTACATTATTGTTCGTATTTATGGTTCCTTGCTTTACATACTCAGTACTTTATTTGTAATGACGTCCTATTATTTGTGGATGCAACATGTCGGGCTGCAGGTCCTGATAGATAGGCAGGTGCAGTTTCCCCGTCACAGTAGGTTGTCCAATTCATCGTTGATTGCCGAGATCCCTTCTCCGGACTTGCCGTGGTCTTAGTGTGCATTTTTATTATGGACATTATGGGTATATCGGGGCCCTGTTCTGGCTAAGTTGCAGCATTTATATTCCTTCATAGGCTTATAGACAGGTGTTGACTCATGTATATTTGGTATGCCTTGTCGGCTGGTTTTTGTTGTATAGTCTTTCATAGTAGCGTGGCAGCTCTTACGATATATATATATAGCTTCTTGATTCTCTGGTCATCCCATGTTAGGTATGTTCATGCCATCATATTTTTTAGTTGGTTTTCCATGATCCCTGTCTACCATTTATATTGATTTCATCAGCCTTAGAAAATAATACCGAAGGTTAGATAAAATTTACGTTGGTGCTTGGCAAGTATGGTCGGGTGCTAGTCATGGCCCTCTAGTTTAAGTCGTGACAAACTTGGTATCGGAGCAAGTCTGTCTTAGGGATTGTCTATGATTCGAATATAGTAGAGTCTTGATTATGGATGTGTAGCGCGCCACATTTATAATCAAGAGGCTACATGACATTTAGGGTTGTTACCTTCATCCTGAATCTAGATCGTGCGTAGAGTTGAGTCGTAAGTGTTCATCTCTATTATTCACCTTATTTTATTTCGGTGATGCCTTTGACTAGGAAGCAAGCAATTAGTAGACACCTTTGTACAACTGCAGGAGAGGGTACCAGTCATGTGCCCCAAGCCAGAGCAGGCCAAAGTGAGGCTCAGAGTGACATGCCTTCTCATACCTCATCTACTCCGTCTCCTCCAAAGGATATTAGGAGGCCCCCAGCACCTCCAGTTCCTCTGTCTAGCACTACATACCAGGATACGTAGAGTGCTTTGCAGTTATTGACTAGCTTGGTAGCTGCTTAGGCTCAGAGGTAGAATATGGGTACTTCTGATAAACCAGTAGGAGAGTTCATGATTTCATTAATTTAAGCCCTCCAATGTTAACTGGATCGGACCCCAAGGAGGGCCCCCAGACTTTTACTGACCAGGTTGATCGTACATTGCGAGTTATGCATGTTAGTGATACAGAGGCGGTAGAGTTGGCTTTTTATCGGCTACAGGATTTAGCGGTTCTCGGGGTATAATAGTTGGAAGATATCCAGGGGTCCCAACGCTCCTCCAGCTATGTGGAAGGAATTTTTTGAGGCCTTTCTTCGTTACTACTTACCAGTTGAGATACGTCGAGCTAGAGCTGACAAGTTCTTGAACCTTAGACAAGGTAATATAAGTGTGCGAGAGTACATTATACAGTTTGATTCTTTAGCAAGGTATGCTCCCCATATGGTAGTCCTGATGAGTGATAGGGTGCATTCATTCGTGAACGGGTTGGGACCACATCTGATAAATGAGTGCGCGACAACATCCTTGGTTTAGGGCATGGATATTTCCTGTATTCAGTCTTATGCCCAGACCCAAGAGGATCGTAAGCGCCAGCAGAGGGCAGATAGGGAGCAGGATATGGGCCAACATAAGAGAGCGAGATTTGCAAGGCATCCTGATGACTTTTGAGCCAGCGTCAGGCCCATGTATTCGAGGAGTTCGGCACCACCTGTAGCTACTGCTCCTCCACAGTTTTAGAGGCCTCGATATGATCAATCCTATTCTATTTAAGGTTAGAGTTTGCAGGGATCTAGTTTGCAACATCATAGGGATACTAGTCAGACGAGACCCCCAATACCATGTTGTGATCAGTGCGGTAAGGCCCACTTTGGACTGTGCCGTCGAGGTTCTAATGCACGTTATTCTTGCGGACATCCTGGCTATATGATGCGGGATTGTTCTAATAGAGGAGGTGATGGTATGGCTCAGCCGGTAGGATCTGTTTCTGGTTCTTTATCATCAGTTCGACCTCCAGCACGAGGTTTTCAGTAGTCGACAAATCATGTTAGAGGTAGAGGTATAGGGCCGAGTTCGAGTGGTACTCAAAGTTGAACCTATGCTCTATTAGCTCAACAGGATCTTGAGTCATATCCAGATGTTATTACAGGTATATTTTTTGTGTTTTCTTATAATGTATAAGCGTTGGTTGATCCGGGATCCACATTATCATATGTTACACCCTTTTTGCTAATAAGTTTGGCGTTGAACCTGAATCGATAAGTAAACCCCTTGCGGTATCTACTCTAATCGGAGATTTTGTGATTGCTAGAAGGGTATATAGAGGTTGTACTGTGATGATTTTTAGTCGTTAAACCTCGGCAAATTTATTTGAGTTAGAAACGGTTGATTTGAATTTGGTAATGGGAATGGACTGGTTGTCCTCATGCTATGCAAATATTGATTGTCGTACGAAGATTGTTAGGTTTCTATTTCCTGGTGAACCCATTATTGAATGGAAGGGGAACATTGCTACACTGAAAGGTAGGTTTATTTCCTATCCTAAAGCAAGCAAAATGGTCTCAAAATGTTACATTTATCATCGTTCGGGATACGGAGGCAATGCCGCCTACTCTACAATCAATCCCCGTGGTCAATGAATTTCCAGATGTTTTCCCAGATGAACTCCCAGGCCTTCCTCGTTAAAGGGAGATCGATTTTAGCATTGATGTGTTGCCTGACACTCAATCGATCTCTTTTCCTCCATACAGAATGGCCTTGGTAGAGTTGCGAGAGTTGAAGGCATAGTTGAAGGACTTGCTGGATAAGGGCTTCATTAGGCCTAGCACTTCACCTCGGGGTGTGCCGGTCCTATTCGTGCAAAAGAAAGACAGGTCTCTACGGATGTTAATCGACTATTGACTGTTGAATAAGTTTACTATACGGAACAAGTATCCACTTCCAAGAATTGATGACCCGTTTGACCAACTCTAGGGTGCCAAGTATTTCTCCAAGATTGACTTACATTCAGGGTGTCACATCTTCTTTTTTACACTGCTACCCCGAAGGATAAACGTATAATGAAGTTTTTTCAATAAAGTGACATTATTCGAAATGGGATTATTTATTTAATTAGAGTCGCCACATGGGATAAGTTTGGCTTTTGGTTTCCCAAATCGAGCAAATTTTTAGACTGCCCAAATGGAGTTTGCGAACCAAAAATTCTAAGTAAGGAATTTTTCTGACCCGAGAGTAGGTGTTAGGCACTATCGGATCCCGTGATTCTAGCACGGTCTCATAAACTATTATAACTGGCTAAAATTCTTATTTTATACATGTTCAACCTAAAGTGCAATTTTAAATTATTTTTATACCGCTTTCAATATTTTTTTGGGAATTTGCAATGTCGTTAAAACATGTCGCGAACCACGTCACATATATGCACACGCAGTTTTTGGCATATTTCAACTCTATTGAGATTTTGATTTAGGTCACATAAATTCGCACCCGGTACTTAAGAAGATGAAATTATTAAAGACGCGCCTAAAAGCAACTATCGTGTTATTATCTTTGCGGGAAGCCGTGAAATTTGCTAAACGGTATGTCCCGAATCTCTAGATATTTTAATATAAGTGTTTCACGAGGGCCACACAATTTTGGATTCTGTTTGGCATGGCACAACTCATTTATTATTTTAAAAGCCCAATCCTAAATCCGACTATTATTTTCTATTAGACGAGTCCTTAAAACTCAATTAATTTTGGTTTTAGTCCTGCTATCCTACACAAAGTTCGAACATATATTGTAGAATTAAGAGGGAGGTACATTCAACCTTCAGCATATTGGCTGTTGGGCGCAGGTTAAAAATGATCCAGCCTTCACAGGAGCCCTCCGGCATATATCAACAGCCTGAGTGGGATGCTGAATAAAACATTGGACATGTTGGGCGCCCAAATCTCAATTTTGTAATATTCATGAACGCTAGTTATAAAGACACCGGACAGAACTTCATCATATTATCTAAACTCAACGATACACCTAATTCAATATTGACAAGAGTGACAATAACCAAAGAGACCTTTAGCTAATGATAGTGTCAGAAACTAATTTGAAATACAGTTGGTCCTTAAAGTTCATCTTTAAAGTAAGCATGTACTGAATTAATTCTAAACTAGTAAGCTGAAAATGTAACATCCTACACAGTCCCGTTATACAAGCATGATTAACATTAATCGTCCATTTAAAATACTCAAAACAAATCAACGTATGAAAAAAATATAGTAATCCATA
Organism: Nicotiana benthamiana; assembly: GCA_034376525.1. NCBI lineage: Eukaryota > Viridiplantae > Streptophyta > Magnoliopsida > Solanales > Solanaceae > Nicotiana > Nicotiana benthamiana. The sequence continues at coordinate 4,689,512 of CM067333.1, read as the reverse complement.
TGAATATATTAATTTTGGACAGCTGAACACTCAAATTACAGGCGAACTTCAATGTACAACTCAAATGGTAAGTTCCTTGGTCTTCGCCCATGATAGATGGAGCAAATACCCGGAATAAAACCAAAAGATGAAGAAACAGGGTTAGCACTAAGCAACAAAGCAATCATCTATCAGAAATGAATAGCCGCACAACAAAGAGACCAATCTAATAGCCCAGATTTACACCAAAACGAAATTGAACCAATACAGCCTTCGATTGACCTCAAACAACATGAAATTAGACCCAGGAACTGTAGGAACAACTAAGAACCAAATTAAATGATGAAAGTCCCAGAAACAAAACAAAAAAACCCTGAAACCAGCTGGACTTCCAATGGAACAGTACATTTTTTTTTCTATTGGTTTGTAAAGCTCTAAATGCCCATATTTTGAAGGAAAGCTCTCAAATATTCAAACTAACTAACATTTTTTATTTTTTCTTTAAATTAGGTTATAATTTCAGGAATTGGAGGATTGACTGATTTTTTAACTATTGCTGGAAATTTTTCAGAGATTTTCAGACTGTGTAGCCTCTTATTTTTGAATGAATTGGGGTGTCTTTCTATCGCCAAAGGCTAGGGAAACCCCTTTATTTTATTTTAACTACTAGTCCTTCTTTAAATTTTAAGATTTTACCTACTTGGTCCTTCATTTTCTGACTTGTTTCCTAAGTTATTGCACTAAACTACAGATTTTTAGACTAAAGTCTCCTTTTAGAAGAGTATAGAAGATTTTAGCGTTGTTTTCTACTTATATACTAACTATAGTACCCTTGTTTTATTCAAAAATTACCAGAACTAAACTAAAACCCTATATTACTCTTTTAATGTACTAGAATTACTATTTGTACTAAACTATTTACTAGCTAACAGCTATATCCAAACCCGAGAATTGCTTCTAATTAAATGAAAATACAATCAAGTTTAATTAAACAAAATAGAAAGAAGGCCTAATCAGGGATTTCAGAACTAAACACTGGCAGGATTTCTAACTAAAAAAAAAGAAAATCAACAGTAATGTAGGAATACTTTTGCAGGAAAAATAAGATAGCCTAATTAGAAACAGAAATCAGCAATCTAATCTAAACTACTCAAATAGCTTAAGAATGAACCATGATGATGTTTTTCACTTGAAATAAACTAAAAAATCAGAAATAACGTAAAACCTAATTTTTAAACCAGAAGAATAAAATAAAGATGAAAGCAATCGAAATGAAGGGTAAACAAAAACTAAAATCAAATCTACTATTTTTAATAAAACCAGATTATCAAAACTCAAGTGAGACAAAATTATCAACAAAGAAGTAAAAACAACAAAAACAAACAGAAAAAAAATGAAAGCTTATTGATTGATCTTCAACTAGGCTGCTAATTTTAATTTGAGTGTCCAAACGAAGTTCCATGTTCGTTTTTGGCCAAAACAAACATGCAACTCCATTTTGAAACTCAAGTGGCTTTGAAAAATTCGTCCTCAAAATTAGGTCAACTCTCAGATATAAAATTCGAAGAGTAGGGTTGTTCGAATGAAACTGGGCTCTTTTTTGGGTAGGGGAGGCCAAAGGGTGTATGGGGTGTTAATTTGGAAGCCATTGGAGCCGACGCGCCGTGGACGGCATAGCAGCCGCTCCTTTGGAAGAATATTCGACGAGCTTGGCTGGGTTTTGAGGGATGATTTTAGGGGGATTGTAAAGAGGAGAAGACGAGGATTAGGGGGGGTTAATTTGGACTGATTTGGGGTTACGCCGCCGCTGCCGCCGGTGATTTATGGCCGGCGCCGGACGATGGAGGGACGGTGGGGATGTGGTCGTGTTACACCGGCGGTTGGATCGTATGGGGAAGGTGAATTTGTGTCTATGAGGGTGTGAGTTTCCTTCAGACAGCTTTATCAAAATGGGAGGCTCAATACGAGCCGTTGGATTAGGAGGAATGAAGGGTTGAGATCGAAGGGGCGTCAAACGACATCGTTTTGGACTGGTGCTTTTGGACTGGGCAGGGATCATTGGGTCTGGGTCAAATTTAATGGGTCAGATGGTTTAAGGCCAAGGTTTATGCAAGAACTTGGCCCAAACCAAAGTCTCTCAACAGAAAGCCAATATTGATATATTTTCTCTTTTATTTATTTTTTATTATGTTTTCAGATTTTAATAACAAAAATAAAAATAGCCAAAACATATTTAACTTCTACAAAATAAACCAATTAACCTTTAAAATAACCTAAATTCTAATTTTCAAAAGACAATTAATCAATTTTTATTGTTTTTTCTTTATCTTGAATATTAACTAATTCTTTATAAAAATTAAATCCTTAATGCAAACTTGCCATTTTATATAATTCTTTTTACAAATTATAATAATTAAAACGTGCAACACGCAAATAAACACAAAATTATGTAATTAATTCTAAGAATTTTATATAATAAAAATGAAAAATACTAAAAAACACAAAATCACGCAGCTAATTCCTAACATTCAAATAATAAAAGGGAAAAATGCAAATAAACACAAAATCACACAAATAAATCATAAAAATTCAAATATTAAAAGACAAATCCTAATTTAATGAATTTTATAAGAACATTTTGAGCATGGCAAAAATCATGTGCTCACACAGGGTATCATCAAGTGAGGGATAAGGAGAAGGATATTCCAAAGACGGCCTTTCGGACAAGATATGGGCACTTTGAGTTCTTGGTGATGTCGTTCAGGCTAACAAATTCCCCAGCAGCTTTTATAGATCTCATGAATACTGTATTCATGCCCTATCTTAATGTTTTCGTGATTGTATTCATTGATGACATTTTAGTGTATTCTCGTTCGGAGACGGAACATGCGGGGCACTTGCGGATAGTATTACAGACGCTTCAGGATCGTAAGTTATATGCTAAGCTCTCCAAATGTGAATTCCGGCTGAACTCAGTAGCATTCCTTGGCCATGTGATATCTGATGAGGGTATTAGTATTGATACTCAGAAGATCGATGCAGTAAAGAATTGGCCAAGACCTACAACATCATCAGAAATCCGTAGCTTCCTGGGGCTAGCAGGATATTATAGGCGGTTTGTAGAAGGGTTTTCCTCTGTATCAGCACCATTGACTAAGTTAACACAAAAAGTTACCAAGTTCCAGTGGTCTAACACTTGTGAACGTAGTTATTAGGAGCTGAAGTATCGATTGACATTTGCACTAGTGCTCGCGAAGGAACAGAAGGATATGTGGTATATTGTGCTGCCTCGGATATAGGTTTGGGGTGCATATTGATGCAGCGTGGAAAGGTGATTGCTTATTCATCAAGACAATTGAAGAAGCATGTAAAGAATTACCCGAACCATGATTTGGAATCGGCTGCAGTAATATATGCTTTGAAGATATGGCGGCACTACTTATACGGTGTCCATGTTGACATCTACACAGATCACAAGAGTTCACAATACATCTTTAAACAGAAAGAGTTGAATTTGAGGCAGTGTAGGTGGCTTGAATTACTGAAAGACTACGACGTTGAGATATTATATCATCCCGGTAAAGCCAATGTTGTGGCAGACGCTCTCAGCCGTAAGTCAATGGGAAGCTTAGTACACATTGAGGTAGGTAGATGGGAGTTGACTAAAGAGCTTCATCAGCTCGCCAATATGAGAACCAGATTACTAAACTCTAATGAAGGAGGTGTTACTGTACATAATACATCAGAATCATCTCTGGTAGCCGAGGTAAAAGCACAGCAATATGAATATCCTATCTTAATACGATTGAGAGAGAGCATTAAGGAGTGTAAAATTATGGTTTTTGAGATCGGAAGAGATGGGGAACTGAGATATCAGGGCCAATTATATGTGCCTAATGTTGTAGGATTGCGAGATAAGATTATGAATGAGATTAATCAATCCCGATATTCCAGCCATCCCGGCTCGACAAAGATGTATCATGATGTCAAGGAGCAGTATTGGTGGGATAACATGAAGAAGTCTATTGCATAATTTGTAGCACGGTGTCCTAATTATCAACAAGTAAAGATAGAACATTAGAAACCCGGTAGATTGCTTCAGAATATAGAGATTCCGACCTAGAAATGGGAGGTGATTAATATGGACTTCGTTATTGGATTACCTCGCTCTTATCATAAGTTTGACTCCATCTGGGAGATAGTCGATCGACTTAGAAAACGTGCCCATTTTCTACCAGTTAAGACAACTTGCACGGCTGAAGATTATGCGAAGTTGTATATCAAGGAAGTATATCAAGGAAATTTTTAGGCTTCATGGTATGCCGGTATCTATTATATCAAATCGAGGAGCTCAATTTACGGCTAATTTTTTGAGGTCTTTTCATAAAGGTTTAGGCACACAATTGAATCTCAGCACAACATTTCTTCTGCAGACAGGCGCACAGGCAAAATGTACCATTCAGACACTGGAAGATATGCTACGAGCATGTGTTCTAGATTTTAAGGGGAATTGGGATGACCATCTTCCACTCACAGAATTCGCCTACAATAATAGCTACCATTCCAGTATTGAAATGGCCCCATATGAGGCACTATACGGGAGAAAATGTAGATCACCCGTTGGATGGTTCGAAGTTGGTGAAACAGAATTATATGGGCTGGATTTGATTCACCAAGCCATTGAGAAGGTGAAGGTGATACAGACCGATTGAGGATGGCACAAAGTAGGCAAAAGTCTTATTTCGATGTCCGACGTCATGGTTTGGAATTTGAGGTTGGCGATTGGGTTTTCCTGAGGATATCACAGATGAAGGGGTTTACGCATTTTGGAAAGGAATTTAAATTGAGATCAAGGCATATCATTCCATATAAAATTCTTCAATGAATTGGATAAGTTGCTTAGAGTTGAAATTGCCATCCGAATTAGAAATATTTCACCCAGTATTACATGTATATATGATGAGAAAATGTATTGGAGATCCTTCTCGAGTTGTCCATATCAAAGATGTACAAGTTACAGAGGATTTATCATATGAAGAAGTGTCAGTGGGTATATTAGATCGACAAGTCTGCAATCTGAGAATAAAAGATGTAGCTTCTGTCAAAGTATTGTAGAGGAACAAGAATATGGAATAAATGACATGGGAAGCGGAAGAAGAGATGAAGTCTAAATATCCTTTCCTATTCCAGAATGATGATAACAAGGATGTTGGTGGAACGGAGGATACATTGGAAAGGTGAAACGGCTATATGAGGTAAGCAATAACTTGAGAACATTCTTCCTTAATACAAAATGGTAACATGCAAATAATGTTCATTTCAATAATGATTTGTGTAGCCTTGTGAGGCCATACATCGGGTTTAACTGCTTGCAAACTATTGGAATCCAAGATGATTTGGACTCCCCAAAAATCCTTACGTTTGAGGACGAATGCTCTTAAAGGGGGGAGGGTGTTACAACTCATATCCACATGCGTTAGTTCATGCCATACGTTAGATAACACAAATCAAAGAAGGAATTATCCTTGAGACAATAAGAAGTTAATCCTATTGATCTTAAGTGATACAAGCGTGTATAAAGGTGATTAACAAGTATTAGAAGTTAAGCGAACGAGGATGTTGTAACTCGTATTTTCTGGTAAATCTTGAGGTGCTTAATACACTCTATAGGTAGTGTATTAAGGTATTTGAATCAAATAATATTCATATCATAAGTGTTAAAGTCAAATGAGTTATGAAAAAAGGTCGACAAAAGTTGTCACAACTTAGGTTCATAATTTTACTTAAACATTAAGTCATATGTTTCTAAGCTTTTCTCCCAATTTAGAAAGAAATATGGGGTAATGTACCCACCAAATTAAAGATATATGAGTATATTTTCCAATGCATTAAGCCGTTTGTTAATAAAATCTCGAAGAATAGAGATATTCATATTATTGCAAGCCAGCGCAGAATGGTAGATGACAAGTAGGTGCATTACCTACTTAACAAAATGATAGGCCAAAATTAAAAGACCTAAGTCGGCAAAGAGAGGACTTTTAAGGGGTTATGAATTCAGCTATTTTACTCATATTTCAGACCGTTAAAACCAAAGTTTAACCCTGAAACGCCTTCCCAAAAATTCCACACAAACCCTAATCGATTTTCCCTCTCTTTCAAGTTCTATTTGAAGGTAAAACCTAGAGTTTGAAGAACCAAGGAAGGGACGAGTTATCCAACAAGTAAGGTAAGTTAATGCCATCTTTCTTACATTTTTCTCTACTTTGAATTCATGATAATTTTTTCTATACATGTAAGAACTCACGGGATGGTGTTCGGAAGCTGTGAGTTTGAGTTATTCACTTGTAGCCGACTGCTTTGTGGATTGTTTTGTAATGCTGTAGGGTTGCGTGTTTTACTACTTCTTTTTTTGAATTTTTGGAGGTGAAATAGTGTGGAGAAACACCATATATATGTAGGGTTGTGGGCAGATAGTTATTCGTAACATTTTCAAGTCGTTTGACACGACTACGGTGGTCGTCGTATGTATAAAGTAATTAGATTGTGCGTTGACTGTTTTAGGAGGCTCAATATGTTTATTATTCATGTTGTTTGGGCTGTTTGGTGATTATTTAGAATGGTGTGAAATCAAATATATAGGGAAGGTGATGTCCTTTTCATCATAAAATAGGTTTTAATCGATACATAATAGTTATGACGCTTAAATGATAACGATTGTATCGTTTCTCTTATTGTAGACTAAAGAGTTGTGATAATTGCATAGCTTGAGATTGGGACACTATATACAAGGTATGTGAGGCTATCCCGTTCCTTCTTTTGCATGAGTCCGATTGCACATAATGTAATGAACAAGCTTCCAAAGATACTCTACTCTTAAAAGCTAGCGGTACTTAGATTGTTTCCCCTCTTATGGGACGGTTGATATTAATGTTGCTTCTCATTTTTATAATGTTATCAATGTTGTTGGTACTTCCTAGTTCTTATAAGGTTCATATTGAAGAGTTAGTCCTAATAACGTATACAAAGAATACCGACCTTACGTCACTCCGAAAGGTCTCAAACGTGTTTCAATGAATCGAGCATGCATTATATATATATATATGTATCTATTTTACTCTATCTAGCCGCGCCACAGTCGGCCGGGTACGACAGCTATTGTGCAAACCACTGGTCAGGTGGGTTTTACCGAGCTCCACGTGGCTGGGTATGATTCTTTCGAGCCTAATGATGGTCGGGTATATTTTTACCGAGCCTATTACGGCTGGGTACGATATGAGGATGATGATACCCTCATAGACTTATATTTTTAAAGTTTATGTATTTATACATATGCATCAGGCATCTCATTTCAGTAGCCCTCAGAGGTACTGAGATGTTACAGGTTATATATTCTCTATTCCTGCTTACATTACTGTTCGTATTTATGATTTCCAGCCTTACATACTCTTTACTTTATTCGTACTGACGTCCTATTATTTGTGGACGCTGCATGTCGTGCTGTAGGTCCTGATAGACAGCCGGGTGCAACTCTCCTACCACCGTACGCTGTCCAGTTCAATGGTGATTGGCGATATCCCTTCTCCGGACTTGCCGTGGTCTTGGTATGCATTTTTGTTATGAGCATTATGGGTATGTCGGGGCCCTCTTCCGGCTATGTTGCAGTATTTATGTTCCATTAGAGGCTCATAGATAGGTGTTGCCTCATATATAGTTGGTATGCCTTGTCGGCTGATTTTTGTTGTATAGTCTTCCATAGTAGCATGGTAGCTCTTACCACACACACACACATATATATATATATATATATATGTATAGCTTCTTCATTGTCTGGTCATCCCATGTTTGGTATGTTCATGCCATCATATTTTATAGTTGGTTGTCCATGATCCCTTTCTACAATTTATAGTGATTTCGTTAGCCCTAGAAGATAATAAAGAAGGTTTGATAAAATGTACGTTGGTACTTGGCAAGTATGGTTGGGTGCTAGTCATGGCCCTCCAATTTGGGTCGTGACACCCATGAAGCTAACCAAATCACCGGAAATCACATCTGAATCCTCTAACTTATAAGTCAACATCCGGTTAAGCTTTCCAAATCAAACCTTCGCTAAGGAGACTAAGTGTCTCATTTCTTACCAATACCTCTTCGAACCAACTCGAACACATAAGATATGGATAATGAAGCATAAGAATGCTGAAAATGAGAAAAACAAAGTGGTAACCCACGTAACGACGGGTTGGATCATCACACTTTCACATGTGTACCATCAAGTGCTCCAATACAATCCTGTAAATATTAAATACAAAAATGTAATATAAGTTTTCAATAACATAATTTGAGCTATAATGTAAAACTAGTTATTTAAAACTATTACTTACTTTAAAGGAAGGGAGATATCCTTGATTATATGGCTTATGATCTTCTACACCATCATTATAATTTAAGTGCAGTCTAATAATATCTCTTGCCAGCACACCAATGAACTTTAGAATACTATGAAAGTGCCTATGAATTGTTTCTTCTGAGTGTTGAAATATCTCCTGTATCAATCGATTTCTGGCACCATGTGCATAAATCATAAGAAACATGCCTAGATTCTCATACACAGACATTCCACGTGTGGGTTGAAGACCATAGTTGTCTGTTAAATCTTGGCATAAATCAATAAATACTGACTTTCTTCATAAAAAATTTTCATAGCAACGTGTCTCATTTCCATGTTATATCTCTTGAATAAAAATATATCAGGTGCGCTTAGATTTACGGCAAGGTACCTTGCATATGTATTCCTAGTAATACATCAATTTACACTTACCTATTATTACACAAAATGCATCCCATTCCTTTTCGTTTTGCTCATTTGAATTTTCTCTATTTCTTCTTGTATTTAATCTTCTTTCTCTCCATCATCTAGAAGATCATTTGGATAACATGATACGAAGTTGCTAATGTCCCAATCACTTAGATGATTGGATATCACGCTATTAATGTCCTAATTTTCCATTTAACCAGAAATAAAATAATAAAAAAGATAATCATGGCAATAACGAAATAAAAAGAAATCATTTATTTAATAAACTATAACAATAAAAAAGTGTTTAAACCAACAATCATAAAGTCTAAATATGAAAGAGTAAGAAAATTAACGATGAAAGAACATAGTTCAGAGTTCTAAATGAAACAATAAAATAGCTAGTTTTAGAAATACTAATGCAATATTCATAACATATTATTGTTGCGTCTTCAAGTATGATTGATAGTTATACTCCAACAAAGATTTTTGACCTTCATCAGTATGTAGCTTAATAATATCTTTCGTGTCTCTTTCTTAACAAGCAGGTTTTAAGAGAAATTGAAAATTCGCTCGCCTCAGAAATTCCAGGAATAGTTACAAACATGTTAATACACTTCTCGATAGTGGCGCTACTTATGGACACCATCTCAAATAGGGAGTGTTTATCAAGTTTTAGTGGTACAGTACCATACTTTTCCTTACTTTTTTTCCTTGGCAGCTAGTACCAACTCCATCAATTGACTTTCGTTTTTAGTGATGGCTCGGGAAACCGAACAGAATGTACATGTTGTAAGATAATATCGTCACTCTTCTCATGAGTAAGATTGTCAAATTGATCACCCTTATCATAAACATAAAAATTATTTATTTCATCATCTAAATCTAATCCACATCCCGATATTTGTTCTTGACTTGCTGCTCGTGCTCTCTCTTCGGTGGAAACGATATCAGCAAACATTGCATCATATAGAAACGATATAAGAGAAAGATATTTATATCTAAATGCTTTTATTTAACATTCTCCCGCAACATAAGTTATTAATTAATTTAAGATAGTAATAAAGATTAACAATGAGTCTTAAAAAATAGAATGGCGTGAGATTTGTATCTTAATTTTTTGTTTCCACCAATCATCATCCGCAATAATTATTTTCTTATTTTCATCCCATCCTAAATATGTTTCCTCCTTCATAAGATGCTTAATAAGAGTCCATTCGGTTTTCATATAACCCTAATAATTTTTCATTTGCTTTTTAACATACGTTCTTTCGGTCTTCTTATTGAACTCATTAACCATATTTTTACATCTTTATTTAGAAAAATAAGTATTAGGTCTATTTCCTTTTCTTATCTCTTGTTCACACAACTCAAAAAATATAATATGGAGATCATCATCTCATTTAGCATTATTTCGTCCAGTAAAATTTTTCGACATGTTTAAATGTTAACAATCTGAAGAAAATAAAAATTCTTCGTAAGCTCTGTACAATAATGTTCTCACTTAAGAAGTAAATAAATAGAAATATTTCATCATACAAGAAAATAGATAATAGTAGCTTCTAAAATTCTTAGATTGTGAATAGAAGCCAAATGTAATGGGTGAATAATGTTCTTTCTGTAAATAGAGTATCTAAAGGATGCCAATAATAAGAATTTCCTTTTTTTTCGACAAAAATAATGATAATTTTATCCTTCTGAAGTGCATGTTGCCATATTCTTTTTTACTACAAATAAAATTTCTATACACTTGTATTGACGATAGAGCAATACACTAGCACCTCAATCTAATTGACGGAAGAATTTTGTAGATAAATAGTCTATAACTTTCCTTGCAAAGAATGATGGATCAACTATACTTTTTCTTTATTTGTAGCCAAATAATACATTATCTTCCTTGTCAATGCAAAAACTCATAAAATATTCACAATATTAAATTATTTATTATTAGAACAATTACTACTTAGTACGATGCTATCAAGTGGACTGCTTCTCCAATGTGTTCAATTTTATCATAATGTATTCTCACTTATGCAATAGAAAAAAAGTTGCATCAAATAATGATAACAGTATACTCAAAACTATAATGATCTTATGGCTGATATTAATAGAAACAAAGATATACCATACACATTACATTTAATCATCCATGCAACGTTAAATTGCTTGAACCATTTATATTGAACTTTCTTCAAATAACAGAAGAAAAAAGAACGAACATAATTTTTTTGTTAGTGAATCACTAATATCTCATCATGATCTTAAAACAAAATCAAACCAAAGTAAAAGATAGAACATGACCTTAAACTGATCAACAACGTTGTCTACAAAGCAACTCAATCTTCAAGTTTATACTTTTATCTCCAAACAAGAAAGTGATTGTGAGCTTTAGTGAGAGATGAGGGATGGAGAGATTGCAGCGTAGGAAGAAAAGTTACGTTCTCTGGAGAAAGACTGCACAAAGAAAACATAAAGACTGACTGGGAAAAGAAAAGAGTCGTAATTAGGGTTTTACCAAGGGAAGAGTATTTTGGCTCAGCTTGCCCTTCTTCACGAACTTCATAATGTCCTTCACGGGCGAGACTTTCTAGAGAACCTTCTCGCCAACCATAAATAATACATCGCGCACCTTCTGATCTGCGTAACTCTTCTTTCTAGACTGGGCTGTGCAAAGCCTCTCCTGAATCAACTTCACCTTATCTAAGGAATCCTGTACCAAATCTGTACCAAGTAACTTAGCCTCGTCGAGCTGAAACCATCTGATCGAAGAACGATAATGTCGACCATATAATGCCTCGTACAGAGCCATTTCTATGCTGGACTGATAGCTGTTGTTGGATGCGAACTCTACTAAAGGCAAGAACTGATCCTACTGTCCTCCAAAGTCAATCACACATGCTCTAAGCATATCCGCTAAAATATGAGCTGTCTGCTCCGACTGCCCGTAGGTCTGAGGATGGAATGCTATGCTATGCTCTTGACGGGTCCCCAACTCACTTTGAACGGCTATCCAAAAGTGGGAAGTGAACTGAGGGCCTCTATCGGATATGATGGAAACCGACACACCATGCAGTCGAACTATCTCCCGAATATAAAACTAAGCCCATCTATTTGCTGAATAAGTAGTCGCCACTGCAATGAAGAGAGCCAACTTGGTCAACCTATCTACAATGACCCATACTGAATGAACCTTGCGCAACGTCCGCGGCAACCCAACTACGAAATCCATCGTGATACGTTCCCACTTCCACTCCGGAATAGACATCTGCTGAAGTAGGCCGCCCGGCCTCTGGTGCTCATACTTGACCTGCTAGAAATTTAGACATCTAGATACATACTCCACTATATCCTTATTCATCCTCCGCCACCAATGCTGCTGCCTGAAGTCACGATACATCTTTGTGGCACACGGATAAATGAAATACCTCGAACTATGGTTGTTCTCTAGGATCCTCTCCCTCGGACCATCAATAATAGGGACACATAGACGACCCTGAAGCCGCAACACACCATCCTCGCCAATAGAAACCTCTTTGGCACCCTCCTGAAGTACCGCCTTTTTGAGAACTGCCATATATGGATCATGGTACTGTTGGACTTTGATCTGTCCTAATAATGAAGACTGAGCAACCACACATTCTAGAACCAGGATGGGCTCGGAAATATCTAACCTCACAAGCCTGTTAGACAAGGACTGAATGTCCAAAGCTAGTGGCCTCTTCTCTGCTAGACTGAATGCCAAACTACCCATACTCTCTGCCTTTCTGCTCAAGGCGTCCGCGACCACATTTGCCTTACCCGGATGATAAATAATGGTGATTTCATAATCCTTTAGTAACTCAAGCCACATGCGTTGCCTCAATTTAAGGTCCGTCGACCTGAATATGTGCTGCAAGCTGCGATGATCGGTATAAACCTCACATTCCACCCTATACAAATAATGCCTCCATATCTTAAGAGTATGAACAATCGCTGCCAACTCTATATCGTGCACAAGGTAGTTTTTCTCATGAACCTTCAACTTACGCAAATCATATATGATAACTCGCCCCTCCTGCATCAATACACATCCCAAGAAAATGCGTGAAGCATCATAATATACCGTATACATCCCTGAACCGGAAGGCAACACAAGAACTGATATTGTAGTCAAAGACGGCTTGAGCCTCTGGAAGCTATCTTAAAATCATCAGACCAACAGAATGGAGCATCCTTCTGGATCAATCTTGTCAAAGGTTATGCAATAAATGAAAAACCCTCCAGATATCGCCGGTAATAATCCGCTAGGCCCAGGAAGATCCTAATCTCGGTAACTAATGTAGGACGTGGCCAACTCTGAACTGCCTCAATCTTCTTAGGATCTACCTTGACACCTTCTACCAACACAACATGCCCCATGAAAGCCACTGACTCTAGCCAAAACTCACACTTGGAGAACTTCGCATAAAACTTTTGCTTTCTCAAGGTCTAAAGCACTACTCTCAAATGTTGCTCATGCTTCTCCAGGCTACATGAGTATATCAAGATGTCGTCAATGAAGACGATAACAAAGGAATCAATATACAACCTAAATAATATGTTCATCAAATCCATAAATGTTCTTGGGGCATTGGTCAAGCCAAAGGACATCATCAGAAACTCATAATGGCCATATCTAGTCCAGAATGCAGTCTTCGGAACATCTGAGTCACGAATCTTTAGATGATGATACCGTGATCTTAAGTCGAACTTAGAGAACACCCTAGCATCATGCAACTGTTAGAACAGATCATCTATATGAGGCAACAAATACTTTTTCTTGACGCTGACTTTGTTCAACTGTCGGTAATCAATGCACATCCACATAGTCACATTCTTATTCTTCATAAATAACACCGTTGCACCCCAAGGCGACACACTGGGTCTAACAAACCCCTTTGCCAACAACTCCTCAAGCTGCTCCTTCAACTCAATAGGAGCCATACAGTACAGTTAAATAGATATAGGTTGAGTACCTGGAGCCAAATAAATACAGAAATCAATATCACAATCCAAAGGCATGTCAGGAAGATCTGAGGGAAAAACATCAGTGAACTCTCGAACTACTGGGATCGAATCAATCGTGGAGACTCTGTTGTGGTGTCTCAAACATAAGCTAAGTAAGCCAGGAACCCTTTCTCGACCATGTGCTGAGCCTTCAGAAGGAGATAACCCTGCTAGGCGTATCAGTTGTGGAACCCTTCCACTCCAACCTCGGCAACCCCGGCATTGTTAGTGAAGCAATGTTGGCATGTCAATCTAGGACGGCGTGATATGGAGATAACCAATCCATGCCATCCTGAAAATCGATCATATCAAGAACCAGAAGATGTTCTCTAGTCTCGAAACCACAAAAAGTGACCAAATAGGACAAGCAGATATGATCCACAACCACGGAATCACCCACAGGAATGGACACATGAACAGGAATACCCAAAGGCTCAGGAGAAATAACCAGGAAACAAGCAAAGAGGAATAATACATATGAATAAGTAGACCCTGGATCAAATAATACCGAAGCATCCCTAAAACCGACAGAAATAATACCTGTGATGACGACATCTGCGGACAATGCATCTGGCCTGGCTGGAAGGGCATAGAATCTGGCTAAAGCGCCGGCTGGCTGGCCTCCGCATGACTGAGCAGTAGCTGACTAACCCCTCCCTGCCTGACCTCCACCTCAGGTACTACCCTTACCAGCCTACCCTCTACCTCTAGGTGGTTGGGCAGCTGGTGCTGAAATCATGGGTTGCTAGCCCTGCTACACTGCCTTGTCCCAAAGTCTGGGGCAAGTCTTCTTAATGTGACTCGGATCTCCACACTCATAGAACACTCTCCATACTATAGCTTTCTTTCTTGAAGTCTGAGCCTTCTGTCCTGAATACCCGATGGAGGACCCCTGGATAGCTGGTGGGTGATATGAACTCTCCGGCATGGCACTGAAAGGAGCACTAGAGGAACCCTGATGACAGGAATACCCGCCGGAGGAACCCTGAACAGCAGGTGGGTGGTAAGAACCCTCTGTCAACTCACTAAAATAAGGCCTCTTTGGGGCACCTCGGGGAGGGGTGGTGGTGTTGAGTGCGGGATCCTGCAGGGATGACCCCTCCCAAAGTGGCCTCTACCCCTAGTTGGGGCACCTCTAATCTCTCCTAAAAATCTAGCCCTCTTATCCTGATGCATCTGCTCTCTACCCCTCTAACAGTACCCCTCAATCCTGCGGGCAATCTCAAGCACTAGCTGATACCTAGTACCCATCTCCAATTCTCGGGCCATGCTCGATCGAATAGTAAGGTGTAAGCCTGAAATAAATCTCCGCACTCTCTCAGCCTCTGTGAGCAGTATCATAAGTGCATAGCGAGACAACTCAGAGAACATCGCCTCATAATCGGTCACCGGCATCTGACCCTGCTCGAGATGCTCAAACTGATACCTCATCTCTTCCCTCTAAGAGGGTGGAATATGCAAACTCCGCCAATGATAAGAATTGATCTCAAGATCCTCTAAGCTCAATCCCGCACGCACGGAGCATATCCTCAAGAATCTGAATAGTGCGCTCGGACTGTCCGTCCGTCTGAGGGTGAAAGGCTGTGCTCATGGTCACCCGAGTACCCAACTCATGCTGGACGGCTCTCTAGAACCGTGATGTAAACACTAAACCTTTGTCTAAGATGATAGAAACTGGAATGCCATGCAGATGGACAATTTCCTTGATATAAATCCCCGCAAACCGCTCAGCGGAGTAAGAAGTGCACACTGGAACGAAATGAGCGGACTCGGTCAACCGATCCACAGCAGCCCAGATAGAATCAAACTTCCTCGTCGTCAGAGGGAGGCTAGTCACAAAATCCATGGTCATATTCTCCCATTTCCACTCCGGAATCTCCATCTGCTAGAGTAACCCTCCTGGTCTCTGATGCTTAACCTTTACTTGCTTACAACAAAGGCATCTAGCCACAAACCCTACAATGTTCTTCTTCATCCGCTTCCACCAGTAATTCTGCCTCAGATCCTGATACATCTTCCGGCATACCATCAACATCGGGCACACAAATACGACCCCGCAT
The DNA here is from genome assembly GCA_034376525.1 of Nicotiana benthamiana. Lineage (NCBI taxonomy): Eukaryota > Viridiplantae > Streptophyta > Magnoliopsida > Solanales > Solanaceae > Nicotiana > Nicotiana benthamiana. The sequence continues at coordinate 4,673,657 of CM067333.1, read as the reverse complement.
CTTCAATACCCCGTCATCTCTAATAGTCACATCCCTAGCATAGCCATGCTGAACCGTGTCCCTGAGGTCAAGCAAATAAAGATCATTATACTGCACTCTCCAATGATCAGTATAAATCTCACAAGGCACACCATACAAATAATGATGCCAGATCTTTAAGGCAGGAACAATAGCAGCTAACTAATGGTCATGGACATGATAATCCTTTTCATGCACCTTCAACTACCTGGACGTGTAGGCAATCACCCTACCGTCCTGCATCAACACCGCTTCAAGTCCAACTCACGAGGCATCACAATAAACCGTATAGGACCCCGAACCAGTAGGCAAAATCAGAATAGGGGCTGAAGTCAAAGTCGTCTTGAGCTTTTTGAAGCTCGCCTCACACTCGTCCGACCACTGAAAAGGAGCACCCTTCTTGGTCAATCTAGTTATAGGAGCTGCAATCGATGAGAACCCCTCCACAAAATGGCAGTAATAACCTGCCAAGCTAATTAAATTGTGGATCTCTATAGCTGAGGAGGGCCTGGGCCAACTCTGCACGGCCTCCACCTTCTTCGGATCTACCCGATTGCCCTCACTTGGTACCACGTGGCCTAGAAATTCCATGGAACTTAACCAAAACTCACATTTTGAAAACATTGCACAAAATTTCCTTTCTCTCAGGGTCTGAAGCACTATCCTCAGGTGCTGCTCATGATCTTCCCGGCTCCGGGAGTATACAAGAATATCATCTATAAAAAGAATGACAAATGAGTCGATATAGGGCCTGAATACACTGTGCATCAAATGCATAAAAGATACTGGGGCGTTGGTCAGCCCAAATGACATGACAAGGAACTCATAATGACCATACCGAGTCTTGTAAGTATTCTTCAGGATATTCGGCTTTCGAATCTTTAACTGGTGATACCGTGAAAGCAAATCAATCTTAGAAACCACCTGTGCGCCCTGAAGCTGGTCAAATAGATCATCAATACGAGGCAAAGGATATCAGTTGTTTACTATAACATTGTTCAACTAACGATAATCGATACACATGCGTATAGAACCATCATTTTTCTTCACGAACAATACCAGAGCACACCATGGTGAAACACTGGGCCGAATAAAACCCTTATCAAGAAATTCCTGCAACTGATCCTTGAACTCCTTCAACTCCGGAGAAGCCATGCGGTATGGAGGAATAGATATTGGCTGAGTGCCCGACAACAAATCAATACCAAAATCAATGTCTCGATCGGGTGGCATGCCCGAAAGATCAGCTGGGAACACATCGGAAAAATCTCGTACTACTGGGACAAAGTCAACGGAAGGGGTATCAACACTGACATCTCTCACATAGGTTAAATTTGCAACACACCCCTCCTCAACCATAAGCCGAGCTTTAAGAACAGATGTAACTCTACTGGGAGTGTGATCAAAAGTACCACTCCACTCAATATGAGGAATACCTGGCATAGCCAGCGTCATGGTTTTAGCGTGACAATCAAGAATAGCATAATGGGGCGACAACCAGTCCATGCCCAAAATAATATGAAAATCGACCAAATCAAGTAACAAGAGGTCTTCCCTGGTCCCAAAACCACGAATAGTAACCAAACACGACCGATACACACGGTCCACAACAAGAGATTCTCCCACGGGAGTGGAAGCATAAACATGAGAGCTTAAAGCCTCTCGGGCAATGCCCAAATGCAGAGGAAAATAAGATGACACATAAGAATAAGTAGAGCCTGGATCGAATAGAACCGATGCGTCTCTGCTACTAATAAAAGTAATACCTATGATAACAGAATCAGAGGTGACAGCCTCGGAACGATCAGGAATGGCATAAAATTTGGCTCGGCCCCTACCTCGAGGGCGACCTCTGTCTCCCTGATCCCCGCCTCTAGCTGGCTGGGCAGGTGGGGGGGCTGCTGGAGCTGGAACAATGGCCTGCTGACCCTGTGGAGCATGCTGGGGCTGTGGAGTCTGAGAAGGCACAACACTACCACGTCAGGGGCACTCTCTAACCATGTGGCGGGTATCCCTGCAGTCATAACAACCCCTAGGAGGGCGTGGCGGCTATGAGTGACTGGGTCCACCCCTGCTGGACTGGCCTCTGGAGGTGCCTTACGCAGGAGGCACACAAGAAACCGGAGGAGAATAATAAGGCTCCTGAGATTTTGGAGGAGCTGGAGTACTGCTGGGTGAAGGAACAACTGAGTGAACTAGGCGACCCGTATAGCCCCTACCATGATGTCTTGCTCCTGAAGTACGGGTACCAGAAAAATGACTAGACTCTCGAGACTTCTTGGCCTCTCTCTCCTCTCTCACCCTGGTATGCATACCTCTATCCTCCAAGCTATACTCACCACCTGCTGATAGGGTATATCCATCTCCAACTCTCACGCCATGCCTGACCTGATGGAAGGAATAAGACCCTCGATAAACCTGCGAACCCTCTCACGAACAGTAGCCACCAAAGCAGTCGCATGCATGGCCAATCTCGTATATCAAATGACATACTCAGAGACAGTTATAGGGCCCTGGCGCAAGTGCTAAAACTCTGCGCGCCATGAATCTTGGAGGCTCTAGGGAACAAACTCCCTCAAAAACATCACTGAGAACGGAGTCCAAGTCAGGGAGCCAACCTCATCCAGACTGTCTAACTCAAAGGTGCGCCACCAGTCATATGCAGCTTCCCGAAGCTGGAAAGCTGCAAAAGAGACCCCACTAGAAGCAGTGATACCCATAGTGCGAAAAATGCGATGACAATCCTCAAGAAACCCCAAGGTGTCATCAGTAGTCAGCCCGCTGAAAATAGGAGAGTCATACTTCTTGAATCACTCCAATCTACACGGCTCCTCCTCCGAAGCAGGTGCCCCAGCCTCGGGCTGAACTGGTGCTTCAGGCTGGGCAGGAAGAACATCTGGAATCGGTCCCACATGAACACTCTGTTCTGCGGTGCGGGTAGCGGGAGTTTGGGCTCCTCCCCCGGCCTGGTACATAGCTGCAGAAAGTGGAAGTAGCCCGACCAGCGACAGAGTGGTATACATACTCATAAACTGCGCCAACTCCTCCTGAACAGCTGGAGTATTAGTGGCTGTGGGCATCTCTGATGCCTGAGTAATGTCTAGGTGTGCTGGTGGCACCTCGGCGGCTGCTCGTGCAGGTGCTCTGGCTGTACCCTGCGCACGTCCACGACCCCTGCCCCAGCCCTTGCCTCTAGCGGCTGCAAGAAGGGGTGCGGGTGCCTGATCGTCTCGGATCGTGCGTTTCCTCACCATCTGTAAGAGAATAGGAAAACAGTAGATTAGAATCGAGGTCAAGAACATAGCGCACAAGAATTCAAATGAAGTGATGATTTTTCTTACACAATTACATAGCCTCCTGTAGATAAGTATAGACATCTCCATACCGATCAGCGAGACTCAAAATAACCAGCCTCTGTCCCGTGACTCTTGTGAACCTAGAGCTCTGATACCAACTTGTCACGACACTAGTTCACCAATCGTGAAACTATCATGACGTCACCCAGTCTTCGCGACTAGGTAAGCCTGACACTTTGTGGAAATTGGACAGTCTTTACGGAAGTAATAATTTATAAATAATTGACGTAAGATAATGTATAGAGTGCCGCCTAGCACATACATGTCAACTCAATATAACATAAAAAAACCTCCAAGACCCGGAAACCGACGGAAACACGGGCTAAGAGTAAACATACTACAATGCTCTAACATCCCAAAGGATCTATATCAAATGAGAATGTGAAAGAAAACTATAAACTACAGGTAGAATAGAGTAAGGCTCGTCGGCTCGCGGACGCGGAAGATACATACCTCAAGCCTCCAAAGCAACTCCAAATCCCTAATAGCGTGCATGGCCAGATGTACCTGGATCTGCACCGCAAAAGTGTGCAGAAGAATATCATGAGTATAGCACAGCGGTACTTAGTAAGTGCCAAGCCTATCCTTGATGGAGTAGTGACGAGGAAGGTCGAGGCCCTGCTGAGAAGTACATAAGAAATAATAAGAAAATAAATAAGTAAATAAATAGTAGGAATAAAAAAAATCTTAATATATAACAAGACAGTGATTAAAAACATAGCGGCTACAATTACCAACTACAAGCACAACGCAAATCACTTTACAACCAGGATCTCTACATGGAGCTCCGGGAATCGAACCTGCAGTCCACCTTATCAATAACCGAGGATCTCCGGGTATTGAACCCGCAGTCCTTCATGCCAATATCAGAGGATCTCCCGAAATTGAACCTGCAGTCCTTTATACCAATAACAGGGGATCTCTAGGAATTGAACCCGCAGTCCTTTATATCAATATCAGGGGGATCTCCCGGGAATTGAACTCGTAGTCCATCATACCAATAACAGAATATCTCCGGAAATTGAACCCACAGTCCTTTACATCAATATCAGGGGTATCTCCCAGAATTGAACCCGTAGTCCATCATACCAATAACAGGGGGATCTCCCGGGAATTGAACCCGTAGTCCCAAACATAAACACTTCACAACAAGTCAATAATTAACAGAAGGAACCACATATAGCAACAGCGTCAAGGTCTATACCTAGCATGCTCACAAAGAGGAAGGTAATTGCAATTTAATCAGATAGATCAAATAAGTTACTAACATACTTTTCCTAAGACAAACAAGTGAAATTACATTTTTAGCAGTTAAATACACGAAGAAACACAGTCCAAATAAGTCAAGTAAGGTGAATTTTTGAAAAGTAGCACAAGTACACGCCCGTCACCTCGTGCACAAGGCCCTTAATCAACAATTATTATATCCTAAGGGGAGAGGTCCCCACACAAGGTTAGACAAGCCACTTCCCTCGAATTGGTACAAAACCGCTAAGAAACATGCCCTTGCCACGAGTATTCGACTCAGAGTGGCCCAAATCTAGTCAAACAATTATATTATGTAAATAATATCAAAAGTAACTAATTACACTGTTAAAATTATAGTTATGGTGCAAAAATAGGTGAAAAGACCAAAATGCTCCTCATGCCAACGTCTCGAAATCGAGTAATTTTCACATTTCTAGAAACCTTGTACTCTCACGAGCCTAACCATATAAAAATCTCCCTAATCGGAGATCAAATGCCGCTTCAAATCATCATAGTTAGGTCTAAGAACTATGCCCCAATTTTCATTGAAAAATCAAAATTGAAGGTTGGATTTGAGATTAGATTAATGGGGTTTAGTCATAGAAGAGTAGAGAATCGTTAAGCAGTGATTTCTTTTGAAAAGCCCTCGAAATTGCTCCCCAATCCGAGCTCCCTAACCTTGAGTTTTGGTAAAAATGGATGAAGGGTTCGTTTTGAAATATTTATATTCTGCCCAGTGATTTTCTTTATGCGATTGCATGAAATGGAATGCGATCACATAGAAGAAATTTTGAAGGCCGTGAAAATGAACTATGCAAACAGGGATTTGCGATTGCAGAAGGTTTAATACGATCAAATTGATGGAAAAAAGGCCTAGCTCTAAGGATTCTATGCGATCACAGAAGACTCTATGCAATCGCATAGAAAGATTTTTCTGCAACACCAACATCAGAAATCTGCAATACTTTAAGTTCCGGAATTGCTCTGTTGAGCATCCGTAACGCACCCGAGTCCCCCGGGACCTCAATCAAACAAATGAACACATCCCATAACATCATTTGGACTTGTACCAATCCGTAAACAACCTAAAACAACGACGGAACACGAATTAAGCAATGAATTAGACTTAGAAATTTTAAAACTTAACCAAACTCGCTTCCGACTCAAAACACGTACGAATGACCTAAAATTTTTAAGACTTATTCTGAATCACATAACGAAGCCGCTGCAAGTCTCAGAATTCCATTCCGACCGTTGGATCAAAAGTTCACTTTGGGACCGAAACTTCAAATTTCTAACTTTTGGCATTGATAGCCTAATTAAGCTACAGACCTCCAAAATACATTCCGAACATGCTCCCTACCCGAAATTGCCTAACGAACATAACGAAACCATCTGTTTTCCATTCCGAGGTCATCTTGACACAATTCTGATTGCGGACTATTTCCATCACTTAAGCTCTCATTTAGGGACAAAGTGTCCCAAAACACTCTAAACTCTATTAACGAACATCCCGACAAACCAAAATAGCAGAA